>JAVUNC010000026.1:9394157-10141657 GCA_032173965.1 Sitta carolinensis
CCATTAAATCTCAGTACTGAAAATGAAGGTGGTGACAGCAATAACTTCTTCCCTCGCTGGAGATTTTGTTTTATATGACTTTATTTTGCATGCCCAGAGTTTCATGAGTCAGATAAAGAATGAAGAGGATTGTAGCCAGTGCTAGAATGATCACGGGATGATGATGATCATAATAAAAATAATAATAATAGTAATGATGATCCAGGCTTTCTCAGGTGTGTGCCCAAGGACCCAGCTTCATTGGCAAGGAATGAGAATCTAATCTGCTTGAATAAAAACTGAGCAGATTCCTTTTCCAAGCACGGCCACAGGTCAGTGCTTGTGCCACCACGATGGAAAGGGAAGAGGCCGATTCCCAGGCACAGCCGCCGGGATTGGGGTTGTAATGATTTGGCTGCTCCCACGGGAGGCTCTAGTCTTGTGGAGGAGTGTCAGGAGTTGTGAATGATCCTCGTTCTCAGCTGCTTTCCCTTGATTTGCATTTGCTTCCGAGCTGCTTAACCACGGGTAGATTATTTCAATTTTCCTGGTGAATAATGCATGAGGGTGTATAAGTGGATGTTCCTTGGCTGAGTGGGCTGCAGATTAGAAGTGTCAGCTCCTTTGCAGCATTAATGTGCATTTCTTTCTCAGGTTAAAGCTGGAGAGAACCTAGATATGCTTTTTTTGGAGAACTCCTACAAGTGCCAAAATATTGGCAACGTTTGCTTTTTCTCTTCTTTTCCCCTTGACTACCTGTTATTTGAATGAAAAAGCCAGTTGCCAATTTTCCAGCACAAGCTTATTTTCCTTGGGACTCCCCCTCAAGATTTCAATGCCACACTGTTGTACCTGCTGCTTGAGCTTCCTGGGAACTATCAGGAGCAGGGTTTTTTTATTTATCTCTGTCACTGCTGTCAGCTCAGAACACTGATTGCTTCTCACTCCTCCTTCTTGCCCTTTAATATGTCCCAGAGGGATAATTTGGAGTATCCTTTCCTGCTCTAGCTGCCTTGGGGCACAGATAGAGGCAATTCTTGTGTGTAACACGTGGAATGATTCAAGGAGGTAGAGCTAAACACATTAAATGCTGTAATAATTGAAATAACACTTCAACCCATCATGATCCACTTATTAGAGAAAACCTCTTCCATTTTTTCCTTTATTAATTTATTAAGGGGCATTTAAGTATCTTGCAGTACACTTGTTTCAGTCCTGGATTATGCAGATATTTTCTTCTTTTCAGCTTATTGGAGAAATACCCTTTGGTGCTCCAGATTTCTAGAAAATTAAAGCACAACAGTTGTCCTTGTTTGCATGTGGTTAGTCTTGTATTTATAGGGCATTTATTCAAGATCATAATTGGATCCCTAAAATATCAAAACTCTGAAACTTTTGGGCCATTCTAAACAAAATATTTAATTGGAACACTGAAATGTGAAACTTCCAGGGCTGTTTTAAACATAATAAGTACTTTAGATAATGGTGTTCAATAAGAGAGTCCTGTGGGAGTGTGGTTAAAAAGAGCTTCCTAAAATATGGAATCATGCCACTGAGCAAAATAGTCTTCTAAACCAGAACTCTTCCAAAGTCCCCGACTGTAACAATATTCCTTGGAATTACAGACATCCAGACTTGAACTGTAGCAAAGTAGAATGTAAAATAATGCTTTCAAACTCAGCTTAGCCTGATGTCTTATAAGATAAAGGATTGAAGGCGTGTGAAACTGCAAGGGCTGCGTAGTAAACAAGGCACTGACTTGTGCAGCTGATTGAAAAGCAGATACAGATTAATAGCTACAATAACAGAATGTGATAAATATTTAAAACCAGTACAACAAGTATTTTGTGAACTTCTTACAGTATTTGGTGCTGAAAATTGCGCAGAAAATACTTGGGCTGGTTTCAGGCTGTAAAATATGAGTTCTCAAAACCCAACCAAAGAATAACAGGAATCAGGGGAAGTCATGTTGAGGCTGTGATTTAAGTTTGAAATAATTCCAGCATGTGCTTTGCGAGCTCTCTTTGTGCCGTGCTGCTGCACTCCCAGGGCAGGGGTGGCGGTGCTGGCTTGTCCCCCACTGCAGATGTTGGTCCCTGACCTGCACATTTGTCACTCAAAGCAACGTTTCTTTGCTCCAGGTATCACTAAGATATTCCAGGCTTCCAAGTCCTGTGCCACCTTCCTGTGCCAGCCTTAATCCCATTTAATGCTCTTCCACACCTTCCATTTAATGCTCTTCCACACCTTTCCTCATTTCATGCTCAGAGTGACAGGGACAGCAGAGCAGGAGGAACTAAGAGGAAGTGAAGTTTCCTCTTCATCTCCTCTAAATGTTTGTTCTGTCCACTTCTCCATTTTCAAATCATGCCATCAGAAGAGCTTTGCTTTTATGGGTTTCTGCTTTCAAATTCTCCCCTTAACATGGAATTCTGACACCTAACTTCTTTTTGATGTTGCCTTCGTTCCTTTGCCCTTCTTAAAGGATCCAGCTTCCCATATCCAAGTAGAAGTCCCTGGAATCCGTTGCTGTCAGGTAAGGGTTAAACCACAGTCATTTCTCTGTTTGGGGGCAGTGGTAGAAAGGTCTGATTTTGGTGCTCTTGTTCCTGATAAAGGAAAATAAATGAAACATGGAATACTTCTGGAGCACAGCTTTTCCAAAAGGAAAGGCTTCACAGACCCATAATCTGTTGACTGGAGCTAAACTTGTTGGTAAGTAAAGAAGATTTCTAGGAAGAAATTCCTCCCTGTGTGGTGGTGAGGTTCTGGCACAGATTGCCCAGAGAAGCTGCAGCTGCCCCATCCCTGGAAATGTCCAAGGCCAGGTTGGATGAGGCTTGGAGCAACCTGGGCTTGTGGAAGGTGTCCCTGCCCATGGCAGGGGAATAGAACAGAATGATCTTCAAGGTTCCTTCCAGCCCAAGCCATTCCATGATTGTATTAAAAATTTTGGGCTAGAACGACTCCAAACTCCACATTTGGCCTTGAGAACCTTCACAAGATAGATGGAATAAAGTAGTTTAGTGTATTCATTGTGATTAATAGAATAATCTTCCTAAAATGTTTTATATTACACCAATATATATGAAATAATTTATCTCAAGAAGTGATTAAATGCTGCATGACCCCAGTCCCTGTGCCAAAGGGGCTGTGACTTCTTGAGATGTTTAAGAGTAAACGCTCTCTTATTTTAAAAGTGGTGTTACTGTAAGGAGTACTGGATATTTTGATTGTCAAGGAAAAATAGTGCAGTTGAGGACTTCGTCCCCCAGTTTTCTTGCAGATGACATTTCAGCAAGGATTCTGTGTGCAGGTAGGCTGCAACATATGGTTCTACCTTCCTTTTGATCTGGGAAAACCAGTAAATGTGAAGCAGAAAAAGGACAGCTGTGGTTGGAAAACTTCTGCATAAAAAAGGGTGTGTTTTATTTCCATGAACACAGATAGGGGTTTTTTTTTCAGGCTCTTTTAATGGAAATGGTTATTGCTTAATATATAGATTTATTTTACTTTGTTTTAATGTATTGATGTTTTAATGTGATTTGCAATGACTCCAAACTTCAATGAACACTGCAGGCTGGATTTAAAAAAAAAAAAAATTAAAAAAGCCCTCATTTTTTCCTAAAAGTCAGTGGAATTTGGGCATTGATATCCTTTTGATCATCCCAGCTTTGGAATTTAATTGAGCCAATGGTCTTGATGCTGCTCTGGCTTTTGCAAGGTGTCTGCATGAGCCATGCAGGATTTCAGGGAGGATGACTGTAGAATATACAGGCTCAAATTTATTCCTGTAAAATGCTTACCAAGAACAGTTTAGATGAGGAAAGCTTACATAAAGAGTTCCTTTGGTATGCCTACAGCAAGCTCACTTTTCCATGGACATGTGTCCAGACATCTGGGAATGTGCATATCCATTTTTCATGGTGCAATGAGTGACAGAAGCCATTTTAGAGTAATTAAGTTCTCAAAACTTAGAAGAAAATCCTTCCAGTTCTCTAGAAGAGATCAGGAAATCTGAGATTTTTCAGGGTGCTGAGTATTGTCAAAAGCATAAAGGGAATGTTAAACATACTTTGTGTTTTAGGGGTATTTGCTCTTCTGACACTTTAAATCTACTTTATCACTTTGTGGATCTGAGTTCCAGAAGTGAGTGGAACTAAGTGTTTGATTCTGGGACAAAGGAATTATTTCCAGAATTTAAATGCATGTTGGAGCATCAAAAGCTTCACTCAGAGTTCTCTTAAAACCCAAATAAACTTTTAAAATCAGCAGGGATGGATTAGCCAGTATGTTTTCCATCATGAGTGTAAGACATGACTCAGATTCCTTGTTTTCCTTGATGCTTGTACAGTACATTTTGGAGGAATAAATCATATGGGATAACTGTTGTGTATTATAGTTTAATTTGCTTCTCTGTTGTTTGGAGATAAGTCAAACTGGGGAGAGACATTCATTTAGGAAAAAAAAGAATTATTATCATTTGTCACTGTTATGCCTGAAAGGAAGATATAATTTCTCAGTGTGTAGTTCCACGTTGCCATAGGAAATTGTCAGGATGTAGATTCCTTTGGACTGGTGTTCATGAAGAGTGACAGTGCCTGGAAACTCCAGTATTGATAGGGCTGACAGCTTCTAGCTGGTCTCTGCAGCCTTGACCCACTCAGAGCTGTTTAGATATTTCAGGTAGCACCTTCCTTGATTTTGGAGAAGATGAGGGCAGTCTGGAGAAGAGTTTGGTGAACTCAGCATTTTAATGAAAATATTTCAGTTTGTTGACCCTCTGAATTCCTGTGCAGTGTCCTCTGCTCTTTGCCCAAGGTGGGAAGCTGCTCTGTATCCTGGAGACCTGGTGGTCAATCCCCCATCTCCTGCCACTGTGTGCTCATAGTTCCCCTTAGAACTTCCTTCTCCAGTCTTCCCCAAGGTATTTCCAATACATTTAATGTTATTTCAGCCAAAGGGGTGTACACTAAGCTGGGCTGTAACAGGGATGTTTGAAGCCTTGGCACTGAGCCCCAGCTAAGATGAAGGAAGTTTTCAATGCTGTTTGATTAGGTTTTGTGTTTCTTGGTTTAAAGTTATAATGCAGTGACCTTGGAGATTTTAAAAAATTTTATTCAAACTGTGGCATAACAAGGAATTACAGGTTGTCAGAATCAAATTGTGCTGCTTTTCCTACCATGGTTACAGGCTTTGTAAAGGAATGTATAGGTGTACCTGCTCTGGTTTTATTAGAAGCTGGAAATTATCTTGAGGACTGCTTAACTCTGCTTAGTTTTATGACATTTTTCTGTTCTTGTCAGAAGCTGCCATGACAATTACTTAGCAAGGAATTAAAATCTCAGGGGTTCCTAATTCTGCTCCATCTTTAACTGATAAATTGTTCATAAACACACAGTATGTGGCATCACCTTTCATCTATGAAAAAAGGCATTGAGAGCTGATCTAATTCTTAAAAGGATGAATGTGCAGAGGAATTAATACAAAATATTGAAAATGAAAAACGCAAAACAGGTTAGAAAACCGATCTGCAAGACTTCTCATCCTGCTTCCACTAATTTATATTTGTTTGCCAGCTTTGTGCTGATCTAGGCTTGACTTAGCTGGTGGTTTAGCAGTTCCCTGAGCCCAGCAAGCTCTTGGGACACAGGGTGACTGAACCGTCCCCTGTCCCAGGCATCCCTGACTGATGGAATGTGTCAGGGTTTAATTAGCACAGCTCTGAGTCAGCCCCCAAAGCCAGGAGCACAGTGCTTGCCCGAAGTGGGTTTTGTCCCCTTCTTTTCCATGCCCATGTGCCAGGAATCGTGACAAATGGAAGGAGAAGGGTGAGCCTGCAGAAGCCAATGAAGGCACAGTTTCCTAACGAAGCATTTGGCCCCACTGAGGCTGGGTAGTCACAAATCCTGCTCACTTATTGAAAACAAGTGACAACTTTCCAGTAACGGCTTCCAAGCTGCGAAGAGCCTCCTGCATTTTCAGGAGCTTCTCCCTGAGAGTGAGGAAGGTTACAGCAGGACACATCTTTTGATATCATGTGACATTATGCAATGCACCCATCACGTTGCATCATCATTGAAATGCTGTTCAGGTCATGTCTTTGCCTTGCATTAAAGCTTAATGACAAAAATTTTGAAATTGTACCATGAGAACAAACTGATTCCTACCAGCCTTCCTTCTGTACTGGTTTGAGAAGCTTGACTAAATAGAGATGGAAACATTTCATCTTGGCTTTTTTTACCTTTTTGACCATCTCAGTGTTTATTTTTCAGAATTTAGGTGAAGAAATAAGATTTCCTAAAGAGCTGGAGTAGTACAACAGCCAGTTGAATCTTATTTTTCTTTCTTACTCTCTTGCTACAGAGTTTTGTGTGGGTGTTTGCATCCTGTTTAGCCTTCCATCTCTCATCTCAATTTTCCCCTGGGAGACTTCTTGCACATTCCAGTGCCCTTCATTGTTTAAATTTTAAATCAGTAACGTTTTGATGCCATGGAATAATGTAATAGGATTACCAAATTAAAAAAAAAAATAAAAATTGAAGTCTTTTTTCATGGTACTCTTTTTATGCTGGAATGGAGATGATGTTCAGGACAGCACCCAAGTTCCCACGTGATCACAGCAAGTCACAGGGAGGTACAATTCTGCTTCTGTGGATTTTTTTCCACTGCTTTGGTGGCTTTTTTACTCCACTCTGTGTTTCTCTCCATGTTTGCTTCTGTGTAATGCCTGTGGGGAATTTCAGCAGTGACTTGCACAGTGAAACAGCATCAGTGAATTATTTAAAGTAGGTATAGTCACTTTAGTGTGATTTAATAATTAAAAAACCCTTTTAAAGATGAAGTCAGCTCCACAGAGAGCTGGGGTAAAGAACTGAGAACCTTTGTTGGAGAACTGGTGGCTGTGGCCTAGAGCCCTGAAATTTATGGATTACCATGAAATTGCCACCTCTGACAGCTACAGGAAGATCCTCTCAAGTGGCTTGAAAGTCTCTGGTGCCTTATTTTCTTTCTTATCACTCAGTAAATTCAGACATAAATTTTCACCACACCTTAGAACAATAGACTCTTAGAACAATACCTCTTTCTTCTTTCCATCTCTGTCTTCCAGATAATTGTTTTATGATGTAAATTAATAACTTGAATCTGTAATTTTAAATATGGAAATGTTATTAAAAACCCAGGCTTTCTATATAAAATGTGGAACTTTTACTGTTTCCATGGACTTGCACACATATATAGACTTAGAAAAGCCTCTGGCTAGCATCTTATTTTCCACATCCTTAGGTATAAATCCCTGAGAAAACCTGTGTAAATTGGGATGTTAGCTTTGGATTACAAACAGCTTCATTTAGGGAACCACGCAGAGAAAGGTATTGCCTGAGGAGGTGAAAATATTTCCCTGAGAAAACAAAGTGGTTGCTATGGGACAGAAAATGATCTAATGATGGCTTTCACAGAGACATGCAACTGGACAGAATCAGAATATTCAAACCACAGTGGGCAAACTTGTTGGTTTTTCTAGGATGTATTTGTGGAAGATTTTTCTTAGTGTAGATCTGGATACTTTCAAGAAAAAATGAAGAAGTGGGTATTTTTCCATAGGATACAATTTAATTGTTTGGGTTTTTTTCTTTCCAGTCCTTATACAATATTCTGCAAATGAAACATATTTACTTAGTGAAACTGCTTTTAAATACATATGGAAAGAATCCCAGTCCTTTTGAGAGCTGAATGATGATGTTTTGAGGGGTCACCAAGTGCAAATAATGTGAGGGGTTGTGAGTGTGTAGCAATATAATGAAAAATATAAGCAATGAATAACACTAATGAATTTAACTACAATTACGCACCCTGTGATGAGGGGCATAGAAATGCCAGATCTGTACAGGTAGTTGGCGGCTAATGCTCTAAAAAGGTGCATTTTAGAATGTTTTTTTAAATTGGTTTTAGGCCTGTGCCCAAGTGAAGTTTATCTTTCAGAATTCAATTAAGTGGGCTTAGAAAATTCCTCCAGTGGTGAATCCAGAAATCACACATGAGCCATGTTCCCTTTTGCTCCTTGGTCTGGGAATACACACAACAGTGCTTGCTGGATTTTGCTCTAGCACTAAAGTGCTTTTGTTACTTACATGAATTACTTAGCACTTGTACTCTTCTAAATATTTGAATGTCCTTCCCAGCTTATTAAGGGCACTAATTTTTAATGCCTGTAGATTAGTAATGAGTAAGTGCCTTCCTAAAAAAAAAAATTACTCTGTTCTTGAAGGAAACAAAACCTAAACTTGTTTTTTAATACTTGTTCTCATTCCTTTCATCACTTTATTCCCCATTCTAGCTTGAGGACCTTAGAGGTCTTTATTATCCAAATAAATTTCTGCTGTGGTCATGCTTGAAAGTCCCACTAGCTGTGTGTGCCTTGCATGACTGCATGCAAAAATTGCTGCTTTAGATCATCCTGCTTTTGGCATGAATAGCTGAGGATGTCATCTTGCAGTGTGATCAGCCTGCTGGGCTGCTCCCAAATTCCCTGGGAGTTCCCAGCATGTAGTGTCAAGCTAGGTAAGTCTTCCTTGTGCTAGTTAAAAGCTTTTCCTCAATGTGCTGCATTTTGAAAAGTCCCTGAAGCCCACAGACCTGGGACGGGGACCCTTTGCTGTTGGGCACAATGGTGATTTCTGTCCCTGATGTGTGCCTGTGCCTGTTTGCTCAGAAACACCCATCTCTGATTATCATCATCAGTATTAAATTGCTGCCTTGTTTTCATTTCCTATCTCCTTTTCCATTTATTTTCGTGTTGTTTAAAACTGTTCCCTAAATTTTGTCTCGTAGTAAGCCTTAGATTCCTGTTTAACTGCTTCAGCCCTCCCTCACAGTGTCCTTCCTCAGTTCCTTCATTTCTGGAGCAATGGTGTCGTTTTCTACCTGCCCTTACATTACCTCTGCATGCAGTTAAATGCTTATGGGGTCTATTCATCACTGCTAACACAGACCCCAGACCTTGGTGTTTCTTTTCTCCTCTGTTTTTCTCCTGTATGTGTTTGCATGTCCTTTCTTTGCAGAGCTCCCTGTTAGTGAAGATTTGTTTCTCACCTGGCATTAACAGTGCTGTGTTGGGAGGTTTGTTCTGGCCCTGACTTTAGGCATCGCCTGCTCTGGGTACGTACTGAAAATGCAGAATACTGAGAGATGTCAAGGCGTAAAAGCCAAGAAAGTGATTGTAGTTAGGAGACAGCTGCTTCCCCCTCTCCTTTTTCCTGTAATGGAGAGTGGCAGGAGAGATAAGAAAGATCAGTTGGAAATACAAAGGTTTTCCCAGCTGTAATAGTGCATAGCAACAAAATCCCTGACAGTTCACCCTTTGAAGAGCACAGATGAAGGCTAAAATTGGTCAGGGAGGCTCAGTTAGTGAGATTCCAGCTCCACAGTGAGGTGAGAGTAAGGTGTTGAGTTAGTGAGAATGCCAGATCCACGCTGAGGTGGAGTAAGGTGTTGGTAAAGGGTAATTTGTTGTAATCTCTGATTTGTTTCTGATGTTATTTACCACTCAGCAATACCTGTTTGCAGATAAGGCTGTCCACTCCTGGCAGTTAATGATCAGAAAATCTCCTGTAGTCTCTTCTAGCTATTCTACAAAGGTCCATTTCTCTGGTTTTGGAACATCCCTGACTTGCATCATTCATATGGTTCTTTATTTCCCGACTGAAATTCCAGTCCCTTTAGAGTCCAGAGCAAAAAGTTAAGTCACCTTTCCTGGGACTGGGATTTAAACAGCTGTTTCTTTCCCTTTGTTCATTACTTAACAACCCATAGGATAAGAGGTGCCTCTGTCCCAGTGTCAGAACTCTGTGACTCTCTCACTGGATCCTCAGAGCCTTTCCTTTTCCTAGTATGTCCTGTATAAATGTGAATCACTGCTTACTCCTGCATCTTCACTCTTCCCTGTGTTGCTTTTGGCTGCGGAATGGTTTGACACCTCTGGTGCCTGGTGTTCAGACCCTGAGTCAGGTTTCAGGGGTGGCACTTCCTCCTGCCTCGTGTGCTCCTGCCATGCATCCGTGCATTTCCCTGAGTCTCGGAGCACTGGCATTCCGGAGCATCTGACACCAGTAACCCATCTTCATTTGCTCCTTTGGAAACTCCTCCAGATTGTAGCTCCCAGATTTGCTGGGAACTGCTGGAGTTTTGGTGTATTTTCTTCCTGTCTTCCAGTCCTTCCACCTCCACTTACACTTTATTTCTTGATCTCAGATGTGTCCTGTGAGCCCCATTTATTTCTTCTCCTTTTCTACTAATAATTCCTTTGATGTTCCTTCCCAACGTAAAGTGAAGCAAGGTCCTAGCCGGGGGGACTTAGGGTGAGTCATCTCTAAATTTCTTGCCAAATTCTTGGCCAGGAAAGATATGCTTAAACTCTGTTATGTTATGGAAAATTTACTTGAGGGGATTCTATAGAAGTTTTTCTCAGCTTTTAAATTTCCATGTATTCTATTTTACCACCCTCCACCAGTTATCACCCAGCTGAGGGAATGACTTCAGGCTTTTCCTGATCCCCACTGGGAGCTTGACACAGGGAATGAGAATAATCTCTGACTGTGTTTCTGGCCCCTGTTGTGACAGAGGTGTCCTGGGGACTGTGGTCACCTCTCTGCTGTTTATAGCAGTGGTTCCTCAAGAAGCCAGAGCTATAGGGGGTCCCTGCAGGATTGTTCCCAGTGAAACTCTCTGGTGTTCACTGGTGGAGCTGAGGTCTGGGTTTTTCTTTTGGTTTAGGTCTCTAGCAGACAAAAAATACTGCAAGTGATTTGAATTCACTTCTCAGCTGAAGCTTCCTAATGTAATCTCTGAAATGCATATTTGATGTCACCCTGTTTTATGTTTTCCGTCCTATCCACTTTCTTCTCTGGATATACAGTGTATTCTTTGTGCACTTATTTTTGTTTATAGAGATGTGTGGTTTATTCCTGAAATGTTTCATGCCTGAATTGAGCCCTTGAATTTGCGAGTGTAGTCATCATCTTAGTTTAGATGTTCTTCTGTAGATGGCCACAGACTGGATCCTAGGTGGCTGAGGCCAAATGATCCTTCCTCCAATGAAAGTGATGCTGGACACATGGAATAGTCACACACATGTCACCAGTGTACAGGTGATGCCAAAGTGAGAATGATTCCTCTCCAAAACACACGTTCTGCAGCTACTCAGAAACATCAAGAATCTGCATCTGAGATGCCATGACTTAGTAGAGAGCAACATAATACCGTTCCCCTATTCATACAATTCCTCTCCTTCCTCTGATCCCATTCTTTTTTAGGGATGTGCATTAGCACTGTTTGCATCACTTCTTGTCCGGAAGAAAACAGAGTTATTTTGAAACTTGAACACGGAAGTCAAATTTCATTGTAGTAGTCATGATGTCCGGGGGTGGGACTGCCAAATAATATCCAGAACACTTCTCTTTTCATAGTAATGTCTTGGATGTCAGCCATGCATTTTCCACTGAATTAATGAACATCAGAACTATGCCAGGAACGTAAGAATAGATGGCACTGCTTCTGAAATAGTTTGTACATAAAATTGCTTTTCAATGATGGGTTTAAAGCCTGCACCTTCTTTATTCTTTCAACTGATCTTATTTACCTGCTCTGACTTACTAACCTATTTAACAACAGTTCTTCTTTTGTATTCTTGTTACATAAAACCTAAGGCCAGCTGTCAGCACAAAATTTAATCTGCTGGAAGCATCAAGAAACAGGATGGGAAACAAAGTCTTTCCTCAACATTTTCAAATATTGTAAAATGCACATGATGATGCCTTGAAACAGAAGTAAGGATAGTATTGTGATATCACCTAAATTATTAATCCACCTCAAACCCCTTTCAGTGAGCAAGCTTTCCTTTCTCAATGGGATTCAGCACTGAGAACATTATAAATGCTGCAAACACCTACATGTTTGTACAGAGATAACCCCCTGCTTCAGCGGATACAGGCTTTTTTTATCCTTTCTTAGTTATACCAGCATGATTCATTAGCAGTTATTTTTGAGATGAAGAAATGTAGGCTACTAATACAATTTAAAATACTGTTATTTTAATGAATAAGTCGGCAATGTTTTAGTTTCTATTTAACACCAAATGTCTAAATGGAGCTAAGGATAGCGAGACAATTATCATCTTAAATTATTGGGTTTTATCTTTTAAAGATCCTGCTTAATAACATGACTTTGGATAGAGCTTGCAATCCCCTATTTAGGAGAGAAGATTTTGGGGGGGATGAATGGTTGCGTATCTCCCATCTTTAGCAGAAAAGACAACTGGAAGTTTGCAGTGGGAGATTCTCTGCCCAGGTAATGTGCCTTTTCTCAGAAGTGTAAGTGTGAACTATTTAGTTCTTAGGTCCATTTTAGAACTGAGATGATGAGAATAAGAGCAGAGGAAGAGTTCTTGAAAGTCACTTGGGTAAGAGGGGAATAACTGTGCTGAGGATAATGGAGGGTGCCATGATGATGGGTCTCACTACTTCCAGAAGCAAAATCTACAATCACAGAAATGCTTTTTGCTTTCTACACTCACAACCCCCACCAGGGTTCTCTGCCTAAATTCTCTTCTCACTCATTGCAGATTCCTGGGCTTCAGGGAGGCTGTAGAGTCAATAATTCAGTTCTCCTGGTACTTAGTTTCTGGCTTACCAATGCTTCTGCCAGGATAAAAATGGGCTCTGCTGTAAAATGAGGATGAAAGTGGCAATGCAGGTTTTTGTCATTAAATACATCATAAAGTGGCAGTACCTGTGGGAAGTCAGCCAGCAGAGGAAAACTCCCAGAGTTTCCTTTGCTGTCTGTTCAAGCCCAGCTCTGTCTCCTCAGTAAAATTCTGTATTCTTTACTCCATGAAAGGATTCCCCTCAGAGTGCAATAAGACAGTAAAAATTTACAGTAATATTGTACTTACTGCTTGATTGTTCCCTCCTCTCTTCACAATTAAACTTTGCGTTATTTCCACTATTGTTAAGAATTTAAATATTGCACCCTCCCATGAATCTTCCTCTTCTAGATGCTGTTTTCTTGTGTCCAGCTCCTCTTCTATTCCCATCCATTTGTCTTGGTTGCCAACTTTATGTAACTTTACCATGATGTGGTGTCTTCTAGAGATTCTTTTTCCCAGCCTACTCTTTCATGCCATTTATTTCCTGTTGGATCTGGATGGCAGGAAGATTATCCTTAGGAAATTGGTGAGGGAAGCAGTGAAAAGCAACTAGCAATGAGTAGAAGGGAAAATGAGATGGAAAAATGGCAGTGAAGGATGCCAGGATTTAAGAGTTGGAGAAGAAGGAGGCACTGGAGCTGAAAGAAAATATTATGAATTTCTTTCTTTGCTCTTTTCTTATCCTACCTGCCTTGGCTACCTCACACTCATGCATGAACTTTAATGTCTGACCAGTTATATATTTTGAAACTTCTACAAAAGTCCAATATTTTTTTCCCCATTGAGAGCAATATACACTTTTTAGTTATGAAAATGGTGTTATTCTAAATAAAACTGACATGATCCACCAACACTTTCCTAAGCACAGATGCTTTGTCCCACTATTTACTAAAGAGGTTCACACTTAGATTAAAGCAGTGAAATCAAAGCACTGAATAGAACCTGGAACAACATAATGATTTAAGGAATTCATGGAGAGCTGGTAGGAAGAAAGTTACACCAAGGCAAAATTATATTGTTTTCTGTACAACACCAGGACACGGCTGCACCGTGCAACCCAACACTGGTGCAGTTGTTTTACTGAGCATCTTGTGTGCTTTCATTTGTCCTTGTTCTCCTCTGCAGCATTGGGCTGCAACCACAGATTCAAGTGTTGCATCCCAGGCCCATCAGTGTCAGACTTGGCAGAAGAGTCTTTGTTACAGAAGCCACCAGCCATGAAATTCTCTCTCTGAATGACACAGCTTTGTTATTAGTTTTTTTTTCCAGCATAAACTATGTGGGTTGGGATATGCGTAGCCCCCTGATGTTAAGCTATATTTTTCCCCAACTCAGTGTATACATAATGCCAGGAATGAGATTAATTCGTTGTGTACTTCAGTCCTTCTGAGTGCATCAGGACAAGATTTCCCAGTGTGTTATCAGTGGGGAAAATTGCACTGTCCTTTCACTAGCTTGTTTAGAGAGCAGAAGAATTTGTGGTGGGATATAATTATATTTGATTCCTATTTTCTATCTTGTTGGAAGTAAAAGAATCCAGCTTCAGGGGTTCATACTTGACTGCTTTCAGTTCAAGTTGATAGTCTGAGCTAAATGGATCCTTCTGTCCAAATACTGTACAAGTTGTTAATCTCTCGCTTCAATGACACTTGTCAGGAGCTGGTTACTCAGAGTTTGCTGCTTCATAAAGATGAACCACTCTGGAGGAGTTCTACTTGCTGATGAAAATACACCTTGAAATAAGCCCAGTTCATATTTAAAGAAATCAATTACCACAAGTAGTTTTGTGTTTTATTAACTGCAAATGACCCATCGATTTTTTCTGAAAGAGTTCACAGGAACTATTTACTTCTTAAAAGATTCTATTTTTTCTTGTCTTCATGGCCAGCAGAGAAGACTCTTTGTTATCAGGGTGCACCAATGAATGGAGGATAGGTACAAATATTTATTGTAGTTATTTGTATTATTCAGACTAAGAGTGGATGTTACTTTCAACCCAAACACAAATAATAGAAATGAGGGGCTGTGAGTGCTCTGGGAGTATAAAACCTTGAGAAAGCCTTGTCAGAGCTGGCCCTCCCATTCCAGGGAGAATGTTCTTCTGAACCAGAACTACAGAAAATACATATCTTTATTTGGATAAGTTGCTTCTTTTATAGCAACGTACCTGTTAGAATGAAAGCCAGCCAGCCATATTTTATTCAGATTGGCTGCTTGCTTCCACATTGCCGATAGATTTCAATCATGTTTTCCAATTCCCCTTCAGCTATTGGAGCTTTCTCACACTGCTTTTGCTTTTCTCTCTCTCTTCAAGCTGCTACTTGCAAGACATTTCCCTCATTATTGGCCATTGTTTCCTCTCTGATTCCAGCCTTTCACAGAGAATTGGAGGTTTCATTTCCCCACCTTTTAACCTTCTATTGTTCACTTCTCTCTGCACCTCTGACCCAGATTCCTCACACAAAGGCACCTCTCATCCTTGGGGACTGAGGTTTTATTTCTGTTCTCAGGTATATTCTGATCTATTTATCTGTATTGCTGCAGGCAGAGTTTCAGATATTTGTAGGTATTGCCACATTGAGCCTGGTAATTTTTCTTTTTTATCTTATTCAAGCTCCTCTGGATCATAATTTCTCCACTTTGTACCTTCCAATCTCTCAGAGAGATGTCAGACATTTGCTCTGACATGTGGCAAGTTTTGAAGCAATACCTAGTAATTTTAAAATGTAATCTAACCAGAAGATCCTCTGTCTCTCCTTGATGTGTGAAAGTAAAGCCCTGAGGTGAACTGGTTTCCCTTCTTAGGCACATGCAGCTCTTTGAATGCTTTCCTCGCACTTCTGCTGTAATCTCAGAGAGGGCTGATTTATAACCATGTGAATATGGCAAAAAAACCTCCAGAAAACACAACCAAAAAGGGATTGATTTTAATTTAATTTACGTTTGGCAACTGTGGATTTGTCAACTTTTAAATTCTTTTGGGATGTGCCATCAAACACATACACCTCCTATGCTTTATTATTAAAATAAGTGTTTTCTGCAGAACCCTGTGGCCAGACCTCTCCACCAGGCAAGAAATTGCCTCTGATTAAGCCATCCCCAGAGCTGTGCCTGGGCCCAGAGCCTTTCCAAGTCCTTGCTGCTGGTTTCCCAGGAAGTTCTGGGAAGGTTCTGGGTTGCTTGGCCCTTGTCACAGTGAGCACAGCCTGGGAACGGCGGTGCCGGGTGACGGAAGGGGTGTCTGGCACATGGCTGTGCAACTCCCACTGCTATTTTTTGCTTTTTTTTCTAATTGATAACTCCTGCCATCTGTTCCTGAGCCATCCCTCTGCTGTCCTTTCCCACACACAGTCTCCTGCCCCTGTTCCACCCTTGAGCTCAGGCTGAGTGCCCCAAGGCTCGTGCCAAGAGCTGGTTGATACCAGGGGCAGCTGGGTGCTAAGATGCTGCTGACAGAGATATAACATCAGGTCAGCCCAGGCAGGGCTCTCCCAGCAGCATTTCAGTGGGCTCACATGCTTCTCTCTCTGCTGCTTTAACTGCAGTTCCCTGAGTAAATTCCACAGATTTTTTTAATTCAGAAAAATAAATTGAAAAAAAAAAAAACCAAACCCTTTGCTTTATAAAATTGGTTCAGTTGTTGCTCTGAGGTGCAGTCCTTCTGAATCTGTGACCCCTGCCTGGGTTCATGACCACCTTGTGGCTTTCTAGAATAAGTCAGTAATCTAGAAGCACTGTAGCAGCCTAGCTTGTTGTTTTGGTTTTTTTTTTTAATTTTTTCCCCAAGAGCCTTTATGTTCTTTCCAGTCTATATTTGAATCTCTCTTTTCTTGTCTAACTCTCCATTTGGTGGCTTAGCATACGGGAAGCCTGTTTTATAGTGCAGAGAAATGCATTTCTACATGCTAAGGACTGAATTTTTAACAAGAACCTAGATGTATGTACCAGCTCAAGGGATTTTTCTGACAAAATTGGTCAAAATCAAGAAAGAATAAATCATGGCAATCATAGCTGTAGCTGACCATTATCTAAGAAGTCTTGGACCTTCAAGGTGTGTTGGAGGGATGATTAAATAAGAACATTGGGCATCTAAGTGCCTAAAAATAGATCCTTAAGAGTTTGTAAGTCACTGACTTTCTGTAGATTTCTAATGGGGGTTATGGGTTTAAACACCTTTAAAAATTGGTGTTACAAATGCACAAGAAACATTCATCAAAATTAACCTGAGAACCCATGTTTTGGTTTCTGTTTGAAGTGGCCTTTTCCTCTCAGAGACATCCCCATGCAGAGCTCCCACACATTTTTCTGAGCACCTACCAAAGGAGCAGGGAAACGAGGGTTTACCTCACCTCTATTTGGAAGGTCTCCATGATTTTTAGATTAAGGATGCTGATGGCTTGTGGGTTATATTATGCTTGGGTATAAGCACAGTCAAATTAGTACATTTTTCTCCTGAGGTGATAATACTGAGGCTACAGTTGTGAGGCAGAAAATCTTTCAGGAAGGAGTGGAAGCTGCTGGAATACTTTCTTTTTTTAATTTCTTAGCACCGCAGAATTTGGGACTTCTGTTAAAATAAACAAATTCTAATAAGCTATTAGTGAAAATGAGAGAAGCTCAAAAACTGCAGCTGTGAGTGTTCACTGACTTCCTTGATTGTCACATTTTCCCATTGTACAATAGTGGTTATTGCAGGAGGCTCTACCATGTAGGAAGAAATTATATATCCTGCTTTGGGGGAAAGACAGTTCAATGGAATAAAATGATCACTCATCAGGTGATCTCTCTGATGGTGTAGGTCTGAAAGAGTTCCCACCATTTCCACAAAACTTAATAATTTCAAGTGACTTTCATATTTTGGATGTTTTTATAACACTGATTAGAAACCTCCAGATGATGAAATGTTAACAGCTCTGGCAAGAATCTAATAAAAATCCCCTCTGGGACTGATTTTGATTGACTACAGTTGCCTGTCTGTTTTTATTTTACTGTATATGAACAGACAGGAATGAGCAAGATTGAGTTAACCCTTCCCTGGCCTAATTCCTGTCCTTGGGGGCCTGGGCTGTCACTGCTTTCCACCACTGACACCCAGAGAAAGGAAAAAGCAGTTTAAGGGTTCCATTAACACTCACAGCTCCTTTGTGTTTTGCAGCTCCAAATATAATCGGGGGATTGGATGAAGATATTAGAAAATGGAACCCACACAGGGTTATAATTCAAATTAGTGGCACAGCCCTGGTGGAGTAGTTCTTGTTCTGGAAATTACAATGATTCTTCTGTGGGGCTAATTAATGCACGTATTTATAAGTTACTGAATAAAAGTTCAAAGTTATTCTTTAGGAAGTCTTGCATCTGTTAGAAGTGAAGAAGAAGGTTTTTTCCTGTCAAATAAAGATGTTTAATGCTGCACATGTGCTGTGTCCATTTCTCTGGTAAGAGTTCCACCTGCTAAGGATAGTTGCTTTCAAAAATAAATTGAACCAAAAAGTAAAATTATATTAGGGAAATATTATTTTCTTTGTAAATTAAACACTGGGATGTTAAATTTAGTTTAAATGGTTCAATTTATTTATGCTTGCTAATTCTTTCAGTGCTATGCAACTGTGAGATCACTATGCACACAGACATTAAATCCATTTAAGTAATTTATTTTCTGTCCTTCTTGAAGCAGCTTTCTCAGTAAGAAACCCTTGATTTTCCAAATAGATGCATTAGTGATCAGTGGAGAAGCCTGAAATAGAATAAATATTTATTACCTGTTATATAGTGTATATTATTAGAAGGCAATTTTTTAATGTCGATTACTCTTTTTTATTAGACCGTGAATTTCCTATCCTTTGGAATCTCTGTATCTTAGATTTAAGTAGATGTGCTTAAAAATTTCCGGGTTTTTAGCACCTCCCCCTCCTTCCTATGTGCCTGTTTCAGTTATTTGCTCTTCCTCTGGAAGAATGTTTGCACTGCCAAGCATGGTTATCCTTGCATTTCTTTTTATTTTTCAGAATTAGGATTTTCCGAACTTCTCTGGTTACATCTTGTATTTCCTGGTACCTGTATTGAAATTACCAAACGAGCTTGGTCAATTTTTTTTGGTATTCTTACTCTGTCCAAAAAGAAATTCTCCTTTATTCCAGCGCGATAGAAGGGGAGGGGAGAATAATCGTGCTTGTATCATCCCCTCTGTTTCAAACTGGAAAATAGGAATATAGGTAAAAGATTCTGTGTAGTGGCAGGCTTGGCTCCATCCTTAACGTGGTCGTCGCGTGAAGCTTGGGGCGATTTGTGCTCCTCCTCAGATTGGTCCTTTGGAATAAATAAGTAAATAAATAAATAAGTGAATAAATAGCAAAAAGTGATGAGCAGAAGGGGAAAATCAATGGGGAAAAAGAAATAGGGGAAAGTGAATAGATAGGGAAAAGAAAACAAATGGCCATAAGTGAGTAAACAGCAACAAGCAAACAAACAGCAATAAGCGACTGAAGAGCGAGCGTGCTGCCGTGTGCCCCGAGAGGCAGCGGTGCGAGCCGAGAGCCAGGGCAGCGCCCGGCAGCCCGCAGCCCCGCAGCCGGGCTCTCCCGGGCGGCAGCGCCCGGCCGAAGGAACTCTCTGTCCTGGGGAGTTCTCTGCCTGGGGAGTTCTCTGCCTGGGGATCTCTCTGCCCCGGGATCTCTCTGTTCCGGGATCTCTCTGCCCCGGGGATCTCTCTGCCCCGGGATCTCTCTGCCCCGGGGATCTCTCTGCCCCGGGATCTCTCTGCCCGGGGGTCTCTCCGTCCCGGGGATCTCTCTGCCCTGGGATCTCTCTGCCCCGGGGATCTCTCTGCCCCGGGATCTCTCTGCCCCGGGATCTCTCTGCCCCGGGATCTCTCCGTCCCGGGGATCTCTCCGTTCCGGGGATCTCTCTGCCCCGGGATCTCTCTGCCCCGGGGATCTCTCTGCCCCAGGATCTCTCTGCCCCGGGGATCTCTCTGTTCCGGGGATCTCTCTGCCCTGGGATCTCTCTGCCCCGGGATCTCTCTGCCCCGGGGATCTCTCTGCCCCGGGATCTCTCTGTTCCAGGATCTCTCTGTTCCGGGATCTCTCTGCCCCGGGATCTCTCTGCCCCGGGATCTCTCTGTTCCGGGATCTCTCTGCCCCGGGATCTCTCTGCCCCGGGGATCTCTCTGCCCCGGGATCTCTCTGCCCCGGGGATCTCTCTGCCCGGGATCTCTCTGCCCCGGGATCTCTCTGCCCCGGGGATCTCTCTGCCCTGGGATCTCTCTGCCCCGGGGATCTCTCTGCCCTGGGATCTCTCTGTTCCGGGGATCTCTCTGTTCCGGGGATCTCTCTGCCCTGGGATCTCTCTGCCCCGGGATCTCTCTGCCCCGGGATCTCTCTGCCCTGGGATCTCTCTGCCCCGGGGATCTCTCTGCCCTGGGATCTCTCTGTTCCAGGGATCTCTCTGCCCCGGGGATCTCTCTGTTCCGGGGATCTCTCTGCCCTGGGATCTCTCTGCCCTGGGATCTCTCTGCCCCGGGGATCTCTCTGTTCCAGGGATCTCTCTGCCCCGGGGATCTCTCTGTTCCGGGGATCTCTCTGCCCCGGGATCTCTCTGCCCCGGGGATCTCTCTGTTCCGGGGATCTCTCTGCCCCGGGATCTCTCTGCCCCGGGGATCTCTCTGTTCCGGGGATCTCTCTGTTCTGGGGATCTCTCTGCCCCGGGATCTCTCGGCCGGCCCCGCGGCGCTCCCGCGGCCGGCGGGCAGGGAGCGGCAGCGGCAGCGGCGGCTGCTCGCGGGGCTGTGCCGGCGGCAGGTTCACATGACTAATGCTGCCAGAGAGAGAGAGAGCAGGAGCGCTGCTGCTTTTTTTTTTTTTTTTTTTTTCCCCTACCCTTTTTTTTTTTTTTTTTTTTTTTTTTCGAGCAGCTCCAGTCTGTGCACAGTTGGCTCCCAGCTGACAGACAGAATGTGGGGTGGGCTTTGTCACCAGAACGCTGGGTACTGCATGCCCAGCTATGCTCGCAATTCCACAGTGCCCAGAAACCTGCTGCTTATGTCAGGGTGCAGCCAGCCTGAACACATAGAAATTGGGTAGCTTGATTGGTTTTTTAAAAATATTATTATTATTTTTTATTTTTTATTTTTATCTTTTTTTTTGCCTCTTTCTTCCCTGCAAAGGTTATATAATGAGGGGATTGCTGCTAAAGTAAAAAGGGAAAATGAAGTCTTTGTTAAATGCCTTCACAAAGAAAGAAGGTAAGCGATGAAAGCAGAACACTTTGATGTTTCAGACTGGTGTTTTCTTGTGTACATTTAATATGATGGGCTTAGTGACTATAATTAATCAATTCCTGCAATTTCTTTTTCAAAATTGTTTGATGTTAGACAGTCCGTTTAGGCAAGTGGTTATTAAAGCTGGATGTGACTTTATTCCTTGTAGGATTGTCTCTGAAGAATCAAGTAGTTATAAAAATGTTTTTGTTCCTAAGAAATGCATTTGGAGACACGGAAGGATTTTCCTAGGTGAATTTTGTCAGTGAATGGTGCTGAATTGCCCCTTCAGATGTATGAAGTGCCAGGAATAGAATTCAGAGAGCTGGAGGAAGGATTATGTGGTACTTTCAAATATGCTTTTAGGGATGATAAATTTAAACTTTTGGGGCATGGAATTAGTTCAGGCATTTTCATGTCATTTTATATCAAGTGTTTTCTCCCAAACAAGTTTTGCCACAGTTATTCTTGCAGTTCTGAAACGTGATGAAATATTAGGGAAAAGCAGAGTCTAATAGGGACTAAAGTATGGACATTTGTATTTCATCATTTTGTGTTGTGGTTCTGGTTTTTAATTGTGAAAATATAAATAATGCTGATAAGAAGCAGCTAAAAAAATATCCACCCACTTACAATTTGCAGATTGCTGGGGAAAAGAAACAGTTGGGTGGAATATTAATTACTTTAGGCACAGAAATGCTTATTTTTAACTCTTTCTATAAAAGATTTGTGTTAGACATGCATCAATCGGTGTCATTAGTTGTCCCCTTCTCTGTTTATTTCCTGTAGTAAAGGCTAATTTTGCTCATCGTTCTCTCCTCATTAATAGCAAAACAAAAGCTAAACTCTGAAATGGGTTTGTAAAATGCTCCTGAGGTGTGTAAGGGGAGAAGCATTCCTTTCCTCCGGAGCCCGGAGGATGCTTTCTCCAATCTGCCCGTACAGATGTGCCCTGCAGCTGTCTGTCCGTGCTGACACCCGGCACCCTGTCCTTGTCCTCCCTCCCCTCCCACCAGCAGAGATCCCACCAGCCTCTCCAGAGTCCCGGCAACCATCCCCAAACCGCTGGCAAGATTTCGTTTCCTCAGCCTGTGGCTGGAAGGGCTGGGCACATTCAGGTTCATGAGGAATTAAAATCTGAGAGTCGGACCCCATTTTTACTGAATCCAAGGCAAACTTTGGTGACCTGAGGGAACAGCATTAGACCTTCAGGTAGCAAACCTGAGTGTGCCAAACATCCCCTGTATTCAGTTTGTGTGTTTTCTCCTTGACTGAATTCTGCTTTGTTGTACCTGGGAAAAATCCCCATCTTCAATGAAGTCATTTCTGGAGCTGTATTCCAGATATAAAAAATAAAGGAATGTAGAAACGTTGCATCTCTGCCCCACACATTGACCTAAGGGTCTGTATGTGCCAGTTTTGGAGATAAATGCTGTGAGTTTGCTGCAAGTTAGCACTAACCAGGGCTTTCACTGTGACATCTGAAGCACCAAGGTGCTCTCATGACACCCTCGGCTGCTTTGAAACCTTAAAGAAATACAGAATGGGAAACAACTCAATGTCAGGAAATTTATCCAGAGTTTCTGCCAATTTCTTGCATAACCATTGGACTTCGGTGCTTTCTCCCCTGTAACAGCTTTTAAGGGCTATTTCCCTTATTTCAAAGGAAACATGGAAATTAATTGAAGCCCTTTCTGTGCACGCTGTTCCCATGTTTAGTTGTTCTGATGTTGTTGAGTTGTTTACTAGAGAAAGTTTCAGCTCACTGGAAATACAAAGGATATTATTGTAAAATATTCAGAATTGTAGTTAATCATAAACTGACTTTGGTGAAAATGATACAAACCATTCTTTTACTCACAGTTCCATCTCTATTTTATGCTATAAATATGCTCTCAGTTTTGCACTGAAACCTTACATTTTGCTTTATTCTCTCAATTAAAGGCTCTATTTCAAGGCAGGACAGATTGATTCCTATCTATATTCATATTTATGTGAATTTATTTACTTGCACAGTATGACAGACATTCTTATTCTGTTTTTTGTGTGGTTTTGAAGGGTATTGAATGAGTAGACATTTCTGGCTCTTTATAAATGGCACTTACTGGCACTTTAGACATGTAGGATGATATTTGGTGGGGCTTCTTGCCCAGTTTAAATATGATTTTTTTTTTCTTTATGAATTACACCAGCTCAGTGAAGTCCTCAGGATAATGCCTGTCTGCCTTTTGTTAGGTATGCCACTGTGACTTTTCAGATGTAAATCTGTGCACTTTGGCTCAGGTCCTGTGACCCCACCAGCTCCACTGGGAGAAATTAATGAGGGCAGTTGCAATAATGGGGATCAAGTCCAGCATGAGGTTTTGGGGTCAATTCCTTTGTGACAGGGCAGGAAATTCCATCACATCTGCTGATAACCGGGTGCTTTTTTATTAGGGAATTTGCCTTCTAAGTTACACTTGGGACAAACTGACCAACTAGAGTGGGAAAAGGAGATCTGGAAAATTGTGTGAGTGCTCATGTGCACCAGGAGCACGTGGAGGGCTGGACCCTCTGCTCTGAGATGGATTTGTGTTGCCCTTGCTTTGTTTTGTGTTGTGGCTCTTTCATTAAGGAGTTTCTTGAAGCCTTTGGGTACCAGGGTGTTCCCTCTGGGCCACAGCACATGATGGAGCCGGTGCATTACCCTGGGGTAGTCTGCTCTATATACCATAGTAATGGATGTGGTAGGAAGGCCAGGATTAGAAAGAGGGGAATGCCTGGGGATTGCAGCAGTGTAATAGAGTTCTGCCAGGACAGGAAGCCGTGTCCTCGATTTTTAACCTGCAAGATGGGGGTAAGGTGACTGTTCACAGATTTCAGGTTAGGCTTGAACTTGAGGTGGACCAGTTTGGATGCCAGCTGGGGGATGGAAGCTGCAAGTCCACGAGTCAGGAATTCAGCTGGGCAGCCCTGTTCTGTGCCTTTCTGACTGCATGTGACAGCACAGCAGGAGAATGAATTTTCTGAGCCTCAAACTTGGAAATAATGAGGTGTTTCCTATTTCCACACAGTTCAGAGTGTTCAGCAGGCTCGTGGCACTGGTGTTGCCTCACCATGTATTCAAGCCAGCAAACAGGTTGATGTTGCTCTGTTGTTTTTTGATTTAATGATGTTCTAAAGATAATTTGATCAGCTCTGCTGGCAAGGTGGAGTTTCTCTTCTGCAGAAGAAACAATGCCATATGTTGCATGTGGTGGTAAACACACATGAATGTGGAATCATCTGAGATCACCCTCCATGTCTCTCTTTGCACAGTGCCCTTTAGGGAGGCTCCCACCTACTCCAACCGGAGGAGGAGGCCTCCCAGCACCTTGGCAGCCCCCCGGATCCTGCTCCGCTCCAACAGTGACAACAACCTGAACATCAACAACCTTCCTGAGTGGTCGGCCTCCTCCTCTGCCTCTTCACACCGCAGCCTTTCCCCTCACCTGCTCCAACAGATGCAGAATAATCCCAATGGAACTGTAAAAACTGTGGGAGCTACACTCCGTCCTCGCGGAGCCGCTCGCCGTCCCTCAACAGGCTGGGAGAGGATGCCAAGAGGCAGCAGCACAGGCACATCAGGTGAGTTTGCATGTTTCACAGCCTGAGGTACCCCTAAAGGCACCATGCTGGCCTGCCACATTCCTTTATGTTGTTTGCACTCCCTAGAATGTATGGTTATTCATTCTCAGCACAGTGGACCATGCCTAAATGTGATAATGATAACTGGAAGCACCAAATCCAGCTGTTTCCTCATGGAGCTCCAGCAGCCAGGAAGACTTTCAAGTTCAGCAGTGACTTAACACAGAGTTTACACCTCCAGCCCAAGGTGCTGGCTCTGCACATCTTCCCATAGTTGAAATAAGGATTCTATTTAACAGCAAAGCAAACTGTTTATGGGATACCTGGCCCCTTCACAGAACTATTGGTCATTCCTGGAACCTGTGTTGGAGCTGTTCACAGGTGATGGGGGAGAGGCTGTTTAATTTCTCTCTTCTGTAGGTGTGTGCTGAACCAAACGGTGAAATAGAGGGAGTAATGTGATCTAGCAGGTATCCTGGGCAAATATCCTGCAGCTCTGTCCCACTGGAGAGCAAATCCTGACTAATTAGTCTTGTGGTTATTGTAAGACATGGAAAAAAATGGAGAGCTGGGGCTGTTTTGATCATATATGGGGGCTGCAGCTCTGAGAAGCCACTGCCCTGGACTTAGGAACTCCTGTCAAATGTGGAAGAGATGGAGCTGCACCAGGACAAGGGGTCAAAGTGCTGCAAAAAGGCTGGGAGGCATCAGAGCTGAGAGCTGCTGGAGAGAACCATAGCCAAAACTCATTTAACTCACTACTAATTTGAAAATCAGGCTTTGTCTGTCCTGTTCACTCTCTCTCTCTCTCTTCTCTCTCTCTCTCTCTCTCTCTCCTCTCTGCTGTTTCAGAGTAGAAAAGGACCTGGGCATTGTCAAGAAATGCAGCTGTTGGTTTCTCTTTGCTATTTGTAGGTGTAAAGGATGTCCAGTGGAGTTTTCAAGTCAGTAAAACAAAATGTCGTGTAGCTGACACTGCCTCTGTTACCTTGCCTGTTCCTCTGCTCTCCCTGGCCCTAGGAACCCAAACTGCCAGGCACTGTTTGTGATGGAAACAATACTGCTGGACAGGGAAGATCTGGTGAATTGTGAGACAGACTTGTCTGGAATGTAAGAAGGAGTGAAATTAAAGGGAAGGAAGGGGATACAGATTCCGTATGCCAGTGGTTTCATGCAGCAAAGCAAGCTCATCTTGCTTTGTCGTATGTTACAATAATGGCAAAAGATCATTTGGGTATAATTTGGGTGGCATTTCCTCACATTGCCTGGTATCAGCTTAAGATCAGTTTGTAACGAGGCTTTAACTGGGTGAGGAGTTGAAGTGAGGAGGCTGTAAGGTTCATTTCAGAGAATGAGTGTTCAGAATCCACTGGATTCTGCTGATGCCACCAGAGAGGGAGATTCTACCTTAAAGTCAGTGGTTATTTTAGCTGAATGGGATATAAAGCACCTTTTCATCAATGTTCCTGGCATAACACACTTTAAATTCTAGAAGTATAAACAATCTTTTAAGCTGTGGGTAACAATTAGAAATTCTTTTTTCGACTGAGCAAACATTTACTTGCTTTGACTTTTCAGCTGCTTTCCTCTTCCCTGACTGAAAAGTAGCATAAGTAATAATTCCAAATTAATGGAACCAATTAATTCCTGAGAATGTGGATATAAAATATTGGTGTTTCTCTTAGTGCATCAGCATCACAGCTACTGAAAGTGATTCCCAGAGTTCCCTCTGTGCCACCAAGACTTGTTTCAGAGAAGTCCAGAGTACGTGCAAGTACTGAGAAGAGAGCTGGAGGCTCTCTAAATTTAAAGACAGCTAAAAGGATTTTTTATAGAGTTTTTCCTGCAAATAATGCCTTTTCTTGCCACAGGCCTGTTTTGCAGTCAGGAATGGCACCTTATATGACACTTTCCTCACAGATTTTGTTTGACTGTGTGACCACCTACTTACTGTCAGCTAAATGTGGGAATTGTTGCTGTCTGCTTATTATTTGCAAATAATAACAGTCACCATGAAGCTGTTGTTCCCCTGAGATGGAAGAGCCCTTTTTGACAGAGCAGGAGGTTGGGTTGTGGAGCAGAAGCAGCCAGTAGGGGCAGGGTGATGGGGAAGGTCGGACTGTGACAAAGGGTTAATGAGGTTTGTGGGATTTGTGTAGTGGAGAGGTGCTGGAAAGTGATGCTGGTTGGGGTTCATGTGTCCTTTGCAGCCCATGTGACTCAGGTGTTCTGTCTTCTCAAACTGAAAGAGGAGAGATTTAAATTGGGTATTAGGAACAAATTCTTTCCTTGGAGGGTGGCGAGTCACTGGAAGAGACTTCCCAGAGAAGCTGTGGCTGCCCCATCCCTGGGAGCATCCAAGGCCAGGCTGGAACAAGCTGGTCCAGTGGAAGGTGTCCCTGCCCATGGCAGGGGGTGGCACTGCATGATCTTGATTTAAGATCACTGCATGATCTTAAAATGATCTTAAAGGTCCCTTCCAATCCAAACTGTTGTTGGTTCTCATGAGGCTGTTGCTCTCCGCAGCAAAGTGGTCGGGGGTGGGAAGCTCAAAATTCAAGGGAAGGGACAGCCTTCATGTAGAACCTACCCCACAGAAATCAGTGAATGAGGTGCCAACACAGCCTCAGTCAGGGCTGAGCTGCCAAGGGTGGCCACCACCTCCTCTGGCTGAGAGGGAAACATGTCCACACCTCTCTTGAAATCTCCCCATCCTCCTGCTCCTTCCTGGCACGGTACTCGCTGGGCTTGGAGCCCACGCTGGGGACAAGCAAGGGAGAGGAAAGATGTCTTTTTAAGAAGTCCTGCACCCCACAGTTGCAGACCTGATTTCCATTAGTGAGCCTGTTGCCTGAGAAGTTCTGCATTCCTTGTGTGGGTTTAATGTGCCATTTCCCTTTTCTCTTTCAGTGAGCGAGAAAATGAATGTATCTTCTGTGCTCGAAGTTAAAGTAGATGCTGGGAGATAACACTGGGAATAGCTGCCACCAGACTAGGCAGAAACACAGCTTGATACAAGTGGAAATCAGATGTGTAGCTATAGTTTATAGATCTTGGGGTTTTTTTTATGCTGATGACTGTTCCTTCACTTACAAGGAAAAAGGAATGGAGCAAAAGAACTGAAATTTGAACGTCATCTTTTCCAGGCTTTCTTTAAACAACTGTGAGATTTGGCTGAGGTTTCTGGTGCAAACTCCTTCACAGACATGCAACCAGAGCTCACTTTTAAACTCCCGAGTGTGGTTTACCATTAGCAGCACCCCTCCACAGTAATAGAGCAGAACAAGGGGGAAGGGGCATGCAATTCCAAACGGTGAAGTTACTGCAGGAAAATGGGAGTGTTCCTGATAGGAAAGATCCACTAGGTGTGGTTTTTTACCAGACTTCTTTACCTGTTGACTTACTGGCTCCCATTTTGGTAGGAAACTGGTTAAAAAAAACAAAAAAGGTGAAAAGCCAGCAGAGCCCAGCCTTTGTATTTCTTTTTAATTAAAGCAGTTTGAGATACCTTCTTACACAAAGGCAAGCAGAGTGTTGCAATGCTAAACCACCACTAAATCACCCTTCTTCCTTTGATAGCCTAACTTTTCCCTATCAATCTCTATTAATATTATTCCTTCTCATGAATATTTTCCTTTTCTAGACTTTGGTTAAGACTGCAAGTTTTTATGCTTTGGGGTTTTTTTAAGTTGACTGCTAGTGTATTGCAAGTTTGTTATGATATATCCTATAGGTTTTCCACCCTCTTTAATATATGCTTCTTTTTCTTTTCATACCTTTTTGACAGTTCACTCATTTCCCCACAGGTTTAAGAGATTGTTCACCTCATTTCAGCAATTCTTTTTTTTTACACCATGAGTAGACTGAGTTGGTGGTGACCTGTGACTTTCCTGGGCACATTCTGGAGTCACTGAGTGAGCTGGTGATTGCCAGCCAGAAGAAATGATCATTTGGAAAATGTTAACCACAAGCACTAGGCTTTGTGCAGATCTAAATTTAACCTTGGGCCTTGGAGTGATGAAGTAACTTGATTATTCAGTCCATTTAGTTAATAATTCAGTGATCTCACTTGTTCACTCTGTGTTACAAGGATATCCATTCCCAAGAATTGTAAATACAGACATTTTCAAGCCCCTCTGACAAATTGACATGCTGGGAATGTATGATGGGCATATAAATTTTGAATTTAATTAGGGCCTGGGAATGCACAAGTTTAATTTGCGGTGAAACTAAAAGCTTTAATGTTGTGTGTTTTCTGTTCTAGACCATTATGGGCAGGTGAATATTGATCATGTTTCACACTGAAAAATTTCAACCCTTAAAAGCTGCTGTTTAGTATTTTTTCTGCAGGGTTAGATGTCTTACTGGAAGACAGTTTTGTTATTCACTGCTTAATTTAATCCTGCTAATGTGATGGTAAATGATTAACTTTCCCCTTTTGAATAAGCTGCTAATAATTTTTCATTTCAATTTCCAGTGCCATTTACAGTCCCAGTGCCAACAAGGATACTCTGTCTGCCTTGGATTATCAGGGTCCCAAAAGGAAGCTCTACAGTGCTGTCCCTGGGAGACTTTTTATCGTTGTAAAGCCATATCAACCTCAAGGGGAAGGGGAAATTCACCTGCACAAAGGAGATAGAGTCAAAGGTGAGCACCTAATTAATTTGAAATACCTTTTCTCCTGCTAGGTGGGAATTTTATGCTAAAATTCTCTTCTACAAGGGTGGAAATCATCTGTATGGTGAAAGTGCTTTTATGCATTTGTTTCTTTGCAGGGTATTTTGCTCCTGGCTCTGTTTTGTAACCAATGCATATTTAGCTGCCACTTTAACTGACTTCAAAGTGCTGCCACAACTCACAACTATGTGCAGTAATAGCACCATTGTCTTACCCGAGTTTGCTGCTGGAGCCATTCCAGAGGCACCACTCCAGGGCTTTAAGGGGCTGTAAATATGTCAGCTATCTAAACAGCCCAGGAAGGGAACAGGTCAGCTCTGCTTCACACCCTTTCCTCAAGGAACATTTAATTGGTTAAGTAGGTAATATCCCTTCACAGGACTTAGGATAAGTGGGTAGAGAGCACCTCCTGTAAATTCAATTTTGGAGGCAGCATGGTGGTGCATGTGGAATTTCTGTTCACTGATGCACTTTCCTGCTAAGACCAGGTTTAAATCAAGGCCAAGCTTTGTAATTGCTTTGAAGGCAGTAAATACATCAAGATACAGCTGAAAAAAATGGGAGATAAGGTGTACAGGACTCACCTTCTCCAGAGTGAGGTGTGAGGCTGTGGTTTTGCACATCCAGGTAAAACAGAATAAAAGAGACTTTGTGTTGGACCCACACAAATTAAACAACAGTTATGGAAATCAAACAAAAGGGAATAAATTCAGTGCCCTGAATAAAAGTGTTAAGGAGCTGCAAATTTTCTTGTGAAGGGAACTACTTATCTAACGAAGATTTCAAATACCTCCTCCCTTGAGCCTGCAAACAGTAGCTAGAAAAAACATAGGGAGCCATTAGAATTATTTTTGCATTATTTTTGCATTTTTATTTTTGGATGTACTGATTCTGAAGCATTTGTGGGTTTAATAATTTTTTGTTAACTCCAGCCCTCAGAAGGTGTAGGACAGAAATCTGAAGGGTGCTGCACTTAGAGGTAAAACATGCATAGTTAATTTTAAATGCAAGGACGAAGGGAGAAGGTTAAACTTAGAGTCTGTAGGGCTGAAAAGATAATTTTGCAGTTCTCAAGATTGTTCCCTGATCAGGTAGGAAGCAGTGATTATGATCTCATGGTGCACAAGAACTAGAATGAAATTTTGAGGGTACTAAATAAGTTTCTCCACTCAGTGTTCACAGAGATTTGGCAGGTGTCAATGGACAAGAAATGAGTGGCTGTGTGGCAGGTGTTGGGCACAGACACGTTCAGTTGTCCTGTTGGATTTAAGGATGCAGGAATATTCTGTTTATGTAGAGGATGGAATATCAACAACACAGGTCCTTGTCACCAGAATAGAGCAACTCTGGGCAGTTCTGGGAAAAGACCAGACAGAAACGGTGTTTCCTGGCAAAAAAGGAAACACTGCAAAAGGTTACCGGGATTGCTGAATATTTGAAAGGTATTCACTATCTGGCAGGTGGTTTACATTTTATTTTGAGACTATTATATGCAAAAATAATCCCAGAATAAAGGATTTAAATTTCAATAAAGTGTTTAATGTTTTTGAAAAATTAATTCAGTAGCCCTTGGTTCTAAGTTATTATGACAGTCACTGGAAAACATTGCAGGAAGGAATTAGTCCACTTTCCATATTTTCATATAATGGTGTAGTCTAAATGTGAGACCAGTGATTTGGGGGGGGGGGGGACTCTAAATGCTGAAATAAAAAATGGAATTATGGTTGGGTTTTTTTCTTCGTAAATGAAAATAACACATAAATTATAACTGTAATTAAAACGGGGGACATGCCCATCCCACATCATTCCTGCTGGGATTATTTTTTCAGCTTCAAGAATCTGATTTGCGCGTTGAATTGAAATCTGGCAGAGTTTTTCCAGGTACATTTGTTTTAAAGCATTTTCGATAACTTTGCTGCAGCAAAGTCTGGTGAGATTTCTATATGTGTCAGCCTGCTTTTGGAGAGGGTTTGGGAAAAGAACAAGTGTACATAGGGATTGTCAGTGTTACTCCCAAGGATGAAACCTTGTGAAATGTAATTTAAGGCTGTTTGCATGGCAGGGCTAGAACAGTGTGTGACAGGCTCCCAGAGCTAATCAAAGGGAAAACTTCCAGAACAAGATCAAATCCTATTTCGTGTTACCATGTCAATGGTTCCTCAGCTGCAGCAAAAAATATGTCAGAATGAACACGGCAAGGTCATGGAGAGAACAAAGAGTGCAGGGGAAAAGACAGTGGTGCTTTAAAGAGGTCTCAGTTGTGTAACAGTATTGAAGGAGCCACTCAAACTTTTTGTGCCAAAAATCCAGGTCCAATTAAATCTGGACTCCCGTCCCTGTTTCAGGGACGTAGAAATGTAATTATTGCTAGAGAATAAGTGTAGTGATAGGACAAGGAGCAATGGCTTTGAACTGAAAGATGGTAGATTTAGACTAGATTTGAGGAAGAAATTCTTCCCCAAGATGGGATGGAGCCCTGGCATAGGTGGCCCAGAGAAACTGTGGCTGCCCCATCTCTAAAAGTGTCCCAGCCCAGGTTGGACAGAGCTTGGGGCACTCTGGGGTAGTGGAAGGTGTCCCTTTGAGAGGGAGAAGGTTGGAACGAGATGATCTTGAAGGTCCCTTCCAACCTAAACTATTCCAGGATTCTGTGATGTTTAAAAAAAAATTAGTCCATGTGAGCAGGATGGGCTCCCTCTCCATCCTCCAAAAGCACAGGCAGCAGAACTCAGAGTCCTCAGTGTTGTGGGAGTGCCAGAATTGCTGACTATAAGGAGATCCTACTTTTTTTCTTCTTTCTAAGCAGGAATTCTTGGTACTGGATGTATCTTCTGTCTTTTACAGACTTAGCAAGACCATGGCCCAGTCAGCCTGTTTGGGGTTTAGCAACTTGCTCTGTGCAGTGCTTGGAGGAAATGGGGGAATATTAAAACCCTATGGAATTCAATTTTTCCTTCACTCTGAAAACATCTTAGCCTGACTGAGAAATGGAAAAGCTTTGTCTTGGCCCCACTCCTCTGCCAGCTTGGTGACTGCAGTGCTCTGTGCAGTCCCTGATGCCCAAGTCCTGGCTCTTGGGTTGTTTTGGGGGGTTCAGACGTGGCCTGGCATTGGCTGTGGGATCGTGCCCCGTGTTCAGCCTGACCCCGGGAGGATGCTCATCACGAGTACATCCCATGAGACTAATCACAGCAAAGATGTAGCAAGGCATTTATTGCAGGGATAAAAACCCAGAACAACATATTAGAGAAAGGGATTACTTGGGAAATGTTTTTATGGATTTTCTTTTTTAACTTGGCAGAATTAGAAGGGTCACGGAGAGGGATGAATTCCTAAACTCTTGATGAAAAGTGTTTTCATCAGATGGAGATGAAGCAGGGTTGTTTTTTTGTTTTTTTTCCTTTCTAAAAGTGGTAGAAGTGCATGAGTGACAATAGTTCACAGTGTATGATACAAGGAAACTGCTCAGAGAAATCTGTGAATGGGCAAGGTTCAAAGAAAATGTAAACTAAACAAAATGGTTTCGTATTAATAGGATATTACGTAGCCTGTACAAAAATACCTGCTGTATTTTTAGTTGTTAGTCATACACACTGACATCATTTGTGTGTCTGCCACTCATGAGAGAAGAGCCATGGCTGCTTGCAAAAATAAATCTGATATCTTTATTTATCCCAGAACTGCCCTAATCTTATGTTTTCACACAGATGAAGGAGAGCTGGTTTGATTCCTCACTGAAACACTTCTAATATTTTGGTTTTATATATTGTGTTTCTTTCTTTTTTCTATATCTAAAAGGCCATAGCAATAAATCTACCACAATCCAAATGCACACAAACATGTATAAAATATCTGTGAAATGAATTTGAATCAGCTTTTGTGTTCCTAAATTGAATTCTTGCACTGGAAATTAAGTGGTCTCTTTGAAAGCAAAACTCAGAGAATGCAATGCTTAAAAATTTTTTGTGAGCAAATTAGCAATTTTCTTGGCCATGAAGACAAAGTAATAGAGAAGGTTTTTGGGAAGGTAACAGGTCTGAGTTCCAGGTGCAGACAGGCTCTGGTCACTTGAAAACTAAACAATCAGAATTTTTTTCAGAATCTGTGTTATAGTAAAACATACCTAAAATGCACATGAACTATCCTTCACTGACTTAGAAAGAAAAAAAATCACCTAATTCAAATACTTTGAGAGCTCTGAAGTCTCAGCCTGCTCACAGCTTTGTTTTTCATGGTATCCTCAGCTCCTTCTTTTTTCCAGGCTGCCTCCCCCACCCCCAGCTCTCTCAGCCTTTTCTAGTGCCCAGTGTGGGGAAAAACGGGGAGTTATTTCAGTATCTCAAATATGCTCAAACAGACTTTTCCATGAGCCCTCGAGATGCCTCCGGTGCAGGCACAGTGTGCACATCACAGAAGGGTTGTGGTAAACCCAAATGCAGCCCTCAGCTCCATTCCTCGGGGTCAGAGGAGCAGGAGTAACTCAGCAGCAGCAGCTCAAGCATCTGCTCTGGGCAGGAAGTCAGTAGTTCTGTGCACCAGAAATATTGACCCTTGTGACTGCTTTTATTTCAGCGTGATCTCAGCCAGCAGGGCAATCCAAATATATCACTAACATTTTCATTTCTTGTGAAATCCACTTGTAAGTCATTTCGAAAAAGAAAGATTATTAAACCCCTGCTGTGCTCAAAGATATTGCCAACAGACAGTGCTTGTGGGCAGGAGGAAAGTTGGTCTCCCGGGCTTTTGCACTTGTTAGATTAGTAAACAAAATACTGGGAAGGGAAGAGCCTCAGAAAGGCTGTTTGTTTCTTCAAGAGCATTCTGTACCTTGTGTGGGTAAGTGTGGCAGCAAAATGGAACCTAAGAGGTTTGCAAGGTACTGTTCAGCTGCTCTTTCACACGAGGGATGAAATGAATGTGAAATGGAATATTAATCTTACCCTGGTTCGCTGGTTTGTTTTGCTCCTTTTTTGTCTCCTGACTCAAATGGTTTGATTTCAGTTCTTAACATGATAAATTATGGCTCATCACAGGTCCTGTCCTAACCCATTCTTTCAAGCTGCTTGTGCCTGAAGAGCAGGACAGTGGTGCTATCAAAATGTAGCAAAGACCCAGACTTGCTCCTGCTCCAGCAGGAGAGTTCCCTTTGCTGTCAGAGGCTGTGGGAAGGGGTCAGGATGTAAAAGCATCCACAAATTCCCACTGCCATCGTGCTTGGTGACTTTAACACATCCTTTCTTGAGTAGTCAGCAACTGGCATGGAATATTTAAGGGACAGGGAGCCCCAGGAGTCAGAGAGGAGCTGTGAGTGCACCAGTGGGGTGCAACACAACACTACAGGCTCTGCATCTAGGTTGGCTTGGGGCCCCTTGTCCATTAATTCCCTCTGAATTCCCCTGATTCCAAGTTTGGGCATCACTGGAGAAGAGCAAACTTGACTCTGGCTGCCCCTTCCTCAACAGAGCTGGGAATCAGTGGGTGGATTTTTGCAATGTTTGATTTCTGACCAAAAACTCAGTGCAGATTGATTTCTCACACTGTTTTCGTCTCTCCCTCACTTTCTCAAAACTATTTCATAGATACCTAAATAACAGGGAAAAGGTGATCTTCGTAGGAACTTTATGGCAAGGAGAAAAAGGAGGACCAAATGTTGAACAGCTCAGCTCACTCAGTTCTATTTCAACTGAGCCATCTTTCCTCAGATTTAGAGGATTACGTGCAGCTTATTGTATTTGCAGGTTTGACGTAGGAAGTGGTTGCTCTGTTAGTAGCCCCAGTCATCTTCTCACCCCAAGGTTCTTTTCCTGAAGTGCTTGTTTGCACTGTTTCTTTCCTGAGAAAGATGAGAAGAGGTGTTTTAAGTCAGGCTCTCTGTGTTATCTCCCTAATTTGCTCAGCTCCCACGGCTCAGGCTGGGAAAGATCTGCTGCATTTCCTTCTCCACCACAAGAAATGTCTGTAGGGCCACAGTGCAGTCTGATAGCTCAGGTCAATTAGTCAGAATCATTAAGTGCAGATTCACAAGGCTCCCCTCCAGTCTGTTGGTGGAGTCACAGGAAGGTCTCCTGGGGGGCAGCTGGGGCTCAGTCCCTGGTGTGTGTGCTGGAACCTCCCTGTGCCTGGCACAGGGTGAGGGGCACTGAGCTCCTCCCCACTCCTGCTGCTCTGACCTCAGCTTCTGTCAGGCTCGCTTGATGGGCTCCAAAATCTTGGTTTGAACCTTGGTCTGCTAAGGAAGGCAGGAGCCTCCCCTGGAATGGAGAATGTAAACCCCTCCCTCCGAATTGTTACAATTTTGAAATTAAGGGGCTCTCAGGCAAAGAGATGGGAATAGGAATAGCAGTTCTTTACTAGGAGAATTAAAATAGAAATGCAGTAATACAAAACCCAACCCCACTGACAGAGCCAGAATCCACCCTGCCCCCTGTGGGTCAGGGTGTTGGGAGCAGTCCCATAACTGGGGCTGCAGCCTCCTGCAGTGGCAGATGTGGCTCTGTTGGAGCAGGGATCCTGTGGAAAGGTGCAGATTTCCTCTGAAGGTCCAGTGGTGATGGATGGGCCTGGTCTGTGGGAGCCAGAACCAGCAGGGCAGTGAGATCCTGCTCAGCACCCCTCCCAGGGAGGGAGGGAGGGAGGCAGGGATTGCTGCCAGGGGCCAGGAGGGACAGGGACAGAATCAGAAAAATCCCTGTCTTTAACAGAGAGCAAGATTAAGTTGTAACTTGTGCTGACCTTCATTTATGTTGTATGTAAAGTTTGTTTTATCAAAGAATCACGGGATCATAGGATGTTTTTAGGGGTTGGGATGGACCTTAAGGGTCATCCAGTCCCAACCCCTGGCTTTGGACACATCCAGGGATGAGACACCACAGCCTCCAGTAAGTATTCCTGCATAGATCATCTGCCATTTGAAAACTCTCCTGCCAAAGACAAATAAGTCTGAATATTTACATGAGACAACAGACATTTCAGTAAGGGAAGAGCCTAAATTACAATTATTATTAATTATTTCTGAGACAAAAATGTTAGGTTTCTAAAAATTAGAAATTAAAAATATTCTGTATTTCTAAGAAGAAAATCTAGATGATTTTTACCTCAGGACACAAACCCAGAGTTCTTACATCAGCACAGGATGTTAATTTTTTTTTTCCAATGGATTTCCAGCTTTATACTTTGCTGTCATTCTGTTGATGTTTCTTTTTTTTTTTTTCTGCTGGTTGCAGAAATGTTCTTTTTTCCCAGAGCATGGTCTCTCATTCCCAATCCATATGATTATTTATTTTCCCAATAAAGAAGAATGCAGTTTATCCAAGTACTAAAAATTGATTTAGATATTACAAGGACATTTTAGGTACATCCTGTAACAGCTGTAAAGACATTGGCCTGAATTTGGCTTTAAATTTTCTTGACATTTTTGCAAATAAGGCTGCCTGGAATAATTCACTCCTGGGCATTTCAATATCACAAGGAATTTAGAAATAGTAGTCACCATAATTTGTTGGGAAAAAATACTTTCATTTCTTGTTGAGGCATGGAGGGAGCTGTAATGTGGGAGGATACAAATTCTACGTTCTTTTGATTAAAATTATTTTTATGGTCTATTGAGTAATTAATCTGGGATTAGTATGCTATATTAGTATCAATTACAATATATACATTTCCAATAGACTTAAATTTGCAAAAGACAAAGCATTCTCTGCTCTATTCTATTAATTTTATAATATATAATACTGTAAAATGTTAGATAGATATAGTTTTCTGGCAGAATCTCACTGATTTGAAGTATAATGCTTTAAAGACATTAAAATACGAGCTCCTGATTGGCACCTGCCTATCCATGTTTTCCTGTTACCCACTTGTTTGGTGCTTATCCAGTTTTGCTTTGCAGTTTTGTTCATGTAATTGGACAAGACTCATCTTTTAAACCACACTTTTGTTGTGAAAAGGTGTCCCAGGATTCTTGATGTTACAAGAACCTTTATTTCACTCTTAAAACATAGATTCTTTTTGTAATTCAGGTTGTGTGTGAAGAGCCTCTGACCTGCTCTTGCTATAGCAACCACACCTTTTGATTTTACCAAAAGAAAAGGGAAAACCACTGGGAATTAGAAAGCCTTATTATTCATTTTGGGAAAGATATCCTTTGATTTACCATTGTTTTGTCCTTCAGCAGGGAAAACATTGATTAGAAAGTCTCTTGCTGGTAACAAATTATCTGTTACAGTGAGTCTCTTAAACACTATTGGGAGAGAAAAGATAGAAATTAAGGCCTCATTCTAAAAAAAGCATTCATGGGTACAATAGATAAATTACATTTTCCCTATTTATCCTTTAAGTTTTCCACGTTGGAGTGAGTGAAGTGTTGCCAGTTTTTATAGATCTGTAGTTTATTATGGCCTTGGCTCTTGCTGCAGAATTTCTCATTAATGGCACCACGTGAGGGGGATGAAGATCATTTCAAGGTTTTAGGGGATGCAGAACTATGTAGAGCTCAACTTCTACATTGGAATGTGAGCTTGTCCCCCATATCCCCAGCAATTTGTCTGTCTGCACATCAGCTGAGCCCAGGGCTGTCCCTCATTTGCCTCTTGTGCCATCTTTGTGCCTCTTGCAACTCCAGCTGGCTGTTCCTTCTTCTCCTGGTCCCCAGCAGGAGCTATTATCCAGAATTCTGAAGGCTGCCTGCGTTCCAGCAGCACTTATTTCACTCTTACACCTCTTTTCCATGGATGTTATGTCTTCAGGCAGGACTACATGTGTTTTTCCTTTGCTCTGGCTATTAGTGATGGCTGGTACTCAATAATTAATGTAATAATGGGCTAAAGTGGGTCTGGTTCTGCTCTGTAGGAATCCCTTTTCACCCTGCACTCACAGACAGACTTCCAAGGCAAATTTCTTTCCCCAAAAGTGTTGATTTGCATCAGCTGCTGCTGCCACGAGCACATGAAATCTCTCTGCGGGTTTGAAATATCCAACTTCCTCCTTACAGTGCCTCTCTCTTTCTAGAGCTGGAAATATCTGTGCAATTTGGAGTGTCAGCGGATCTGACAGATTAATAAAATACCAAATTAGGGAAGTCTGTCTCAACATCTAAGTAGTTTTTGTTCTGAGCGTCTTGCCAGTTTGTGGAGTGAAATCAGGACTGAGACTCAGTGCTGAAAACTCCCTTCAAATTAAAAAAGAAAAAAAAAAAGCAGCTGATTACTGGCAATAGGACTCTTTCACTGTCTCACATTTGGAAATTTCTTTTGGCTGGAGTCCTACGCTCTCTTTTATGACTGAAGTTAAACCAATGTACAGTAGGATTCTTCAATAATTCTCATATATACATATAGGTTATTAAGTTTTCCTGGTTCCTTATCTCATATCTAAGAAATGCATTCTTGTATGAGCAGAGGTTACAGTGTTAAAAACGTATTGGAAGGTGCTGAGTTTCCCATTTATATTGGATGGATGCTCAGGGAATGTTTTATGTAGCACTTAATTATCAGATGGACAATATATGTTAGTGTGCACAGGCATTAAACTTTTACAATAACACCTGGAATATAGCAACATATTTTTCATTTATTATGCCCCACGTTTATATTCTTTTAAAAAAAGACATGCTAACATTTTTGCATTCAGCTCAGTTTTCAGTGTAGAGTTGTTGGTGTCATCCAAGTCAGTGCCCTGCCCCAGTATCCCATAACTTGCTAGGTTTATAGGAGTTATAGGTTATAGGTTTCCTCATATATGTCAGAAAGGTGCTTGACAAATTGTGCATTTGGGACCCATCCAGGTGTAGGATTTTTCCTTAATGGATGTTTCCTGGGACTTAATATGTACTTCTTACTGCAGTGATGTGTAAATGTGCAATTCATGGAATCTGTCTCTTGGAATATACTACACTAAAAGGCTTAAAAATGACATATTTATAAACATTTTGCTGTCAAATGTCTCTGTTAATAGATGGCCATGCTCTGTAAGTGATACCACAAATAGCTTAGGGTTGCATTAATAAAAACCCTGGTAAACATTTGCTTTCAAATGCAGTTTTACAGATCCCAGTGTCTCAAACCTGACTGCTTTCACATTACCAAGAATTTAATTTTTTTTTTTTAACTTTTTTTTGGGCTCCGATTGATTTTATTTTCATCTTGCTCTGTACTAGTGCAAATCAAGTTCAGCTTCAGTGCCCCTGAGTCACAGCAGCTGCACTGATCCCGAGTTCAATTGCAGCCAGGCAGGGAGCAGGGTTTTAAAGCCTGGCAAGGTTCTAACAGCGCCAAAAGTGCTGGTATTGGAGACCATCAAAGCAGCTCTCCTTTATGGCCCTCCTGCCCTGAAATACCCTGCAGAGACAATATCCCAGGTACTGGAATCCCTCAGCAGAGAGATGGATTTGGGCTAATTGGCCTTGATTTTCAGCAGGGGCAGCTGGGGTGGAGCTGGCACTCAGCAGATGGAGCTGGGCTGATTTTGGGAAGCTCTGAGCACGTGCTGTGTGTCTGATCCATATTCCCAATCAGCCTGCTTTTGTTGATATATCACCTTCATTTCAATATTTATGTACAGCATCTCTCTAACATTTATAGTCTTCTAATATATAGTAAACATACGGTGGCTTGTAGGAACGTCTATAATACTAATTTAAACATAATAGCAAGTATTTAGGGTCCTTCCATCGCCATAATTCACCTCCAATTGCTTACTAATAAAATTGTTGCTCTGCAGGCTTTTGTCGCAATCCTTGCTGAGTCCTAGAATTAATATCAAGATAATTAGAAGTGCCAGATAAAAGCCTTTTCTCCTATTGACAAATTGTTCTCCTCCATATTGTTGTTTTCTTCTATTGAGAAAAAAAATCATTGAAATGTTTCAAAAGGCATCTCCATTGTGGATCTCACCTATGGGAGGTTCAAGTGTTTGCTGTGTATTCAAACCCTTAAATCATATTACTCAACTGGCATTGCAAATCCCTGGAGCTACCCACTTAATCAAATAATATGTTTCCTTAGGAGGCAGGAAAAGCAGGAGTTATCAAAATATGTATTATTAAAATCCATTTCAGTGTAGGTGCAGTTTTACAATGGGTTCAGCACTTCATTTGAGCAGACAAGACAGTGTGTGTTTGGTAGTGGTATTACCATGTATTTATCCTTGATTAATCCAGCAGAGAGAACGCTGAAAGTGGAAGCAATTGTGTGAAGGCCAAGGAAACTTGGGGGAAAAAAAATAAATCTGGGGAGTGGTTACAAAGACTGAGTAGGGAGGGTGCTGGTTAAAGGTTACTCTGTGCCGTTTGAGGGTCCCAGCAGCGCTACTGCAGAAGGTTTGCTGGTTGCCCGTGCTGACTGCCCGTGTACTGCAGAGCGGGGTGTGGAGTGTAACGCTGCCTGTGTCTGCCCCTCAGTGCTGAGCATCGGCGAAGGCGGATTCTGGGAGGGCAGCGCCCGCGGACACATCGGCTGGTTCCCTGCGGAGTGCGTGGAGGAGGTCCAGTGCAAACCCAGTGACAGCAAACCAGGTAATCACATCGAGCTCCTCTTGAACCCGCATGTGACAAATGTGTCTGTCCCGGCAGAGACATCAGGGCCTTTGTGCGCTGCTGGGAATGGGAGAAGTGGATAAAGCTGAGCTGCTGAATTAAAAAAATACAGGTGGGCTTATTGATTGGATTTTACTGTCCCAGCAAACAGACTTTCTCATGAGGAACTATGCTGGGAAGTACCGAAGCTTTTACACAGAGCTGTTTGCAGACGTTCTGTATAGGACTATGTTGGGTTTTGTTTTCTAAAGTGTTGCAGAATGTCTAATGAGACAGTTAAATAAGGGAAGAAAAACTGGCCAGTCATCTCCCAATCTGAGGGAGTCACACAATGCATTTAGCTCTTGTTCACAGCCCTGTTGACCTTTTCTGAATGCTAGAGGAGGCATCTTTAGTGGGATGTCCCATACCCATCCTTACTGATGACAAAGGAAATGGAATCCTCCTTTATCAGACATGTGTACAGCCACAAGTGACTTCAAGCAAAGGGCCTTTACAGTCCTGGTATAAGAAAAGAAAAAGAAATCTACATTAAAGCAGGTTATTTTAAGAATTACCTACCATCTCATAATTTCTCTGCTTTTAAGATGTGAGGACACCCTCTCTAATTAAAAGCTCATTATAAATGAGCTCTGAGAATATAATTAATGTTCTCCAGGAGTGAATGCAGTTTGAAATCAGCTATTGATGTGTTTTTAGATCTCTGTTGTATTGATTAAGAACTTCTGCCATTACATAGATGATACACTAAAATTTATGCATTGTATCATTCATTTACAGAGGCTTTTCTTTTATGCATGTTGTTATAAACTGCAGGGTATACTTTTTTTTTTTTTTTTTCTATGAGGAGAAGTTGTGCTTCCTTTTCTATTTCCATTTTGAGAGGGGAAAAGAGGAGGAGGCAAAACCAGATCTAATGTTTGGAGAGAATGGATCCAGGCTCTGAGAATAGAGGGAGAACAGCTCTTTAAAGGGCCCGAGAAAAGTCAGAATTTAGAGATGCAAGTATGTTAAACAAGAGGAAGATTGAGGCTGGAATTGCCCAGTGTAGGAATGGTAACCCTGCATTAAATAGGAACTGTCCATATTCCGTTTGTCTCCAAATCTGAAGAGAATTCTGAGGAGGGCATGAAGTAAAGTTCTTAGATAAGAGAGAAGTTTTGCATCTTTTTAGCGATTTTGAAGAGAGAGTAACCAAATGTGTTTGTTACAAATCCTTAAAGACTTCCTTGAGAATTACTTCAGGGGGTAAATTCAGTACGTGACAGGATTGTCTTAATAGATGATGATTGTTTTTTGAGCAAGAATTTCTTAGATCATTCAAAGGAGCACAAAAATTAAGAAAAGAATTGTCACAAGAGGAACAAAGGGATTACAAAAGCTGGAAGCAGGAAAAGAATATAAACAGAAGCATGTTACAAATTTTCTGACATGAAATTATGAAGACTTATGCCATGTGTCTGGCAAAGCACCAGACGTTTCTGTAATTTATAACTCTTGCCTCCTTGCCGATTGTTTTCCTGTTTGCTTATGGTACAGTGGGAATAATAATGTTAACATAGCTTAAAGCTTCAAATATGCCATTCTTCTACTCTAAAAAGGATGAAAATGTAATTAAATAGGAACAAAAGGGACACGTTTTCTCTGGCAGTGAACTTGTGCACTCCCATATTTTGCTGGGCTGTCTCAAAAAATGTCCTCCACCCAGAATGAGGTTCAGTGCTTCTGTGAGTAATGTGATAGAGGTTGGAGCTGGGAGGGAAATGAAATATATGGAATGCACAGTATGTGCCATATTATTATTGAAATATGGCATGGAATGAAAGCAGCTGATCACAGAATTGCTCTGTGCATTCCCTCTGCATAGGAAACAATGGAAATGAAAAGGGAAAGCTTTATAAGCAAAAATCAGTCAGTATTCCCTCTGAGTACAAATGCAGAAATAATTTAGAAAAATGTGTTAGGCATGGTGAAATGATTAGAAATTAAATTAGGTCTGCTGGGATTGCTGAAAGAACATCAGCTGAGAAACATCACAAACTTGTGCCACTTGCAAGAATTTGCAACGTGGTCTTTGCAAAGCAGCAGAACTTCTTATGATAATGATTTAGAAAGTAGATCATTTCAATGTGGAGGAAATGAAGCTCAGACTCAGCCTTTTCCACACCAGCACCACAGCAACAGTTCTTTCCCCTCAACCAGTTTTTTCCAGCAGCTTCTCTTTGCTATTAATTTTGAACAATTGTGTTTAATAGAGGCTTGTCATTTGCACGCCGTGAGTGAAGGAAAGAGGAATAGTTCTTGGAAAAAACAAACTCCAATTAAACACTCCAGGCCAAGTAAAACTGCTGGGCAGGTGTTTCATGTCAGGCTGAGGTATAATCTCGCTTCTAAGGGAAGTTCAATTTTTAGAGAACTTTATTGCCATCCCGACTGTTCTCTAGAAGTGGGCAGGACAGAACAGCACCTGGGTCCTGTGCTCTCTTCAGAGATACTGTGCCAGCTTGCCAGGTTCTGTTTTCCAAAAAAAAATCCTTTTGACTGGCATTAATTCTACATCCCTTCCTCAATCCTTCATTAATTGAGACTTGTAAGAATTGCCCCATTATTTTGCTAGGGTTGATGCCAGGCCTATGGGCTCCTAATTACCCAGGCTGTCTCATTTGCCCTTTAATAGCACCAGCACAGGACCTGCTGCTTTCCAGTCTAAAGATGTTCCCCTGACATTTTGAGATCCAATGGAAAAAGAGCAACAACAAAGAAAATCATTATTGTGATCTGCTAAATTCTTTTGCATGCTTTTAAAAAATTCTTAAAAACGAAACATTTGTGCTACCTCATTTAAAAGGTGCAGCCTTTGTAGACAGTTTTTAACATTCTCCAGAATTATTCTGAGAGTAGAAGTATTCCCTCAGATGAGGCTGGCACATCATCTTGCATTTTACCTGCTGAAATACCGAATACAAATGTCACATATTTACTCTTTCTGCATTGACAGTTGTCTCCTGTTTTTCAGTAATGAGCCAATTCCATTCTGAAATGTCTTTTTATTCTGAAATATGTTAAAATGTATTTTTTTTTTTTTGCTAAAATGTTCTGGGTTAGTTGAAAAAAAGTTTCTCCTGCTTCAATTTAGATGTTTCTGTTTGCTTTACTTCCATCATAAGGTATTACATGAGCTTGATAGACTTACTACATAAATGCTTTCTATTAGACTTGTGATTTTGTGCTCCACATCTTTGAGAATTCAGGGCTATCTGATTGCCCGCAGCTGAGGTGAAATACTCATTTTTCAGGCTGGAAGTAATCTTTAACTACACGCCATCTTTATCATTTATTATGCCTCCCTCCCTAAAGTGCCTGGACACCTCCAAGATTTTACAAATGGTGCTGCACTGAAGGCAGACTCAGCCTGGGTGAGAGATTCTTGCTGCTTTCAACTCTTGCCTGCTCAGTGCCCCTTTCCTTGAGTTCCAGCCTCAGTTTTGATACTGTCCCAGGATGAGTTTTCGTTCCATAGCTTCCCTCCTGCCTTTTTCTCTCCTGTGCCCTTGGACACTGCTGTAGGGGAGCTGTGATTTATTTTGAGTAGAAGTATGTTATATCACAGAATTCAAAATTTAAGGTAATTAATTAAAATAATATATATGTAACAAGATAAAATGTTTAAAGTGTAATCTTCTCCTTCTTCACAAGTTTGAATAATTTTTTATAATTAATTTTTAAAATCCACAATGTAAAACATAAATAGCTAATTATTAAATTAAAAATTAAAATAAATTAATTAACATCTCATAATTAAATAATTTAAACTTAAAAAAACCTTAAAACTTTACTCTATACTCCATTTTTGCCTTATTAACTTACCATACAAAAAGACAATCAATAAAACTACAACTCAAATAAAAAAAAAAAATGAACATCAAAATCCAAACAAAAATTCTACCTCTCACACTTTTAATCCTAACCCTAAAAAAAAAACCCCAAATAAAACAAAAAAATTCTCCACATGTAGTGACAGATTATCCAGGGATAGCAGAGTTCCCTTGCAAGTTCTTTTTTACCTGTGTAACTGTCCACAGGTGTTAAAAGCAGGAGCTGCAGTGATCCTTATCCAGCATTCCCTCTCCATCCCAGAAGTCACCAAACAAATCCAAGCTGTGTTAATGAAACACAGCTTTTTTCCTTTTGCTGTTTCTGGAGCACAGAACTCTCTGTTTTCCACATTCCTAGTTTTTAACACCCTGTGCATTCAGTAAAACCAGATTTGTTCCCAATTTCCACCGTCCCTTTTTATAATTAGCACAACACCTTCCCAGGCAGTCGAGCCAGCCAGGCTGCTAGGAAATGGATTTGCCTTCCTGCAAGAAGGAAAGATGCTTTACTGTGGATTGAGGAGCTGACATCTGTACTGGCCTTCCAGAAGGACAGGAGTCTTGGTTTCCCAAATTTGCTGTCTGAACATAATAGATATCCATATGTAAAACTGGTGCCTTATCCCATGTAATTGATTCTATGATTCTATGTTAAACACAGCAGTGGAGGGGAAAAAAAAAACAAAAAACCCCCTTTTCATCCAGCCTAAATGACCCACCTTTTGTAAATGACCCAGTTTAGCAAAATCCTTTTTAACAAATTACTCCTGATTCGTTATGATCAGTTCTGGCTAATTTTTTAGCTGGAAAGGCAACTGAAGAATAAATAGAAATATTGTGGTGATTGCTAGCACTCTGAAAAATTCTATGCACAAATAACTTTGGAAACCACTAGAAAGAAGCAGATTTCAATGAGACACAAGAGATGGTATCTCACCAAATGAGCAACTCAAGGGTTTTGATAATAAAGTTTGATAAATTCTCCTTCCACAAGATTTCACCTTGAGTAGAAGGTACTGGTGTATCTGTGACAGAATTATTGTGCAACTGAAACTCTTTGGCGTGAGCAGCAGCAGTTAAGGACAAAACATTGCTGCAGCTGGAAGGACTAAATGGAGGAAATGGTAAAGAAATTTACATACGTGAGGGAAAGATACTTTTGTTGGGGGAGTTAATCACAAGCATTGTCATGGCCAGTAGTGTAATGAGCTAAGAAGTTCTGAGAGCTGGGAAACGTGTTCTGTCTCGACAGCACAGACTGGACTCAATATGGCCAAGAGAATATAAACCCAAATTAAAATCAAATTTAAAAGGCGGGATTGCCTCACATGCAGCTGAAAAAGTGTGCTGCGATGCAGATGCAAAGGCAGCCATTTCAAATGGGTTGAAAACTCGAGGGATGACTGTGACACCTTCATTATATTCTATGTTTGTAATCCCAGTCAGGCTCCTGGATGTGGGAACCCATTGTATCCCTGGTACCCAGAGCCCGGGCTGACAGCTTCAGCCTGGCCCCCTGCCTTGGAGGATGTGCTCCAAAGCTCTGACCTCTGAAATATTCTTTCCTGCCTTGCTTCTGTGTTTTACACAACCCACCACCTGGCTCACAGGATTCTGAACAGTTTCATCTTTTGAAGAGTGATTTTCTGCCACATAATGTTTCCCATGGATAAATCTGTCATTAAAAAAATGGGAAAGGATGACAACACTCAACACAGCGATTGCCCACAAAGATATTCTGTATCTGATTTATGCTTTAGAAAGATCAGGAATATACCATATACCGTATTTTTGCTTAAACTGCATTCTCCTCCATCAATCAGTGGGAAAACTGTACTGGAACAAAAAACCCCAAACCTAGATGTGAGGTGCTGGCAAGCCAGCCCACAAAGCCCAGCTGACACAGGAGCTTGGTGCAGTAATAATCAACTAATTCTGACAACTCTCTGTCGCTGAGGATGTAAATCAACCCCACTTTTTTGTCTCAAGTGATGGAAATTCAAAGAATGAACCTCAGCAAGTTTCTGCACTTTAGCTTTGCTGAGCGAGGCATTTGTGTTCCCAGTAATGATAAACAGCAGTTTGGGAAAAGGCTCTGAAATGAATCATCACTCAGTAATAATGGGAACTGGGAGGCAGAGGTAACTGGAGAGCTGGTTTTATCTGCAGGCTGGCTATGGGAGGGAGGTATCTGCTTCCCTGCAGAGCCTCCTCTCTGGCCAAAGGTGCCTCAAAAGGCTTTTCCTTCTTTCAGTCTTGATCTTCTGAGCCAGATGCAATAGAGATTTCTTACTCTAACACGAGCATTTGTTAGGAATCCTTGGGCAGACTGAATCTACCAACCCATTTCTCAAATAATGATCTGGGTCTGGTTTGAAGGAAGAGTAGAATCAAGGATTCCATTATAATAATTTCATCATTTGTCCAGGTTTTGAGGGCAGCATAAAACCAAAACATCAAAAAAAAATTATTCAAATTAAAAAAAAAAAAAAAAAAAAAAAAAAAAAAAGCAAGCGTATATGTAGAGCTTGTAGAGAATGTAAGCCAGTCTGCATGCTTATCTCTGAATAAGTAATTTCTAATTCATAATATTTTACTGTCTGGGCTGCTCAGCTGATATGTGCTTCATCCCTTTCACTCCCTTTTCCATGCTTGCTAAGAGCCACTTAGGAATAACTCTAATCAGCTGGAAAGGAGCAGCACAACTCTCCAAAGCATTGAAATAGGCTAAAAATAAATTGCGTAACAATATAAGATGAAAGTTATGTGGTAGGAAACTCAACGTTTCCAGTGCATCTGGGATTGCTGCTGTGTGAAATTGGACATGCAGGTGGGGAGTTTTTCCTCTTCTGGTTCTTTCTGCATTTTTTTTTTCCCTCAAGAAATCATCTGTCACACCATAGAGGATCAAAGAAGTTCAAACTCTGAGGGATGTCTCAAGAAAGGAGTTACTATGATGGTTTATTCCTTTTACTTCCAGTGGTGCATTCCCATTTTCTGTTCAAAATCACAGCCCATGGAATATTTTCAAGTCTGAGAGCAGATAGAGACATCAGAGATGTCTAATGTTACAAATTACTGTAGAAGAACCAAGAAGTTAAAGCTATGAAGTGAATGATTTATGAAGTGGTGGAGCCTCCTGGGGAATTTAAGCCCAATTATTGGTTTAAGAGAGAATACTTCAGCTTGTGGCAGAATTTGAGCAAACCTGTTCTGCAATGTGCTAAAAACCTAGGAGTAATACCTAATTTTTTGATTCCCAGTTGTTCCCAGTTGTGGAAGCTACTCATGTAACATGGTTTTTTCAACCCATGAAAATCTGTTTCGAGCTACTCGAATTTTAACAAACCTGGCAGATCTTATGACTGTTAGTAGACAAAAATCTTTCACCTCCTGGAATTCTGGAGCATTTAAAATTTCACAAAAAAATATGTATTTTAATGCTAACATCTCTATATTAATTGTTTCCTTGGTTTTTTTTTAAATTAGTGATACTTTGTAGTATCTTATGAACCTATGATCAACTCTAGCTGATCTTTTTGCATTCTCTAAGTATCTTAAATGACAGTAGCAATAGCTTTACTTTGATTTAACACCCGCTTTTCCCCACTGAAATTCTGTTTAACCAGGATTCTCTGATGCACCTGTGTAAATATTATTTATATCTGAACATGACTTGTGTTGAAATCATTCTGGATATCTATCAGGATTAAATAAAATGCCATAATTAATCTAACTTATTACATTTAGCATGACCTAACACTTTTAAAAGCAACTTTGAAAAAAAATAAAAAGAAGCAAGGCAAGCCTTAGATCTGTGCATATTCCAAAAGTGTTGATAAGTCATCTTTCTCTGCTGTACTAAATGACACATTGGGGCTTTTTTCCCTTCTGATTTTTAATGGCTCAGATAAAAGGCTTGACAACAGAGACTGAAAACTCTTTGAAACTCTCCCCAGTTAGTTGAGATAAAATTCTTCTTAATTTAAGGGAGATGGTGGAGCTGCTACTTGAAGTAATGGCAATGCTGGAGGTGATCAGGAAAATGGTTCCTAAACAGAGCAGCTGTCAGATAATCCACATTCTGTTCTGAAGTCGTGGCATTGCTTTTTGCTTCTCTCCCTTGCTAGAGAGCTCAGCTCATTTTGTTATAGATCAGGGCTAAAGGGGCACTCTGGGGTCAGAAATAGATTATCGGTCTTCAGGTAAAAGAGACAGCCTGGAGTGAATGTTCCTGGCTGTGAACTCTCCAAATGGATTGGATTTTAAATGGTAGTGTAGCTTGGTTATGTTATTGACACACGGAAGTGTGCTTGGGTTTGCAGCTGAGCTGGAACTTGGGCTTTGCTTTCTGAACTGAAATGGAAGATGCCCATCAACCTTCCCAACCCTCCAGGCAGTGCACAATTCACAAATATAAAACATGGGAAGGTCAAGCTGATTTTGTGGATGATTTACAAGCAAAAAACACTTCAGTGTATTGGTGTAGGGATTTTTTAAAAAAATTTTTGAAGCCAAGGCTTCAATTCTAATTATACAATAATCACTGAATCTTTACTCCGTGCTTGCAGTTCTGTTTTGCACACATCAAGAATTAGTTTGGTGCTGTCTAAGGAGACATTGAAAATAGTTCTATATTTTGGCTGCTCTCCTGAAAATAATAAATGTAATTATATTGGGTACCCTGCACAACACATTAGTAGTTTAAGGAAATTAAATATAACATATTCTTATCTCATATTTTGTCTGTCAGGTAAGTTATAAAACTGTTTTTAAAATGTTATATTAACATGTGTTAGTCAAGACTTTAAAAAGAAGGAAAATAATTACATTCCTGACTGTAAATCCTTATAGATTATACTTTTTCTTTCATTTTGCTAGGATCAAACCTCTGCTTTGGGTTGATCTCATAGGAGACTTTGAGGCCCTAGGCCACTGTTTGAGAGAAAAATGCAAATATAGATAATAGATAAATGCAAATATAGAAAATCCAAGACTCTTTCCCAAAATCACCAAGTTTTCATGCTAAGATTTTATTATCCAAGGACAGGCTACAGCTACATGCAGCAAACAAGAGATTGTCAGAAGAAATAATGCCAGAATTGGTTTATTTTAAGAACCTGAGGGTGTTTCTAATGTTACAGATTTTTGCTAAGAGCTTGCCCCAGAGAAGGGCAAATTAAAGATTCTTGTTTCATTTTTAGAAAAGAAATCTTAAGGGTGTAGTTTGTTTTCAAATGGACGCTTGAACTCCTTATATTACTCTTCCTCATTTGTTTTAATGTTTTGTTTAGAAATGAATTTCTGTTTTCAGGGTGAGCTGGTGGGCATTACCTGTATTCCGGGCAGCAGGTAGAGAGATGAAAAAAGAAAATTATAATTTTCCTGCAAATGTCTTGTTTATTGGAGGCAGGGGCAGCGTGTGTAGGAAAACAGGGAGGTGGAAACGATTGTCAGAGGGGTGGAAACATCATTGGCCTGGGGGTGAGCCCGGTGTTTGTGTTCCTGAGCAGCCCAGCAGTGGGATGGTGCCGTTCCTGCCGCACAGCATCCGCAGGGATGCTGCTCTCGGCAGTGGGTGTCCTCAGGTGCCACTGCCCCGGGCGGATTGCAGGAGTGCTGGGGAGGACAGACACCGCTTGGCACACACAGACAGTGGCAGAGCTCCGTGCGAGGGCTCGCAGCCCCCGCGGTGTTCGTGGGACTGAGAGCAGGACCGGGCGCGCCTGGGAGCAGCAGCCCCGGGTGCTGCCAGAGCCCTGCACCCTGCTCCTCTCGGCGTGCCTTGTAACTGTGCCGTTCAAGTGCCACTAGCCTGGGAAATAGATTGATATGTTTGGGTTAGTTTGGGTGTAAAACTCTCTGTAAATTGTTCCTAAAATAGTGACTGCTGTGTCTAAAGGCCAAGTAACCTTCAACCCAAACTTGCGTTTAATCATGCTGTGTTTGGGAAGAGAACTGTTAAATATTACTGAACTTTTCCTCATTAAACAGGTGTTGAGCTTATTAGCATATGTCTTATTAACTGTCTAATAAATGCAGGTGGTACTGATTATTTAATGAGAGCTTCACCTCTACCAAGATGTTTTTAAGTATTTTTGATAGATGTTTTAGCATTCAGTTCTGAAAATAAAAAATACTAAAGGTGAACTATAATGAGGTACACCATAGTTCTTGGATTTGGAGATTCGGTGAGGTTTCACCCTGTTGATAGAGCTGGAAGACTGAAATGTATCATAAATATTCTTGTTCAAAAATAAATCTTTAGAATCTTTTGAAGTCCTGACCTTATTTCAGAGGATGTTGCAATGCATCACATTTTAAAGTTAAGTAGAAATACTTAAGTTAATCAGCCAAGCACTTCAGAAAGTTCTTGCAAGGCTGTTTTGATCTGATTTAAGATATATTACTGAATCTTTTAAAAGTAAAGAATCAGCAAAGAGTCGATTATCCTTCTTCTGGATTGACCTGAGCAACAAATAAGGCAGCATGTAAAATCTACCATCAGATCTGCTCAGAATCAAAAGATATTAAGAATTTTCCTTGAAAAACACTATCCAGTTTCCTAGGTTGTACTGTATGGAAACAATACTGATGAAGTGTTTCACATATCATTAAGCACGTGTAATTTTGGGATTCTCCCAGTGTTTTCCAGTACAGCTGTAAACAGGGATAAGTTTCAAGTTGTCATGTTATTTATGAGAGACAAGCTTGAAAAAGCATCCAGTATTCCAAGATGCTGGTGGAATAGAAAGAAAATAGTTGGTAGCAGGATCACAGGTACTGTCATGCACACAGGGAACAGGATCTGGGCTTTCTAACAAGATTCACCCCGACAAGGCTTTTCCCTTAATAATCCTCCTGTTTCAGATAGCTCAAACAGATTACTCGGGCACTGAAATGGGTAGGCTTAAAATACCATTTATCCCTGATTGCTGGAATCTTGTTCTGGGAAGCATTTGGGAGAGCAGCGGTTGTTTGGGGTTTTAAACCACAACTTGCAGCTTAACTCTGAAAAAACCTCTTACAGTGCAGGCTCTGGAGGATACAACCTGCCACTAAGTGGCAGATTTATGGTTTGACTTTCATCTCTCATTTCAAAGCACAGAGAAACCACACTAACCACAACAACGGAGAGTTTGAGATGGAAATCAATCAGCTTGAAGTGATTATTGCCTGAATATTACTTAATTCCCAGCCTGGCATTCCCACACCCAGCCCTGTCATCCACTCAGGTCTGGCAGACACAGACTGGGATAACCAAGAGTATTGGGTCGCCAAAAGGTTGTGAGGGGCTTGAAAAGTAGTTTGAACTGCAGGTGTGCATTTAAATTGCCTCAATTCCTGTCATTCTGATTTATTTTTTTTTTTAGTCCATTCTAACTTCATACCTTTAGATTAAATTAAATTTGCCCATGTCGTCTCTTACAGTCAAGCTTTGAGGTAAAGGTTGCAAATATGTCACTTGAAGGAACATGAAAATAAGAAACGCATTTCACCCCACCCCCTAAAACACGTTAGAGTGGCTTTAACATTTTCCCAAACACCTATGAAGAGTTATGATTTAACATTATTGCTAAAAGTAAATATAATGGTTGTTTTTCTGGAGCTAAACTATATTTTTCTTGAAATGTGGCTGATGCAAAGCATTAGGACGCTTAAAAATTGCATAATTGCTGATAAAAGATACTGTTACAACTTTAATTTTGAATGTATACTGTTTAAAAGTAGTTTGGTTTTGGTTTTTTTTGTTTTGAGGAAAGTCTTTATCTTGCAGAGATACATTTTACATGTTTTTTCTGAAACCTACACTATATAACATTGTGGTTTTTCCTCCTGTGCCATGTGTACATGCCATGTATATTTCGGGCCTTCTTTTTTGATGTCCTAAATCAGGTTTTACCTGATTTTGCAATAATCATTTTGCTTACATGGTCAGACTTTCATGTGAATATGAAAACACCAATGATTTGTATTGATTTTTCTCTTCCTTGTTGGTTTTCTCCTGATTTTCTTGCTGAGCTATTAAAAAGTAAAAAAAGTAAAAGATAACCCTATAGACCATCTTCCAAATGTACACAATACATGACCTGGTGCTTAATGTTTTTCAGCATCTCAGAAAGAAGAGCACATTCTGAATTGTTACTATATGCATTTAATGAAGTATCTAATGGTTTGATGCCAATATTTAAGTCAGGGTTTCTTTAAGTTAATATATTGTATTACACAAATCAATTCATTCCATTACTATCCTGAAATCTGAAGCATCTGTTTGGGGGCTCAATAAATCGGAGTGTTCTGGTATCTTTATCTGGGATATCAATATTCAAAAGCCTCCCTACATCCTGAGCGTGCTGATTGCACCTTTTTCCTTACAGAAAATCAATTACCCTGCCCTACAGTAGCAGAATTTTAAAAAGATACAATCCAATTGTATCTTGAATTTCACTCTCTAATCTGACTTGTGGATGCTGGTGTGTGCACAGCTCTTCTGTGGCCCTTGTTTAAATTCAGGATGGGGTCACCAGAGTGCACCCGATACTGTGCAAAAGCTTTTCCTTACATTTCCTAACAGCCAGTATCATCAAGGGTGGGAGGGCTGTGGAGGAGTTTCTCTTGGCTGTCAGACTGGACTCAAATTTTCCAAAGACCTATCCCTAGTGAGGTTTTTACTTTGCCTTGGTCCCACATTCCTGGCTCATCAAAATTTGGGATCCTTCTCTCCCAGCCTGAGTTCTGAGTGCTACCAGAGCCAGTGCTCTGATCCTGTTAGCTGCCATCCAAAAATTGCTTTTTCCCAAGTGAATTCCAAATTAATACGTATGGGTAGCAAGAGCAGGCAGGGCCGTTCCTGGCTGGGAGATGGTGGGGAGCAGTGAACGCCTCAGTTCTGCTGTTGGAGGATGCACACGGACACGAGTCTGCCAGGAATGTTCCCCGAGACGGAAGCCCCGTTCCGGCTGGAGCGATTGGAGCAGGGAGGGAGTGGCAGATGTGCCAAGGGATGTGCTCGGATAAAAGCAGCCTGGCTGAGGACAGCAGAGCGCTGGAGATGCCCCTGCAGCTGGTGCTCTGAGCGGCGTTTCGGGAGCAGTCCCTGCCTTCGGGAGGCGGTCACTAGATGGCATCTTTGGGTACCGAATTTAGGGGAAGATCGTCTCTAGCGCTGCATTTCTACTCAGCCTCCTTGCGGTTCACCCTTGTTTCTGCCTGGATATAAAAACTTAAGAAAGAACGTGCCAAGGCAGCAGGACACAGCGGGGAGGGAAGCATTTTTCTGTATTTTTTGTACTTTCTGAGCAGTGGGGTTTATCTTGAATTCCAGTAATTATGTGTAAACATTTTGGAATACTTTTCTAGGTAATATCTGTGGAAATTTTTAGGTTACGAATGAGTGCAGATCTAGGAATCCGTCATTTGTGGGGTTTTTTTTTCCACTTTCCTTACAGATGTTAGTCAATCACTAGGAAATATTCCAGATAAAATCACATCTTCAAAGCATTTAAAACTGAAAGCAACGGTCAGCAGTAACCAGCAAGGATTTCCAGGTTAATACCAAAACAACTTCTGCAGCAAAGAATATGTCCAGCACTCTAATCCTTACAAATTAAGATACCTTTTTGTAATTTTATATAGAAATACATAAAAACTGCAAATTCTCTTGATTTGGAGGTAATGTTGATCTCTTTCCTAAAACCAGCTGAAGCTGAGGGTAACTCAGTAGGTGGCAGTCCTCTTAAACCAAAGAAGAAACAGTGCGTCTATCAGAGAGTGGGATTTGAATGCAATGAAGTGTTTATTAAGCATTTCCATGTAATCCAAAGTCAGTATGGCTTGCATCTTTTATTTAGAGTTCTCCAAGCTGTTGACATGTTCTTTTTCCTATCTGGTGCTGATCTGAAAAATCGTGACAATAACCCTCTAAATGTATTTGAGAAAAGTTTTTCTCACAGACTTCTTCTCTCAGATTGTTTTTCTGCATGTCTAGAGCTTGGTTTTTTGGGGTTTTTTGGTTTTTTTTTTCTTTTTTTTTTCTTGGTTCTTACACAACAAGAAGGATCTGTCACTCACACATTACCCAGTGTTTTCATGTGAATTTCTTATAGGATGATCCTTAGAACAGGAATCACTGTTTTCACTCAATAAATGGCCTGTGCTGTTAAAAGTCTTCTCTTGCACTCTTCCCAAAGAAGTTTAATCCTTTGGGAATGGTGTCAGCTTCCTGTTTCCCTTTCACCCCATGGCAAAGGTGGTCTGCCATGGATTTGTGTCCATGTAGGATCCATCCCCCAAATTGTTTTGGCATTGTCAGCAGCATGAGGGACCTCTCTTTGATTCAGTCCTCTTGGTTGCCATGGCAGGGAACAGATGCTGTTTTTTTATCTTACCTACACGACAGATTTTGTTACCCCAGCAGTATGCAAACTATCTGAAAAGTAATAGCACAAAAATACATTCATTTAGAATAAAATAAGCCAGAGCTTTAGTGGTGTAGAACAGTGTGAGTTCTAAACCTGTTAAATATAACTCCTGTTGCCTTCATCCCCCTGTGTGTTTGCTTCACTTCCAGCCCCTTTCAGGGAGCCTACAATCACTCCCCTTGTGTGAAAGGAGTGCACTCAGAGATACTTTAAAATAAAGCCAAGGGAGTTGCTTGTTTTCCTGAAGCACAGAAGGTGTGGGTGTCAGAGGCAAAAAGCTCTGATAAACCTGCTTAAGCTGCTCTAACAGTGTTGGTGGGCACACGGGGGGCTCAGGTACGAGCCCCTTGAAGGGAGGTTTTGATAACATTCAGGAATTTTTGATAGTGATTGTGGCTTGTCCTCCCTTTTGTTTGGCCAGATGTGGAGTGTGGGGAGAAAATGTGGCAAAAACACAAATATTGCCATGGAGGTCACTGAAGATGAGGCCAAAGGGTGTCTGAGAGAAATGAATAAATGTCAAATAAATGTCTTATACTGTGGAATGGTGCAAAAGTGAAAATTCACATCAACTTTGCTGCTGCTTCTGTGTGTGAAGGTGTGAGTGGGTGACTTCTGTGGGTTTTACCCAGGTATAGATTGTTTATGTGTGATAAATCATGGAAGAGAGAATCAGAGAAAACTGTTGTGTCCTGGGAAGCATTCAGAGCAAATCTGTATTGTAATGGTCTAAAATAAACAGTTGTGTGTTATTTTTGATAGTCTTGCCCACTAGGAATAAATATGTTTTTAAACGTAGCAGGATTCCATCACTTTGCATAATGTACTGGAAATACAGTCAGTGGAGTAGAAATAATTAAATGAAAAGAGAGTGGTTGATGGTCCTTTAATCTTTTTATGTGCAACATAAATGCCAAAGTAAAGTACACAACCTTAATAGCTACTTAATAGCCATGCAGGATGCTGTGCAGTGGGCAAATAACTCTGCAAATGAAGAACTGCTGCAGAAATCCTTAAAAAAAGCAGGGAAGAAAGCAGCACAAGCTTTGTTTTGTTGAGTGAAACTAGGAAACAGGTTGGAATGGGATATCACCTTATCACTGCTGTGCTTGACTGGGCAGAAATAACACAAAATCACCCTCTGTCATCTTGGGAAGATTTTTGAGATCTCTGGTGACCAAAGGCATCATCTGGGGCTTCCCAGGGCTGTAACCTCACCTGTGATAAGGGGAGGAATCACCTTCTGAGGTCGTGTCCGTGGCTGCAGCTGCAAACTGCAGAGCTGAATAAATCTTGAGCTAAATTCTGTTTCCAGACTGATGTGTGGATATGACAGGAGATCTCATCATCTTTAATTGCTGTTGCTTATTCCAAGTGGTTCTTGCTGCTTCAGGATGTTGAAAATGCCAGAAGTTAGGTCTGCTTGGTAGTTTTCTAAAATGTCTTTAGTAAGAGCCTCTTATAGAGGAGGGCAGCTTGAGATGTTGATTTGTGCAGTGGAGCAAAAATTCCTGTGAGCAAAATTTCAATCAAAGTTTAGTTTGGAAATGTATTTATTAGCTCTGATAATGGAGGGAAAGAAAATAGATCCATAAGTATAGTTTCTAAAATAGAACCAAAATAAAACAGGAGCGACTTTGTCTTGGGAAGTGTCCTCTGGGATTTTTCATCTATCAAAAACATACATTTAAATTACACTCAATTTATAAAACTTAGAGGGTGTTTTTCCCCTCTCTGCATTTTGTGCTTTCCACAAAGTTGATGAGGCCTTTTCTTTTCTTCCTCTGATTTTTAATCTCCTTATTTTTTGGGTAAAGAAGTCCATTTCATTAGATCTCTAATTATGTATTCAGGAAACTCCTCATTTCTTGTTTTTTTGGCTAATGACCACTCAGCTTCACTTTATCTTGAAGCAAAATATTGATGGCTTTTATTCCTTCAGGAATAAAGCAGATGGCATTCAGCACAACATCTGGGGGGAAAAACTCCTCAGATCTTTGAAGTGTTTTTAGTAAACACTGTTAAAATGAAATGATGGATTGCTGGCTTTACCTAGAATATCCCTGGGTGGAAGGCAGATTGTTTTAGTTCCTACCTGTTTTGAGTGTGTTGTATCTAGAGACAGGAGTAGAAATTGATACGTACCAGCAGTATTTCAGTTTATGACATTTTGTGGAGCAAAATCTTTTAAAAATCAGTGTTATTCCTACTTCAGTTCTGTGAGGAGCGCCCTGATCCCCAGTCCTGAAAACACCTCAGTGGAGCTGGGCTGCTGCTGTCAACACACAACATTGCAATTGATTTTTGTGATTACAGGCCAACAAAACAAATCAAAATGCATCTAAAGCTGGCAGAACTGCAGTTAGCTCTAAATCCCACACTGTGAATAGCAAATCTACCTTTATCTGCCTCATTCCCCTTTCCCATTTCTAGATGAGGCTTCCTCTTTTAAACAGTATTATCTTAAAATTTTGACATCATAATGTTCTTGAGGTGACAAGTTGTCAGCTTCAGGTTATGTGATGAGGAAGGAGATTATCTAAAAGCAGTTTTTTGTCCATTTCCTCCTGAAATGCTGGTGGTGTATGGCAGTAAGTTGAGGTGCCCGAGCAGTCCTGTGAAGTGTAATTAGACAGTGATGCATGAAAGAGTCATTGTTTAACCAGTTGGATCTTTCTGAGTGTCAAAAGAACTCTTCAAGCTGTGCAAATCATTATCACTGTGAGGTGATTATGTCTTGTTCTGTCTGTGTGCAGGATTAGGGTAAATAATGAAATGGGATTTTTTAATGATATATTTGGAGGATTAGATTTGCATGGCCTCTCTGTGGATTAAGTTTGGATATGCGGAGATACAATTTATATGTGAGAAGGAGATAAAGGAGAGGGAGCAGGGGGAGAAGGTGGGAGTGTGATTATCAGGCACAGAGAGATGGCTAATCCAGGTGGGCTTAATACACTCAATTGCATTTTTAGAAAGGACTAAACCTACTAAGTAGAGATCTCAATTAAGTGCATCCATCTTTGAGACACCACTGCAAAACAAAAATTCACAAATTCTAAATCTCTCCTGCTTCTCTTTATTTGTCTTTTACCATTCAAATCTGAGAGGTCACAAAGACCACAATATAAAAGCTTCTAACCGGTCAATGCTGTGTTTTTACATTTTAACATTGCAGGTTTGAGAGTGGTTTTGGGAGGTTTTGTATGTCAGTTGAGAGGTTCAAGCTTTTTGCATAATTTCTCTTTAAGAAATGCCCAGACTATTTGATTTCTTCAGTTATAACATTTTACAAATCTCATAACTAAAAGTCTCGTAAGTATAAAGATGCAGCATAATTCCTTTTTTCTTATTAGTTTATAAGCATTAAGCAGGATACATAATGGAGTTTCAGGAATATGTCAGTCTTAGGAGAATTCATTTCCCTATCACTACTTGCTTCCAAGAAATAGTAATTTAGGCTTGCAGAAAGCATCTGGAAATTGCAAGTTTACTTTGCCATTCCTGTTTTTGTAACCTTTGGGCACCTTGGAAATAGGTTTTGACATTCTGTAACAATCAAACAAACATGCATTTTTATCATTGAATTTACAAGCTTAAAGCTCAGGTGCATATTCATCTGCACAACTTTAACCCAGGTTTAGTGCCTGCCTTTGGGGTTTGCTGTGGTCTCTGGGATGCTTTTTGCACTCCCTGTGCCTCAGGTACCTCGTTTTCTAAATTGCAAAGCTTTTCTGAGGAGAAACTTCATGAATGTTGACCCACAGCAATAAGCTGGTCTTTTTTGTGTTCCATTTCAGGGATGATTTTCACTTCTGTTTAGGCAATTTCATCCTAATTGCATTATTTGAATTTTGTTTAGATTTTGTAATACTTGTATTACAGGTATTTATCCTACAATTGCATGTTCAGATATTCCAATTTCTGTAAAATCATACACTTTTTTAAACCTTCACTGGATTTTAGGGAAAACTGGGCAAATCCCTCTTCAATTTAACCAGTGCACAGTTAAAAGCCATCCAATTTTATAGTGATCCATTCATGCGGGTTTTAAGGTGTGTTATAAATAAAACTTCTTCAGTTTCTTTCACAGAAGAACTCAAAAATCTTAACTTCGAAAACAATTTTACTGTCACATTTAAAATAAATTCTTAATCTAGGTTCAACTAAGTGGTGAAAAATGAAACTTGAAAGGGCCTGGCTTGAGGTGTAGATAAAAGATTGTCAGATTTGAAAAGGAAGACCTACTTTCTGCTCCTTTTTGTGAAGACTTCAGCAGATGAAGAAAAGGCATTAAGTGAAATTGTAAGGGCTAGCAAACCAAAAGCTAACAGAAAGGATAATATATATATATATATTTCAAGCTGATTTTTAATATGATCTTTTAGTGTTCTTAATATGTACTTATGCCCCCTCCCCTTTTTTCCCCCCTCATTCTGGTCTTTACATCCTATGAATCTGAATCTAATTAATTGGACTTCATTGCGAGTGGTGGCTTGGTGTCAGCAAGGAGAGCCCCAAGCAGGTAAAAAAAACCAGTTCTCTGTCTCCTGAGTGCTTCCTTCAGTAGATATTCCCAGTATAGATGAAGAGTGCTCAGCTGTGCTCTAGAAATACCACATTAATCATTTGAGAGGCCTTTTCCTGCACCAGTGTGCTTCCTCCTCCTCAGTTCCTCCCGGTTGAGGTCTAATTGCAATGTTTATTGGCAGAAATTGCATTAATTTCAAGTAGATCTGGCAGGGGACTTCACACTGCTGGTGTACACACAGGTAGCACAGGCAGCCCATCTCCAATCTGTGCTCCAGACTTTGGAGCAGCACTGTTTATTCAGTCACCTCACTTTTTGTATAGAATGACAACCGCTTGGGAGATGCTTTCTGCAAAATGTGACACAGACAAGCAGAACTTGACAAAATTGTCATTCGAATTTGAAAGCTGCATTTTTTTCAGTGTTTTATCTACTCATTTTTTAAGAGTAAGGGGAATTGGAAAAATAATAGGATAGTAACACTAAGTTCAGAGTCTGAAATAACTCTCAAAACATTTGTTCAGAATCACCAGCACAATCCCTGTTCCACAGCTTTTGAAATTTTCCTGTGGGACACGAAGTAGGAACAGATTGAGTCCAAAGCAGTGGGAATGGGGCTTGGGAAGGGTCTGGAGTATCAGAAGTGCCTGAGGGAGCTGAGGCAGAGGTGGTTCAAGCTGGGGAAGAGAAGGCTCCAGAGGGACCTTCTGGCTCTCCACAATTCCCTGACAGGAGGGGGCAGCCAGGTGGGATCGGGCTCTGCTCCCAGGGAATGAGGGACAGGACATGAGGAAACGGCCTCAAGTAGTGCCAGGGGAGGTTCAGATTGGATATTAGGGAGAATTTCTTCCTGGAAGGAGTTGCCAGGCATTGGAACATCGGTGCTGGAACCCGAGATGTTTAAAAGCCATGCGGCTGTGGCACTCGGGGACACGGGTTAATGGTGGCCTTGGCAGTGCTGGGAGAACGTTTGGATTCTGTGATCTCAGGGGGCTTGTCCGCCCTTAATGATTCCATGGTCCCATAGCTCTGTGATCAGCAGAGACACAGCTGTGCCTGCTGTGGTTGCACAAGGATGTTTAGTATTGTATTGATCAGAAATTATATTTACATCAGTTGTTTTAAGGCTCATTAGCCCTTTAATGCAGATCAAAGCTTTCGCTGTCTTATTACTCATCAAAATGACTCAAGTGAAGTCTCTTTGACCAGAGAGAAGTTTTCTGGTCCTGTGGATTTTCATGGAGAAACAAATGTGTGGCATCAACTCCATTTGTGTTTTGCACCAGTTAATGTCTGACTTCATTGTGTGCTTGTTACGTGAGAAGTATTTTCATTGCATTTTCTTTTTTTTTTTTCTCCCTCTTATAAGCAGCAAAAGAGTGGGTATAAAAAAAAAAAAAAAAGCACTATTGTTTTTAGAACGCTGCAACAAAATATAGAAGTGATAGCTGTAGCACATTTCTAATAGCTGGGCTGAATCATATTCTGTTCCTCTAATGGCATGCGTAATTGCTCCAGGTTTTCAGGCGTCCTTCAGCCGCACTTATTTAGATTAGTGACTGATGCATTTCCATGGAAACCTGCAGCAGGGAAAAAAAACCCTCTTGGTACAGCGTGGAACTGAAGGGACGTGGGCTTTGAGCCTTGTGTAAAATAAGGCTTCTTGGTTGTGGTCAGCTTGGTTTGGGGATTTTGTTGTAACTGCTCTCTGCAAAGGAAGAGGAGTTGCCAGCAGCATTTTGTGTTGCAATTTGGAACGCTTGTCAAATCCTACATTCCTTGATAAGCTTCAACTTTTTGAGTGTAGTTGAAGGAGTACACTTTGAAGCCAAATGTCTGGGGTGTTTTTCTCTGTGATAGTGCAGAAGCACCCAAACCCCAGGTAAGCTGGTGAGAAACTGGCTGGAAAGTCAAGGTCCAAGAATGGAGTTGATTTGGGAGTTGTGTGGAGCTTTAATGTAGCATCACTGAGTTTTGAAGTGGAAGTGGCAGGAATGGAAAGGTTTTATATGACCTCCATCACTAAAATGCCTGGAAAATAGAATTACTTTTAAAAACTTTGAACAGTACTCTTTCTTTTCTCAATATGTGGTACAATCTTTATATGCATTGCCTAACATATAATATCTGATTTTTAGTGCTTTCTTAGAAAACTCAATTTTCAGTATTTGCAGCAATTTGTTCTAATTTCCAGGAGTGTTTAAGGTTGCAACATGGATTTTTAAATGTGTTCATTTAAAGTAATTACCCTTATATGTCTACACAACGCTGTAAGTGCAAGCGCCTTCCATACTTTTTAAAAAGTAGAAATATTTTTGGATTTGTCTCCTTTCCTGCTGCAATCATCCTAATTATTTGGAGTACCAGTGTAGGCTCTCTGGGAGTAAGCTCTCAAACCAATGGTGATACTTTCTCCTGTTTGAAAATTAATTATCCTATGGCCTGGCTCTGAATCCTGTGTAACTTAGCAGTCATCAATGCAAAGTATCTCTAACCATATCTATAAATGATTTTGATATTTTATATATGTTATTTATTTTATTATGTCTGTACATAGCCGTATCTATATATTCTGATAGAGCACCACAAGTTCAGTTGCTGAAGTCTGGTACTCCTGTTAAAAAGTGGAGTTTCTAAGTAATTTTTCTTTTGTGTTTTCAAATTTGTAGTGTAATGTTGTGTTTTAGACACGTGCAACAGTGTGGCAAGGCAGTTGTTCTTCCTGGTGACAAGGAAATTTCCACCTCCACATCCTTATACACATCCACACCGACATCCATAACCACATCCACGCTCATATCGAGATCCTCATCCACACTCATATCCTCATCCACATCCCCAGCTCCTTGTTCCACCCTCATTTTCCCCTCCCTGGTCCTGTGTAAGCCTGGGTACTACATTGCTTAGCAACATCCTGCTCTGCGCTATTTGTTTGCGCTGACTGGAATTATAACATTAAATTAGAAGTTGTTCTGAGGCCATTACAGTGGAAGTTGCAAAGTGTTTCTCTGTTTGTTGGGTTTCAGTCATGTTTTATCCACAGTGAAAATCAGACTGAGAAGTCCACATACACAGCCAAGGCAGAGGAAGAAAAAAAAAAGAGAGTGCTGTGGTGAAAAAGATCGTGAGGTTCTAGGAACTTCCCACGTATCTCCCTTGCTCAGCAGCTTCTTATGTATTCAAAATTTTATCTATTATTGAAGGCAGAGAATTTGACAGATCATTGATCCTGAGTACAGCTGGCGAAGATTTAGACTTGAATGAAGCTTCTTGTAAGGGAGGAAATTGAGGGGAAACATTTGTATCACCATTGATGATAAAAGTCCATAATAACTCTTGTTGAAACTTGCTGTACATGAAAATTAATGATTTTTGAAATTGAATAGAAGAATAGCTTTCCAGGGCCTATTTTTCCTTACTCAGCCCAAAATAATTCCCCATCTGTTCTTTCCAACTCAGAGTGCTCAGTGACCTTCTCCCAAGCAGGCAGTTGGTTGCCTTTGTGGGGCTGTAAACATGTCTCAGGTAGGAACAGTCCCTGTCATGCTGAGCAGACCACAGCTCCTGCCACACAAGCAAATGCAGAGTTCCTTCACAAACCTCTAACAGAATTTCCCTGAATTTAATGCAAAGGCAAAGTCATTAAGCCAGGTTTCAGCTGGCGCCTGTCCTTTGCCATCATTTTGGGTTATGCTGCTGCCATCAGTGAGAACACTGATATTTGCAGGAAATATTTGAACTATTTGCTGGGAGGATGAAAAATATGAAATAAGGTGTTATGATTAAAAACATTCGTACCCTGAGTCAGTTCTAAAGAACTGGAACATTACACCACCTGAGCTTTGTAAGTGAACAAACCATCCTGACCTTCAGGATAAATAACATTTGCAACAGATGATAGTGCCAGCAAGCAGCTCATCAAGACTTCTTTGTCTGAATTTGAAAACCAAGATGCCTTTATTTATGTGTGCAGGAGCACTTTGGGATTGACAGGGAGAGCTGGTTTTTGTGAGGCAGATGTACATTTTGTTAGGCCACAATTAAAGGTTAGGCAAAGTACATCGAAGTTGCTTTGGTTTGGGCTGGGTATTTTAGCAAGGGTCAGACTAGGTGCTTGTGGACCAAAGCCATGTCCAGCTCTAGAAACTCTGAGGTCAGCACCCAGCTTTTTACAAGCTCTTCACTCTGTTGCTTTAAGATGCATTTTACTCTGTAAAGCAAAGAGGGGGGGAAAAAAATCTTTCCCAAATTATTTCCTTTGATGAGATCACCCAGAGCTGTGTCTGTGTCTGACAGAGTGGCTTAATCCTGTGCATCAGCTGAGACCATGGACACAGAGCTGCCACGGAGGGGTTGGCAATGAGGGGCAGAGGGAATGGAGACCCTCAGAAACCAACAGGAGACCTTAGGGAAAGATCAAGCGACCGTTGCCACATTCTGAAAATACTCTGCAAATGAGGGAAGAGCTGCAGATTTCCAGAATTGTACAAAGAGCTGGCAAAGTTGTTAGGACAGTAAGAGGAAAATAATTCCACAACTGTTTGCTGGAGTTTTATTTTTCAGGTATAAGTAAGCTTTTTGTTAAATTAAAAGGAAAACTGATGACATGGGAAACACTGTTCTTCCATAACTGCCTCTCCAGCAGGTCGAAGTTGCATATTTCAGTTATTAAGGTTTCTCTTGCAAACAAACTTGCTGATTCACTCCATTGATCAGCCATTTCAGCATCCTTTGTGGGTAAACGAATTCACTGTATTCCAGCTAATCTCCCTCTAAGGATGAAGGAGCGAATCACAACACTCAGTCTTCCTTTCTTTTCCTGAAAATAAGATTTAATAGGGAAAAAAAAAAAAGAGAGAAAGGCAGGAGGACGTCCAAGGATTTGCTATTCCAGTCAAGTTGTCCTTGAGACATTTTTATGCTTATTCTCAAATCTGAAAAACTTCAAAAATCACATAAGATTTGCTATTTCTCAGCTTTAACTGAAAGAAAAATGGGTTGAGAGCACCACATCAACTGAACACTGGGACTTAAAAAAATATAAAAATCATCCATAAACTGAAACAGAAGAGAGCAAACCAGGAATTAAAGGTTTTCATTAATTTACCACTTACAATGCCTTCATCATATGTTTCTTTTCTCTTGATCCTCACTGTTTATCCCTTCAAATGAAGTATCAATGTTTTTACCTCAGATTTGCAGAGGTATGAAAAAGATAATTGTAGTTTCTTCTGAATTCTTGGGTGGTACATACCTGCAGATTTCACTTTCATGAGTTTTTATAACCCTTTATCAGAATCAACGATCAAACCATTAATAGAGAAAATTTCCATTTCTATTTCTTCATCCCATTTTTTGTACAGTTTTTAGAATCCATAATCCTACTCCACATGATTGGGAGGAGGATTCCTGAACTTCATCTTTCCAATGGCTCAAATGAAATGCTTAAAGAAAGCATAATAAGAAATGTCATGTTAAACAATTGTATCATAGGCCTGAAAAAACTTCTCACTTATCACCATTTTAATGTACCATATTTAATAGAAAACTCAGTTTTGATGAATCTCCATTTTCTAAGGGGAAAAGGGAATAAGTAAAATAAGTTACTGAGACTTCACAGTTTGTGGTATGAAGAATATTTTTATCTTATAATGTGATTATTTTCTGGAGCATCATTTGGTATGGCAGATATTTTGGATACACTTGGGATAGAAATATGCATGCTCTTCTCAGTGATGTTTTCAATCCCATGGGCTTTTTCTCCACTTTTTCTTATGGGCAAATTTGGATCAATTTAAGAAAATTGAAAAGCTCATAAGGTAGGAACCCTGTCTTGTTGCAAACAGCACAAATGTCCTGGAATTGTGAATTTCTGATGATTTTATTATTAGGCTGCTTTCCTCCGCTTTGAATAACTTCTGGTGTAACCCTGGACATAGATGTTCTGGAAAGGGTTTTTCCCCCAGGAAGGGGAAGGTGCAGAGGGAAGGCATTAACCTCTGCCCCTGTTGTGGGTGTTGCACCCGCAGAGAGCTGTACCTGAACTGCTCTGACAAAGAACTTCTATAAATGTTGGGAGCGAGACTTCTCCCGGGGCTGTCCCTGGGGAAGAGGGCAGCCAGGAGGGAAAGCGTTCTGGGCTGGGGGTAAGCCCCTCCGTTCCCCACCAGGGGTATCTGCGGGGAGCCTGCTGCTCTCTGTTGCATCCCAGTATCACAGCCCATATTCTGCCGTTCACCCCTGTTCTCTCGGCTCCTGCTGGACGTGCTGGTGCCTCTGAACCTTTCCTAGAGTGCTGGCCGGCCTCTGGCACATCCCGCCGGCACAGCGTTCCGCGCGGTTTCCTTGGAAACACGGCGCCGAAATGCCCTGCGAGGAGCAGCAGGGAGGAGAGAAGGGATGGAGACAGCTGCTTTGGGAGGTTTCCCCCTCCTAGTTCTTTACCCTTCCAAAGGAAGAGCAAATGTGTGAGCAGCCTGCTCCGAGCAGGAGCGTCAGGCTGGGACTCGGGCTAGCTGCTGGAGCCGAGCCACAATTGTTGCGTGGGCTGAAACAGGGCACGAGTGGCCTAAACTGTGTGGTTTAGAGTGCAAAATTTATTTCTTGCTTTTCATGGCAGTGATCTTTCAGCTTTTGATAATGTCTGCAAGATGTGTTGGAGCCCTGTGGTCACTTATGAGACCGAGACAGAGAATCTACAGGAAGTCCTACGTTTATTTGAAGGAAAACCCTCACAGCTCCTGAGGTGGAGAAAGGAGGAAATGTTTTCCACCTACACTTTCTCAGTGCTCACCCCTCTTTGAACCTTACAAATTACATTCTGGAAGGGCAGGGTTTGAGCCTGTTGCTCACTGAGATGTCTGCAACAATAAATGACTCTAATAAAGAAACAGCTGGGGCTTTATTATTTGGATTGCCACTATTGCTCAGGGCACACAGCTTATTTCTGCTGCAGCTCCGCTGGCTTCAGTGGAAAATGGACCAGGAAAAAATTGTTGTGTTCTTATGGTATTTAGTCTGGTAAAATATGGGCTTCTCAAGAGATCTAGAAATTTCAAGTGATACCCCAATATTTCTCTCTTCTGTCAGTGTAAAGCAATCTGGACCATTTTTGCAAACCCTGGTGTTTTGTTCTGCCTTTTAGAAAAACTTTTTGAACTGATCCAACTTAATGTCAACTTATGTTAACTTAATGTTAACTCAGTGACTTTTCATCTGTGGTGACAGATGTTCCTCTCAGTAAGAATGCAGTATTATTAAAATAATTATCTTTATTAAAAGAAAACTGACAAATAATGTTTTTCTAGATAACACCTTCTTGCTGGTCTTTCTAATCTGTCTGCAACCAAGTTTAAGAAGAAATACTCAAAGGATTCTGTGGGTAAAAGCTTTTTAAATGATGATTGGTTTGTTAGTCTTAGGTGGTCCTAACTTGCTGCAAAGCATTTTGATAAAGCATGCTGGTCTTAAGAAAACCTGGGGCATAAGAATGGGTACAAATCCAGGGAAACCTGGAGCTAACCCCTTGGTGCTAATATACCTATAACAGTGTTACTGTGCTATATTTGGCTTGAATTCAGAACAGCATTTGTTAGGCACTTGCCTATGGGTTCTTTGTGTTCTTTTGTCAAGTCAGAGAATAGAATTCTTTTCCTTTTTCAGTCCCCAGTTCATTCTGATGGCAGATTCCTGGTGCTCCCCCCTGCTCCTGGGTACTTATGCTGTGTAATAGGGCAGCCTGGAGTCTCAGTTGCAGCTGAGGGAAAAAGGGTAATTAGAGAACTTAACTCAGCAGCCTGGGAAAATGCCACTTAGCCTCGAGTTCAGAGCCTTGCAAAGCTTCTGTTTTCCCAAATAATCCCTGGCTGCACATGGAGGAGTTGGGGGAAACAGAGGGGTGGCAGAGCTGGGGAGCAGATCCAGGCTGCAGCTGGAGTGCTGGCTCTGCAATCCTGAGGAGCTGAACAAAGCTCTGTGCCTTGCTGTGCCTTCCCATCCCTCCCACCCACTTTGTATTCCTCATAGCACTGAAATATCATGCTATAGAAAACAGATTCTTCAGGGGGAACATCTGGCTCCTTAAGGCTCAAGCAATTGCTTTAAGATTTCAAAATATTCTTCATCATAATTTATTTCTTGTAATCATTTCTGAGGGACTTCTGAGAACAGGCCAGGGGGAAACTCAAAGTGGACTCCAGGTTTATGATTTTCTGTGTTTCTTCTGTTTATATCTCTTGGCATGAACCTGATTTTTAGAATGGCATGAAAAAAGAATGTTGCTCGATGGGGAACAGACTGCAATTTGTGCAGTAGGAGCAGGAATTTTGGGTAAAGAAAAGGCCTTTTAGGCAGAAAATACAGGTTGTAGGTGAGTGACAAAGGGACAAAATAAGCTAAACTACCGAGCAGAGTTCATATTATATTAGGGATTTTCTCCCTCTCTGGCCATCCTGTAGGGTGGAGGCTGGCTGGTCTCCACAAAATATACACAAATGGAAATATTTCTGGTTTTTTCCTAGTACTGCTTTTCTTGGAAACTGCCAATTGTTGCACAGCTCTGAAGAAATAACTTTCTTACTCTTTTAGCCAGCTGCAACCTGCACGTACATTTCCAGCTGGAATTTCTCTGTATTATGGATGTTACTGTATTTATGCCCCCAGCTGGGGGCATGATCCAGTTATATGTCAGCTGCACTGGTTAAAGCAAGGAAATATGCATTTTCCCTACCCTTCTTCCCAAAGTCTGCCTCCCAGGACTTTCTCCTGCTCCTTGGCTGTGTTCAAAGCCCTTCCATCCTGCTCCAATGGTCTTTATCTCTCTGCAGGCTTGCCCTTGGTCATTTGCCAGCACCAATCTCTCCGTCATTTGTACCATCCTTTAAAAGCTGTGCCTTGAGGGCTCTGTCTGGCTTGGAGAAGTAATAAAATCTGTTGGGATTGTGTCAGGCTGTCTTTCCATGGAGAGTCCCACAGCTGTGCAGATGAGACTTTCATGGTTGTAATTTAAACCAGAAAATTTCCTTCTGATTTTTGATGTCTCTTAGCCAAACCAAAGGTGATTTCATTGGAGGACCAACCTGTAGTTAGGCAGAAATATTGATTTGCATATCCTGGCTATTTTCCCAACCTTTCTGACATTAGTTACAGATTTTTCTTCTTTCTTTCTTCTTCTATTTTGCCTCTTAGCTATAAAAGAACCAAATGCTGGACACAAAAGTTTTTGCCACTGAGAATGTGAGTGGAGCTTTAAAACTTGTGAATGATGTGATTCATGATCTCCAAGAAGTTCTCCTTATGCACTTTATGTGTTTGATGCGATAAAAGGATATCTCCAAAGCCAACATTTTTGGAGAAAAATGCCTTGAAACTATGTTCATTCACTGTGAGGGAATATAAACAAATACTTCAGCACTTGATTAAGAAATACAGAAGTATTGAAATTTCTTTTTTCTCTGTGCAGAAACACGAACAGATAGAACAAAGAAGCTGTTTAGACATTACACAGTTGGATCCTATGACAGCTTTGATGCTTCAAGGTAAGAATTTTTCCTTTTGGTTGCAATCTGTTTACAAAAGCTTCCCAGGTTTTATTTAATTGTTACTTTTGGTTTAAGCTTTGGAGGGGAAGAGGGAAGCAGATCACTAAACAGAGCTTCTGAGGGCACCATTTAACTTCTAAATTGTTTTTTTATTGCAGTTTACTTTCATAATGGGATGGGGGTAGAAAATTTGAGAGCAGTCATGAGTTTCACTGTTTTGATTTGGGAGTGGTGAAAGAGATTTGTTGTTCTGAACAGTAACTTTAGAACCTGAGTAGAACTGAAGCTGCTGGAAATGAGAAATTAGATTATTTATTTGTGGAGAATTCACAATTTTTAAGCACGTTCTTCTCCCCATGGATATACCTTGAACATGCAGCTGACTGCTGGTAGAAAGGATGACCTTTAAAGCTCAGTTAGCTTTTGGTGTCTTCTTGACAAAATTTTGGTGGCATACTGGAAGTGTTAGCTTTTCTCCTGAATGTCTAATTACAGCTTGGGTTTGCTGTTTGTTTGTTGTTTTTTTTTTTTTTTTTTTCAAGGAAGCCACATTTATTGTAGGAGAAAAACTCTGAAATGTGTAAAGCGTTTCATGTAGCACAATCTTTTTTTAAAAAAAGAAAAAGTGGTAGCTGTTGGTTTTGTTCTGTGATCTTAGACTTTGTTCTGAGGTTCAGGCATAGTTTCTATGTTGAGCAATTTGGGGAGGGAGTTTCCAGTTGGACATGATGTGATTGCCTGGGGGAGTCTGGTGGTGGTGAAGTTGTAAAGAGAAGCTGTGAGCCCATTCTCAGACAAGCTCTGCAGAGCAGATTCACTGGTTACTGGAGACATTTGCAGTGAGAAGGGTTGGCTTTTTGCAAGGTTTTTTGAGTGATCATCAGTCTACAAAATCCATATCTTTGTCTCTATATTTCAGTGTGGATGGATAGGGCTTTATCTGCAAAAGAGAGAAGCTGTGTCTGCTGCATGTTGCCTCAGAGATATCAAATAATTCTTCTTGGAACCCCCCTGTTACTTTCTAACAACAGATTTTTTTCATTAGAAGATATCAATTCCATCAGAACCTTCCTTTCCAGCCCCTTTTTAAATTTTTTTTTTTAAATTTATTTTAATTTTTTTTAGGTTGTTGGTTTATTTCTTTATTGTTTTGAGGTTTTTTCCTAAAGATGTTGGGTTTGTGCATTGCAACAGTAAAGCTCTGAAAAAATGTACCTTACCTGATTCAGGACTGAACAGGAGAGATAACCAGGAAAAAATGAACTTTTGTACAGCCTTATATAAATTAGTTATGAAGTGTGTCTGCAGTTGATATCTATTAATTGTCTGAGTAGAGAGAGGGAAAGCAACAGAGTTCTCCTGGCAAGGTTTGGAAGAAAACTATTTTTGAGTTTCCACAGAGAATCTGAGACCCAGTGGATCCATTTGGAAGGGTAGTAATGGAAATTGAGATGAAAAGCTGGGAGGAGGCAGAATTAATGTGATTTTCCAAGAAATACAATGGAAAGGTAGACTTGCTCAACATATTTTTTCAAAAAGTCTAGAATTTTTGTAAAGTAACACCAGGAAAACTAAAAATCCAATAACACACAAGTTGTGTTTCAGGTACTCAACTGAGGGTGCAAATCAGCTTTTTGTACCTGTGAACGGTGATTTCACTGGAGCTTGTGTACTGCTGCTAAAGCAAAAAGAATTTGCATTTCAGAACCTGTCTGGAGATTAATGTCTCTTGGTGGTACATCCAAATTTAATTCCTCACAAGGGCTTCTTCAGGGAGGGGAATTATTCAAAGAGGCAAACAAGGTGTGAAAGTGAGAGAAATTTTTGATATTGCCAGATTTGTATTGCTTTGATTACTTTCTCTGTTACCATTTCGTATCAAAGTCGGGGAAGAATACATTAGAACAGATTTAACGCTGGCAGCAAAGGTTTCATAAACATTTGTCAGAAGGCAATTGTGCCTCTGTGCTAAGAACAGCTCTGAATCCAAAGTATTAACAAAGCTGATCCAGTTCCTTTCTGGAGATGCTGTGGGGGAGTGAGGGGAAGTGTCTGCTCCCTTCTCTCTTTCCCTCTCCCTCCCAAAGGGCAGAAATTGCTGAGTAGAAACACTCTGTTCAGAAATCTATATTAATGGGCTTATTCACATGCAGGAAAATACATTGTACATGGCATTTTTCATCTTGAGGAAAATGTGCAGCTTGAGTAATGGAGGTTCATTAAATCCTATTTCAGCTTTGCATAAGAGATCAGTTATCCATACATTAACTTCAGGAAAATGGGGAGGGTGCTTACTAAAGTGGGGAAAGGCACTGAGACTTGCTTGCCCATGCAAATAATCACTAAATATCATACAAATATAATATAATATAATATTCCAAACTACCAGCTCTGATGTATTATCTGCTTTAAATGCTGATGACATGCCCTCAACAGGGAAGAATTTCTTCTTGATGTCTATCTTCTTTCAGTTTAAATCCCCACTCCTTGTCCTAAAGAGCAGATACACCACTAAAACTGCAAGGAGATAATGCAAGGCTGCTCTACCCATCTCTGAAGTTTTCTTGTTTTCCCTGGATTTGTCAGCAGTTAATTCAAATGAAATTATTTGTAGGGCATAAATGAATTAATTCATCAAGACTGAATTCCAGTTTAATAACAGAAGGTATTGCTAAAGCATAGAATGGATGTTTGAATAAAAAATAACAACCTTTATTTTTAAAAAAACTTAAAGCTAAAGTAAACTTTTAGAAATTATCACTTTTTTTCATCTGCTTTTTTAAGTGAAGTGAGGGAATTGATTCATTCTTTCAAGATGGGACAGTGGATTTCTCAGTCAGGAAAATATGTGGAATTAATTAGTTGTTTAATTTCAAATTTAAAATATCATCACCCTTTTAAATAGAATGGGACTGATAATACTGTGATAACTTAGTTTTATACTCTGGAGACATAAATAATATGAGACAGTGTGGTGCTATGTAAAAACGATAAACTTGGTGTGGTGGAAAACATGATCCATTGCCTCCATGAATTTGGGAACTTTAGGACACGACAGTGGAAACTTTTCCTGCTGCATTCATGGCATCATCTCCCACCCGCAGCAGCACAGGGCAGCAGCAGAAGTCAATAGCACAATTGAATGCCAACCTCAGGGCAATCAAATATGCACATAAACGGGAGGTCTCGTGCCCATTCTGTGTCTTTGTTCACAGAATTATCGATTTTCACACAGGGATTTTTCTCCAGACACTTTAACTGGCTCCAATCCCTGCATGGGAGAAGTTTTCCTGGTGCCTTTCCTTGATGTCCCGCGGCTCCAGCAGTATTAAGGAGCTCACAGGAGAGGATGTGATGACAAATAACCTTTTCCAAAGGCTGGTTACCACCACATGAATGACAGGACCAAATTGATTTTGCCTTATGGTTTTTGTTCTCGTTTTCTGGAGGAAGACTAAGAGGAAAATGGGATGGTGTAGTCTATAAGAAAACTTAATTAAAAGCTAAATTCATTAACCCTACTATCCCTACTTGAAGTCAGGTGGCAATATCTGTGTCCCACGAGTGTAGAAGTTGACAGGAGCAACTCTTCAAAAGCCAATTTACATACAAACACCTATTAAAAATCAGAGAGATTCTTCTCAGATGTTCTTTCCAGGCCATTCTCTGTTGCTGTTGTCATGGGTGCTGTCGGATAAGCTTTAATCCTGAGCAGCTCAGAGAGACTCCATGGCACAGCTGAAGCTGTCTGACCCTGTAACTCAGTATGCTGTAGAGAACTTGGTTATATTTTTAATATTTTTAGCCCACAGAATGTGCCCGTTGGCTACCTTTGTCCCCAAGTTGTGAGGTAAGTGGTGCTGTCTTGGTAGTTTAAGCTTTAGGTGTGGCCCATATCTTTTTTTAGTGGAAGCTCTCAGTCTGATGCAGAAATACTTTCTTCTGGTTTGAGATCTGGTTTCATGTGGATATTTCACATAAATAATCCTCCCTTTGGACAAATGCAGTCGCTCATGTCTTTAAATATAGATTTTAAAATAATGAAATATAGATTTCAAACAGATGGAAAGTTTTGGTGGAATTCTGGCCATTGCAAGTGGTGAGGAATGTAAAACTGATGAGAGCAAAGGGATTTTCTCCTGGTTATGGTGGCCCCGTGTCCCTGGGGTGGGGAATTTGGCATGTGTGCTTGCTGAGTGCTGCTTGCCTGGCAGCAATCCACTAAATCCTGGCAAATGGATCCTTGCAAAAATTGAGGGAAGGTATAAGAGCTGTTGTTATGTCTTCTGTCCTGCTTCTCACATTTTCATGTTGGTTCTGCCTGGGCAGAACAGTGAGAGAAGTGTTGTTAATGGAGAATAAATTGGATTTTCTGGATCAGGGTAAGAACTAGGTGATATGGGATTGGAAGATCTTTAAGGTCCCTTTCAAACCAAACCATTCTAGGATTCTGTGCACTGCTCTTTTGTTTGCTTTCTGTTGGATATCACCAGTTCCACTGTACTCATGTTTCCTGGGAAGTCTGTACTGTTCAGGTGATCTCTTGAAGGAAATGGGAGTAAGGAGATTAAAATAGTGCTGTTCACTCTTAACAATAAATCCACAATCAGGGATTGACACACTGATAATAAGTGGAAAGTGATTTTACAGCTGTTCTTACCTGCAGGCATAAATTTTAAACATAATCCTTGATTTCCTCTGGTGGAAACAAGTAAAACCAGCAGCATTTTAACTTTTTTTACCTATATGCATAGCTCAGTTTTTGCCTAGAAGATGGTAACAAAACTATCTGAGTATGCTCATCATTGTAATTAAATATAACCCTGTGAGACAGTGATGTGGCTACATCTGAAAGCCCTCAGATTTTAAAGATTTAAAATCTCTGCAGATGTGATATCCTGGGCACAGAGAACAGTCAGCACCAGCCAAATTGTAGAAAAAAAACAACCCTATGTCAAATGTCTTATGTGCATGTAATCTCTAGTGATGTCTAAAGTTGTTTTGTTGGACTTGCCTGCTATCTGTTCTGAATTCATCAATTAACTGTGAGTGTAACAGTCTGATGGCATTGAGGTGCCTTAATGTGAGGTAGAAAGGCAAGGGTAGCTCAGTTTTAATGCCTTGTGCCCCATTAGCTTGAAGAGCATAATTTGATGCAATTTGAAGAATTGCATATGTATTTAAGCAAAAATTAATTGTAGCCTCCATGTAGCAGGTGGAGATGTAAAAGGTGAAGTTTTTCATTTACAATTATTAAATTTCTAATGGAAATTCCATTGGTTGCTAATAAACAACTTTGCACTTTGCCTCCCCTGCTGTTGTGTGATGCCATAATGGAACTTTTTGTGCTGGTGACTACAGCAAATATTGAAAGGAATTGCTGAAATGGGAGGTGAAAAGGGTGTGTGTGTGTGTGTATGTATCTGAACTGTGGGGCCTCTCCATCTAAACCTGTACTATAATTGCACTCTTAAGGTCTAATACAATTATGGTGAGATGCAAAACTCTACTGTGAGTGATAAAAGTTTCCATTACCTTGTAAGTGTATTTTTAAGTTGTTTACTGCCTTGACAGTGAAGTTTGCTCAATCTTCAGTAACATTTCAGTTTTTAGCAACTAATAGTTTGGTAACTAATGACTAAAATGTGTCAGACATTTTCTGGGCTAGATATTTGCTCAAATTTTTAGTTATAAGTGTTAACAAAGAGAGATCAAGACCTGAAAAAAAAATAGCCTTCCCAAATTTAGAATTACAGTGCTCCTTCTGAACAACTTTTAGGATCTACCTCTAGTACTAGTCCAGACTTAACTGTGTGCCTGGGTTAGAGAAGCTGCTGCTTGCAGGGGCCAGGCTTTGGGGGCTGTGCCATTTCCTGCACAGCAATTGGTGCTCTCAGGCTCAGCAGGATTTCCTCTGCAGCTTCTGCAGCCGGATGCTGGAGGACAGCATGGATTGAAATGTCACCACTGAAAGCAGCAGCCTGTGTCCCATGCAGGGAGGGGAATAAAGTGTTTTTTTTCTTTAAATTAGAATAGAGGAAATGAAGAAAAGAAAAAAGAGTGGGGATGCAGAAAGGAGTTTGTGACACCAGGCTGGTTAGAGGCAAGAGCCACCTAATTAGGGCAGAGGAAGACAGGAGATTCAAATGGGATTTTTTGGGGGAGGGGGGAGAAAGGAGAATTATTAGGTTTCTAATAATTAGTGTTTTCCATTCCTGCCTCCCTGCCCCTGCAATGATTTAATTCCCTGCCCCAGAGCAACTTTGGCTGCCGTGCTGTCACCTCATCACCAGATGAGCAAAGCCTCCATATGGTGCCTCTGGTCGGGAGTGATGCAGTTGGAAGTTTTGGCAGCCCCAAAAGGAACAAATAAGTGGTGAGCTCGCACTGTGGGCTTGCCTCCAGTGGGAGTGATTTAAAGCACTCTTTCCCCCTGCCCCTTGCCAGGCAGATTTTCACAAATATTTGTTGCATTTGGAGAATTTGATCTATGAGGTAAAATTCTCAGGGTGGCTGGCAGGCAACGTATGTGTTTTGTTCCTCTTAAAAGCTGAAATGATCCCAAATGGGAAAGGGGTGGATTTGCATGCTTGGTCTCTTCTGTGGTGGAAAAGGAAGGCTGTGGGAGGAGGTCCTGGAACAAACCAGATGTGCTGGAGCTGCGTTTCTTTAAGAAATGGAGTCGAACTCAACAAAGAGGGAGCATCTAAAGAGCAAACAATAGCTGGTGGTGGAGCATTCACCTGGACTAAAGGAGGTCTGGGCTTGAGTCCCGTGTGTGTCAGACTGAAATCCACAGCCTGAGCTGCTGCTGACTGCCAGGAGCCTGCTGGACAGAGCAGGGCTTTGTCCAAGCCCTTTGAGAGCGTTGCTCTTTCCCGAGCCAAGGGGCAGATGCTCTCTCCAGCCTTGTGGATGTTACGGGGTGCTCCGTGGCATGATTGGCAGATGCACCAATTGACAGGCTGGTGATGCTGCTGGGGCTCCCTGCTCTCCCTGACACAAAATGTCAGCCTGCTTTCAGAGAGATGATGTCTGACAAGCACTAAAATGTATCAACAGAAGACTGGCTTTGAGGGATAAGTGTTACGCAGAAACTGGGTGTATGGCAAGCAGAGGAATAGGGAGTGTTCAATGTGTGCACTAAGAAAAGGTGGCAACTGCATTTTTAGGGGGAAAAAAGGACCATTACCCATGTGTCTTCTAATTTCTCTATTTTTTAATAGGGCCCAGAATTAAGAGTTTGATGCTCCAGTTGAAAACCAGGGCTGATAGTGGGTAGATTGTGGGATCCTTTAGACCAGCATGTCCAAACCTGGAGCAGTTGCACCTATGGCAGAGGTGGTTTTATACCTCTCCTGCAAACACTTGCAGCACCATACATTCTGAAATACATTAAAATCTATACATCTGAAGTGACTTGAAATGATAAACCAACATTTTTACCCTGTCTTCAGTACACAGAAAATGAAACCTTCCTATTCTCCAGAAATTCCACATCAGTGCAACAACAAAATAATTGTGAAAGGCAAGGGGGCAATAAAGACAGGTTCCAGTTCAACATTCACATAATTAAGAGAAGTCATGGCCAATTTAAATTAAATTGTAAAGTCAGCAATTTTTTCACTGCTACCAACATTTTGGGCTAAACTGGCCATGCTTTGACAGAATTACTGAAAATGAGGATGCTGGTCAGCAGGAGAGTTGTTAAGATGGACATTTTGTCTTGCAGGTAAGCAAAATCTGGAGTAGACTTAAAATAACTCAAGGGCTTAGTGCAATTAGAGAATTGGAGAGGTTAGAATATATTTCAGAAAAGAAGGTAGAGTTGCCACTCCTTTCTGATGTTAATGAGACTGTCAGGCTTTTTAAAGGGACATGTGAAAATGTAACTGTAATTCACATCACCTTTATAGCTCTTTTGTGCAAAATCCTAGAAAATCAAAGTATTCTCACCGTACAGTGTTTTTTTAAAGCTCTTGGAGAAGAATAAAGATGTTTTCAGATAAACTTTATGCCTTTGGTGAGGCCTCATTTGTTTGAGACAGAACTTCAGACTTACATGTAAGTTATATACTAAAAGCATAACATTTTTTGTCATAAAAATTTGCAGTGTGTTTAACAGTGATTTAAGCACTGCACTCTATACAATGCAGAGTTGTAAGTGAAATACTTCCATCTGTAAAGCTGAAATGAGCAGTCAGGGCTCCTCATACTCCTTGTGGTCAGGCTTGTATTTATTTTCCAAGGAATGCAGGACAGGAGGATGATAATTCCTCCTGCTCATCGTAGCAAACAGAGTGTGATGGAAAACCTGAGGGTTCCCTTAAAACTAATCTGAAACTCATGCTTATCACCAGTCCAGAAATCACCCGTTTCTTTCCCTTCTTTTGTAGCTTATTTTTCTTTAGACTCCTTTGGAGCAAGTGGAGTTATGATACCAAAATATACTGCAAGTTTAATACTTGCTTTAAAGACTTGTGGGGTCAAACTGCTACCTTAAAGGGCTTATAATACATTTTAAAAGTGTTAATAAAACACTTTCTGTTTGTTTTCTTCTAAACCCAAGGTGTGACTGAAGTTAACTCCCCTTGTTCTGCCTTTGTTACTTGTCCTGTTTGATAACCCTGAGCATGTTCCACTCCTTGGTACTGAGGTTGCCTGTGATAATAATGATCAATTTTAGCAAAAACAGCAGGAAAATGATTAATTAAAAAACCCCCAACTATATAAAAACCCAGTGGGTTTAACATCTATAGTTATTATTCCTTTTATCTAAATACTTTATACGTTAAGATGATTATGGAGAAAATTCCTGTTTCTCTGTGGTTTGGTAGCAACATCAGAGGCTGGAACTGCAGTTGGTTTGGGGTAGGAAAATACAAACCTAAACAGTAAAGTGTTTATTAGATAAATATTCTGGTTACCTAAACATATGTGAGTGTTTGGACAGCCTGTTTGTTCAAGGCTCATCATATTAGCAATGAATATTAATATTTTCACAGTCCAGGCTTACACTGCATGATGATTAAAACTGAAAATTGCTGATAAGTATCAGGTGCAAGTGGAGCGTGATGGAGCCCAAAATATTCCTGTGCTAGCTGGAACATCTGTGAGAAGGGGTTGGGAGGACTGTGGGCTATAAAACTCCATAGCAGGACTCCTGCCTGCAGGTCTCATGTCTGGTTTGCACTTTGTCAGGTGTGGTGTTTGAAATGACTGTTCATTTTTAAAAGACAAATGAAATTAATTAATAGAGAGGAATTCAGCTTTTACTTTTAAGCTTATTTAAGCTCATTTTGCCACTCTCCTCACCCCAATGATTTTTTGTTTTCTCTCTACCAGTGCAGATGTGGAAGAATAATAACATTTCTCTTAAAAAAGGCTAAAATACTCATTTTTTAATGAGTGTGAATAAATATATTCATACATGAGTATCAAGATATCCATACATATGGTGCATATATACCCTAGATATGTATATTTGCTTAGGATTATCTACTTACCACTGATTTCTTTATTGCCTTCATATCCTATCCTGAGATTCCTACGTAGTGTAGAATCAGACTTTTCCTGGATGATTTCTCTTTCCAGGAAGTTGAGGTCCTGGTTTGCTGTATGAATATTTTTACTTTAGTTGTTGCAGTTTCAGTAGCATAAGGTGAAAAGAGAAAAAACCCACAAGTATCAACAGCCAAATCAATTTATTTGAAAAGTTTTACTTTAAATTGGCTAGTCCCTTCTCCTACACACCAAAAAGTATGATATTAAGTGTAATTATAAGCTGAATAAAGAAATGTGGAGTGAGGGGGAGAGAGAAAGTTTCTCCTTGGCTCTGCATAAAGAAATTGTGCAACCACTTTGCACTTCTGTTGTGAAATTTAATATTTCTCTTTTAAACCTGTATTTTTTGGTAAAGCTTTGCAGCATAAACACATTGAATTGTACAGCACTGTTACTCTCTTTAAGACAGGTTGCTTCTTTGTAATGATGGTTGATAATTTGGGCGCCTCTGCTGATCACAGGCTGGAAAAAACAGCACCATCTTTGTGACTTCTGAATTCTTACTGAATCACTTCATGGCTGATATTAGTGTGTGTTTGGGGACTTAGCAAAGAACTGTTCTTTTTTCACCCAGGGAATTAAGTATTCAAAATCCAATAAAGGTGGCTTGATTCCTTGTTCAGAAGTGTGAATGAAACACCTTTTTTAGGTGTAAGATGTGATGTGCCCTGTCAGGTTTTCCTGGAGCCTGTGATTCCCTCACTGTGGAGCCCAGATCCAGAACTGGAGAATATCTCCATGTTTTTTAAAACAGCCACAGTTTGACATATCCCTCTTTCATCAGCAGATTTCAAAGCAAAATCTGCAGCCTTGCTGTTCTCATGATCAAAGAGCTCCACAAGATGTTTACTGACTCTGGAGAAACAACACTGGTACAGGAGATTGGAAAGACAAATATATGAATATGGGGAGGTTACAGGAGTATTGCTGGAGCATCCTTTCTTGTTTTCCTGCTCCTTTACCTGGCTTGGACATAGCCAGCTGAGGAAGACACAGCTATGCCAAGTTTACCAAGGAGAAATTAGACCATGTCCTTTCTGTTGCAATTTGAAATTGTTTGCCACAAATTATAAAGCCAGAGAGGAAAACAGTGCAAGCAGGGGTAATGGTGATCTTGTCTGTCTTTGGGTTTTTTTGTTTGATTGTCAGCTGTGCCACTCAGGCACTGACACACAACCAATTGTCTGTGCCAGTAGAGATTCTGCTCTGGAATTTTTTTGAGAGCACCTGTGAAGTTGAGATCCATAGGTAGTGCTAAGCATTTGATTCCATGCTGCACTTCCATATGCAGCCCTGATTTTCCAGTTTGGTTTTTTTTTTATGAAATAGCAGAACAACTTGGAGAATTTTTAGTTTTATGTGATTCTCTTCATCCCTTCTCTGTCATATTTTAATTATTGTACCATGACAATTCTCCTTGCATTTCTATCTTCAGCTGCCTAGTAAGGAATTTATCCATTTAAAGTTTACTGCTGACCAGTATTTCTGTTCTAGTGCTGGGTTCTATCTGCCCTGAGGAAGGTGCTGAGGTACTGACCCATCTATTTGGAGATATTTTCTTCCTCCCAAACACAGCTTGCTACAAACTTCCAAATAAACACATGTTCTGAAGAAAAATCATGTAGAACATTAGGATCGCTCAACTGTATGGAGTGAGCCAACCCCCCCATTCTGGGATCCTAGGATTCTGTGAAGGGAGAGGTCACTGTGAGGTTGAATATATGGTTGGCTGCATCCCACTGTTTCTGTTTGGGTTGCCAGTGGGTTTTTTAGGGACAGCCTGTGTGTTTTCCTCTCTGCTGTGCACAGAACCCACTCACTGCTGTAGCTGCTGCCTCCTGAACAAGTGATTGCTGCTGTGCCTGACACAGGAGAGCTGTGAGAGCTCTGTGAGACCTAAAAGCAGATGATCGATGCCTGGGAAACTTGAGCAATCACAGAAAGAGTCTTCATTAATCTTGAAGGCCTTAATTAGTAGGATTAGCCAATTTTCCTGAAGCCATTAGAATAGTTGACTATAAATTGTAAGGTTGACCCCTTTCAGTAGTAACAGGAAATGTTTTCCCACTGAAAGTTTGCTATATCCTACCATAAGGCTTGCTGTAGACATGATTTCCATTCTATGTGGTATCAGGACAGGTTACTTCCCAAAAAAAGAGAGAATATTGTTGATGTGCCTTTAACAGGGATTGACTGTTGGATAATGCACGAAGGGCTCCTCTTCTTGAAGAGATTTCCCAAATGCCCTTCTGTGGCTTGAGCATAGCCACCATAAATTGGCCATCTTATCCTGAAAGGAATTAGTGTGACTGCTTCCAGACGTTGCATATAAATTTATGGAATGATTTAGATATCGTTTTATTGCACCTGGCAGAGCACTTGATTCTTCTAGGATGTATCTAGCTGTGAACTCAGTAGATCTTTCCAAAAGATTGCAATTGCAAGAGTGCTGAGGAAAGGAAAAAGGGCTAATGAAGAGATTTAGATTTATTTGGCCAACTGAAAGAAGTGAACCTGGAGAGGAGAGCCAGGTTCATTTCTCACTCAAGGGGAGAGCAAGTCCTGGCTGAAGGGCTTGTGGACTCAGGGGCTACTGAAGCTGAAAAGGTTGGGTTATGTTTCTAGGGGATGCATGACTGCAGAGAATCAGGAAAATAATTCCTTTTGACATTCATTTTTCCCCTCTGCCTTGGGGGCAGACTAGCAATATACCAAATAGCCACTTTTGTTTCCAGATAATGGTGATAATTTTCAGTGGAGTGTCCTCTACATGCTCTTTTACAGATTGAAATCAGCAATGAAACACTTGATGCAAACTTGTCTAAACACATCCTGTAGTTCTGATAGTCTCCACCTCTGTAATTTAGTATTTCAACTTGTGGAATAAGTCATGCCTTAAGATAGGGTGTAGTTATCCTTGATGAGAACAGGAAGCCAGGTTTCGTGGGCCTGCCTCCAGCAGGAGCCTTCACTCCACCTTTATTTTCTTCATACAGGTCTTTATGAAAGACTTGACATTTCTCCTTCCTTCCTCAGATATTATCCTAATGGGCTGTTAGCAAAGCAGAAATCCCTGCTGTTTTGAAAAGCCCACACAAATGATGGTTGTTATGTGGAACAGTGCTGAGTTCAAAACTCACATATCTGTCTGACCGTGGGCAAAGCCTTGTATTTCCCTTTCTCCATTGGTCAGTCTGTAAAATTATGGAAATCATAACAGCTCTGCACAGTTCTTGAGCCTTAAGTTGTTAAGGAAACTACATGAGCTGATGAATGTTTTCTAATATCTACTTCTTGAGTAAAGCAGAGATTTACATTGACTGTTATTTTGGCTTGAAGTTTTTATGATTGTACTGCACACAGAAATATCCTGCACTTGATAGGATGCCTTTTGCATTTAACTTTGCCTGCAATAAATCTTGGCCTTACACAGCCCAAAGTCAAAGCAGTGTGTGCCCTATTTAAGTAATGAGCTATTGATTTTAGAATTACTCATTTTATTACCATCATATGGAACTGGTCATATTCTGAAGACTCATCTCTGAAATGGAAACTGTGTAATTTTGGTTTGGGATGGGACAGAAATGGACTTTGAGGGATTTTACCTATTGAAATTTGGCATATCACAGATAGCAAGGACTTGTCTGGCCTCACACAGAACTGTGCATTGTACTGAAAGAGCCTGGGAAGACATTCCTCTTCTTGCTCGAGCCCAGGCCTCTGAGCAGACTCTTAATGTAATGCCACCTTAATTTGTCACTGGTTGCTGTACCCTGTGTTCTCCTGCTAAGTATTTACAACACCTCTGGGATCAAAGAGGCGCTGCCAAGAAGGCTCATGGGGAGAAATTTTGACCTACTTTTACATTTGGCACCACTTTGCCTGCCAGGAGCAGGTGGACTGTGAGCAGACCTTCAGTGGAGGGTTCTCTCCTGGCACAGAGAGCCCTGGCATGGCAAAGCAAGCAAAAAAGCAGCACTGCAAACAATCAGAGGTTAAACACTGCCCCTCTTCTGCCCCCTTTTCTTGGGAATGCAAACTTTTCTGGGAGAAAGGGTGTGGAGGTTGCAAGTTCTGTTCTTTTTTTGTGTCTGCCTGTTTGACTTCCCCCCTTTTCCTGCTGCTGGTTCTTTGCTCTGCAGCACTGGGGTGTGGAGAATCAATTTGCCTTCTGTGGTTGCTTGAACAAGTTTAAGCTACTCAAGCCACAGGATTTTTGCAGGTTCCCTACTCCTAGGGAACATAAATGAGAAGAAATGATACACATCTGATTTTTCAAGCCTACATTTTTACTTTCCAGGCTGTGATGCTGCTTTCTTTATGACTGCAACTGTATATTAGAAAGCAGTATTTGTCAAATAATAGAGATCAGTTTGTGTGTTTTCTCACCAAAATCATGCTGTGCTCCTCCCTCCCTTACCTCTCACCTCCCCCTTGCACATAACTTTGTAAAAAGCTGGCAATTTGGTATCCCCACTTTCAGTACGTGAACTGAAGTATTAAACTGGGTAGTTTATGGAGTAGGTGTGCTGTACATGAGAAGGAAATCAGAGGTGGGTTTTATACCTTTAATCTGTACATGAGGATGAAGTGAGCCTGACTTGACAATGCCCATCCATCACTAGCTGACTCTGGAAGGACCCTGGATATCTTTTTGGGTTTTTTTTTGTTTTTTTGAATGTAGTCTAAGTGAATTGATCCTGAGTTTGCTGAGCTGATAAACTTCTGAATTCTGTATGGAAATAAACTGACATGAGAGTGGAGTTTGGGAAGGGGATATGAAGGAGTTCTTTATACCAACCTCTTGCTGTAATTAGGATCTCAGAAGTTGCCTTCTGAGCTCTATTAAGCTATTCATGGGTTACAAGGAAACTTGAAGGGAATGGGCTTTATTAATTTGACCAAGTATTAAGAAAATTAACCCTGCTGACTCTTCAGTGGATAAGCACAGGGACCCACCTGGAGGATGTGGTGGTGAAATGAGGGAAATAAGCCAACGCACTGGCAGGAGCAGTCAGCTTCTAGAACATCAGTATGTTGGTGGAGAGCTTCAGTGGGCTCTGAGAGCTGCATATTCCATCCCACCCTCATATCCCTGGGCAGGAGGGCATTGGGCTTTCTCAAGAAGCAGAAGTTTTTTAACTGTAAGAGCAGGAAATGCCTGAATGACACAGTTAATAACAATAAGTTGAGAGATACAAGAGCTGTTGGTGCTGATGGAAACCATCTCTTGCCCACAAAGTCACCGCTGTGGCAGTTTGAATTCATGTGTGGTGTTAAACACTCTGCAATTTGGAAGACAGCCTTACCTCATCGCTTCAGCAGCCATGGGAAGTTTCATCCCGCAGAGTTGGAAAGGCACCAAAAGGATGGTCTGTGATGCACGAAAAATCTGGAGTTTGGAGGCTGTCCATTGGTGTCCTGATATCATCATCCCTCTCTTTGTTCAGAGCTTTAAATAAAAAGGTCACAACAATTTCTCTTCATGTAGTTTCCTCCTCCCCCTGGGGATTATTAATGGCCCTGAGGCAGATCCAGTCTCTTCTTGCATTTGCTTTGGGGACTGGATTCTGTATGAGACCAGTGGGAGCAGAAGTTGGCTAGTAAAAATTTAAGGAAAGCAAACTTGCTCATATACTCTTTTCTATCCAAACTAGTTCTGTAGGTATTTTAAAGCAGCATAGTTTGCAGAGCTGACAATTCATGAACTTAACCCCTGCAACTCGTGCTGTGCAATGCTTTGGTACCGAAAAGAGCATTCAAAATTTTTTCTATTTTTTTTTTGTTTTTGCTTTGAGCTTATTATTAGTAACTTCATGTTTAAATGAGAGATATTAAGCACCTTAAGGCTTTTACAGGTTGTTCCCTATATCTGAAAGGTCCCATTTTGATGTGTATTTTGTGCATTTTCTTCATCTACCTTCTACTTTTATCTTAGCCAATGACAGTGAGATTCCTAAGGCTACTTTCTCTTTAAGGGAATACTGCTTACATAAATAGTCCTTTACACCATCTCCTTGTTTTATAATATTAATTGTTTATCAGGAGACAGGAAATATTCCTTAGAAAATGTGTTTTCCTGCTTGTGCATGCCTTGTTACTATTTCAATTATGCAGATTCTTGATGCTGTGGAAATTTGTGCTTGATGACGCCAAGGCAGCTGCACGTTGTTAGCATTGTAGGCTGTCAGATGATCATGTGGGATTCTTGCAGCATGCAACATTCAATAGGATTGAAAAAGGGCTTTTGATGCAAGGCATAGCTTTCAGAATATATTTGTGCCTTTTAGTTAGCTAATAGAAAATCATAATTTATTATCTTTAAATTTAAAATGCTGCCTCATTTTTCTTCTGGTTGGTTTCATTTTGGCTTCACTAGAAGATGCATCTGGTACATCCACGATTGAGGAGTTTATTAATGATACTGTCGTTCAGTTCACTTACTTTTTTTCCTTTTAGAGTCCTAGCTAGCCCACAGATTACATGATCACATGTTCATCCAGTCATTCATATAGAACACAAACCACCATGCATGATTTGTTCTTCTTTCTTTTTCCTCTCTGCCTTTTTTATTCCTTTTAAGTTGCTTTGTCATGTTCTCTTTTACCATCCAGCTTAGTCTTTGTCTTCCCCTCGCTGCTATTTGTTCTATATTTTCCCATGCTTGGTTACTGCAATATTATTTGATTAACGGGCTGTGATGATGATGAACCTGCACACTGGAGGAGCAGCTACTACAGTGGTGATGAAGGGATGTAATAATGGTCGCTATCCTCGGAATTCTCTCTACAGTGACTGCATAATAGAAGAAAAGGCAGTGGTCCTGCAGAAAAAAGACAATGAAGGATTTGGATTTGTGCTCAGAGGGGCAAAAGGTATGTGCTTCTGTGTGTGTGTGAGTGTGTGTGTGTGTGATGTGCAGTGGCATGAAGAAATTTATACATCTCAGAATATAAGCAGGAATTATTCTTGGTGCACTTGGTTGCTAGACAACAGGATTCTCTGTATGCTATACTACTCCGATGGATTTCGGTGCCTTCTCTCCAAAGCAGTTTGCATTTTTACATAGGAGAAGCACTGCATAATCGTTTTGGGGGGAGAAAGTTTTGCCTGTATTTTTCTCGTGCCTGTGGATGTAGTATTTGCCATTTATCTGTCCTGTTGTGCAGTTTACTTAACTGTGGGAAACCTGCTTTCCTCATAAAAACTGCTGCTTTATTTCTAATGCCAGCCTGATTAAATAGGGCTGCCAATAGAATTTGACAAGAGAGGGATGTTTGGTTTAAAATAGGTGTGGATCTTCTGCAAGGTGACATTGGTGCAGTTTTAGTATGAAAATATGACCTTTTTTTATATCTTGAGAAGCTGCACGTATGTTGCATGGCCTGTAGTGTGCTCATTTTTAAAGCTGTTCATATGTTAAGCTGCACGGCACTTCTCTGTAGGCTAAAATCTATCACGGTGGCATTCCCACGAGTGAAAAAAGGCATTCTATTTAATGCCTTGCTTTTTAACTTTCAGTGCAGTTCGCTCCCTTTGTATTTAAATAAAGAATGTATATATGTGATGGTATGTCCCATCTCTTGCTCCCCCTCATTTCACATGGGTTCTCCCTTGCCTTGCTGGAGCATGAAAATTATTCCATGTCTTCATTCTTGGGACATGGCTTTTGCTCTCCCTGTTCCCCACCCCGAAACCTAAACTGGTGCCAGCGCGGACTTGCAGGGCTGGGAAAGCTTTGCCAGTTTTAGCCAAATGAAATGTTTGGAGTTGAAGCAGGAAAGCCCAAGGTGCTGCCTTATCTCTGAGCACTGGTGTGGGTTATCAGTGCTTGGAGCAGGGCTCACTCCCTCTGGGTGAGCCCGGCAGTTTCCCCAGATTTTCTCCATAGCAGCAGGGGCACCTCAGGTGAAAGACCCAAGGACTTTTCTGTCTGTGTGTGTACGTGACACAGAGGGGCAGGCAGGGCTGTCACAGGGCCAGCTGTGCCTCCTGTCCTAAAAAGTGATTTCTTCTGGTCTCTTCTTTGTTATGCACGTCTAAATTTAGGAGGGGGGAAGAAAATTCTGGTTGATCTTTTTCATCCTTTGCCACCCACCCCACCCCCCTAGTTTGGCCAGATGCTCTCTCCTGGCTCCAGCACATAATTCATTTTTAGGTGGATGTTGCCAGAGTTACAGCATTCTGCCAGGCACACAAAAGGGATACTTGAGCCAACACTGAATATCCTAGAATATCAGAACCCAGCTATTGCCAGGTGCAGCTTGATTTTGGTTTGTGTCAGGAAGGGAGCAGGCATTTCCCCCCCTGCAAGGAAGACCTGTGGATTGCTATGGCAGAGGGTTGCACTCTGTCCCCAGCACCCTCATCTCCCACGAGGCACATTCCTCTCACTTTCAGCACCCACCATTTTTTAACCCTAAATTGGAATGGCCAATGATAGGCCTGTAGTCAAGTGGTATTTGCAAGCACTCCATAACTTTCTTTTTTTAATGTGGTATTTATTTTTAAAGCTGACACACCAATTGAAGAATTCACCCCAACTCCAGCCTTTCCTGCTTTGCAGTACTTGGAATCTGTGGATGAAGGGGGAGTAGCATGGCAAGCTGGCCTGAGAACTGGAGACTTTTTGATCGAGGTAGGAGATGCTGAAATTTGATTCTCAGTGCTCTGTTGGGGAAAGAGTGATGTTCCCGTTGGAGAATTGACTCTGGAAAAAAGTGTGGGATGCCTCTGAGCAGCAAGTTCTGTGGGCTAACACCAGTAATGTGCTTCACTTGATCAATTTAAAACTTCATGCAGCATTCAGGAAAGCAGTGACAGAGAACAATGGTCAGGCTGGCTGGGAATTTTCTGGTTGTTCTTTTTGTCCTTTGTGAATACATCCTCAGTTATTTGGGAGGTCATACTCTTCTTTGGCTTATTGAAATTTAGATGAATTTCAATATTTATTGTGGGCTACCAGTTCTGGTTTCTTCTAAATATTTTCAGGGAGTAACCAAAATTAATGACTTTTAATGCAACTATTTCTGCACTCAGAAATATCCGTGATCTAGTGGTGTTTAGTAACCATGGAGAATAAAGCAAAATACTTTGGCTTGAAATTGAATTTTTCCAACACTACACTGTAAATACTAAAAAATAAGCAATGTATGTTATTGCAGTATAAATTACTTTATAAAAAGGGTATATTTAAGTAGTCTGTTCATTCATGCAAAAAGATATCTTCATGTTTGATATTTTGGAAGATTTTTTGTCGGTGTTTTAGGTTTTGTTTAAATAGTTCTCCTTTTGAGTGTTGCTGGACAGTTTGCAGCAAAATCATGATTTGGGATTTTTCTTCCTCTTTCCCCCACAACCTTTTCATGACCAACAAAGGGTTGCTGTGGTTCTGTGAACCCGGGTAGTGAAAACAGGTCTTTTGGGATGGATTGATCAAGCCTTGTCTGTAAGATCTCTTGATTTTACATTATTTGATGTGTTCTTCTTCAGGCTCATGTATGGTTTGGTAGGATCCTTCCTGGTGTTACAACGTTTATTTCTGCAGAGCTGGCTTTTGCATGCGGGAGAGGGTACAACACACAGCTTTTTTTGGAGTGTGCCTTGAACTCCCATGGTGATTGAATTTAAATAGTTGCACCACTTCCTCACACTGTAGCCGTGAAAGAACAGGCTTTGCAGGCTTCTAAAGTAAATAGATGTGCATTTTTATCTCTGTCTTCAAGCACATTTCCCTTGCTGTTTGTTTACTTAAGAAGTGTTTAGCGTTAAAGACCAGTTTACAAATGAAACTGCTGCGTTCCCTGGGCAGGGATCCTTCCAAAGCTCTCCCTGTTCCTGCTAGGTGGGGTTTTGAAACAGGGCTGTATTTTTAGAGGTTGGTTTCTTGTTAGGCTTTTAATCCATGGGAAGTATGAAGAGTACTGGCAGATTGCACAGATAGAATTGATGGTGAACAGTGTGCAATTTAATTCATTATGGAATGACAAATATGCCCATGGATTTATTTAAGATCTCTGAAGGGGTGGAAGAAGGCTGGGTAACTGATTCTGCACAAAGCTTTCCTGGTTCTTTTGGCAAATGAGAGAAGAATTATAATTAATTGTCTAGACAATTTACTCCTAGCCTTAGCTCAGAAGAGCAGCTAAACATGCACATACAGTGCTGAATCAGGAGGACGTTAATCCATACTCGAGCATATTTGTAATTAATTCTGAAAGAAGCCATTATTACATGCAAATCAAATCCATTTCTGTGTAATTTATGTTCATCGGGGTTATTCTGTTCTGAATTTTGCAGCTTAATTAAGAGGTTATGATAATCCTGAGAAATGACAACTTGGATGTTGCAGGAGACTTTTCTGTTGAGTAAGGCAGGATTCTTTTCTGGTTTATGCAGTGCACAGCCCTGGCTGGCTGGAGAAAGCCATCTTTAGAGATATTTACAGTGATGCAAAAGACTGCTGAAATAGAAGTCTACCTGTACTTCTAGGAGTGCCAAACTACTTTATCTTTTGTGTTGAACGAGAAGATTTAAATTTACACACCAGCAAGTGGTTATCAGCCCTGGTGTAGTCAGCCTGCCTTGTTACTAAATGATTTCTCCCATGACTCTGAAGTTTATGCCTCTGTGTGTAAGTGCCACCTCAACCATTTGTAAGTAATATCAGGCATTTATCATAAATGTCACATGAATAATAAAAGAATTAATGGGCAACCAGGATCCTAATTAGTGCTATTTATAACCCTCGTGGCAGGGGGCAAAAGGAGAGGCAGAGCAGATGTTTCATTCTTGCTTGAGGAGGTTTGGTGGCCTGGGGTCGTGGAGATGAGGGGAACCTCACTGTGGAAAGACAGGTTTGACAGGGGGATAGAGCCTTTCTTTGGAGAGCACAAGGGTAGGGGAAGATAGGACATCATTTCTTCGTGTACAGTTATGGTCTGGAATCTTCTTAAGGAGGGAAAACTTCTGTATCAGCTATGAGGCATTATAATAATTCATGTTTGGAGTTGATGTATGTGGAGCAGAACAAATAAAAGATCCGTACAAAAAAGGAAGAAGAGGTGCTGTCTTGCTCCAGCAGATAAATGGAGTAGGGATTACCTGGAACAACTGGCATTGTGTCATATGACTGAGTTTTTATCAAGTGTGCAGTTCCTGATTTGTCCAACCTGTACAACTAATTTTAACATGAGACTTCAGAGATGAACATTACACTTGCCCTTGGAAACAGTGCTCACAGAGTCTCCATGGTAATTTCTCACAGTGTGTGGTTTGTCTCCTCCTTGCTTCAAACCCAGCCGTGGTTTTTGTGATAAAAATTGTTAAGTGTGTAGTGGCTTTCCTGGATAGAGCACAGGGTAAATGTACTGGAAAAGTGCAGGAGTAGTTTTAGAGCTGAGGGAGTGAGGTAGAGACAGCTATCAACACGTGTGGATATTCATAAGCAATTCAAGAGATGCCAATTCAATGTGATTTTTTTTTTTTTCCTTAGCTTTGATGAACAATCAGAACACAAGGATAGTTATGATTTGGTTGTTATAACTGAGATTTTACAACTTGCACTATGTGCTATTTTTCACTATTTTAGTTGATGTTTTCTGAAATCTTGGTATCAGCCTGATTAAAAAGATAGATGAAAGTAAAGCAACATATTAAGCCAAAAGCTAAAAATTGCAGTCTCCATTAGAAAGGGGTTAGAAAATCACATCCATCACAAATTCCTTTGTAGGTCATTGATAACTTATCAGTGACTGGATTTCTATTCCCTAGCTGCTCAAGTTTGGAAAAATTCAGAGAGTTCTGCCTTGAGACATAACTTCAAGGATTCTTGAAGGTGGGGTTGTGCTGGAGATTTGCTTTGATGACATAAACAAATCTAACCATCTTTGAGTAAAGAAATCCATTAAACTGGAAGGCCTGTTTTAACTCAGAATAGAGCTTTTTGGAGGGTTTTAGTGTAGTAGGTTATAGATTGTCTTTTAAAATTAACCCCTGGTGGTTTATTAACTATTTGTTCGTGTTGTCCTCATGAGTGTGCAGCTGTTCTGCAGGTGTTGCCTGATGTGGCTCTTGGGGATTTTCCCTGTCACACAAACAATAATGTTACAATATCAATACTCAGAAAGCTGAGTTAATTCTGCAATATTTTACCAGAACAATGCATTTGTTCTCTAAATGAGGCATTGCAGTTTGCATTATTGTGCCATAAAATCTCTTATTTTTCCAGATAAATTGAAATGTTATTGTCTTTGGAATAGCATGGCTGCTTATTTACATTCCAGTTAATATGTAAACTAGATAAACCTGGTGAATTATTAATTTAAAAAATAAAAATGAAAGGGCAAAATTCAAGGTTTAATTTGAGGATCAAAACCAGAGATGGTAATAGAAGTAATGTCATCATTTTGCTGCAGAACTCTTCAGCTGGTACTTGTACTAAAACATGCAAAATATCTGTAGTAGAACTGCCTGTATTTCTTCATCCTCAAAAGCTTATACGATTCACTACTACAAACTTTTCTTTAACTGGTTTTGGGTGGAAAATAAACGTTTTATTACAGACAGCATTATTTTATCATTGTATTAAAGATATATATCCTCTGACTCCATGTAAGAAGTAGCAATAAGCATTTAGGGAGACATTTAAAAAATCGGAAATATTTTAAAAAGTCTAAAAAAACCCCCACCTTCATACACGAATGAAGGTGCACATTTAGCAATAGGCTGCTGGTTTTATTCCAGTAAGCACTTTATTCAAACTTGAAAACTGCTGTGGGAAGCAAACTTTGCACTTTATTGTTGTAAACTCTGGTAATTGTGAATAATTTTTGGCAATGTTATGCCTTACATTGGTATTCAGTGGCTGGGTGAATTAGTGGTTTTACAAAGCCAGCTATTACTGATTCCAGTCCTTTTAGCAATAGAGAAACCTTCCAATCCTTTGATAATCTTCATTAATTACCCCGTGGCTGCATTTTCTCTTATTTCTAGTGTGACCTCTGCTCGCTTCTAGCACAGAGAGAAATCTAAATTTATTTTTTTTTTCTTGGGCAGGCTCATGGGAACCATGATACTTTTTTCTCTCTTGGAAATAAGAGGAGGCTTTGTTAATGGCTTTGTATGAGCAGGGATTCTCACATTGCAGCTGAAAGTTTGCTCCTCTCCTCCCAGCAGTGTGGACACCAGCTCCATGCAGCGCTTAATAAGAGTGCTGTGTGTAGGAGGGAGAAAGCAAACCCTGCATTCTCAGTACATTTCTGAGGGCTGGATTCAGCTCTCACACTCAGGCCTTTCTGGGGGACCAGCAGAGTCAGGTCCACATGAGTTCAGTGCCTTCTTGCAGGAGGGTTTTTTGTTGCCAGCTTGGCTGCTGCTCCTGCCCAGCCAGGGAGCCTCCTGTTTGGCAGGAGAGCAGCCAGGCTGGGAGCTGCTCTGTTCCTAGACAGCACCTACTTTGGGTTTGGATAACTCTACAAACATTTTTAATGATGAGGAGTTTGCCAAAGCTGCAGCAGCACTGCAGTTTTTGAGCTTCTGGAGAGGGAGTTCCTGGCCAGGACAAGGGCTTGGAACTGGATGGTCTTCAGTTCCTTCCAACAAAAGCCATTCTGGGATTTTTTATATAGGTACACGGCACCAGTCTGGGCAGCACTATTTTTAATCTGTGTATTTATTTGGCACATAGTTTGATTTAACCAACCTTTAGAGGAAAAAGCTTACTTCTATTAACCAGTTATTCATCATCCTCTTGGTGACATCTGTCAATTGTCTCTTAAGCACCAGCAAGCCCCTGACACTGCTTAAAATTCAAGCTCTCAGAGTCCAAAGAAAATTTTCTTCCTGTCTGGCTTTTGGAATTCTCCTGCTGAAGTGTAGCTACAGATGTACTGGAGGGTTGGGACAATGGGCTCTTGGAGAAAGAGCAGCTGTGGTACAAGTGTGGAGCAGCAGTGTATCTGTGCAGCATCTGACTGAGGGAATTAATTTTTCACTCGACAGAGAAGTGTTTTATTTTCTCTCCACTTAAACTCGGTGACTGAGAGTTTGGATTTGTTTAGGTTTTTTCTTTGCTTGTGTTATTTGTGCATGGTGGCAGCTGAGTGAAATTATTGGGCCTTCAGAGTGCTTTGGATGTGCACAAACCCACTGTACATAACTCTTTCTGCTTGTTCTTTATATCAGTGTTTCACATGTATCCTCTAACCTGTAGGAAGTGATGGTGATCCAAATGTGCCGGTGTGGTCATAAAAAAGGAGAACAAATCTTGCTTAATTTTAAAAATACATTATTAAGACTGTTTCCTTTTTGACATAGATGGAAATGAGCAGACAAAAAATAATTTGGTTCTTAGAGGAGCTCAGTTATTCACGCATAAGCAAGTAACATGCTTTAAAGTAAGAATGAAGAGCAGACAAGGGTGAAAGCCCTTTCCTTTCCAGGCTGTGAGCAGAACTGGGAAGCATTTTCCTTTAGCCTTGGCTCTCCATGAGGTGCATACTGGGCTTCTGGTTCCCCAAAATTTAACAAGTAGCTCTTTGAATCTCAGAGCTGCTTTTTATGCTTCTTTGAGAGGAGGATTTGCAAGGAATTGTGATGATAATGGCAGCAACAGCCAGAATTAGCTCTGTGTCCGTTCAGTTCTCCATTCCCAGTTTTAAGGCATTTTGGCCTGGATGCCACAGTATTTTAGGAGAATCTCCTGATGTTCCTATCCTGAGGGATTCTGCCAAAGCTCGTGGGACTGCGTGTGGAGTGTGGAGATATCCACAGGGAGCTTTCTGACTCCTAATGAGTATGAACACCACTCTTTCCCTGAATTCCTACTACGAAATCCTCCAAAAATAGCAAATTTCTATGAAGTTAGGCTGCTTAATATAAATAGCCAGTTCTTGGCCACCTAGAAGCCATCCAGTGGCATCCAGCCACCTTGGCCATCCTGTGATTCACATAAACCCCAGCTCTGGATGGTTTTCACTTGTGCAGAAATCTGTCCAGCCTCACTTCAAATAACACAGGAGTAATGCATCTCTTCCATTTCCAGCTCTCAAGTGTTGGGGTTAAGTATTAAAACTAGCACCAAATAAATAAATGCCATTTTTGTGGTGTGCTTGGGCAATTACCACAAGACATTCTATTAATTTTAATTTCCCTGAAGCCCGTTGGCTTTTTTTAGTCTCTGGATACTATGGAAACCTGGTTGCTGGATTGGAGCTATATGAAAAACATTACTTGTGACTGGTATTTAAGGGGAGAAAATACCATTTCTTTTAATTGTGGGATGTTGCTACAAACCTGCAAAACTGCAGGTGAGGGAAAGCAGAAGAGTTGTTTCAAATGGTGGAGAATGAACTAGCAAACTCCTATTGGTGAGGACAGAACTAACCTAAAAATCTGGAATTTTTCCTTCTTTGTTTTCTTCCTTTTTCTTTTTTCTGGGGGAGGTGCAAGCATCTTACAAGCAAGAGAAATACTATCACAGGGAGTTACATGTGTGTCATGGTTTCTCCATTTATTTATGGACAGTTTTCTTTTTCCTATTCTGAGACTGCCAATCAATTTGTGTGACACTGAAATGTCACCTGCTGGTTGTGTTTCATGAACCACAAGTCTAGGCAGAGGTTAAAAGGAAGATTAGGAACACCTGATCATCATATGCTTCATGAGCAGTAACCTTCCCCTCTCTCCCTATCCCAAAAATTCAAGTTTTCTGAAAAAATAGCTTCACTCATGGACCCCTACTAGGCAAATATATTTTTGCCATTATCTCCAAATCTGAATAAACAAAGGAGAACCCTGTAGGTGGACATGTACTGTGTTCATTTAGGGGGTTTTGGTAGGGTTTCGTCATTGTCATCGCCTTGTAACCTTTACTGTGGAATGAGTAAAACTGTTCTCAAGGTTTCAGAGGGGTCCTAAACTGTTTGTGAGGTTTCAGAGGGGTTAAATAAATCCCTTCGTGTTGGTACACACAGCAGGCTCCACACAGCTTCTGTGTGGGTGCTAAGAACTGCAGAAACACTTCATTTGAAGATATTCTGAACTTTTGGGTCTGATCTAGCAGAAGCTCTGCATTCCTTTGATTAATATTCCTTTTGTACCCAATCTCTAGCATGGGTCCTCTACAGAAGAGTGGGTTCAGATTTAGTCCATTAATTGCTTAAAAAAAAGCAGGAGAAGGCTTCCTTCCCCATTGCTATTCTTCTGCTAATCTGGCTGACGGTAAAAACGTGTGAATATTCAGTGCTGGAGTTATCCCAATAAATGGGGGCCATCCCACTCAGAGCTGCTGTGCTCCTCTGGAATTACTGTGCAACTCTGCAGGACACCAGTGAGGGAGAAGGTGGCTTTCCAAGGAAACCCTGCTTAGTTTTTTTTCTCTACCTTCAGAGCATTTCCCATGGCTTGTAACTGTGGGGCTCAGCAAATTAATCTAATAAGCAAATTGAAATGTACTTTAAATCAATCAGATTACAAATAACATTTTACATCCTGTTGTGCCACTGACAGGAATCTTCAGAGACTCTTGTATACAACAATGAAGGATAATAATCCTTTATCACTACCTCATTTTCGCCTGATATATTCTGGCAGCTGTTTGGGGAGCTGGATTTCTTGTTCTTCTCATCCTGTGGTACAAAGTTTTCACTTGTTAGAAAAACATCATTTCTCCATGGTCAAAATAGGATCTGCTGTGTTGTCTTCAAGGCCAAGTGGTGACTCCTCTGTTTTGGGTTCAGGATGTGGCTGGACTTGGAGGGCTTTGCTGATCAGAGCACTGGAAATTGTCCTAGCAAATGCATGGAAGCTTCTCCAGAATGGGTGTGTAGGATGATAGGATAAGGGTAGGTAGCCAAGTGTTCCTTTATTTACTAATGAAGAGAAAATTTAAAAGCATAGAAGTACATAAGAAGAAGTCATGGAACAGTTTATTTACAGCCAGTTACAAAAGAGGTTGGTTCTGGACAAATATCATACAAAAATCCAGAGAGCAGATACCAAAGTCTTGTGTTATGTTGTATTTTATTTAAAAAAACAAACAAACAAACAAACAAACAACAAAACCAAAACCAAACAAATAAACAAACAAAAACAACAAGCAGCAAAATCAAAGAATCCTTTTTTATTTCACCACTTCAATCTCCCTGGTATTTTCTATTGCAATTCCTTCTTCCAGAACCATTCTCCAAACAACTGCTATTGTTTTTAATGGACTCAACCTGTGGCTTTTCAGCACCAGATAGATTTGTGAGAAACTGTGGTCATTGCTGACAGGCTTGTGAGTTGTTAACTGCATCTGGTGTATTTATTTACACTGGGGATGATTATGGCTTTCTTTAACTCCTAAATTAAAGAGGAAATTGTTTTTAAATGACCAGCAAAACATCCATTGTCATAATTTTGTAAAAGTTTCTTGGGTTTTTTATAGCTAAATATGCCTTATTGACTGTGCCTATTTTGGAGGTGGCTTGTACAAAACCAGATAGCTTGGGAATGGAATTGAAGATAGGTTTTGTCTGGGAGTAGCTCTTTGGTTCCCATAATTCCCTGGGCATTTTTAGAATACTTTGGAGATATTTAATAGAAATCATGTGCACACCTAAAAAAGTGGTGGCTTTTCAGAGCTGGAAATGATGTAGGCAGCTGTTATCCAAGACTCAAAGACTAGGAATATTCATCTCCAACTCTCCTTTTTCTGCAGTTTTTTCCCTGTTTCTTCTCTGTATCCCAAGCAAACCTCTGCAAAAGTGCTCTCCTTGGGGAGACCAAACAGCAACAAGTTCAAGCACCCAGATTTGGGCCCTTACCATGAGAAAGGAGAAAAAGGACCAAAATAGCACTTTTGACTGGGAGCAAATGATGCAAAATTGGGCAACTGCTGCCATTTTAAGGTCGTGATGGCTGCTGCCTCTTCCAGGGAACAGGACAAGAGGAAATGGCCTCAAGTTGGATCAGGTGGGGAAGGTTTAGATTGGATATCAGGCAAAATATCTCCCCAGAAAGAAGGGCCTGGAACAGATTGCCCAGGGCAGCAGTGGAGCCACCATTGCAGGAGGGATTTAAAAGCCACGTGCAGGTGGCACTTGGGGACGTGGGTCAATGGTGGCCTTGGCAGTGCTGTGTTCGTGGTTGGACTGAGGGTTTTTCCAACCTGAACCACTCTCTGTTTCTATCCTTGCAAACAAGTTGGGATAACTTGCAGAGGTTTAGGGTTCTGTGAGGCAGTTCCAGCTTTCTGCAGTTGCCTTATCCAAGTGCTCACGTTTCAGCTGTTTCACTGGAGCTGCAGACATGGATTCAGAACATTCCCATGCTGGCTGAATCCCAATGGCTGCCTGTGGTGGCTGGAACCTCTCTGAGCTATTCAAATGCTCCTAAAGCAGCTCCATTAAATCTTGTCATTCAGACACTGACTCTTTCCTTGTCCTTTCTTGAGGCAGCTTGAAAGGAAGGTTAGATTCATTTTGGGTAGATTCAGATCTGTTAATGTTAATATTAACTGTCACTGGAATAGAAAGATTGTATGGGTAGGTTTTTCTGTCTGTGAAGGGATTATGTAGTGGGTAAATTCTAGTCTTTAACCTTAGAAAACAGGGAAGGGTTTGGAATGTTAAAATGGAACTGGTACAATATTTGACACTGTTGTGAAATTCACCAAGAATACGTTTTCCACACAGGAATATCACCACCTTCCTGACATTACAGAGGAATTTCTAATGAGTGAAATTCCTCCTTCATTTGCATACTAACCCATATCTAATTGCTGGATTACTATTGAAGCTTCAGCTTGACTCTCTGAATATTAAAAAACATTTGATATTTTAAGTAGTTTTATATTTTCTGTTTTGCTGCTTTTAATGTACAAATGAATGTCATTAATCAAATTTACATATTTCTAAAGACCTTTTGATGTAGTAAGATGTAAGTGTTGTTTGGTTTGGGGTTTTTTTTGTGACAATCTTACATGCAAAAATGCTGCTTCCAGGCAATTATCCACCCATATAGTTTTAACACAGCTACTTGTAATCAGCACGGATCAGTGACATGATAGCAGTTTTTGAGAGATGTATGACCCCTTCTAAGCATTAACTTTCAAATTGGCATGAATGTGCAAATCCACATTTTAGAAAACTCTAATTCTTATTTATTTGTCTCCATGGGAGAATATTAGGGGTTTGTTGTTTTTGCTTTTGGCCTTTGTTTTATTGTTTTTTTGGGATTTTTTCCATCCTAATATCTCAATTTTATCATATTCTATAGACAAGGAACATTTTTTTCCCCACTTTGGATTTTGGTTTCCAGTCCATAGGGATCCGAATAAAGAAATGCTGCCTTCAATAAAATATGCCATGTTTGCACAGCAATTTCTTTATTGTTCTGCAGTAATGTCTTTGGGAGAAGTGTCTCTTTTGAATTATTATTTTAATTAGTTTTGATTCACGTTGATTCCTGTTCTCTCCTGTGCACACTGAGAACTCTCTCACCACAAAGTTTACTCTGAAAACTGCCCTGTCACAATGACAGACATCAAAAAAATCACTGGGTCTGCAGTTGTGGGAAGGTTCCTGCCTGTCTGGTCCTTCATATGCTAAATATAAAATGAGATCTTTAGCCTGCAAATTCTTGAGAATTTGATTAATGTGGATTTTGGAGTGATGTGTGCAAGCTTAGGCTCAATAACCCATTCCCAAGGGATGCTCCTGCTCTCTGCAAGCCCAGTCTGCTTCTAGCACAAGACAGAGTTGATTTTATTTGATGCTTTCTGTATAGATAATCTGTATTTACAAGGTTTTGTAAGATCCAGTCTCGCTGCCCTCTGCTCATCTTTGATAAGTTAAACTTTGAGTGTTTCACTCTGATTTGGAGTAAGATCCTCCAAGTAGTGGCTGAGCTGCTATCAGACAGGCAGAGACCAAAAATAGATAAAACGTAATCCCGGCGTACTTCTCTTCCTTTGTCAATCTTCTTGCTAATGAGGAAAAATAAATCAGGAAGGAAAACTCTTACAAATGTAATCCCAAAAGTTGAAAGAGATGGGGAGAAAACAATAAAATGGGAAAATAGTGATTACAAATTGGTTTTTTTCTATCTGCCTACTGAGACATTTTGATCCAATGGTTTAACAGACTGCGAGGCGTTTTGTGATGCAGAATAAAGCTTTAAGATATCAACCTGAGGATCAACTTTGTATTTGAAAGTTAACACTGTTGCTGAATGGCTCTGTTGGGATTTTAGGATATATTAGGAGTGGTTGAAGGAAGGTTATACTTAGACTAGGAATTACAGAACCTCATTTAAAATGTAATGTTTGCTAAACTTATTGTGCAAGGTAAAAAATTCACAGCAACTTATTTCCAGAAGGAATAAAGACTAAGAGCTATGCAAATCAAAATAAAATAGTAATTTTTTTTTTCAAAAATTTGTAGAAATTATCCCTTTCCTAAGGACTTCAGACCACAGCTGGGCACTAAACAAGGACTTGGTTGTTCCATGGATCCAGTAGTGTCACAAATGCTCAGGAGACATTCCAGGCAGGAATGTAAGTTGAGCTGGATAAATCCAGTTCATGTGTTTCCACATAAATACCAGTAGGAAGGCAACGGCAGTACATGTTTTGAAAAATTAAACATTTGAAAATTGTCAGATTTATGGCTTTGTATCAAGGCACTGAATCACTCAAAGATTATCAACAGTAAAATATGGAAGTTAGGCTGGTAACATATTGTTTATATGTGGAAAAACGCATAAATCCTTCCTAACATCTGGGAAGCCCGGCCAATCTTAAAAAAATTATTTTGGTTACTTAAGTCCCTCACTTTTGGAGGAATTCTTAAAAAGGTGAAACCATTGATTGTATTTGTAGCCCTCTCATTTCTCCATGTCTTGCCTGATGTTAGTGCCAGATGTCCCCTGGGATTCCTCTGTCTGGGACTGCAGATAACCCCGTGGTTCAAGCAGAGATGTCCAAACTGGGCTCTTCATTTCAATCCCAAAATAAGCTTCAGAACCCAGTAACACTGAGAGAGCTGGAATGGCAGCATGTGAGTCCAGCTCCCTGAAGGGCTGTCATGCTTTGCAGGCACTCCTGGGCCCTGTGGTCCAGAGAGATCCCTTTGCTCTGAGCGTTGCTCATGGCAGTGGTAGCCTGAGCTGCATGGAGCTGCCTCAGCCACCATATGTATCCATCTCTTCAGGCTGTTCATGTTTTGTGGCAGCCTTGGCAGCCTGCCGGGATTTTTCTGAGTAATGCAAGTGGTGGGGAATGATAATAATAATACTGTTAACTCTTTGGTTTCTCAGCCAACCAGGAAGGGGATTTGGGGGAGCAGAGCCTCCCCTGCCCCCCTTTCCCTGTGCCCCTCCAAAAGTGCATCGATGAGTACGTGTTAGGAAGCCTAAATAGAGACAGGGATATGAATAAGCTTTCAAAGGAGGTGAGAGTATAAAAAAGGAAGATGATATGATTCTCCTTCTGACAGTTTTTTCCAGCAGTTTGAAAAATATAGAGAGTGATTCGTTGTTTTCCCCTGTTCCCCTTCACTCCCAAGGTCAGATAAGAATGGCAACCGTGGTGGTTAATGCTGACAACCTTTCTCCATCCTTGTCTGGCTTCTGCAAGGGAGAGATTTGCAGTGGCAATATAATACAGCACTGTGAGCTTTTTAACTTGGCTGAGGCAAAAGCTTCCCAACTTCTGCATGGAGTGATTTCCAGAGGACACTAATCCTGCACTGAGAGCTGGGGACAGCTGAGTTGTGGGAACATTATTAAAATATTGACAGCACATCACTGCTATAGGCATAGGATGACTGTATTTTGGTAAAGGCAGGGCAGAAGAAGGATGAATAAACAGTCCTAATGTGGGGAAATGAACAAGAAAGGAGAAGCACATGGAATTGAATTTCCAGGGAAATGGACAGAAGACGACAGATGTCAATTATGAGAGTCTTCATCAGATTCCTGGTCTAGTGGAAGCGTCTCCCTCATGGCAGGGGAATTGGAACAAAATTACCTTTAAGAGCCCTTCCAACCCAAACCATTCTATGATTCCATGATTCTTTGAGATCTCTACATAGGCAAAGTTGCCCAGACAATATCCTTTGGCTGGAAGGTGCAGATCTTTTGCCGGGAAATGCCGATTTTGGGCTGAACTGCTGCTGACTGTGCTGAGTGTGGGAAAGGAAGGTCCCTGCTGTTGCTGTGCTGCCACCTGCCATGGCCTGTTGAGGATCAGCCCCCAGCCCTTCCCATCCTCGGGCTGCTTAATGAGCTTCCCTGGGCTTCCTGCCTGGCAGCAAACAATGCCACTTCACCAGCTCTCGAGTCACCACTAATTGAAGCAGCACAATTATCCAATCCTTGGCCTCGTTCCACCTCTGAAATAAAACAGCTGTGTTATAATGTTACGATCAAATTCTTTCTCTGTTATATGACCTAATAAATTAACGGTTGGGAATGGTGCATTTCTGACTCAGTTTGTCACTAAAATATCCTAATTCCATCAATGGTCTTTTGGATAAATTTCACTGAGTTTGCTTGGTCTGAAAAGAAATTTGGCTGCTTCAAGCCATCCATTCTAGAGGACTGAGTTGGTGGTCTCTGGGATACAGAAAAGTAATGAAAAAAAAAAAAAAGAAAATAATGAAATGCTTCTGTAAAAAAATTGGCTTCACAGAGAAGTGCTGCCTCATCAGTTTAGTGAGAGACACAGGTCAGCTCCTGAGAGCTCTCAAAATTGTCCTGGGTTGGTGTCCAAGAAGCTGTCTGGATTCACTTTATGTGGATTGATGGTTCTGCAGAAAGCCTGACCCAGCATGTGGCAGGATAACCCTTGCTACAACAAGCTCCAGGGTGAAAAATTAAACAATTCCAGAGCAATACCTGGTTTGCAAAATTAAAACATTCCTCTGAATTAAGCTAAACAGGATTTCTCTTTGGCTCTCCAAGTATTTTTATTTGCTCTGAGACTGGAAATTTAGCATCCTTCAACACAGATTGGCCTGTTTTAGACACCTTTTAAAACAAAAAATATCTAAATTTAAATTTTTTTTCCTTCCTCATTTTTTTGTCTATTAGGAGTGCAGCCACCAAAAAAAACAGTGTTGTTAAATGGCTTCTAAACAGTGTCACTAAGAAGTAGAAAGCCTTAGTTTAAAACTGGAAATATGAACAAAGGAGAAAAGACTTTAAACCCTGCAGAGTTAAAACTCTGTCGTATGGCTCACCAAAATAGATTTCGAGGAAGAAGTAGCCAAAGGCATAAAAATCTGATGATAGATGTTTTTCTTTCAAATGTGCCAGAAACAGGGAGGTCTGCCAGAGGTCAGCAGACCTGAAGGATGATGGACCTTTAAAAGGCAGCACTGTTGAGAGAGAATGTTATTGATGGAAACCTCAGAGAGTTCTTAGTCAGAGTCCAACTATGGAGGAGTTTGGGATATGGCTGCTTCCTCAGGACACTTAGGGCAACAACCTGAGAGCTGAGTTAGGAATGCTCCCACAGCTGGAGAGCTGGTACTAGTGTCAGAAAGATTAGAATTGCTAGAAAAGGGATTAAAAAAAAAAAAAAAAAAAAAAGCCCACCAACCTTCTGAAGCAAAAATTTAGCATTTCATTATATGGTTCAGGGGCATGGCACTGTTCAGTCCAAGGCTGGACTTGATGATCTTGGAGGTCTTTTCCAGCCTTAGTGATTCCAAAATGGGAAGTCTTTTTTTTTTTTAAGAAATCAGTGGTTTTATGAATAACTGCCTTAGCAGTCTCAGCTTTCATTTGGACATTGGGAAAGATGTACTTGAAGACCAGCTTATTGTGTAGTAAGAGAAAATGACCCCCTGGGATAAGAAATGAAGGGTAGAGATAAATGGACTGATTTCAAAATACAGGGAAAAGGAGCACAGTTTTTGAGGGCTAGGCTCTGTGAGCTGTCCTGTTAAATTTGTACAGCAAGGATCAGGTATAAAATCTTTGGAATAATTCAAAACCAGTAAAGCATTTGGAGCTTAACTAAAAGAGCAGTAGATGCCAATGTTGAGTTTGTCAAAGGAAGTGTAGCTGGGGAGGAATCCCCCCGGGCACCGGGACGTGCTGGGCTGACCAGCCAGAAAGCAGCTTTGCAGAGGACTCAGGGATCCTGGTATTTCTGCTTTCTGTTCACTAAATGTATTGTATTTGTGCCTCTGTTTCATGGCTGGCTTAAAATACATGCATGCAAAGTGCAAAATATGTCAGAAATATGAGGATAAGCTGCTAAGGTACAGAAAGAGTGGCAGTAAATGAAATTCTTCATGTTTCACGTCGGGTAGCTCTGACACATGGTATAGATTCATATGTATAAGAGGGAAATCTATTTCATATATCCCAATACTGAGCAAGAACAAAATGCAGCTACTAATTTGTAAAATATGTCTTGTATTTATTGAGCAAGTGCATGAAATATTTTCCTCATCCTGTATAATGACAATCTCCACATTTTTTCGTGCAACTAGAAAAATACCGTGAGCAAAATTCAACACCAGGAAATGATTGGTGCAGTTTCTGAAGGTTTAATTTGGTATTAACCACGGATCACAAATGTATCAGTGAGGACAGAAACCTTCCTAAGTCATCTCTTCCTAGGTACCTAAATCTCTGCATCCTCAAGAGCAAGCAGAGAGTCCTGAGCAGCCAGCAAGTACAAGATCCCCCTTGACAGAGTATCACCAGTCTGTGCCCGTGGTGCTATTTTACAGCTCCAGTTGACTTGTAACACAGCAACTGTCTCCAAGCAACTGTGAGAAATACCGGGATGTACAAGCGGGACACGGAACCCGCGGGGCCAGGGATGGTCAGGCAGCTCTGCACCCCTTCCCAGCCAGCCTGGGCTCCTGCCTCCCGCTGGAAAAGGCTCCAGCTGCCTTGCAGGTGGCCCTTGCCAGCAGAAGCAGCTCTGCCTGCGGGTGGGAGATGGGATTGGGCCCTCAGCTGCCCACGTCAGTCATTTTGCCAAAATAACTCTTCACGTATGAATCGATTCAGCTCCCTTGTCTGTGCCAGTGGGGCTTGGCAAAATGGTATTTTTGCAGCCAATTGACTTCAAACAAGCTCTCAAAACCAAAACAAAATAGCTGTAGATTTCATCTAATTCACTACAATCAATATACAACAAAGAAAGAAAATTTATATGTTTAATATCACTCTCCAGCTGCTTTATCAAATTGCAAAACTAGCAATATATGTAGGAAACGTCTTCTTTTAAAAGGTAATAATGTACATTTGCAGTCCTTGTCCTTCTGAGAAAGCTCATCATTTTGTTATTTGCTATATTATGTTTCATTTAGGACCCATTCCAACCATTTAAAAGCTGCAGGAATGTAGCAATCCACTCCCCCCCGTTTAATTCCAGCAGAATATTTGGAACCCTTTGTGGAAGGGAATTGTAATCTATGAAATGCTTGCCACAGAACCTAGTAATGAAAGAGGATTTTTTCTTTTTATGGTATAGTTTGTGTAATCATTTGTGTGACTGTTGATTTGGGGTATTAAAATTCTGAAGAAGTGTTTTGAGATTAAAAGCTTGAGCCTTTTCTTAGGGGGAATGAAGAGCTAGAAAGAGGGAAAAGGAAAGGAAAGGAAAGGAAAGGAAAGGAAAGGAAAGGAAAGGAAAGGAAGAAGGAAAGGAAAGGAAAGGAAAGAAGGAAAGGAAAGGAAAGAAGGAAAGGAAAGAAAGGAAAGGAAAGAAAGAAAGGAAAGGAAAGGAAAGGAAAGGAAAGGGAAAGGAAAGGAAAGGAAAAGGAAAGGGAAAAAAAGGGAAAAGGGAAAAGGGAAAAGCAACTATGAGCTTGCCTTCTGGTTGTTAGTTTGCCATTGTTTCTTTTCCCCAAGCCTAAGTTGTCAGGCTTGTGGATGATGTTGGGACATACACAGTAAGGTTTGCCTTGCTTTTCCTCATTTATTCCTTTTTTTTTTTTTTTAGATCCTAAATTCTAAAAAATCTACAGTGAATGAGTTCTGTTAGTGACCACACATTAATAGCAGATGACTCTACTCCCATTTTACAGGCACTTTCTGTACTGTCATTCATCAGTGATATTCAAACCAGAGGTACTGCTGTAGTGATCAGAATAACTCAACCCCACAAACTTGCTGAAACACGTTTATATCACAGATTTCATTGCCTTCTCCAGCTGGAATTTTTTTAAAGTAAGTAAAAGCTGCTGGGTAGGAGAACGTGGCAGATCATGCTGCAGAAACATCAGTGTGCTGACAACCTTTCATGAGTACTAGCTCCTGTGATTAGCCTCTTTCAGACTAAAATTATTATTCAGTACAAATTTTTGTTGTTATTATTATTATTTTCATTTTTTATTGTAACATAAATGGCATGCAATCAGCATTTGGTGCACACACAATACATTGGATCTATCCAAGTTTGCAAGATGATCCCATCACATTTGAGAGGAAATGGCCTCAACTTATGCCAAGAGAAGTTTAGGTTGGATATTAGGAAAATTTTCTTTGCTAAAAGGATGATCCAGCCCTGGTGCAGGCTGCTCAGGGCAGTGCTGGAGCTCTCACACCTGGAGGGATTTAAAAGCTGTGTGGATGTGGCACCTGGGAACATGGGGTAGTGTTGGCCTTGCAGTGCTAGAGAATGGTTGGACTTGGTGATCTTTTTCCAACCTGAATGGTTCTATAATTCTATGAATATATATATATAATTCTATGAATATATATATATATATATAATGTATATTACTTTCTGCCTGACAAAGAGATTTGAACTACATCCCACCCATTCCATGATTAGATCTCCATCCTGAGAGTATGATATATATATATATATATATGTATATATTCCCTTTCTGTGAGTACAGATGAAGCTGCTGGGTTTCTTCTTTTCTTCCTCTGGAATATTTTCCAAGTACTGAGGGAAGAAAGGCAGTTCATTCTCTCTAGTGCTGGGTAGCAGCAGGAGAGGGAGAGCTGCTGGCTCCTCAGGCAGCCTGGGGTGCCCCGTGCCTTGCTGTGAGGGATCAGGAGAGCTTTTGGGGCCCCTCCAGGGCTGGCATGATTCAGAGGGGATGTCAGGAGGAAAGTTTTTGCTGAGAGGGTGGGGAGGCCCTGGAATGGATTTCCTAGAGAAGCTGTGGCTGCCCCTGGATCCCTGGAAGTGTCCTAGGCCAGGGTGGACAGGGCTTGGAGCACCCTGGGACAGTGGAAGGTGTCCCTGCCCATGGCACTGGATGAGATTTAAAGGTCTCTTCCAACCCAAATCCTCCTGTGATTCTATGATTTCATTTTGAACTCTTGGATCTCACCACCAGTTTCATGGAAAGTACTGATTTTTTCCACACAGACCACTTATTTGGGTGGTACCTGATGTAGTCAAATTCTGATTTTTGTAGTTTTCCATTGACCGAGTTTCTATTTATTAACATAAATTTCTCAGCTTTTCAGAGACACACTTTTGATTTCAAGGTACTTCCCTAATGTCTCCTCCTTTAATTAATCATTTATGAAATTAAATCTCACCATTCAAAAACATCCTCAAAAACTAATATCTTAAAATGTAGGCTTATATGTAAAGCATGTATATTTTCATGCATTTTTTCACAAATCAGATCTAAGTTCATGTCAAGTTCCGTTCCTGCTATAATTTAAATTTTCTTGGTGTGTTTTTTGAAGACTGCAACTGATAAACATTTTTATTGAAAAAGCACTAGTTTTGCAATTAAGTGAAAATGTGAAACGCAGAGCTGACTGTTATTACTGAGGTCATACTAGCTGTGAAGATACTATTTCTCATTGAAGGCATTTAAAAGTAATATCTTTTAGAAAATACTACTATGGATAAAAAAAGGTGTTTATAAAATTATTAAATTTAATTAATAAGCAATATCCTACCTCATAAATGATAACTGCAAGACACCACTTGAGTTCTGTGGTTGGCAAGTTTACTTTATCAGAAGTTTAAATATCTGTTAAAATTATATTTTATCAGGACTTTTAATGTGAAATAGCATTTGTTTTTCAGTTTTAATGCAATTCACTGGTGGCATGGTGAGCACAGTGTTTGCCTGTTTTTTTCTCCCTCAGCCATTAGTGACCAGAAATAATCTAGAAATACTTGTACTGTGGCATTTGCTTTGACTACTCCAATTACTGTCTTTTTCCCACTTTTCTACACTCAGCTTTTTCTGTTTCAACATCAGAAATGCAGAAGGCAGAGTTGCCCATTAATTCAATTAAGGTCCTTGCTGTAGGAACTTTATTGACTTTAAGTAACTAATTTTGGAGTTTATGTGCATGAGTATGCTTTGTCTGCTTAGATCTTTTAAAAGAAATAGAATTAGATATATCCTGGACTTACAAGGCTTTTCTGTTATGGTTTTCCAGGTAGAAGGAATTGAAGAAGACAAAAAAATGATTCATGTAACTGCAGAATTTGCTGGGCAAAGGGGTGAATATTATTATTATTCCAGAGCTCTGAAGTTTGTGTGTTGGCTGCTTTTGGTCTGTGACAATAATTGGACAGAGATTTCGTTTGTATATGAGGTCATCAGCACCACCTTGGAGTGGAATAACCATTTTTAGATGAGCCATGCAATGACAGGCAGTGTAGTAACAACTTCATTTACCCTGTTTTACCTCGTACAGCTTCTTGTGGGATGAAACAGAAGTTTCTCACTAGAACCTACATTTTTGTATCTGCACATTGGAGGAGGCAAAGATCATAAAAGTTCACGGCGTTATTTTGAAAGTTTTGCTTAATCAAAGTACATTTGGATGATTTTACTCTCTCAGGGAACAGCAGTTGAAGTGGGAACTGCTGACAACAAGGTGACAGGAGGCCCAGAGCCACTGAAGAATTGACAAGAGGATTTTGGGGTAGCAAATGTGGAATCTTAGACCAAAATGTGGTTGTAGCCTGAAGTGCAAGACAAACATCTCCAAGGTGTATGGGAAGTGTTGATAGCCAAGCCCAGCTGAAGAAATCAATCTGCAGTCCTTTCTAAGCACTTACATACATGACCTCTCCATCAGTCCCTTGCAGGATCTGAAATTAGCCTGTGCTTAATGAACCAGTGGGATTTACTGCTGGGTTTCTGTGTGCAGCGTGTTATTTAGTATCAGCGCCTTAATTTTTAGAAAGTTTGCCTCCCACACTTGTAACACCTCTGGGAAGGCTGCACCTTTTGCTTTGTGTTTCAGCTCGGCTCTGGGGAATGTGACAGGAACAAGGCTGTTTGTCTTCTTCTCCCTTGCACCTCCCCAGAGCACTGTCAGCTCCGGGGTTGTGCCCAGGACTTGCCATGGAACTTTTCCATAATTCCCTCACCAACACAGCTGGCTGCTAGGAGCCTGGACAGGCTGGATTTTTAACAAGCTTATTCCACAATCTGAATGTCTCCCAGCACAAATATTTTTAAGGGATTATTATGCTGTGTAAATCTTGTGTTTGTATTGGCCATGCTTGGGATTATATGGGATCTGCTTTTTCCATGCTGATAAGCATTTTTGGTTTTGTTTTCTTCAGTCCAGGAGCTGATGGATACAACCTTTATTCAACATCCATCATATCACAGTAGTAGGAAGTAAACTCAGATAAATATTATTTGAATGAGCTTTGACTTTTGGTTTGTTAATCTGATCAAATATCCAGAGGTTTAATTGCATTCTCCCGATCAGTAATGCTAATAATTATTTTAGTTTTATCATATTATTGGCCACTATCAAAAGAAGTCCATATGATTATTGCATTATATGTAGTTATTAGTGAGCTGGAGAAAGTAGTTAAGTTCAACAGAAGCCTGATTTGACATTATTTTTCCTCATAAATATAAAATAATTTTTTTATTAGATTGAACATGCACAAGGAAAAAAAAACCCTCTAAAAAGAGATAGATTTTGGCATCAGGGTCAGATGAATCAGCCAGAAGTCTCAAACAATGAACTTCTGCCTCTTATGTAAAATAACACTTGTTGGGAATAGTGTAAAGTATTATTTTTAACCTGTGATCAATACATAGAGCTGCCAAGGACCTCAGTTATTTCAAATTCTATATGAATTGTTGTTGGGTATTTTTCCCCAGATAAATATATTGCTGAGATTTACACACCTGTAATTTTTAGTTTCTGCTTGTTCTCTGTTAAATATACAATGCAAGTCCCAGCCTCCTGTTACTCTCAACAAGTTTTTTATATAGTGAAAAAATATTTTGCACAGGTGACCTCAGTTTGATTTACCCTGTAACTCCTGCATTAATCTTCTTTTGTAGACCAGATGTGCCCTCCTAAAAGGCAGAGTTCCCAGTTCTGCTTGGGTTACCTGAGGAATGAGATTGTCCATGAGACCCTGGAGTACAGGAGCATCCCATATTTTCTTTCCAAAGCTCTGTCCTACCCAGCAGGATTTTATTTGGCTGCCCATGGTCTAATGCCTGCTTTGTTTTACTGCATTCCCTGTCGAGATTCACTGAGGTGGAGGCAGGTAGCAAAAGGGGCTCTCTTAGAATGTGTCTCAAGCCATATTTTGAATTGGATTAAGGTGAAATTTGTGCTTTCCTTGGAGCATCCTCCCTTGGCCGTGTCTGTGCCTAGAGCTGATGCTCACTCGGTGCTCAAGCCGAGCCCCCCCCGAGGGGAACAAAGCACAAAGTGTTTGATCCTCTCTCCTCCTAAGCCTGCCCTCTCACTCAGGATAACTCCTCCTGGGGGTGAGCTGGAGCAAGGCTTCCCTTGGGAGGTGTGTGTGCTTCAAATACTCCTGGGGTGGGTTTCCCTGGGGGAACCCAGAATGTCCCGTGGGGTTTGACACTGCCATGGATCCGGGCTGGGGACTGGCACGTGTGACAGGCTCCTGGTCATCAGCTGCTGCAGCAGGCAGGGAGAGAGGGGAACAGGGCAGGGATGTGTCCCTCAGGCCCATCTCACTCCAAAGGTCCAAGTGCCAGGAGAGATCTGGGACCCCTGTTCTTGCCCTTGGAGGCTGGGTTGGGTTGGAGCGTGTTCCCCGTGCTGCCCCAGCCCTCCCCTGCCCCTGAGCCTGAGCTCCTTTTCCTTTGCTCAGTGATGGTTGCCACTAGGTTACCCAGTGCTTGCTGGGTCCAATTCACAGTTGGAAATATTTTTTGGTGATCCTGGTGGGTTTTTCTATTTTTTTTAAATATTTTTGCCTAACTGTAGTGACAACCCAGATGCTCCAGCTATTTTCCAGGTTAACTTACTGATAATACTTGGAACTGCAATAATGCAAAATCCTTCCTGTCATCTTTCAACAAGAGAGTTCTTTTTAGTCATTAAATCTGCTAAATGGATGGTTATCTATTTAAATCTGTTGCCAAAGTAATTAACCCTGAAAAGTAATTCCCCTGCCAAATCAAATCAGGGTTGTTTTTTTCTGAAATTCTTTTTAAAAGACAGTAAATCCTGCCAGTAAAGACCAGGGTCCTTAAGAGAATTCTGAAAGAGATTTTAGAGTTGTGCCAGTTTCCTTCTTTCAGGCTCAGTGGAAGAAGCAATTGAATCTCTTTTCTCAGTAAAGATATCCCCAGCAATCATGGCAAGAGGCTGTGTAACAATAAAGGTGTAAATGGGAAAACAGCTCTTGTTGGATAGAGAGCTTGTCCCACCCCACACCTCAACAAGACACTGATACAACATTTCTTTAAAAAAAATGGATATGGAGTTATAAATACAGATGAATATTGGATTGGGTTTTTTTCCTTCTTTTTTCTACCCCAAAGGTTCACAGCTCAGCTTTGAACCAAAATAGCAGAGGGGTGGCACATTGCAGCAGAAGGTGAGGGGGGGCAAGATGGCAAGGGAGGAGGTCAGTGGAGCCAGAATATCTGGAGACAGCTGTTGTTGGACCCTGTTTAGGTTTTTCTCTGGTTATGCAGATTGAAATATCATTTTTCAGAACTGTGGCACAGTCAGGGATTTTTGAGTATGGAAACTTCCTGCTGTTTGTTTCTACTGCATTCCCAGGAAATACAGCTTAACTCATTGCTTTTGTAAATAGGCAAGATGATAGCAAATTATTATTCCAAACAGAATAGCTGATGAATTGCTGATACCTGAGCATAAATATCCTCTTAAAGCCCTCAGGACTAACTGCTCACTCAAAGGAGAGTGCTCAGGCACTGATGGAAAGATGTCCTGGGCCTCAGTAGGCACAAGATTTTCTTTAGTCCTCAACTGAATCCTGGGCTCAGGAATGTAATAAAATTTTTAACACTAGAGCTGTGGTTTTTCATACTTAAAAAAGTCCCAAACCACAACCCCTTCTGTTTCCCTCATACAAAAATGTGTAGTCCTGCTGGCTAATTGGAGGAATTCTCTCTAAACTTTTTTTTTTTCTTTTTTTTTAATTAACATTTTTTTTTAAATTATAGCATTTAAAGTCTAAAACTGCAGTAGTTTACAGATCATTTTCAGACTTAGGGGGAAAAAAAAATCATCTCTCCTTTTCTTTCTTCCTCTTAATTTGCACATGGGCAGGATGACATTCCCAAGGGAATTTTGTGCTTATTCTGCAGTATGCAGCACAGCTACTGAAAGTGTCATGGCTTTAATCATGTGTGCCTTTGGAAGGACACCAACACCGGATCATTGCCCTCCAAAAGAGACAAAAAGAGAAATAGCCCAGGATTGCTCTGTTCCTTCTGCCTGTTCTCTGTGCTCTGGCTGGGCTGGAGAATCTTCCCTCTCCCTGACTGTGTGTGGCTGGAGACCACTTCAAGAACGAGCAGCTGCAGTGTCAGCTCGTGCTGACATGGGCACTCCTGGGGAGCCTCATGCATTGATCTGGTGTTGATCTCACTCACAGTGACTCAGGCTAAGTGAAATCCTCAGGTTCAGTTCAGCTTCTCAAACCAGGCCTGAATTCTCTTCCCAGGTTTATTACTGCAAAAGCTTTGAGCCTTGTTGAACTTCAACCCTGTACGCCCCCAAAGGGCTGGGACTGGATGGTCTTGAGGGTCCCTTCCAACCCCATCCATTCTGTGATTCTAAATGCTTGAACTAAAAGATTTGGAATTAAGAGAGTTGGTTTGGAGTTTTTTCTGGAATGGAAAAAATCTGAGTCCCCGAGTTCATCATGGTGCAGGTAACGCAGGTGGGGCCCTTGTTGGAAGCAGCACAGGTGGCAGTGAGCAGGTGGCAGGACAGCTCTGGGATGTCTGGGATTGGCTCTGGAACCTGGGAACAATGTGCTTACCAGGGCAGATACTCTGCAGGCTCCAGCTTGGTTTTGTGCTTGCTTAAATCCACCTGTGCATGTCATACGAGGCCTCAGATCGCTGCAGAGGCCGGAGTCACAAGGTGGAAGACATCAAAGGGTGAATCTCGAGACTGGTTTAAATGCAGCTCCTGGAACGATCAGTGACTCTAGACTGGGAGTGCACGAGGGGAAGACCATTGAAAAAGAAGTGATGGAGGAGATGGGATGGAGCTCTGGCTCCTCATGATGATATCTACAAATCTTGCTAACTCATTGCTCAGGCAGGTAGACCACGGTCTCCAGAGAGACAATGACTTTCCTTCAGGCTCTGAACTCTTTCCCTTTTCTTCCCCCAAAGAATGCTTTGCCATTTATGCAGATGTTTTTCCTTATTCTATTAGGTTATGTAACAAAACAACTGGTTACATCTGTTACTGTTCAATTAAGCTTTTTAGGTCACTTTCAGAGGACAGCAGTGCCTTTCCAGAGTACTGAATCCATGGGTATGGCATTGACTCAAACCTAAACAGGGGATTTCACCATTTTGTGTGGCTGTAATTACTATTCCATACAAAAGTACACAAAACTGACACTTTCTTCTTTGCTATGCTGCCTGTTCTCCTAATCTTCGTGATTATGAATTTAGAGTGCATAAGCACACAAAAATAAAGTTAAAAGAATATAAATGCTGCCTTTTGCTGCATTCAGCTATGAAGAACTTAATTAAGTAGGTGGTTAAGGAAATACAAACTGTAACTTGTTTTTATAGATATTACTATGAGCTGCCATCTCTGCCTGGAATGAGATTTTTTCGTAAAGATTGTGGCTTCTACCAAATGTCTTCTACAGGCCTGAAAACACATTATTTAACTTTGGGATTTAATGTGATTTCCTTTATCCAGATCCAGCACTTAACACAAAGAATTATTTCCCACTTTTAGTGTGAACACAGTTCTTTCCTTGAGTATTGACTTTGACCTTATCCCGGCCTAATAAGAGCACCAAAGGAGTAGAAATGAAAGGTGTTACCCTTGGAAAACTACACATGTACAAGCAGTCTTAACTTGTGATTTCCATAGCTGTTAGCCCCTGGTTTTGTCATTATTTTAGGCTGTCTTTATTTAAGGAATAACAGCCCTTCAAAATATGTCACATTTAAAACACGGGTGACAAAAGAGTTTCTATTTCCAGAAAAAGAAATGTTGGGTTTTTTAGGTTTCTCTTCACCAAAAAAATAATCATATAATGTTAAATCTTGCATGTCCTAAGCTGTGATTTGGGGGTAGCTCATTTGTTTTCACTGGCTTGTTTGGCAGAAGAAGTGAAAATCTTCTGGATTCTATTTTAAACATTAGAATGTTATTGTGATTCTTGCATTTAATTCACTACCTGGTAGGAAGAACATTGAATTTTTTTCCCCGTCACTGGCATATATCAAAATTTTAAATGTATTTCTTTGGTGCTGTCCTGCATAGAGATGTTTGATAAAATGTGGATGGGCTAACAGACAGACCAAGGGATTGGTTTATTTGGGTGTAAACATTATTTATATAGGTCTGTAGGTACACTCCTATATCCATATGTGCATAAGTATATATCAGAGAAAGCAATACATTTTGTAGACAACACAAATTACAGGGAGGCAATTTAAATTCTAGAATTGTAGGAAGGCATTTTTTTGCCTTTTGATTGTGGTCTGACAGCATCCCAATCTCCAGGATGTCAAGTTTTCAGGAGAGAGTGTGCCTGTTCCTTGAGACAGCTGGCAGGATCTAATAATGTTTGAGGGCTAAAAATCTGAGTCTACTTAACAACCTTCCCAGTTTGTTTCCATTCCCATTTCCAGGGTGTAAATACCATTTTAGCATTCTGATGCTGATGATAATTTGTGCTCACGTTACTATTTTACAGTTAAAAAGGTGATGATTATGTTCTTCTGCTCTCTAGTTTTACCTGTGCCTAAGCAGAAATGTCATTGAATGCTTAATTTTTGTCAGGGCTTTCTAGAGATGATGATGTATAGGAACACAGCCTCAGCTGCATTTCTAAAGTAACCATATGTCCATTGAAGACTTGCATATGTTTAGCAAAGCTTGGTTGATTTGATACTTAAGCAAGCCTCAGCAACAGTTTATAGTAGAGTTTTAAATTGATTAAATGTGGGGAGATGAGGAGAGTGGCTAAAATTGTTGATAGTAACTAACTGGGGATGGAAGGAGCTGACCCCATGGACCTGCCTTTCAAGTCTTGCTGGGGATTGGAATGTGCAGCTTGACAGAGTGAGAAGACACTTTGAATATTCCCAGTTTGGAGGAGTAGGATGGTACCTAGTGGAGGTGGTTCTAGACTGCACATATTTTAGCTATAGCAACGCGGATTTTTGTCTCTTTACTCCTACTTCTAGTATTTTCTGAATACTCTCTAAATGCCTGTGCAGCAGCAGTGAACCTTGATTAAGTGATGGAACATAATTGAAGAAATTTATAGTAATTCAGCGTACAAATGCCTGACCTAAAGCTGAAGTAAACAGCAATAAATTATTGTTTCCAGAGTGTGTTCTCATTGTAGGTGTGGTATAAAGTGGATATTCTGGATGTGGGTATTCACAGGGGAAACCTTTGCTCTGCCACATCTTTATCAAACAAGCTGAAAGGGAAAGCTGCCTTCAAAGCTGGTAGGCTTTATGGCTGCCATAATTAACCTGGAGCTTGCTGGAGTTGGACATGACCTGCTTCATTTTAACACTAATTTTATAAGTATTGTGTTTCCTACTAATTGCTACAAGAGCAAAACCACTTTTCTGACAACCTAGACCTTTCCATGGTTATCTGTAACTGACTAAGAGAATTCTGAAAAAGAGGCAGCACTGTAATTTTATCGGTGATGAGCTGCTTTCAGGGAAGGTTTTACATTCTGTTCATGCACAGAGTGTTTTGCATGTGGAGGTTTTAGAATGTTTCTGTTGTCATTCCTTATAAAAATCTTCTTGTTTTCCAAATGGAACATGCAAAGGCCTTAATTTAGACTATTAAATACAAATGATGAATACATCTTGAATATGAGAAAATAACTGGCAGCATCTACTCTTCCCTCACCTGCACTGCTGGTTTTCATCTTGATACCTGTTTTGTTATGACCCAACAGACAATCTAGATTGATATTTCTCCTAATAGATCATCTGCAGGTCAAGGATATACTGTAGAGGCTGCAAAATTATTTTGCTTGGAGGAAGATTTATGCTACTCATGGCTTAGAAATATCTCTTTCAATGGGTGGGAAGACGAGCCTTTGCTTTGCAAGGACACAAAAATTCCAGCAAGAGCAGAATTTTTAGGATTGGCACCTTCAGGTTCCATGCATCACCTTACACAACAGCAACAGGGAATGTCAGGACATTGGTCTGGAGCTGGACTTGGGGGAACTGTTCATTTCTTTGCTGTATTGAAGCAGTGGGGAATTATTTCATTGCAGCTTTTGAGCCTCGTATTTTTCTGTAGGAAAGGAACTGTGTTGAAACCTTAAATTGGCAGTCACAGGCAGGTTTGAATTTCACTGCTGGAATTTTTGGGTTGGTTTAACTGTTCCCTGAGGCAGGTGTGGTCTGTGTTCAGGGGTCTTGTCTTTTCTAGCATGTTGCTGAGTGTTTAGAGAAAACAACTTGTCTCTGTGCCCTGGAGTGAGATATTTGCTGCGAGAAGGGAAGGATGGAGGAAACAGAGGCATCTGGGGCAAGTTTCTTCACTGCTGTATGAAATAAATCAGGCTTTTTCTTTCTTTCTTTGGGGATAACTATTAAGCTGAAGGTGGGTTTGGTAGTGATTTTATTGATAAAAGCCAGGTAGGCATGGAGCCACAGAGGAACATACAGACCATCCCTAAAGCATGTTTCTAATCTAGGAAAAGGAATCAAATGTTCCTCATGTGTCAAGTACTTCAGATTTCCCAAAGCTGAAGCTGACAATGAAATGCTTACTTCTAATATCCATTTCTTGGAACCTGACTGCTACTGTGGCAGTAGTTCCACTGAGCTGCCTAATTTCATGTGACTTCTCTGGAATATTATAGCCTTGATTTTGAAGCTAAGAGCTCTGTTTCTCCTCTTACCAAGCAGCCTGACTTAAATAATTTCACAGGAACAGAAAGCTTTTTCTCTAGAACTGAATCTACAAGTCCAAGCACATTTGTACCCTGATATAAAAAGGGAGGGGGGGAAATTTAAACAGGTATTTCCAGAATAACTCTTTTTCTGGGAAAATACATTACAGACATTTCCTTAGATCCTAGAGATGCCATTTCATATTGGTCTACATTTTAACATATTTTCTTGTTCTTTTCATGAGGAACTTGATATAATTTTTGTTTCTCACAATAATTTGCCATTCTGTGGGAAATGGAGAGGTAGAGGACATTAATGAAATGCACTTCTGTTAATGGATTATGGCATTTCTGCATGTCAGTGGAAAAGCCTGGGTGCCTTTTTGCTTTAGTCCAGTGACTACTCTAGTAGTTAAAAAGAAAGAAGCTAAAAACTTGTATTTGGAATAAACAGCATTCCCAAGTGGCTGTGGTTTGGATTGTTCATGTGGTCTTGTTAGGACCCCAGATTCTTCCACACATCCAAGACATTTGTAAAATTGTTGTGTCATGACAGAGTTCCAAGCCTTGTTTTTCACTGAGTGTAGAAACACCAGCACTAATACTTGGGTGATCCTTGAATTCGAATTGAACTCCTGCTGCTGGTGAGATGTGTTTGCTGTGATGTTAAAGGTGTTCCACAGCATAAATTCAGTATTTTCTCCCCTGTCCTGCTGCACCCTCGTGCTGTGGTCACAGCAGCTGGACAGGGACAGTTCTGCCCCTCGCTTGACATTGATACAGCAGCCACATTTTCAGTGCAGTTGCCACTTTGCTGACGTGAAGGAGCTTTTGTTTGCTCAGTGAGTCTGAGCTGTTTGCTCAGAGATGATGCTCTGGAGCCAGCAGAAAAGCTCCTCTTATCAGCATTTCCCTTCTCTCTGCTGAAGGGGCTCTGCTGACGCAGCGCTGGCGCTGCGAACCCTGTAATGGAACACACGCAAAATTAAACTGGAAATTAGAGGATAATGAAAGAATTTTTAGGGAAAGTGCAGCTCAGTGGTAAGTAAGTGGCAGATTCGAGTCTGCTCCATGCTGCTGTTCTGGTAGGTTTAACACAGACTCGTGTTTTTATCTCTGTGCAGGAAGTAATGGAGCGTGAACTGGAGTGTACAGGAAAGCAGGAAAGCCTTCCCTGAACTCAAAATGGGTTTTTTTGTGGGAAAGGAAGAGGGCAGAAAGAGCTTAAAAGTGTAAGAACCAAGTAGTAAATTTGAAGGTCTTATATGAAGCAGTCTATATTTTCATCCATTGAATTTATACATAAATGATGAAAAGAATTGTCTGAAGCTCTGCTCATATCTGGACAATGATCAGAGACCTGTTGGGTATATCTGCAGTACTAAAGGTATGTAAAGTTCTTAGATGACTTATTGGTCATATTATACTTTTTGGTATTTTTTCACAACACAAATAGGCAGTAGAGATTCAAAATTGGAGATGCAAACAGGGATTTCACTACAAAACCTCAATTTCCAGTCCCAACGGATGGCAAAAATCCTCATTTATGGTGAACTCTTCTCTGCTGGTTTGACATAATCAGGGGTATTTTGAATACACTTGGGATGTGATCTGTGTGTGTTTCAGATCATGCTACTTTCCACAAAGCCTATTTGCTTGGTATGAAATATTTACACATCATTCTACACAAAGATTTGTTAGTCATACATAATGCAGAGTGTTGAGTCTTTGGCTGTGTTAGCATCTGCCATCTTAGCTAGCAGTAGGCTTGCTAATTTAAATATTTTAATGAATGAGTCATAACCTTTGTGTAAGAGCACCAAAATTATAATTCTCATTTTATTGTATCCACCAATGTATTTTTAGCAAAAACCCCCTGATTTCAGTGATCAATGTGAGGTATTCAGCATAGTTTCCTGTAGGACCCAGCTTGTAAACCGGTGGAATTCACTTTAATAAATGTGTAGGACAGATATATTAGATAATAAATACCCTATTATTGTGTTTTCTTTAAATATATTATATTTTCTGCCTTATCATTTGACCTTTGGATGGAGTTGCAAATTGCTGATGGGTGAGATTTGAAATCCTTCAGATCTAGATCTCAGGTGGAGAGTGGCTTTTTATTCAGAGGACATTTTTCCCTCTGTCACACACAGGAGTCAAGGACAATGTTACTTCCAAATGCAGCAATCATCCTTTTAAGCCTCCTGAGCCATAGAGGTGCCACCAGAAAAGTTGCTGTGCTTGTAAATAGGTACAGCAAAGCCTTCATTGTGATTAGCATGGATTCAGATGTAAAGGATTTGTACAACTCCCTGTTATTTAGGACTAGTGATGTAACAAAAAATACTTGTCCCAGCCATTACCTTACAGCTGAACAACAGAAGAGCCAACAGGTAGTACCTGGAGATTAGACAAAATTTTATAGAGTGCCTTTTACGTTGAACAGTCAGGTTTTACTGGCTTGAGCTCCATTATAGGCTGTGGCACCTCAAGGATTTTTCCAAAGGATTGTTTGTCTCATTTGTGTTGCACAAATATGGAAGCAGCCTGTTTGTCTGGGAGCATCAGGGGTTTATTCTGAAGGATGCTGGCGGCTTAATTGGTTTCCTTATATTCTGATGCATAATTATTCCCTCATACCCCAATAGGTTTTGATGCCCCACTTACTTTAATTGTGAAGGACCACAGGCACTGCATAAATAAAAATAAATATCCAAAGGCAGTTTATAAATACATCCTTACCCTTAGTCTGCACAAGATTTGGGTGTCTTGGAATTCTCAGGCAAAACATAGCTAGAAATCCTGCTCTCAGCTGAACAGTTGGACTGTTTTATGATAAAATGATTCTGTGAATCAAAAAATATTATGTTGTTGCAGTATTGAGAAAAGCAATTAAGATTTGTTTCTGTCCTTTTTTATTTTTAATGGACAGGCAAACTATAAGCAATGGCTCTGCTTAGAGCCATAAACATAATTCCTCCTTTGCAAACACGTGTCTAACAGGGAGATGAGTCTTCAAGAACAATGTGTATCATGTAAAGAAAATTTACATTTTATTTATTTATTTTTAGAATTGTTCCTTTTTACCATGTGGCAGCAGGTTGGACGATAACAAGGCATATGTGTTCTGGAGAGCTAGCTTAATTAGCTTCTGAAATCCCCTTGGTATCTGCTTTCTTTTTTTCTTTTTTTTGATGCTGGGAGAAGGAAGATTCTGGCCTTGTTGCCCACCAAAAACGGCAGCAGGAAAAGATAAGGTTTTTATTTGCAAGTGCTTTTTGTGGAAGATAACTGGCTCAGACCCCAGACATCTGCTACTGAGTAAAAGTGAAGAGGGGTTCGTGCCCTGTGACTGAGTTCCCCATTTCTGGAAGGAAAGTTTGCAAACCCTCATGGATTTTATATCTGGGTAGGTTACTGTGTTAGAATTCTATGGGAAGGATGAAGAAATGTGTTGAAGGAGTAGGAAAGGACCTGCTGGGGAGGATGAGTGGATGGTGGCCTTCCCTTCCTCACTGGTTCCTCCTCTGTTTCCCTGCCTGACCTGCTTTGGCTCAGGGGAGGGGGGGTTTGGTTGTTTGCTTTTGTGATGTGGGGCTCATTTCTGCAAGAGCCTGAAAAGGTTCAGTGAAGAAGTGCCCAAGGTAGGCTCAGAATGTGTGCACTGGATCTTGCTGGCATTTGAATAAACCCAGTGGTGGGATTGAGACACTGCCAATCTCTGTGTCTTTGTCTTTTACTTAACACAAAATCTTGGTTCATGTCCCATTTGTCTCTATTACTCCTTTAAAGAATTGCTTTGACACATCTGAGGGCTTTAAACCATTTCTTATGAACAAACTCGCTAAATTTTTATGTTGGTGAAGTGATATTTTTGTTACAGGACACATTACTGTAGGAAATACACTGCATTTGGGACTCATAACAGATAAATTGAACCTTGGGTTGAAGATTTTGTGAGAGTGATGGTTTATAAATGAGAGGATTATTATTAACCTAGCAGGTGAATTTAGCTGTGTGTAGCATCTGTTCTGAGGAGTCACAGTTTCCTCTTATGCAGGCTTAGTGTTGTACATTTCATTTTAAAGATGATTTTTCTACCTTCTATATTTACATCCTTTCATCAGCATGAGTTTCACTGGACAGAAACAGTTTGTGGCACAGTACCAAACATGTGTGAGGTGTGTGAGAGTGTGGCATTCCTCCTCCTGTTCCAAGCACACGCTTCCTGCAGCCCAGAATCTGTAATTTAGCAGAGGAAATTGCTGGCCAGTGGGATTATTGCTTCATATGCTTACAGGAGTAAAATCAAAGGGTGAGAAAGAAGGGGCTGAAAATTTAAACTACCTCCCATTTGCTTGGAGATGAGAGGGAGGAAAAAGGGAGAAGTAAACCCTTAAGTTCATATTTTAAGTGATGCCTCCTTGCCACTCCTACATGGGTTTCTATGGAAACAGAAGCAGAAACTGGGCCATTGGCAGCCAAGAATCCATTTACACTTTAAATTTACTGCCTGAGCAGCCATGCAGTTTTCTTGTCCAAATTAAATCATAATGGAGTAACACATGCTAAGTAAATTGGGGGTAAGTTGAAAACAGCAAATATTAAATATCTTCCACGGATATGCCAAAAACCCCTCCACCATTTTTTTCTGAAAGACCATCAAGTGACAGGTCAGATTATATTTTATAAAGAAGCTGCTTTGTTGTGGCTTTGCTAATATGCATTGGAAGTGTATTAAGCAGGTAATGATGTTCTCTCTGTTAATTAGGAATGTGGTTCGCTCTCTAAGGCAATGTGGCTGATTCAGTGCCTGGGATGCAGTTAAAAAACCAAGTTGCACTTCCCTTACTGCTCATCCTCTGATAAGTTTCGTGGTGAGATTCTCAGGCACTGATGATGTAGAATCACAACTGATACTTCCTTAAGCCTGATTAGAAGATTATGCTAGCTTAGATGGGGACCTGAGCAACCTGGTCTGGTGGGTGACAGCCCTGCCCATGCTGGGGGTTTGGGACTTGATGATCTTGAAAGGCACTTACAGCTTAAATCATTCTGTGATTCTATTATAAAAATGCTTCTACTGCTGGGGATAAAACTGTTGTCAGGTACTTGCTACTATTAGAAACTTTGATCAAGTTATTAAGCACTTGCTGAAGCTGTTTTAGTTGATGTTTTCTGTTCTAGTTGGTTTTCCTCTTTTTGTTTTGTTTTATTTTTAATTCTGATGAGCTTTGATTAGAAAAATGTTAGCACTCCTGTGCTTTTGAGAAAGAAGTTTTCTTTTGAAAACATGCCCAAATTATGTGCTGTGTTTGGTTCTGTTAGTCAGTTCTCTGACTGCACTTGCTCCCTCAGCTGACTTTCTGAAATCTGGGGGAAATCCCAGATGCTTTTCTCCAGTGCCAATGAAGCTGGATGGTGGCTACACCTGGAATCAGGGAGCAGGCTGGGCTGAACCATGGCCTTATGAACAGCAATGGAAGAGGGACAGGAACTGGAGAGAAACAGGGATAACCCAGGAACTGCACCTGTATGGAGGGAAGAGTCAAGGAAGGAGAGAGCCTGAATGAGGGGGAGAAATAGGAAGAATGGACAAAGAGAAATGGGATGCACTATGAGGAGTAGAGCAGGGGAAATGCTCAAATAACAAAGAAGAGGAAGTAGGGATGAGTGTAGAATGTAAGTGGGACTGAGGATAAACTGGGAAGACTGGAACTGGCAGAAGATGGAAGCTAAGCCTATGCTAAAAGTTCTGAGGAATAGAGAATTGGCAAGGAATATGATTCTAGAATGAGAAACTGCCTGGGATAAAGTTTGGTATGAAGTATGTTCAGAGGTTGAAATGACAGCTAAGAGAAACGCCAGAGAACAGTTTAGTTTGTATTTGGGATCTCTCCCAGCTTCTCGCCACATTTTCCCTGGGGGCTGGACCAAGAGAGAGCTGCAGACCCTGCAGGGCTCTTCCCTCAGCCCTCTGACAGGGCTTCTAAAAGGGAACCAGTGCCATGGATTTCCTGCATGAGCCTCAACATGATGGCAAAATACAAGAATTTCCTTTGCCTTTGTGAACCTCATTTCCATTCATACTTAATTTTAAATTTTTTTTTCCCAAGCAGTTGGTGGCTTTTGGGTCTCGCTGACACCAGCAAAATATGCCAGTCGTGAAGGTAGCGAGTGCTGGCAGGCAGAGCAAGTGTTTTGACAGACCAGGAGATGTGCAAAGAAAGTGTTCCTCCATTTTCTCCTGTGCCTGGTCAGGGATAAACACTTGTATGGCACAGGGAGATCCCGCTGTGTGGGAATCCCAGAGCAGCTGCTGCTGCTGTGGTTGGTTGTGGAGCACACGGAATAGTCCTGCTCTTATAAAAAATGGGAGGGAAAAGCCAGAAGCACCCGGTGTGTGGAAGGAAACAAAGACCAATCCATGGAAATGAGAAGAGGGAACTCATTAAATATGTCCAGCATCAGAGTCACAGTGAGGTAGAAATGTTTTAAAAGGGGCGAAAGCCAAGGATCGCTTTACAGTCTTAGAGCCACCTGAGAGCTCTGAGTCAGAGGGGGCTCATGGCAAGGGTAGATACATTTGTTAGGAGAAAACCTATGTAGCAGTGTTGACAGCTGAAGGAGGCAATGCAAGCCCGTGTTTGAGGAATAGAAAAGGGGAAATTTATTGTTATTACTGCGGGAACAAGTGGTACAGCCAGAGTCTTGTTGAAACAGGTAAGACACAGTGTGAAAAATGCTCCAAGCCATTGCAGCTTGGGTGAACTTCATGGGATTCCTCTGGAAAAATAACTCAGAGTCATGAAATGGTTTTGAATGTAGTTTTAAAAGAATGATAGTACTAGGAGAGACTCGGGATATTTTATTTTGTTGAGGAAGGATGGCAGCTTTCTGTAGGGACTGAATATTGACCAGGTACCTGCAGGACTATCAGCAAATGTGCAAAGCACATTTAAAATTAGAAAGTTAGCAAAGGAGGCTGTGGAGATCTGTATGATTTGGAGGGAAACTTTAAAAAATGTTCATTCCTGTGAATATATGGGGTACATATAACACGTTCATACCTCTCCCAGCATGTAGGACCACTTGTTCTTTGAGTCTGGAGAGAAGAAGGAGGGCTTTGTGCCAGCGCTCCGTGGGGTTCACGTGGTGCATGTGGGTGATCAGGTGCCTGCTGCAAATGAGCCTGGCAGTCAAGCACAGAGCTGGTAAATGGCATTTATACTGCTTGGATTTCACAGGAGCCAGAGGATAGGCCAGCAGGAAGGATGAGTGGTGAACATGACATCTGTGCTAAGAAAGAGAAAATATGAGGCAGCTGCTGGTTTTCTGATGGTCAGTTCTATGGGAAGTTTTAACCCAGAATTTAAAGATCATAGGTGGTACCTGAAAGTGAATGGGAAGCAAATGGGAACTGGTATAAAAGGATTTTTTTTCCATGCTGCTTTGGGAAGACCAGAGATTAGCTGTTTTTGTAAACAAGATTAATGCAAGAGAGTCAACCTGTTTGGTTTGAAACAAAACATTACTTTAGCATTCCATGGGAAATGATTATTGAAGGTGGAAAAAAATTGGATAGGAAGATGGTTAAGGGGTCAACTACAAGCAGCTGTGAACAAAATACAATTTTCAGGATGGATAGAGATTAATGATTTTGCGCCATGATTGGAAGATATTATTAGATGTTTGCTCATTAAATTTTGGCTAATGTGAAACTGAGAGGGTTTTGCTCAGATGGAGAAAAACTCATCATGCAGGGCAAATACAAAGGAATTGCCAACTGGATAGGTGGATATGGAAAAGTTACAGGGCACTGGTCAAAGTTGTGCCCCAGTGATGAGGATTATAAAGTGGGGGTGGTGGGGAGATTTTGGAGCCTGAGATGCTGGGCTGTGAGGAGGGCTGCAGCTGGAGAATCTGGGAGGCAGCAATTCCTCATAAGCAGCTCAGTTTCTGCCCTGCCTAATGGCTTCTTTTTCTCAGTCTGGATTCTGAGAAGAGGCCAACGGATTGCTTGGTCTGTGCTATAAAGGAACTTTTTTCTTTTTTTTTTCCTTTTTTTTTTTTTTTTTTTTTTGTGGAAAATATGCTTTCAATTTAGGCAACACTAAACCCCCAAGTCCTCAGAGCACTGCTGTGCTCCTGAAAGGGCTTTTAGGTCCCTCCTGCTGCCTGCGGGGGCCTCCCCACAGTCTGGAGCTCACAAATAGACATATTTCCCTTCTGTGATCATCTGTTTACCTGTCAGCAATAAAAGGAGAGATTTTCAGGTATGCTTCCTTTTCATTTAGAAGCTCAGCTGCCGCGGAATGCCAAATGTGAGCAGAAGGACCTGTGCAGCGGAGCCCAGGTCTCCTTTTGTCAGTGCTGTTCCCGCAGATGAACATTTCCCCGCTGTCGGACTGGGAATTCACTTTCCCTGCTTTTGGGCTCCTCTTGGAATTCCAGCGAGCCGAAGCTCTGACCGGGAGCGGTTGTCTGCTCTGCTGGTTTGCCTCTCTCACTCGGGCTGATTCCCATCGGGAAGTGGGGGACATTGCCCTTTCTTTCTCAAAAGGGGTGACTCATTCCTCCTCCTTTGTCTGCTCCTTAACCAGGTTCTGCTGCACAGCTTCCCCTCGTGCTTTAACAGGCTTTTGCACAGAGCTTGTCAAAAGGGATTTAAACTCTGAGTAAACTGCCAGGGAGGTTCAGCTCCCTGGCACTCTCCTCCCGGGCTCCAGGCTTGGAGGAGATGCACGCTGGGGCTTTGCTTTCCCGAGGATGCGGCCGCACATCTAAGCATGGATTTGTCCTTAATTATTTTAATCAGTTTTCTGGTCCCAGGTGAAGCACAGTGGACTGGATGCTGAGGGTGGAGACAAATACTTTAAGCTGCAAAAAAACCCCGGAGTGGGGTAGGATTTTAATCCATGCATATCTTTATTATCTTTATTCCTGCACATTTCAAAAGAGTTTCACTTCTTGCTTCCCTGGCTAGAAATGCTCTACACTGTATACATTGGAATTGAGGAAATACAGACAGATTTATTCCTTGTATTCAAAACAACTTCTGATCCTCAACTTTGCATCTCAAGAGAAAAAATTAAAAAAATATATCTTTTTAGGTTTATGGCTGTTTTGGGGGTTTTGGGGGGGTTTTAAAAGCAAAAAATAAAATAAACACAATTCTATGAACATGAGACACAGGAACACATTCATTTGATTCCATCTGCTGAATAATTTTTGTGAATTTAATTGCATCCTGGTTCTTCCCAACACATGAAGACATATGTTCCTAAACTAATTGAATATAGCTTCTGGTCTTGGCAGGGGTTCAGTACACTGTTGAATCAACAACAATATTAAGAATTATTTCAGTTGTAGTATGTTAAATTGTCTCTTCACCATTTTCAATTTGGAAAATCCTGTGACAAAATGAAATATAGGTTCGTAAAAAGCTGGCTAAATACCCCGAATTAGAGACTAGTTGCCAAGAAGCTTTCTGATTGAAATGTGGGGGTTTTTTGCCATTTGTGTGTTTTGGCTATAAATTTTGTATTGCAGCTCCTTTCAGGTGCTTTTGTTAGGTTGATAAACATAGCTGCTGTTGCTTTAAATTCCTCCCTTGCATTTCTAAATGAAAAATCATTAAATGTTGTAAGATTTCTTCTCTGTGAAATTATCAAGCTGATTATCAAGAAGCGCTGAAAATCTGCTTCCAAACCCAGATCTTGATGAAATTTACCCACTCGAGGATCTCCTATACATACAGAATGCTTCCTTTTCCTTTTTTTGCTCTGGTGTTCACCTCCTCACTCCTTCAGGCGATCAGCTGAGTTTTGTGGGTGTTGACTCTTCCTGGACCTGTGTGCTCTGACAAGATTGACAGCAGCCTCACTTGCCTGGAGTAAACCAGGAAGATGCAGAGTGGGAATTTGCAAGATCCCTGATCTTTCCCAGCGGGTTAATTATGGTCCCTGGGTAATTACGAGTGTGTGGGATCAGCAGGAGAGGCTGAGCCCAAACTGGCCCCTGTGCTTGCTGCTGCTGTGTCAAGGAATTTCAATAATCTGTCCCAGAACTGCATTATGCAGATTCCAAGTGTGTTATTGAAAGGGAAGAAATAGAAGTAATTGCTTCCTGCCTCTGAGCGGGGATGCACATCTGAAGTCGAGGCACATGTTCTGGCTTGTGTGGTGAAGTTGCAGGGATTTTATTCAGGCAGTGCCACTGCCTTCTCCCAGCTCAAAGTTGGAGAAGTGCAACCCAGTGCTTTGCATATCATGAAACTGAAAAAGCCTATAAATGCAGCTGAATTATTTTACTGGGTATTGACTCTCAGCCCAGTGTTAAGTTAGCCTGAATAAATATATAAAAGACTGCTATTAAATGTTAGTATTTAAAGGCCAGCAGGTGCTTTTAGTGCTTGGTCACTTCACAGGGTCAGTGAAGCTACAAAAATGTCCTGTGTTATATTTATCTGCCTAAATGCTTATGGGCTGGGTTGTTTTCAGAACAGATTTAAATAATTCATCAGGCCTATCATTTGCTTATGAGTTAATAATCCTTCCTTGCAGAGAATCACAATGCGTATTAAAAATTTTCCTTCTGGAAGCAGGAAAAATGCCTTAAAACTTCAGCATTCCTGAGAGGATGTGCTGGAACTCATCTGTGCCTTTTTACTTGTAGTCAATAGGCACAGAACTGTGGTTCAGTGCTGGGTTGGTGGTTGGATTCCATGATCTTAGAGGGCTTTTCCAACCTAGGTGACTCTGGGATTCTGGTGAGACTTCTGTGAAACCCACTCCTGCTTCTCACTGATGTAATCACCTTGGTTAAGCAGTATTACTAATTCCCAATATTACTAATACCGTGGTGACAGTTTCCAACCCAAAAGGTAAGAAAGAATTGCAGAGTAATTCCAAGCTTTTTTGTGCATGTCAGGGAGGCATCCAGTCATGCTGTCTTGTCCCAAGGCAGGATGAAACTGTACCTAATGAAACAACATGGCATGAAAATGAACTGAAAGCCTTGAGGAAGGGCTAGAAGCTCAGGCTCTGAGGCGTGTGGATGCGTTCACATATAAGAAATAATATATAGAATGTAACTTCAAAGTACCATCTCCAAGGAAAGAGGGAGGGAGGAAGAATAATACACTAATAATTCTCTTTTACTTGAAGGTTAAAAGGATGCTGAAGCAGAAATTGCAGTGTTCAGTGTATCCTGTTAAATGACAAATAACCTCTTCTGTGTTCCAATTTTTCCTTCATAACCAACCTTTCCTTTCTCCTCCTATTAGAAATGTGGATGTAATTCACATGTTATGTGAATAGAAGCAAAAGTATATGACAGGCAAAATATTGAATCCAGGGTCCCCTTTTGAACACAGCTTCAGGTTTATGGGAGTTTGCACTGATTTTTATTTTTCCTGGGGTGTGAGCAAGAGGAAGATACAACAGGAGGGGACGTAAGCACATTTATTCCCAGCTCTTTTAGAGGAGACCTGAAAGGTATCCTCTCTTAGGTGTCTGTGATATGGTGGTCATCAAATCTCCCAAAAAAATCAGGCTTGAGGGTGTCTCGCTGCCCTATAGGGGATAAACTTGCAGAGGGAATGTTGAGAAAGGAGCTTTTTCCTTCTCAGTGCTGTGTGTTTAAGCCCAGCAGTTGTAGTAAAACTCAGTGCTGAAGGTTTTGATGCTCTGCCTCAAAACAGAGAGTTTTAAAAGCAGATGGTTTTAATTTGAAAGGTGCAGTTTGCAGCACCAGCACAGCCAAGTGGTTGAGTTCATGGGAGGCAATTGGCACAAGTGCTGTCTGTGTACAGATGCTGTCCCTGAGTGCTTTGAGCCAAGATCATTTCCAAATTAAAAGGGAATTTCAGAATTTTGGTTAAAAAAGCACCTGCTTGCTGCTTCTTGAAGCAGCAGCAGCTGCAATCTCTTTGTGTTGTTTCCCTGCATCTGGCCTGGCCTGGTACTTCTCTACATGTTGATTCATTTAACCACTCATAAGAACAATAAATATTATACATTTGAAGTGGTCTGTGCGTGTTTTTCATTTTTATCTGAAGAAATGTGACCTTTCTTTGCCACATTGATGCCACCACTTTTTTCTCTTGTCACGTTCTATGATAGCTGTTATGATTTAGAAATGCTTCATCTTGGCTTTCCAGCAGCTTAAAAACTGGCCTAGTTGTGCAAGGGGAGTGTTAAACCCAGAAATAGTTGTATCCTTTTTATTAAATATGGGATAAAACCAGTCTAGCTCCAGAAGGTAGAATTTGTAGAGATCACTTTGATATTTTACCTCTCTTTGGTGAATGTTAAAACTCCAATGTCTTATCAATGCAACCAGACTATTCTGAGCAAAAGAGCATTGAGAGCACAACAACTTCCCATTAAAAGTCTGCCAAGCCAGAATTGGAGTTCCAGGCTTGGATTCTGTGTGGTTGCTTCCCAAGCAGTGTCTGTTACCTGGCAATCCAGGGGCGAAGTTTGCTGACAACATTTATTTGGTCTCACCCAGTGCCTTGGGCTTATTGTTTTTAAATCACAGCGCTTTGAATGAATTCGTAGATTAATTATGAATCTCTAATTCATAAAAGAAATCAAGTCATGTGATATTTTTTTTTGCCTAGCTTGACTAGATAGATAAGAAAAGAGTCATTGTTACAGCTCCTATACTACATGGAAACTGTTTATTTTTGCTTTGCATTTAAAGAGAAGTGGTATTTAAAATCTTGTCCAGCTGCAGAATGTTTGTTCATCATCTAAAGGTTTCTGCATTGAATATGCATTAATAAGTCACAAGAATTAATAATTTACAATAGAATACAGATAAAATGATTTGGCTTCTACTCAGCTGCATGCAAATTTAACTTAATTCATCCACCCAAGCGAAATAAAAAGGAAAGAGGCTGCAAGACAAATTTAAGAACTACACAGAGATTGGCTCTGTCCATCTTTACTCTTTGTGGTTCTGGAGCAAAGAGATAAATGGGAAAAGCCACCAGGAAAAAATATGAAACTCTCTTGGTTTTGGGGGAAAGAAAGACAGGACTTTTTAGAAAACACTTTTAAATAAATATTGCTGTTAGTTACAAGTGTACAGAGCATCCAATTGTCTGGGTACATTTTCCGTGCCAGGAAGTTAATGGAATTAAATACATAACTGGATTTTGAACTGAATCAGATTTAATTTATGGCCATTAATATTAGAAAATTTAACTGTGCTAAAATGGCAACGTGAAAATCTAATCCTTTGAAGTATAAATTCAGTTCTGGAGAAACCAGTTAATGGGAGGTCTACGTAGATAGAGCCAAGTGCTTAATATCGTCTACCAATGTGCTATTTTTGGCCACTCTTCTGTAGGTACCTTTTGGATTTCTGGCCTCAAGACACTACTTAAATCCCTTTTGCATGCCAAGAACAGACCATCTCCCAGTTTTCTTTCTCAGTCTCAGGTAATCAGCAGGAGAAAAATTCAGCAGTGATGCCCCTCTTCTGTCCTTCATCCAACCAGTCTGAACTAATGTGGACTTTATCACCTGCTTTTGGAGAGAAGTTTCTTTAGTTTGGTGACTCCTCTTTTAAATTAGGGGTCAAATAGCTGACTAAGGATTTTTGGAAGCTTAGAATTCCAAGTAATAATAATAATAAATTTAACACTTCAGCTGTGTAATCCAAACCAAATTTTCAACCTGATTTTGAATGTGTAACTACAGATCTCAAACGTTTGTTTTATCAACCCCTTCACAGGGAGAGATTGAGATAAAAGGTTGTGCTTCTGGGCGGTGAAGAAACTTGGCAGATTACAGAATACTGAGTATTTATACCATGGCATTTTGCTAAGAAATTACATTGACACAAACTGTGTCTCAGATTCAGAAAAGTCTCCCCAAATCTTCATGTGGTTCCTACTTGCAGCAAGTTGCATTTTTACTGCTGTGTCTCCTGTGGGGAAAACGCTCATTAAAACTCCATTTAATTTGGTGTTAACGATGCTATTAGCTCCTCCACATGTTTCGTGTGAGTCCTCCCCCACATCTGCATTCTTTCTCCCAGTTTTCCACCATTCCCTTTGTCTGTCCCCCAAGCCTCTCCTGGTGTGTTAACAAACACCAGGCAGGACCACGGAGCGTCTTTTGTAGGTTCAGAGGAAACGGTAAAATGTGGGCACTGAAAAGTGGCTTTTTTTGTGGCATGTCACATGGAGGCCCGGGAAAACAGCTTTCCACCACAGGAGTGCTCTGGCGAGCAAATCTCCTTGGAGAAAGAGACTCCAGTGTTCAGCTCTCTGCACAGAAAGTCTCTTGTTCTGCTTCCCATCTAAATTTTTAATGCCTGACATTCCTCATGCAAAAAGAGAGTCTCCTTTTTATTCAGGCTTACTAAGGATGCCTACAGAGTATTTTTTAAATCTATATGCTTCCACTTCTCTGTTTTATTTTCATTTAAGCATCAATATTAGAATTTACTTCATTTAGAAAAAAATTTAGTTGAGTTTTACATTAGAATTACAATTCCACAGGTAGAGACTCAGATATTCTGAATGACCAGTTTTGATTTGAGCTTAAAGCCCTTTTCCAACTTTCGCTATTCCGTGATTGTGTGAGCAAATAAAATGCCCTGTATGAGAGGTAAATGCACAGGCAGGGTTTGCTGGCAAGTGGAAAACATCTTTTCTTCATTACAAGTCCTGCGCCCTGCATCCCAAACGTGTTTTTCCACCTCCAGTAATCTCCACCCGCTCTCCCAAGTGCAATTCCACTGCAGCAGTTTCTTCAGCGGGGTACAGATTTCCCATTTCCATCTGTGTCCTACTTCAGCACAGAAAGGATTTAGGATGCACCGTGTAAGACACTCTGTACAACGAGGAGGGGTGGAAAGGCTCATAAATAGCAGGTTGCCATAATTCCTGCTGATATGGAGCTGCTGTAAATTGAACTTTGTTTGCTCACACGCTTCGACTGGGGAGTTGTTGCCTGCTCTGGAGGGACATGGTTGCCAGAGAAATTTAAAATAAATTGATTGTTCACCTAGTTGGTGGGGGGTTTTTTTTATTATTTTTAGCCTGGCTTCCTGGGGGACAAATTTTGCAGTCTCCATGTCTGCCTGCTCAGCCATTTATCACTACCCAACCTCCTCCTCGGCTTTCAACACATTGGTTAATTTAATGCAAATGTGACAGAGCCAGAAGTCATTAGATCTAATCGTTAGTCATAAGATCTAGTCATTATATTTAAGTCATTAGTCATAAGATCATCATTCCTACAAATTTAATAAAAACTGGTGGTTGGTTTGATGATGGAGACCCAAAGCACTTGCATGCTCTTGGAGGGAAAGATGGGCAGCAGCCACTTGGCCTCTCCGAGTGCATCGTTTTTGGGGCTGACACATGGTAATATTTTACTGAACATTGTTTCCTGGAGCAGCCAACATCCTTATTTTTCCTAGTCTTTTTATTGGTGAGAGTAGCAGGCTTTCCAATTCCCTTTTGATACTTGTCCTCACTGTTCATAATCACTGTTCCTAACAGGTTCCTCAGGCGATAAATTAACCCAAACTAACCAAGAAGTCCTTGCAAAATTTCAATAGCAGCAACAGCCCTTTGAGTCAAATTTTATTTCCCAGTCAGTCTGATTTTGTAGGGCTTTATTTCTTGATCTGGGAAAAAAAAAAAAAAAAAAAAAAGGATAATCAAGTGAATATAGTTATGAAAAGCAAATTTGTTTTTTTCTCACTATAATAAGAAGGTATTTCTCACTATAATAAGAATGTATTTCTCACTATAATATAAGAAGGTATTTCCAGGCAGACATAACAGTGAGGTTCATCACTGCCCTAATTATCTTTTCACCTGTCAGCTTGTGCTGGCTCTGACTATCAATACTGTGAGGTAATCAATGCAGTTTATGTTTGCCCTTCTGTGCCATAATAGTCTGTGATAAACCACAATGAGTGTATAAATTTAAATAGCTGGAGTACTAACCCAGCAAAAGAGAGAATAGTAATTTCTGATGGGTTTGGCTTTTTTTATTGTGTGTTGGCACACACTCAGAAGGTATTTGGGATCATAAAATGTTACATTCCCTATTTAGCTTGAATAGGAAATATTCTTGCAGATTATTTAGAAATTCTTAGAAGTTCAGAGAAAAAAAGTAGTATTTTTTCAGGCCAAATCCTTATGTCTGTATAGCTCCTTAGGATATATGGGGTTTTCTATCAAGAAATGCCTGGTGATTTGGGATTTTTCAGATGTGGCTTCCTTGTAGAATGCTTTCTGTCCAAGACCTTTTCCCCTGACTTTCCTTGTCTCTCTCCCAATTGTTTCAGCAAAGTGAGTAAGTCTGTGGGCTGACTGTCAGTGCTTCACATGCAACCTGTGCTTATAAATGTAAATACCAGCCCTTTTTTGTTGTGCACCTTGCTTTAAAGCCTCTGGTTTTGTCCCTTTTTGCTTCCTCCTTCCATCTTTTAGTGAATGTATCCTAATTGGGCCGTGCTGATTACATGCACAGAGGAAAATTTTGCTGGAAATCAAATTCATCTTTAAAACTCTGCGTTCCTGACAATGAGTATAGGGTGATTAGTGACAAAAGTGGCTTTCTCTTCAGTTCATCCTTTAAATGGCTCTTTACCCAACTAAATCCATGGATGCTGGGTTAATACCTGTCACTGAAAATGGTTCTGGCTCCACAGAAGTCACGGTGTGACAGCCAAAGTGAATTTTGCAGGTTCATTAATTTTGGCGTTTAGCGCGCTGGAGTTTTTGCTCGTTCTCAGGTACTTATTATGGTTATATTTAGATTATCAAACAAAGTCAATTCACAGCTTGTTTATAACACACTGACCTCTTTATGCTCTTAGTCTGTCACAAGCCCATGGAGTTATTAGCAGAAAATCAAACCCTGAATTTACATTGAAGGAAGTGGGATTGCTCCATGCATAGGCTGGCCCTGTCTTTCAGAGACCTCAGGCAGCCTGATTTATTATTTATTCTTTTAGTTCTTTTAGATTTTCTGTCAGATTATCCTATACAAGAAAGAAAGGAAGTTCTTATTGCCCTCAAAATGGACTGACTCTTGTAATGGATCTCTGAGGGGGAAGAGGGAACTACATATGGAGAAAGGAAGATCCCAGTTCTGTTACAAGGCTCTGGAATGTGAGCTGGAAAAGATTTGTTCAGACCACCTGCAGTATATATGTGGCTGATTTAATTAGCTATTGATGTGTATCATAAAACAACAACATCATACATATGTCCTGCTTTTAGTGCAAAAATGAGTGCAAAATAAGAGGTTTTTTTTTTTAAAATTTACCTTTTGGAAGGCAGTGATTTATTATAAACACGAACAAAGCTTATAAATCATATAAAACCCACGCTGTTGGGATCAGATTTATACAATTTTCAGTGTTGATCTGGCACAGCTTTTAAAGAAAGCTGTATCCACTTAACCTGGGGTTCAGCTTTGGCAGTAAGATGTGAGAAAGCATAATATTTGCAGCTTCTGGGAGCTTGGGAGACATAATGAATAGAAAACTGTAATTCTCCTATTTGGAATCTTTGAGAGTCCTTTCAGGATGCATCATGGTTTATCCCAGTTAAAGCCTATAAATGATCTAATAGAATGTTTCGTCTTTTTCTGTAAATAACAAAAAAAGACAGCTCATGCCTTAAGTCTTTCTTTCTGAGACAAAGTAGCCCTTTTGGATTTGTTGTGAATTTCTGTGGCTTACAGGGAATTTTCAGGTTAACTATTAACTTCATGAGAGGAGTTTGAATTACTCACGCTGTGCTATTCCTGGCACAACATATTTCCCATGCAGGCATGGTCAAATACTGAGATAATCAAAGGTGCTTTGCTTGTACTGAAATTCAGCTTTAGGCTCACATCATTCCTTCACTGAGCTGTGATAATCCAAATCCTGGGTTTCATTTGTGTCCCTGTTTGGGGATCTTGACTAAACCAACCATAGGGTATTTTCTCTTTTTGTGAAGGTGAGCCCTTTGAGACATCATGTGGCCTGAGCTTAAAAGAAATCCCAGTGTCAGCCTGAAAGCCAAGCAGGGTGTTCAGTGAAGGATGACAAGTCAGTGTTTGACAGGAGTCTGAGGAACAGCTTCAATCTTCCCATTGAAAGGAAGAATGAGGGGCAAAAAAGCTGAATTTTTTCTGACTGATTTTTTCTGGGGGTTGAACTGTCCGTGTTCTATGTGGGATTTTTCTGATGGGCCAAGAGAGATTTCCCTCTGTAAGGGCAATGCAGACCTAACAAGAAGAGCAGCAGAGCTTTTAATAGAGCTGAGCCCCCAAGTGATCATCAGGTGTGCATTCAACAGGTGCCAGTGAAGCAGCTGAGACATACCTGGAATTTCACAATGCACTGTGTGGTGTGGAGGACTGTGACATGATTCACTGCTAACTTACATTTCATGGGGAATATTCAGACTGTTTCTTCAATCCCAGTGAAAGATTTATGACATAAAAGGCACAGAAAGGAAGATCCCAATCTGTTTGTCCAAGTAATTAAAGGGACAGTGGCAACTGGTGTTGGGACTCAAGGGATGAAATTAATTATTCATATTAGCAGAGCCTCAAAGCAGGAATGATTGCTGCTCTCCTAAATGGATGTGATGGAGACAACAGGGATAAATTGTTAACTGCCTGTGTGGGCTGCAGAATGATGTGGTTTGTGTAGTGATTGTCATAGAGATGCAAGGCTGAGCTGGAGAAAGAGAGAGCAGCACAAGAGATGAAACAGAACATTAAATATTTTCTTGCTATTGAGCAACATTCAATTGTTATTGTTGCTGGAGCTGTAAATAAACAAGTTCATTGTTGTACTTTGTTTTTGCATCAGGTTTTAGACAACAGAATTGTGAGAAGGTCTTAACAGTGCTACACAAAGTTGTTAGGAGTGTGAAGTTGTTGCAGAGGTGGGATTTTCTCCATCTCCTTGGCCTGTAAGACACTAGGCCTGAACTTCACTTCTTAAAACATTAACAGCAGCACATAAAAAGAGAAACCTCTGTTTTTTCTTGGGGTCTTGATACACTTATTAAAAAATTGAATCCCATTCTTTTACTCTGGATGCTTAACTTGACTGGGCCTAAAATATATTTTGAGTAAGCGAGAGGTGCAGTCTAATGAGATTAATCCAAATCATTACCTGCCTCTCCAAACTCATTTCTAATTGAGGCACTGATGATGGTTCATCCTTGATGGGCTCCTCTGGCTTGGTCCAGGCGAAACTCCTGCAGCAGAGCAGTAACCCCTGGATAAGCCAGTCAAGGCAGCAGCTGGAGTATGAGGCAGCAATACTTGTGCTGGAAAAAATTAGACTGCAACAGGAAGTTTAATCAATAAATAGTGGAGGTGAAGGAATATTTTTATTGAATACTTCTGGAGAAGAAATTTTATTTCCTGGTGTTGCCAGGAACTGGAAGGCTGCATGTTCTCTCTTAAGAAAAACTCTGGCTGGGATGGATAGTGGGGCTTTTCAACGTTTCTGTATCTGTCTAATCCACAGCTGCATTTTTTCAGGGCTTTTTAAATGGCTTGTATCTCTATGATTTAACTGAAGCAGAATAAAATTATTTTACTACAAATCCCAGAATTGTAGAATATACTAAATTGGAAGGCACCCATCAGGATCATGGAGTGCAGCTGAAAAATATGTTGTACTAAAGCAGTCACCTTTTCTGAGGCGAAAATAACTCTAAAAAAGACCACATGTTTGCCATGAGAGAGTGATTGCTATCTCTCTCTTTCTTAAATTATATTTTAAGTGCTCTTCAGACAGTTTGGTGATTTCAGGAGTAATAACGATAATGAAATTTATGTGAACTGTTCTGTGATTACAGCAGAGGAGTTGAAGTGCTAGCTGATGTTCTGTGGCATTTTTATCTCCGATTTTAAGGAGTTCCCCATGATTCCCTTCTAACACCCCAACACTCCTGAATGAGAACAAGCTCTGCAGATTGGGAGCACTGGGAACCAGGGGGAAATGTTCAACCTGGCGAGGCTGTTGCCAGAGAGCTGGAGTTCATTGCTTGGAAGGAAATAAGATCAGGATATTTTTCATTTGTTCCAGACGTCAGATGGTTTTTCAAGCATTTGACATATTCTGGGAGATTAAAGAACCTTCAGTTATCAGACACAGTCTGATACAGACACAGTCATGTCAACATGAAATGAAATACTCTGAATTCTGTTTTACAGACCATGGTACCAGCAACAGGAATATCAATTGCTTTTAGTATAGAGGGAATTTGGGAAGGGAAATAGGGCCCCTAGTATTTTATCATATTACCATGGTGCTTTCCAGCTGCAAGGGGCAAGAGGACTCCATAAAAAATGTACTTACATTATTTTATGTTTTCTTCCAACACAAATTATGATGTATTGAAGTCTTCATAGGTTTAGATACCAATAGGAATGATGAAAAATCCATGTATCTAGAGTAAATATATTCTTATTTACTGCTGGAAAATGATATTGTGCATCAGGTCCTTTTGTTATCAGACTGATCCCTGTGTAAGTGAATCTACCAGGCTCTAGGCATCAGATAAAATAATGTCATATGGAGCAGTTTGGGAAAGGAAAAATACAGTGATCTGTGGTATTTTGCATGGAATATTAAATTAGACAGTTGGGAGAGCTGACCTCAAAGGAGAAACTTCCCTTTAGACCCTGTGGATTTCTATATAAGCACATTTTAAGTATAGACTCTCCTGGAACTATCCCGCTGGGATGATGAATAGAGGAATCATTAAATTTAGGAGAGAAAGTCACAGTCCTTAAAATAGATTGCCCATCTCAAAAACTAAAATGGCTTTGCTCATTCTGTCTGGATTTGCCTTTTTAGAGAGGTTCTTGTTTAGATCAACTAAGGGAAAAGATGTCCATGGGTGATGACAGCATAGGCTGTTATAACCCATTTCCCAAATCTACCTGTAGTGATGCCAGGAGAAATTTATGGCACGCTATTCTATATCCCAGATGTTTTTCTATAGAACTGTATTTTATAAGTTAATGCTGAGTTCCTGCCTAAAGATCCCTAAATCACTGCTTTGCAGCTTGGTAGTATTTTACCTTGACCTTAATCTTGGCAAAAATCTAATTTATTCCATTTAATAAATGAATGCAGTTGGAAATGTGTTGATTACACCAGGGTTCAAAAAAACCAGTGCTATGTGTCCCTCTGCTTCACATGGACTTCAAGCCTTTTTTGCTTTGATTCTGAAGATCAATATCTTGTGACCAACAGCATTTATTTAATAATATTCAGGGGAAAAAAATCAGTGTCAATAATGAAAGATGTTATCACTGCTTGCACCCCCTCCGTTTTCATTGTACCTTTTTTTACACCCGTGTTCTCGGCTGGTGTTTACTCTTTGCTTTATTGACATCTCTAAAATAATTCACATTCTGCACTTACAGAATAATATTCAATTTTGCCTTTGTCATTTGGATTGAATCCTCACTTGGGAAGATGCAATCAGCTTTCCACAGCAAATTGAATGTGTCTTTTGTCTTTTTCTTCAAGTAATTCTGTGTGTTGTCAATATTTTTGTCCTGATAACTCTGCTCTTTCTTTCACATCCGATCAACATCTTTGTTTCTCGCCTCCAAATATTCAGAAATCTTCTCTCCTTTGTCTTGACTTTCATATTTTCTAGCCCTTGACTCGTATCCAGGATGAGCAGTTTTGGCTTTACATTCTTTTCAGAGGTTACCTGTCTGTTGTCTTCATCTCTGTGATGAATGCCTGTGGCCAGGTCACTGCTGGCCGTTGGGCAGCTCTGCTGAACACAGCTGAATTCCTGGGTCCCTTCTGCTTTCCTTCCTCTGCCTGTGCATTTCTGCTTTGTCCTCTGAGCAGCCTTCAGCTTTGATTGGTTCTCTGAGTATTTTTCACTCGTGACCATCTGTATTTTTGCATTCTGTCTCTTATGCTGCCCTTTCCCTTGTGCTGAGTGACCTCTGTTTTCTCGCTCAGATCTGCTGCTTTCAGCATTTTTGTGTTGCCTGTGTCAGGTGTGCTCCTTCCTTGGATTGTCTAATCTCAAAAGCTGTTTTTGGGTGGAGAACTGAGATTTTTCCTTGCCAGTGCATTGAAAAAATGGCCTAGGGAGGTTCTTCTGGAGAAACCAACGCACCTAAAATGACTGAACTCCACATTTTGAGGAAAACAGCAAGAATATTTATACTAGGCTAACGTTTAGACTCAATGATCTTGAGGTTTTTTCCAGCCTAAATGCTTCCATGATCCTCCAAGACTTTTTATAACACTTTTTGGATAATGGCAGCTATCAAAGTGTTATCAAAGAAACACTCTGGCTTATGTGAGGTAATTTCAAACCCACACCCGGGGTGCCAGAGGTCTGTGCCGTTAACTGTTGGTGGGTTTGGAAGAAGCTCAGATGTGTTTATCCTTGTGGTCACAGCTTTCCCAGGGGAGAGGGGGGAATGCTCGTGGTTCGGGGAATCAGCTGCTGGATTTTCCAGCTCTTCCTGGAAAATGTGAAATGGTGAGGATCTTCAGTGCCTGACCCAGATTCTGACCATGGCTGAAGGAAACTGCGGCGTGTTGGGACAAGGATGAGCATTTCCATTTCTCCGTGGTTTTACTGCCTGGGCTCTTTGCTCTAATTAGCAGCATTGGGCAGGGCATTGGTTTATGATAGCAGTAGCTTATAGCTCATTGCTCAAGGCTTCAGTCATGCAGTTAGCACTTGTTTTCAGTACTAGTTTTAACTTTTCTCTGACTGCTAACAGAGAAAAGAATAATTACTGAATATTGCCATCATCCTCTTGGAATGCTAATATATATTCTAAATGTAGGTGGGAATTAATTGAGCTTTAAGGTCCCTTCCAACCCAAGCTGTTCCATGATTCTGTGATGCAGACACAGAAATTCTGTAGATTTACATCATATAAAAACTGGCAAAATTTGTGTTTGTTTGTTTTGTTTTTTTTAATGGAGATATAGGTACACAGTTATCAAAGAAGCGTTGAGCAAGCCAAGCTTGTTCTCTGTTTCTGAATTAAAATGGGTAATCAAAATACACCAGCTGGATTCTTTGCTCTGCTGAAATACAGTCAGTCTGCAAAATTCCATGCTGAAAGTGGACCCAGGGCTATTTGACTGGCCACATACTGGTTTGGCTGCTGACCCACAAAAATGCTGCTTTTTTCAATGTTTTTCCACAGACCTGCATCAGCATGAAGATAAATAAATAATTGCCTGACTAAGTTTTTGCTGTCAGATTATTTTTAGCTCTTATTGACTCTTTCTTACCATCATTCATTAATTTTAGATTAGTTAGAGGATTAACAAACTTCAGCTCACAAGAGAATGATCAGCTTCCAATGACTACATATCAATAACTATCTGAGTTTTCTTATTTAAAAAATAATTAAAATTCTGGTCTGTATGCTGAAATTATTGTATATTCAGTAAGCTTAAAATTCACAGTTTTGGTGCTTGCACAGGAGGGTTCCCTTCATGCAAATCCTGCTGTTACTTGCATTTCTGTCAATTTATTCAGCAGAATATCTCTGACTTTATTTATCAATATGGGAAAGTTCCAATTTTTTGTTCCTCCCCTAGCAGAGTTTAGTAAATTCAGTGTTACTGTATCACTGTAGGCCAAGTAAATCTAGCTAAACTAGATTATGTTGTTGCTTTTATTTTTAAGAATTCATTATCTGAAAAAAAAAACAAAACTCTTTTGATTATCATTTAATGATAATTTTTATTTTCAAGGTATTCATAATTTCAAGCAAGCTAATAAATTATTTACTTAGTATACTGCAAGAAATTGTGAAATAAATTTATTCTCCGGCTTGATTCTCTGAATGAATTTGTCTCTAAAAACATTCTCTTGATGTCTTTTCTGACCTTGCTCCTTGAATGCTGAACTGAAGTAGGTGTCAGATATTTGAAAATAGTAAGAGGCAAAGGCACATACATGGTAGTTGGCCATTTAGATAGATCAGGGTTCTTCCTATCAAAAAAGTTCTGACCTGGACATTTTCTGGGTTTCCATGAAGGTCTGGACTCGCTCGTGCCTTTTGGAAAATCAAAGTTGTTGTGGGCTGAGGCACGTTTTGCATAATCCTGGTCTCAAAAGTTTCCTGCTTGGTAAATGTAGAATTATCTGCAAAGAGGATTAAGTCAAATTCTGGAAGAAGATGAAACTGGAAATTATTTCAGTTACTTCCTAAATCAATACCACTGGGACTTCAGTCTTCTTTTAATCTGTTGTAAATGACACCTTCACTTTCCTGTGTGCAAGTCGATGTAGCCAAGTGGATATGACGTGCTTTGCTGTAGCTCTTGTTATTAATTTCTAATTAAGGTGGGGTTTAACAGGTCAAACATGGTGTAGTGGGAAAACAAAGACTGGTCTGTAATAATATTCAAGAAACAGGGTCCAAATAAATAAACATTATTTTATAATCTGCAGACTTGCTTCGACACACTTGAACAGTGTTTTCTTATTCATATTTCCTCCTAATGTGATGGCAGTCAAAAGTCAGATCTCTGACACTTCTAGAAAATCTGTATTTCTGTCCATTCTTTTGTATTCCTGCACAGACACTAACTGGATTAAATTGGATTCAATTTTTTTTAATGTGCTTTGTCCCTCAGAACTTTTCATTGCTCCTATAGGAAGACGTTGCTGTACTTTTGCCCTCCTGATCCCTTTTGTGTTTCTGGGAAATAAGTTGAGTTTTATTCCCACAATTTACAGATTAAGTATATCTGTATATATATCTTGTGTCTTATCTGTGTATTTTAAGGGCTGTATTTTCAAAAAATACACAGATGCTTGAAGTTCAACATCAGTAATAATTTTGATATCCCTTCTAGCCTCTTCTGCTCCAAAGCCTGGGGAACTGAAAGAGAAATAACTAAAGAATTTTCAACCTTTTGCAGAAAATTTATAGTTTTTTGTTGTTTTTGTTGTTTTTTTTTTTTCAAAAGTGGGAAGAAAAAAGATTTAGAAGAAAAGTTAGATCACAAGGAACTGAAAATGACCTAGGCAGAGGGAATGTAGGGATGACATTATGGCAGAGTTATTGATGAGGTTATCTGGCTGCTTCAGATGGAAGGAACACCATCATTCACATTATCAGAGCAGGCAGGATCACCAGTTAAAATCAGCTCAGAAAGGTTTTGGTCAGATGATTCCGTGGGATGCAGGGTAAGCAGGAAAAGGCTGATAAATCCTTCTGGACCCACAACAGGCTCACATGAGTGAGGTCCAGCCTGGCCTGGGACACTTGCAGGGATCCAGGGGCTTCTCTGGGCACCCTGTGCCAGGGCCTCAGCACCCTCCCAGGGAAGGATTCCTTCCCAATATCCCAATATCCCAATATCCCATCTAAACCTACCCAATATCAGCTAGAAACCACTCCCCCTTGAGCATCTTGAGACATTCTTCTGGAATGGATGAGCTCTCACAGGCTTTTCATCTTTCAGAGCCACAGACTGCACAAAATTCCAGACAAATACTTCAGAGGATAGGTATTTTTATTATTTTTTTCATGGATTATATACATTCTGTTAGTTCTTTAACTCCAGGGGCTTCTAACAAGGATAATAATTGTCCAGATGCTGCAGAGATAGAGGTTAAAAATGGATTATACATCATCTGTGCCTTCCTCAATGTAAAATGTCATAGCCTTTTATCACTGGATCAGTGATAAGGCAAAAAAATATTAAGGAAATTTAGGAAATGCTCTAATGGAAGCTGTCTTTTTTGGTTTATCATATACAGAGACTGTGGAGAAAAGGGTGTATTTGAGGAAATTAAAAAATCTTTGCTAAGGAAAGAAAATATTTCAATTTCCACCACTTGTTTTTTGTTCTCAGAGGGGTATAAGACTTTGCTGTTCCTTTCCATGTTTTTCACTTGACTTCCATCTGTTCTTCCAGAGAAGAGCTAGAAAAGAGGTCAAATAGCAACAACAAAATTTTAGATGACAATAGATGGAGGCAGAAATCTGCATTACAAATTTTGCTCTCTTTTTCTCCCATCTCCCAATAGAATTTTTACTTACATTCCAACAAATTTGTGTTTTTTTCCTGAAGTGCAGCTTTCAATTCCTTTGCATGAGGAAGACTAGAGGTCCCTCTGTGCTCCATGTGTGGCTCTACATCAGGGGAAGCTCTTGGCTTGATGGCTTATTCCTCCTAGAATTTTCAGCCCTTGCTTGCACCTCTCTTGGACAGTTTGCATCATGTTCTTCTCAAGCTCCACCTCCAAATGCAGCAGGATTTGAGCACAGTTCCTGAAGAAAGTGTTTCCAGGATGCCATTCATCATTCCTTAGGTGTTTTATGCAGCATTAATCTGACCCCACACCCAGGGAGGGAGTGAATGAATATTATTCATCTCAACCTCGTGTCATGGCAGTAGAAAAGTGCCCAGGATGACAAAGTAGACAGTGGTGCCTCAAAAGAATACAGCAAAGAAAGTAAGCTGAAGAGACCCTGATGGATTGTTCTGGCTGGTGGGATGTTATGAAATTTTTCCCTCCAAAAATGTTAGTGGGCTGTGGATTTGCTCTTTAAAGGTTAAGGATCAGTGGAGCTCTTGTTCTGACTAATGCAGTCTGCAGTTCTGAGCAAAACCAAGCCTCCAAAGTTGTGCCTGGTGTCATGAGAGTGAAGTTGTGTTTAAAAAATGTCAATTGTGTACAGGTAATTATTTTAATGGAACGAGGTGGTCCTGGAGCACTGGATCCAAAGGATGGAATTCAGAGCTGCTGCTGATTCCAAATGTTCACCACCATCCCTGCACACAAATTAACTCCCTTTCCCCCAATTTTGTTTTTGGCTCTTACTTCTCCCTCCCTATTTCACAAAGGTATGAGCTGTCCAGACCCTGAGATATCTGGGTTTGAGGAATTAATGAACCCTTTAAGCATCCATCTGGGATACTGTGTGTGAAACATATGGTGTGCTGGGAGAGCCATTTGGGAAGGAGGGCCAGGAAGACAATCCCCACTCCTTTTTGCCTTGCAGGTGCCTCCCTGCCAGCAGACCTGCAGACCTCCCTGAGAGCAGACCTGGGAGTGCTCTGCTGGAGTATTGCCATTTGATCCAAGCTTATATTGTGAAAAAGTTTCTAATAACCTATTAATTTATTGCACTGACTTAGTTCATTAACTTAGGAGAGTAAAGTTTTATATAAATATATGGAAACTTGAAATACTTTCTATATGTGGTGGGAGGGTGAGCATGGTTTAAAGGCTACAGGGAAACTGCTCCTGCTGCCAGGACTATTTACTTTCTAGTCTCAATGCCTCTGTTTGCCAGAAATAATTCAGAAATACCCAAGAAACAAGATTAAGTTCCTTTGGTGTGTGATAAAACACAAATGACATATGTTCCTAATGCGAGAGGTCTGGGAGAGCCACGGAGGAATCTGTTGTTGTTTGGCCTTACAAGTCTGACTACATAATTAAAAGAACTTCACAGAGGAAATGAGAAGCTAAATGGGGTTTTTAAGTCTTGGAGAAGCCACTGACAGTGTTTTTCTAATAGGAGCCAGTCTTGGTTGTCAGTTTTGAAGGACAATATTCAGTGACCTGACAGTTTGAGGCTTGTAAATGAAAGATCAGTTGTGTTGAACCTGCAGGGCATTCTCTAGTTTTTCTAAAAATTGCTCTCCCCCCTTGAACAATTATCAAATGTGCTTAAAAAAATTATCATTATGACCATCTTGAGATAAAACAGCTCTGCTGCAGAGGTGGATTCTAACTGGGATAAGTCTTCCATATACAGAGGGCTGATCCAACCCAGAAAAAGTGATTGATTCTTGTCCATAACGTCTTGAAGGATAACCACCAATATATCAGGCTCATTGTTTAGCTGCTGTTTTAACTGCTCAGATAAAAGAACAGGAGGTGATTGTTCTTGTGGAGAGGTTGGTGGGTGTGACAGCGCCTGAAAACTGTTTAATTCCAGAGAAACATAAATCCAGTGCAGTAGTCTGAGACACATTCAAGCAGGAAGAGCCTGTCTGTTGGGATAAGCGGGGAGAGTTCCTCATGGTCCAGTTGTAACTCAGGGAAGTTTTCCTTTCCTTGCATTTATTGAGCTTTGCTGTGGAAGGTTTTTTTCCCTTGGCTGGTGTTCCCTGGGTGGTGTTCTGCACTTGACAAATATCTACTATTTGAATTTTCTGTGTGAAAATTCTGGAGATGGTTAAACTCCTTCCTACCCAATGGCACCTGAAAGACACGTAACAATTTAATAGTTGTAACAGTTTATTAGTTTCCTCAAAGTGTCAAAATATAATTCATGTGTTTATTATGGGATGCATATGTTGAAAATATTTTCTCTTTGTTCAAAATAGTTCACAGACATGATTTATGTTTTAGGAATAGGAAGTATTCCTGTGTTCTAGTCGGAAACTGAGCTTCCCTTTGGTATCCGTGGCATGCAGGATTCATGGATGTACCACTGTTTCAGGGAGAGAAAATACCCCAAAAGGCTCCTGGGCTGAGTAAAGACAGGAAGGGATCACTCACCAGGTGCTGTCACTGGCAAAACAGATGTGATTTGGAGAAAAACCACTTTAATTTATAACAGCTCAAGTTGGGGTAATGAAAAATATAAACCGATCTTAAAACACCTTCCCCTCCATCCCTCCCTTCTCGCTGGGCTCAGCTTCCTCCTGATTTTCTCCTGCAGTGGCACACTGGGATGGGGACAGGGGCCATGGTCAGTCCATCACCTGTGGTATTTGGTGCTCCTTCCTCTTCAGTGGCTGGACTCCTAACACACTTTCTCTGCTCCAGAGAGGGGAAGAGAATCCTCCATGAACTCTCCAGCATCAGTCCTTCCCATGGGCTGCAGTTCTTCCCAAACTGCCCAGTGTGGGTCCCTCCCAGGGGGTGAGTCCTTCAGGAACAGATGATTCCAGCGTAGGTCTCCTGCAGGATCACAGGGTCCTGCTCCAACACAGGCTCCCTGAGGGGTCCCAGCCTCCCTTGGGCATCCCCTGCTCCAGCCTGGGCTCCTCCACGGGCTGCAGGTGGATCTCTGATTCCCTGTGGATGACCTCCATGGGCTGCTGGGACACAGTGCCTCTGGCATCTGGAGCACCTCCTGCCTCTCCTCCCCTGACCTGGAGACCTGCAGAGCTTTTTCTTTCTCATTTTCTCCACCACTGTTGCAGGTGGGCTTGGGCATGGCCAGCATGGAGTTCATCCTGACATTGGCTCCATCAGACATGGCAGAACCTTCCAGCAGCTTCCCACAGCAGCCACCCCCACAGCCCTCTCTGCTGCCAAACCGTGCCACACAAACCCAGAGGAAGTGTCTGCTGTGAATCCTCTGTTTTGATACCATCACAGAAGGAAGGTGCAAGCAGCAGAGGTAGAACTCATCCTGGAGCGTGCTCTGCTCCATACTACTGCTTTAGTAATAGAGTAGTTTCAAGTGGGGAGGACTAAAGATGTAGCAGCTATTATTAGCAAGGCTGCCTCTAAGAAGGTGTTTATTTTAGTCTTGCATGACTCATCCTTATTCTTACATAAAAGACAAGACAAAGTGCAGTTCACTGACTTTGGTCACTAATCAAAATACTGGCAAACCCTCAAAATGCCTGACTTCCCTGTCTGTCTTTTAAATCTGTGTCTTGCTTCATGACAAAGGGAAGGAAATAAGTAACTAGAGTTTATTCTTCCTGTGACTAAGTATTATCTAGGAAGCTTTTAACTAACCCAGCTTTTACAGTGAAAGTTCTGCACCTGTATAATTCACAGTGAGGGTTTTTTGGTTGTGTGCTGCTTCTTGCTGGCTGTCACGGCGCTGGATGAAATCATCGCTCTCGGCCACATTACGTCTCCTGCAACCTTCCAGATGGGCTGCAGCTATGTCAAACAAAATTCTTCATCTCTTCTTGATAAATTATGTGATAACCCCAGGGTGAGACAAAAAAAAAAAAAAAAAAAAAAGAAAAGAAAAAAGGAGGAAATAAATCCAGTTATGCATAGTTAAGTGAGGGCATCTTCATTAACCCAAGGTGGGGAGTGAGAGGCTGCCCAAGAGCTTTGTAAATAGGTGGTCCTCATTTTCAAAGGCATGAAGAGGAAAACATGAAAGCAGCACCTGCTCCAAGGCAAAATGAATGAATGAATGAATGTCACTTTTCCAGGGAAAGCAAAAACAGGAGCAAAGAAGGCAACTGAAGCCACATTTGATAATTAGGATTTCCCAATGGAAATATTTAAGAGGACTTTGCTAATGTTTTCATTGGAGCTGTGATGAATTCAGTACTTGAGACTTCAATAAAAAATGAAAAATTATACTGCATTTCCTGCTTAGAAGGCAAAGGAAGAAGTGAAAACATAAAATATATGACTTGGGTCACACTTGGGTTTCAAAAGTGAAAGATCATTTTGTCTTTCCAGGTGGAGGACACTAACCTTGATTTCTTATCGCAACCTGCAACCTGCAACCTATCCTTCCCTTCTATTCTTGGCTTGTAAAATTTATCCATTTCGCTCCTTTGTTTGGGCATGTGCCTTCCTGGCTGAAGAAAACACGCTCTGTCCTAGTTCTGAGTTATGCTTTGTTAGTGGCTTAACTTCTCAGTGCTGTTAGAAACTTTTTCCATAGTTAAAGGATGAATTTGATCCTACTTCTTGCTCCATCCCTGTTTCCCTATTATTTAGTCTATGAAGTTGGTGGAAAAGATTTGGATTTGTCATACTCCTGGCTGGTAAGGGTGATCTAGAATTTGTAAAGTGTCTCAGTAAAGAAAAGCTGAGCCACCCTGAGTGGGAATAGACTTTAATGGCACCAAATTAAGGCTCTGATGAAATACTCTTAGAGCTCAGAATGCAGGCAGACAGGAATATATTTCCCATGCATAGCAGGAGTCATGTTATCAAAATAAAGTAAAGGTTTAGGTGATTGATTTGTAGCTAAGAACATCACAACTGCGCTGTCAGGAAGGAAAACTCCAAGTTATAATCACAAAAGGTGCTGTTAGGCCTCCTTTGGGTTCTGAAAGAGAAGTTTCAATTGCTAAGCAACTAACCCCAAGATCCTGCCTATTCTGGAGCTATTATTAGTTTAATCTTGGTGCAGATAGGTAATGATACAGTGCTAAGATGCAATCTTGGCTTGGTTTCTAAAGTTCCAATAAATTTGCTTTATTTACCGGGACATATATTTGCTTCTATCCAAAGGTTTGGGTTTATGGGAAGGAACTCAACCTACTGAAACTGAAGGATGCCTATGCCCACGACAGGGGGATTTGGACTCTGAAGGTCTCTTCCAACCCAAACCATTCTATGGTACTGGGATTTTATCATAAAATTACTTATTTTTGAGCAATGATGGAAATATATTAGATGGTAACTTGAGAATCTGATGCTTTGAGGAGGCTGCATCCTGTTTTCTAGGTCTTTGATCTCTAACCAAAGTGACAAAATGTCTGTTTTTGGAGTTCTTGCATCCACACAACTTCCTACACATGCCTATGCCATAGATGCAGGAAAACTTTCCAGAGAGTTGCTGTTACTTTCTTCCATATCCTAAATTTTGGAGTACTACTCTGTGAGACAATCTCTTCTTTTATCTTTTAAAATAATGCTGGACTGGAATGTCCACAGAGATCAGGAATTCCCAAACAAACAAACAGCCACCAGCCAGAACAGCACAGAAAACCAGGAAACCCAAATTATTTGTCCTAACCTTGGCATACAAACCCCAGTGAATTTTACAAATTAGTTTTTTCAGTTGTGGATGCAGCCAATTCCTGAATAAAACAATGGGATTAAGTCTCTCCAAGAGCATAAAACTTCCAGCTCTTTTCTTCTGAGCAGGAACGCCGAGAAAGAACTGCCATGTTCATGGTTGTTTGCCATAAGCAAAATGGCTTTAAAGCTTTCTGCTGAGGAAACATTCAAATTGGAGTCAATTTTTGCTTAAAAGGACAATTTTCCCAGTCCTTTGTCTTTTTGTTTTATTTTTAAGTAGCCCTTGCCTGTTGTACCAACATTGGCCATTTGATGGAGTCAGTAAAGTCTCTATCAGATTAGAGCTGCTCTTCTCCACTGAGAAATTAGAAGGACTAATTAATGGCATCTTTTTGTCTGCCTGATTGATTTATTTATTTGTTTTTAAAGTGCTGCCTCAGAACCCCCTAGCTTTTTGCTATTCCTATGCCTTTTAGCAGCATTATTTCTTGCCTCTAGCACACACACCTAGGTTTTTCTCCATTCCTCAGGACAAAATTGTGCTCCCTCAGTAAGGAATGTGCTCTGGGTGATAAGCATGCATTATATATGTGTGTGAAAGGAGCTATGTATTAGCAACAATGGCTCACTTAACTATTTCAGACAGCATATATTTAGGGTGGCTAAAAATAGTTTTAATTTCAGAGACTCTCAGGAGCTTTGGTCGTGGATCAGGCGATCCGCAGGAAGATGCTCTGAAGGCTGAGAGCCATGCAGCAATCAGAGGCAGTGGCAGAAGATATTCTGCCTTGGATTTGTGCAATTCCAGCAGCGCTGCCTGTGCAGGATTTGGGGGACACAGTAGAAGGAGTGAGTAGCACACACTAAGGTTGCTTTTTACAAAGTTTCCTAGAGCTGAAGCTTTTATGTTGCCTCAGTCAGACTTCAGCATCTAAGTCGTGTCTTTATGGCTGTCTTCCTTGTAGTCTAAAAAAACCCACCTGGAAATCAATAAAAAGCATATTAGGATGCACTGAAATTGTCCCTCTACCATTGCCAGACTTGTCAATGCCAGTAACTGGGACAAAGCTGATTTAGGTCAAGGTATTTGGAGAGAAATCAGATGTGATGCTACTGCAATTTGGGCAATTAGGCAAAGAGCTCAGAGGCTGGAAGAAAAAAGAGGATGGCACTCAAGGAGAATCAATCACTACCTTAGAGTCATCTAAAATTTATACATTAGAGCTGTGAGTGTTCCTCCTTCTCACAGTTCTGTGTCCATGTGAGCTGGGAAAGCCATGTGAGCACCGTGGCACTAAAGGAATTGTTCCTGTGAGCTATGCAGTGGAATTGGTAACCTCCAGCAGGGTGACCTGGTGCCTGTTTGGCAAAATGCAAGTTCCTTTTCCCTGCAGGTTTATCTGCAGCATGTAGAATTCATGCCAGCTGGGAAATTCAAGTGTTCCATGTTCTCTGGGATGTGTGGCCGGTGGCAGGGAGCAGTGTGCTGGCACACAGATGGAGTCAGGCTCCAAAGCAAGGCAGCTGTGCCCATCCAGTCCCTGGAAATGGTCCCCAGCCCTTGCTGCTTCCCAGCTCCTGCGGTGGGAGTGCCCTTGGAGGTGCTGGCCAGGCAGGATTTAGTAGCCCAGCAGAGGGCCAGTGCTCAGGAGGGGCTGGATGAGGTGGATGATATTCCATCTGCATTGCTGTCCCCAGCCCCTCCAGGATGGGGATTTAGGATGAAGATTTGGTACATCAGGTGCTCACAGGAGTCATTCCAACACCTTGGGTGGTTTTATCTCCTGTGCAGGAGATGCAGGTTGCTGAGCACCTCAGGAATTTGAGCTCCTGAACCCGTCCATCAAGGGCAGTATCCGGGTCAGCCTGACACAGCTTTTGGCAATTCCAACTTTGTGGGAAATATTTGCTCTTTCTACAGTGTCTCCAAGTTTGAAACCGTTGCCTAAGAACTTGGTTAACACTTAAACTCCATTCTGCAACACCCAAATATAAATTTAATTTGAATTATAAGGGATGTGCATAATATTTGGTGTTTAAATTGAAGCTTCCCTCCCTTGATTTTGGAAGCACATAGCATTTCTGCCCTTCATTGTGGGGCGGGACCATCTCTTTTTTGTTTTTCTTAATAAACTAAGTTCCTTTTCTGATCCTTCCTTGTGTGCTTAAGACTTAGTTCACATTCCAAACTATTTAGCATAGAATCAAACTCAGTGGAGCTTTGCCGTTTGTTAATTTTGGGAGCTGGGTTGCAGAGAAAATTTAGGTGGCAGGAGAACGAGTCCGCAAAATTGTGATTTTGGGCACCTTTTCTAGTGATTCTAAAATTACTGTCGGTACAAATGAGGCTGCTGCTTTCTGATTGAAAATCCTGTTACGTTCTTGCTGCTTGGGCGTTGTCACTGGCGCTTTGTTTCTCTCCCTCCGTTCGGTGCCCGTGCTCGGGTTTGGGGCATGCTTACCTGCACAAGGCTCCTCTGCCGAGCTGCTGTGCTGGCACCAGGCTGGGCAGCTCTTGGAGCGCTCCTGAAATGTCAGGAACAGCCCTGGCATCACCCCAGCCGCTGCTGCCTCCGGGTGCTGGAAGGAAGGCGGCGGCAGCTTTGGCTTCCTTCTGGCCACTAGAAGGCAGGAAGCGTCTCCAGAGGTGTTTGCAAGGCTTCGTTTGGATGCAGGATTGGGCTGTGGAGCAAGTGTCCCCGCAGGAGAGGCTGCACCCAGCCTGGGAGCGGCGCAGGAGGCTGAGCCTTGCTCCGGGAGCGTTTTCCCTCGGGGCTGCGCTCTCTGTAGCCAAGGTGGAGCCTCTTCAAAGGCCGGCAAATTGCCTCCTGCTCCGTGAGTCACCAGATCATCCCGAAATAGATTTTTTATTTCCAAACTATTTACAAATAAAATCAAACCTAATGAAAGGTTTGTTGGTGATTCTTATTCGCTATGACAAAATGCTCCGAGGAATCTGCCGTTATCCTCTTCTGATGCTTGTTCACTCTCCAAAATAAATAATTCCTTCTTAACAGAGGAGCTCTTTGCACTTATACTCTTGCTTGAGAAGATAAAAAGTGGTTTTTCTGTGTGGAGAGTAAGTAAATTAGAATGTCGCTTGTTTGAAGTGGTAACAAAAAGCCTCATTATGAATTAATGAAGTTGCTCTTAATAAACAAGTTTGTTTCCTTTAAAAAGAGCTGCAAAAGTTATCTTTGGTTGCTTTTGTTGAGTTAATGTTGTGTAACACGGTATTTGCGTCTCATGTCTGTTTTACAATGCAGTTGTGCCTATAGATTTGGATGCTCTTTTGAGGTTGTTTTAAACTAAACATTTCCATGTTTGTAATTATGCTGTGCAATGACTCCATCACTGATATCTCTTTTTGGGGTTTATCTTCAATTTGTGAAGTCTGGCATAAAACGTGCACAAAAGCTGCAGTATGGTAAATGCAATCAGTAATTTTCTAAATTAAAATAGGACACTCACACGTCATCAGCTGACTGATGGGTATCTTCATTCTGATCTAACACAGAAAACATTTTTTAATGTGAGTTTGACTATTCTGTATGTGCTTAGACACTCCTCAGGCCCAGCCTTCAGCCCTCATTCCCTTGGCCTCCAAATTAAACTTCCAAGGGATTCCAAGTTTAAAACTAACATGGCTTTAAGAAAGAATTATCTCCATCTGCTCTAAGATTAGGCTTTCCTGCATGAAGAGGAATGCATGAGCAATACATTTTTTTAAAAAATATTGTTCTTAGAGCAGATGCATTTTCTGGAAAGTGACTGTATGTGGGAGGAGGAAATATAGATTATCAACACATGATGACAACACTTTCTGTCAATATATCTGTGTAATCTCTGGGAAGGTTTTAACAGAAAATCATTGAAATGTACAGAACCAGGCAGCTTGTATCCCATGTACAGGGTTTAATTTTAAATTGTGTTGCCTGACTAATGGGTGCTTACCTAATGTAAATTAATATTGGGCTGTATTATTAATGTTCATAAAGAGATCTATATTTTGATCCATATTTTAGAATTCTCTGCCTAATGGTCTTTAGTGTAGGTATGCACAGCTTTAAAAATAGAAGGGCTCAGCCTTCGAGCTTCTACCTCCTGTAAATACTTATCAAGTGGTTCATTCAGAATTCAAATAAAGATCCATTGTCCTCCCAGTGCTTGCATAATAGCACTGCAACTCCCCATTGGAAAATATGATATTTTTAGGGTGGAACACAGCCTCCTGTTTTCCTCCAGCGTTGGGAATTGTTTAATTGGGGTCTGAAGCCCTTCATCCCTTTGGGGTGCAGGGTGTGCAGGTGGGTGCTGTTCCAAGGGCACAGCAGGAACGGGAATGCTGCCTCAGCTCCTTCTGCTCCCCATTCCTGTCCCACACAGCAGCACAGGGGGAAGCTGGAGCTGGCTCCAGGGATAGGCCTGGCTTGGGAATGCTCTCTGCCAAAGGGGTCCTGTTCTTGGTGCTGCCCTGGAGGAGCTGCCCCAGGGGAGCTGAGGGGCAACAGGGACCGATGGTGGCACAGGGCTGCCGAAAGGAGGCTCGTCCAAAACTCATCAGCAGAACAGACCAGCTCCACCCACTGTGCTCGGATCACAACGACAGTCTGTGATCCACAGCACAATTGTCCTTTTAAGCGTTGATTTTTTCCCCCTCTGGAGTCAATTTATCAGTGAGGGAGCAGCAGACTGGGATGGGGGTGGCTGGCCAGCAGAGGAACAGGGAGGGCTGAGAGTTTGTTTGTTTTCAAGCTTCTTGAATGAGCAGCTTGGCTTGCATTTCTTTCCTTTCCTTGGTTTGCTCCCTCCTCAGAGCAACCCCCAGCAGAGGAGGATGACTGTGGCTGTGCCAGGGGAATTAGGTGGAAGCAGCTCTGGCTGCAGTGGTTAAGCAGTTTTAGATTTTCGTGCATGCTTTCATCTGTGAAGGGCAGACATGCTAGAGAGGTTTCTTTACTATATGGGTGACCTCTAGTTTGCTATTTTTGGTACCCTATTTTTGGTGCTTTCTCTGTACCATAATTTATAGGCTATGAGAACAAATTCAGTATAAGAGGCATGTTCACAAGATGAATAATGTAAAGGTACTCTCTGTTGTGCTTCAAACTTCATTTTAATTTCACTGAATTTTAAACTAGCACATATTTTTTTGAGCATTTCAGTATGGGAAAAAACATTAGTTATCGGCTTATCTTCAGTGGGCTTATTTTAAGGAAAAAAAGAAGCAAAACAGATGTGCACAGTTTGTTGGAATCTTTTCCCTGAGAGAAGTTAAAACATGAGAAGCTGCCACTTCTTGCACCTGGCAGGCGTCGGACAAATTCATCTTAAGTGCCACTTAATTGATTGCGGAACACTGCAGTTCAATCAACTGCAATAAAGTTAATTGAACCTCTCCAGTGAAATGTGACTTAAACCAAAGGAATCAAAATAGGAACAGGTACTAATTAATGGAGGCCATTATTTTTAATGGGACAGGGTCCAAGTAATTGAGTGATGTTTAAAGGTTCTGTGTAGTCTCATGAGGATGGGAGTCACTTACCTGCGACAGCTTTCAGGTTGGGTATAAGTTTGCAAAATGCAAAATTTTAGATGAGAGTGCTAATTTAACATAGTTCTGCCTTTTAAATCATGCCATGGGTAAGAGATGAAAAGCAGCCTTCAACCCTGCTGCTTTTTTGGGGTGTCAGCTTTGATCCCAAACTAATCCAGTGAGTTTGTACTTACTAGAAGGAAACAAATTGTGCATTTCCCTCGAGGGAGGTTGGACACTGGCATGGGGCCAGTCTCAGCTGGGTGAGACACAGATGAGTGTGTGACCATCTTTATAGGCTGGTTTGACTAAACTTAGACACGTTAAAAAAAATTTAAAAAGGTCTTTGAAGGACTGACAGATGTTACGCTCCATTCAGGTTTTCAACTTTGTCATATTATTAAAATGTGTGTTTAACCAAGGCAGGAGATTACTCCCACATGATATGTTTGTAGAATGATGGGAAAGAAAGGGGGAAATAAAGGCTGTTTAGGCTTTTGGTAGTTTGGCACAGGAAAAAAATTGATATAAACTGGTTACACCTAGGACAAAAATTAGGAAAAAACCTGTTCTTCTCAGAGGTTCTGGGCCTAACAGGAATAGCAGGGATGAGAAATCTGAGAAGTTCCAAGATGGAGCTTGGCTAAATTTTAAAGAAACAAATTTTGTGATGCAGTTGCCATGACAACCAAGGAGTCTGGAGTTTATGATCTGAGATGCCTCCTCCTTCCAGTGCCTCTCAGAAATAGATGTTCCTGAGCACAGCTGAAGCTTTGGTGCCACTGGGGGGGATGGATCGCTGCCGGCTGAGCCCTTCCTCGACAGCTCTGCTGTCTCCAGGCAGAGACCACATCCACAAGACAGTGCTTTTGCCACTGCTGAATCAGCCCAGGGAAAAGTCTTAGCCTGGCTGGAGCAGCCCTGCAGATCCCACGTATCACCAGGCTCCAGCCTGTCCTGCTGCCCTTGCCCAGAGCGCCTGGCAGAGCATCTCCCTTTGCCACAGGAACTGCATCAGAAAAGGCACAACGTTCTCCATGTGTAAACAGGGGGAAATGTGGTGACAGGACGGAGTCCAAAACCTCAGGATGTTGTCTCTCCACAGAGTATTTTGCTTTAGGCATCTTACATCTTGTTTGTGTGCAGTAATATTTGAGTTTATGCCGAGAAATTTATGCTGTAGCAAGGCGACGAATGATTTTGATGTTCTTCCCTTAATTCATGTGTGCTTCTTTTCTGAAAGGCTGTCAAATCCTTCCTTACAATATTTTTTCTTCTGGAGAAGCCCCATAAATGACAGAATTCAGGTGGGAAGTTGCCTCCTTTGATGACCTAGTCCAATTCCATGCTCGCTGGCTTCATCTTTACATCATGCCATGCAGTAAGGCCACAGGGCAGGCTAATCTATGAACAAGTGAATTACTGCAATAACATCATTAATGCAAGAGGTCAGCTGGAATTCCACATCCTTGTATCTCTGCTTCTGTGAGGCTTTTTTTTTTTTTTTTTTTCCTTTTAAAAGCATCTTTTAGATCAACAGAGTACATGAAGCCTCTGCAGCATCTTTTACACCAAAGTAGATTAAATGGGATATGGTTAAACACTAGTGGGAATCAGTGATGTTTGTGTGAGAGGTCAAAATGTAAACAAACTTCCCATTGTATTAGGAAGTCTTCAGGAATTTTCCAGAGACTGTTCAGGGCCTGTTTCAGAAACTGTTGAAATAAATGAATAGTAGGAGCCTGGTAGACTGAAGCCATTTGCTTCTGTCATTTAAGCTTCTGTGGTGTGATGGGTATAATTGGGTTTGCAGAGACGAATTCATAAATTAATTTCCATTATGAGACTCATTTATATATTTTATTATTACTTTCTATTTTAATCTAAGACGCAGGTTAAAATCATGGGCAATTTTGAGACAGTGAATCTTGATATCATTTGTGATTAAATACATTTTGTAAGCACATAAAATGTCATTACACCAAAGCATCTTTTGGCTTTGGACCTTTTTAACTCAGCTCCTCATTTGGATCTGTTGGCATTTTTGCATGCAGGCCTTTCCTGGGATGCTCAGGGAGAAGTAGGCTGTCAAGAGAATTTGTTCAAGTTTACTTTCACAGAAGCCTTTCTGGATTCTCTATGTATCCTTGTGCTGTCCATGAGCCATTAAATCCAGCTTTTAGAATGAAATTAGACGATAAAATAATAGGATTTTTGACACTAAAGATGCTTGTCAGGTGCAAATCTGGGACATTTGTGCTGGGTTATGCTAAATGCTGCTCCAGCCCCTCCCAGTATGGCCACAGACACCACAGCCCATTGCTGGTTTTCAGTGGGTGACCCCTGGGTTGGCACTGTGGGTTTACTGAGAGTGCAAATAACTTCCCCAAAAGTGTCTGGGTCACTGTGTCTCTCTTCCTCTCACATTTTTGTCTTCAGATGGGAAACTCTTACTGGCTGCTGACAGGCAGTGCCACGTGCACAGCTCCGTGGTTGTTTGAAATGCAGAAGCATCATTTGAGCCTGCAAAATCACTTGTGGGCTATTTATTTTCCCTGGTACAAATTGTGATTGGGTTTGTGTGTGTGAAATATTTATCAAAAAGGGTGAATTTTAAAAACGTGTAGGCAGGGGGTTGTAAGTGTGTGTAACGGGTTTGGGGGTTTGTTGGGTTTTTTTTAAAGTAGTTCAGTGGATAAGGAAGAGCTTCTGAGAAGCTGCTTCTGGGAGGATGCACATTCCCAATTTCAGCTATTCCACCAATGGGCATTCCAAGCATAATGATGGAGTTCTGTCCACTTAATTACTGTTAAAAATGATTGGCTGCCTTTTGCACTGAGGGAATGTTTTGGTAAGGGAAGAATTAGGATGATACATTGAAGAAATCAAGACTTTTTAATTTTTTTTTTTAATTAATAGAACAAAGTCTGCAAAGATCTCTTTCTCTGGTAGTGATTTTTTTTTTACCTTTTGCACCTTCCTACAGGAAGGCTGCTCTGGTGAATGTGTTCCAGCTCTGTCAGCTTACAATGTGCAGGTTATTTTACTATTGTATTATATTATATTGTATTGTATTATATTACATTATATTATATTATTTTTCAACCCATTGCATAACTGTGCATTTCAGGAAAAAATACGCTTTTATCCAGCCTGTTTAGACTATTTATAAAGACATTCAGTCTATGAGATTATATTGCTTCACAAATTAATTCTCTCAAAGTAATTTCTATCTTACTTCCCAGTATCCAGATGAAAGTAAAGGATGATTTTCAAAATACAGAATTCTGAGGCTTTTCCCAAGAGTCCAGAGTGGACAGAGGAGAGTTATTGAAATTGTGAGCTGTCCCAAGGGACAGATTTCCTTGAATTTGGTTTATTGGGTGACCAGATTTCATTGATGTAGCATAGACCCAGCCTCCTCACATGCCTATTTCTATTGTCTATTTCCACTTATTTATGAAGGACATGGAGAAGAAGCTCAGTGCAGGAATGTTTTGTGGAATAGCAGAAGGAAAATAAGAACCTCAGGTTTTGCAGTGAAAGATTGCAGAAAATACGCAGAAAGATTGGCTTGTAGAAAAGGGAGAGAAACACATTTGTGCCTGCAAAAAACTTTCTAGAGTTTCCTTCCAAACATTTAGTTATTAAAAGAAAAAGTAGGTTTTGGGTGTTTTAAAGAGTGGGATTACATTTAATACTAAGAACACAGGTGATTATGAAATTAATTGCACAGTTGGAATGGATATCTGCTTTACTGTCTCACAAACTGCCCCCTGCCAAAGCTTGAAGTAGCAGTCGAGAGAGATTTGCCTCCAGTTATTCACACCTGGAAAAGTTTCACTGAATAATATCAAACTAAAACTGCCAGACAAACCTGCTTGAACTCTGGTGTCTCACTGCTTAACGACCCTTCCTGCAGTCATTTGGCTCCTGGGTGAAATATTGAAGAAGGGTAGAAGAAATAATGTCACGGAAATCCTTATAAGCTCTTGACAATTCCCAAGTTATTGCTTTGTAATCATGCTCCAGTTTTACCCCCTGAGGTGCTAAAGACTGAAGATGAGGTTCTGCTCTGCTGGTTTTGTGATTCTTTTGTTCTCTAGTATTTCTGTAAGACTCTGAGTTAAATAACCTCCAGCTCTCCTATCAATATTTTTATTTTATTTATTTTGGAGTAAATCTTTTCGATCCCAGCTTTTGTAACTGTGCCTTTTCAACAAAGCTGCTATAAACAGTCATTTACAGGTTCTGTTTCTGAGGCAGCTTTAAAAAAATGTGTTGTATATATTTGCTCCTGCTCTAAATGCTAAATATCATTGCACAGAACGATAGGAACAGATGGGATGCTGCATAAGCTGTTTATCATATTACACATTTATCACTTTACACTAGTGAAGTGTACATGTGTTTGATTAATATTGACTTTTGATTTATTTGGAGGGCTCTATTTTTTGACAGCATTAGGGATTACATTGTAATCCTTACTGGCTTCCAAGCTTGAAATTTAATTCCAGTAAAAATAGAGTGGATGCATTCCATAATTCTTAATTACATGATTTTTTTTTTCCTGTGGAAAAGAATTACCTGGTTGAGGCTTTAATACTGGAAGGAATTCAGAAGTAAATGGTAACGCTGTTTGCTTCAGTATTTTAGACAGATTAAATTTAGATGCCATTGGTCCAGCTAAATAAATATCTCTTGGAATTAAATACCAGATGCTAAGGAGGTGTAAAATAAAGCAAACCAGCAAGAGCCCTATTTAAATCAATATTCTTTTATACCCTCCACCTACAGAAGGAGAGAACTTCGTCTTTGCCTGCTCAACAGGTCTGGATGTTCAGCATGTGTTCCACCTACGTCACAGCCCATGGGACCAAAAAAGCCCCTGGAGCCCGGGCCCCGAGCTCCCCACTGCAGCACTCTGCAAACCAAGGCTTTCCAATGCACTGCTTCATTAAAATGCATTTTGCCTCAGCTGAAGCCTAAAAAAAGGGAAGGTTTTCCTTCCGGACAATGGATGGAAAAATGATTTCAAGTTGGAGTGGGGTGGCTTGTGCTGTTTGTTCTGCTAAACAGCAATAATATTTAATGAGAAATTCTCCTCTAAACTGTAAATCCTTTAGAGTGTGAGATGCCCAGCCTGTCAGAATAAATAGAGGAGGCTAAAAACACTTACTTTGAGAATGACTGTTCATTTTGGAAGGCATTGAGTGATCTCAGTGAAATATTACTGAGTCAGTGGAATTTTGGAGAGAGATCAACTTCCCAGCATGTATCCTGGCAGCAGCTCTTCCTCCATTCCTCAATATCTTTTATGTTCAAATAGCAGAGGCAGCACTTCAGTCTTACATGTTGTCATCATTCAAATTTCGGATAACTTTCAGTGACTCCTTATAGATTGAATGAATAAATAAATTACTTTTAGCCCTGCTTATTTACAGTTTTTATGCCTCTGCTTTCTTCTTTGTCTATTAATTGATATTACGGAAAGTCATATCCAGCAAAAAGGATGATTTAGAACTAGGAATTACTGAGAGAATACATATATTTATTTTTTTCCCCTTAAGCTGATTGTTGCAGTGCAGTTTGAAGTTTAATTGGCATGACCACAGTAGCTGCTCAGGGCTTCATGTATTTAACTCTTCTTTTTCCATGGACATGTTTTGGGCCTGCTGTGGCCCAGTTGCCTTTTCTTACAGGACAGGAGATACTACCAGAAACTTGCATAAGGAGAACTCTAGTTGTTGTAAACAAAATATGTAAAGGGCAGGATTTGGTTGAATTTATTTAGATGTGCATTTCCCAAAGGAGTAGCCTTGTTTTCTGGTCATCATGTCAGCTATGCACTGTTCCTTAAGTACGTACTTTCACTAAAAGGCAGTAACCAGAAATTCTGTTTCTACCTGTTCTTTCCACGTTCTGTTTATAAAAATGATAGAACAAAAATTTTCTGCATTTTGATCTAAAAGACTCCTTCCTTTCTGTGCAGGTTAATAATGAGAATGTAGTGAAAGTTGGCCACAGGCAGGTGGTGAACATGATTCGACAGGGGGGCAATCACCTCGTGCTGAAGGTTGTCACAGTAACCAGGAATCTTGATCCAGATGACACAGCAAGGAAGAAAGGTACATTTTTGTCTCTTCCTAACGGGTTCTCCTGCTCTTCCTTCCCAGAAAACCAAGTATAGGCATGAAATTGCTGTTTTCTAAATTCTGATTTATTAGACTTCGCTTCTAAAATTTTTTTTCTTGCTTAATTTGGAGTGATTTAATTCTGTTGGGTTAGACATTAACCCGTGGCCAAAAGAGCAATATTCTCTCATCATGCTTGGCATTAAAGTTTATCTTTTTGGGGTTTTCACCTGTGTATATTTGAGGATCTTATAGTAAAATTCCTTGCAGTAGTGAGAAAGGAAAAACACTAAGAACAGATGATCTTTTATTAATTTCAATGTACTTGAGATGGAGGGAGTTTGGCAGTGTGTTTCTCACCCACCCATCCAAAAAGCCACCACAAAAACTTCACCCCCCAAAAAAAGAGGAAAAACCAGGAATTTACACTGTTTCCATCACCTTAGATGCCCCTGAGTTTGGTTACCCAGCTATGCTGGGAAGTCATTAGGCCCTCATAATTATCATTAAGCAGGAAAGATTGCTTCTGCTCACTGGTGTTCCACACAGCAGCCGCACATTCTGAAAGTTCCTGTTCCTGCCATGGTCCCGTGAGTTCTCACTCAGGCACACCTGGCTCTGCACGGGAGCAGCTCAGGAGCTGGCACTCCAGGACTCCCTCCTGCTCCAGGACTAGAATTTCTGTCTGAACTGGAAGGGCTTTTCACCTCCACTGCCTATTAAAAATAATAATAATTTTTAAAAAACAAAAAAAAAAATAGTGAGACCAGCTTCTGGGGTGGAGGGCAAAGGCTGTACTAAACTAAATTGTGTCCCTACATGACCCTGCATTATTTTTGTCTTGATGGAATTACTGTTCACACATTTTAAACAAACCTTTTTGCCTCTGCCTTTTGGTGTGTATCATATTGACCTTAAATGTAGTGACAGGGCAAGGGGCAGTGCTTTAAACTGAAAGGCAGGTTTAGACTACATGTTAGTGGGAAATTCTTTATGTGAGCGTGGTGAGTTCTGGCACAGGTTGCCCAGAGAAGCTGTGGCTGCCCCATCCCTGGAGGTGCCCAGCGCAGGATGGATGGGACTTGGAGAAACCTGAGATAGTGTAAGGTTCTTTTCTGACTGCCAGGAATATTTGTTATCAGGATACTAAAGCACAGATTGTTGTTTCTGTGCTAGATTATCGCCTTGATATTTTAAGACCTTATATAGTCCAAGGATCACCCATTTCCCTTAGAGACACCTTAACAATTCAGATACATTTGAATGTTCTTTCCTGTGTTTCTCAGATTGAACGGTTTCTCCAAAAATTAAATTAATCTGCCAGAGATTGGCTGGTGCCCAGGAGGTCTTTAGCCCCTCATATTTCCCAGAAGGGGCACCACTGCTGTGAGGTCCTTTCTCTAGGAAGCCCTTTTCCTGCTGGGAAACAGAAGTGCACAGTTATTTAGCTTTAAATGTTTCTATGTATCCTGTTACATAAAAGCTTGCGGATGTGTCAAGCAACCTACGCTAGAGCCAGAAACAGTGGAGAAATTCAGTCCATGAAAAGCATCTCAGGGCTTTTTCCTCCGCATGTAGGTATTTATTCTCGCCTTGTTTCATGGAGCTGATTCTTTCAGTGGCTATGGAATTGTGGCTGTGAGCATAGGGCTTCCAGAGGGTGTGTTTTGGCTGACACTTGTGTGTTTTTCTGTTCCATGCACAGCCCCACCACCTCCTAAGCGAGCTCCAACCACTGCACTGACCCTGCGGTCTAAGTCCATGACCTCAGAGCTTGAAGAGCTTGGTAAGAAAGTGTTTTTTGGCAAGCATGCTGGCTTGGTGGAGATGTAAATATCTATCTATATGTCTCTATGTGAAATTGATGAAGGGAGCTGCACTGTGTACAGTGTCTAGAGCAGAGGAGGTTTTAAGAATGCTGCATCTTTGGAGAGTTCAAAATGTGCATGACTCGCATGAATGATTTTTGTGGAGACTTGTGCCTTTACTGCTGCGCAAGGGAATGTTGATACATTTTATGCATCATCAAAGTCTGGCACATCTACCAAAAAAAAAAAGGAAAAAAAAAAAAAAAAAAAAAAAGGAAAAGAAAAAGAAAATAATGCTGTATCATGTTTTGTTAGCTTTGCTTTCTAAATTTTCAGTTCATCTAATATTGTTTTATTTTAAATTTCTGTGGCCTCTCATTAGTGGATAAAGGTAAGCTGCCAGAAGCTGTTGTTAAAAGCTGACAGTGTTAAAGCAGCTTCAACTTCAACTTGTTTCATTTGATCTGAAAAAGTGCATATTATGATATCACTTTGACTTCTGTGCATGATACAAACTTAATTCCTCTCACTATTAATAATAAAAAAATTACTGAGCATTCAGTCTTTTATTTGCTAATTTTGAGAAATGTGATTGTAGATTCCTTTGCTTGATCATCCACATTCTAGATATGCATAATTCTTCAGGAAATTGTATTCATTTTCTAGAAATGAGGAAGGTAGTTGTTCTTTTCTTCCTGGTTTTAATCTGTTAGGTCATTAAAAGGTAGAATTTCTGCAGCTAGACTAAGACATGGAAATAGGAATAAATCATATATAAAAAGATAAAAGCCCAGTGCGTATTTCTATATGGCTATAACAGTAAAACAGTGTGTTGAGCAAGTGAGAAATAAAACCAAACCATATCCCTCACTGCAGAGTAATAGATGATTATAATCCACACAATAAAACCATTTTTCCATGTAATTTTACAGTGATTTAAATACTTAATTTTATAATTTTGGGGTTTTCCCGACGTGGTCTCATCTGAAAGCAAAGTAGAAGGAATCACACCCTTGTGGCCCCTTTTTTTTTCCCCTGTAAGTCAGTGATGGACCCCATCCATCCTTTAGTGAGTCAAGTCACGTAACTCCTGTGGGAAGTCTCCCAGCAAAGTGGTGCTGAAGTGGGTAGTGTCTTCTCTATGGCCTAACAACCAAATGAAGACCAAAAAACCACCCCAGTCTGATTATTTAGCTCCAGGCGGTCTCAGAAAATGTGAGTTTTGTTTACAAGGAAGTTTAGGACCTTAACTCAAGGTATCAACAGCTTGTGAATGCTCCATCACTTTTCTTCTAGGATTAAAATGTAAAATATTGTTTCTGGAGCACACTTTGTGGGTCTGAGTGTTTTTCATTTGCTTTTCTTTCATGGAGTGCTGAGAACTTGTTAAACTTTGCTGGTTTATCAGCCACCTTTCCCAAGGGGACAGCAATCCTTGGGTGCCATTTTTGCCCCTTCATTTTCCTTTTCTGCCAATTGCTTTCAAGCTGAGAATATTCTTCTATTTCTCTGACTTTTTCAATCTTCCACAGGAGATACTGGTCTTAAAGCAAAGGCAGCACTTTCCTAAGGGAGAATAGCTTGTTAATAGTAATGTGCCCAGTGGAGACCATCATATTTTAGCTTTCCAAACTCCCTGGTCAGGCTGTGGCCCTTGCTTTGCTGCTTGTCCTCACCAACTGGCAAAACCCCACTGCAACTCCTCTAACAAGAAGCCATGGGACATATTTCCATTTTTAGCACATTTCCCATTCATACCTTTATCCAGATGGGACAGACATTGCAGTGGCAGGAGTTTTCTGTTCTGAGGAATAGTCCTGCACCATGTTCCAGAGGTGTTTATCCCCTAGGAAAGCTGTAGTAGTGTCAGAAATTTGCTTTCTTCCTAAAACAGTCTGTCAATGCCACTTCTGTGACACTCTGAACATTTGCCACCCTAGCAAACAATGTGACTGCTGTTCCAAATAACATCTGTGGTCTACCTATTTTCATATTTGTTCTGGAGAAGGGCTGTTACCAGAAGGGACAAGAATTCTTAAATTGCACAGCAACTGAACAAGCTTCCACAGGGAAAATGTTCTCCCTATCATCAGTTAAAAGTTGTCTCCTGACATAAAACACAGCTCGTATGTGTGTATTTATCTATAATTTATATATCCCTCTATGTATTTGTGTATATATTGGACATCTGTGAGAGCTATGAGAACACCCACATTTTTATAGCCATTAAACTCTCTAATGAATGAGCAATTCTTTCATGCCATATATGTGCAAACCAAATAGGAAGTACCTATAAATGGGCACTGTGGATGTTCTCATCAATACCTATGTGTAACCCTTTTTCCTGAACTGGAGAAGCTCATGGTCTCAATAATGTCTCGTGACAAAGAATCCCACGGGCTAATGATGTGCTGTGTACAAATGTATTTCCTTTTTACTGGTTTTGAATGTGATGCCTTTAATTTTATTGAATGTCCCTCGTTATGTAATAGAAGAAAAATGTAAATAGAAACTCCCCATTTGTTTTCCCTTAGAGTGCATAGTTTTGTAATGTCTTATAGCTAATTTAAACATTTATTTTTTTTTAATTATCCATCTTCCAGTCATTACAGTCCCTTCCTTTGCCTGGCTCTGAACCCTACTTACAGTTTTATTGACATGTTTTGAGCTATTCTGTTCTTTATAATACAGAGCAGACCATCTGAGCTGTTCTCTTTCAAATTAATCCAAAAGATGGCAGTATGCTAATGATTCCTTTCTATTTCAATCTGCAAAGATTTGGAAATGCCCAATGTTGTCATAGTTTGACAGCCCTGGTATCAAAAAATTGCTCCAATTACTGTTTTTAAAAAATAACTTAAATAAATCTGCATGTATCCCTAATACCTGCAGGGGAGAAATTCCTCGTAGTTATCATAAACCCTGATAAACAACTTGGCAAAAGCAGTTTTTATCTACTGTGGTTTGAGAGATACCTGTTTAGTAGAGGTGAGCAGGGAGAGACTGACATCTTAGAGGGAAGGATAATGTTTGAGCTCAAAATGACAGACAAGGATTTAGCATATTAAAAAAATTACCTTCAGAATTGATTCACAGTTCATTCCCTTTCTATTTCCAAGCTTCAGTACGGAAGAAGAAGGGTAAGGGGAAGCATTTTGTCTCTTGTTTAACCTGTTTCTCACCTTTCCATAGTGAAGGATAATAACAATGTAAATGTTGGCATATGGTCCAGTTTATTTTATGGTGTCAAATGTACATTAATTATTGTATATGTTTTTTTAGTTATTTAGTTAACAAATTGCAAACACACTAAGAAACTCAAACAGAAGACCACATTCGAAAATATCCCCCACATTTCTTCCTTTTGTCTCCTTTCCTTCACCTTGCCTTTTTTTCCCTTCTCTGTACCCGACTCTTCTCCAACCCCTCCATCTCATCTCCTCACAGTTCCTGTGCTGCTGGCAGCCACAGAGGGTTAGTGGCCACTGACCCCGCAGTGCAGTCCCTCGTTAGCGATCCCGCCCGGCTCCCGAACGGCCTCACCTTCCCCGTGCCCACTCTGTGTCTGTCTCAGAATCAGGGATCTTGCACACCACACCCGAGCTTCTCACCCCCAGGAATGCTGCTCTGTCCAGTAGAACATCTTCCACGCTGTCCTGTATGCATGGAGTGCCCTCCCTGGACTGAGTCATGAGGCTGTCCACCACCTTCTCCTTGAGATCTCTCCCAGAGTCCCCCCTTCCCTAGATCCCCACTGAGTCCCAGCACTGATGGGAGGCAGGGGGCAGGTAGAAACAGCAGTGCTATTGGAAGTTTCCATAAATGTATTTGTGTGTACAGAGGGTTTGTTTTGTTAAGCTGCACTTTCTCCATGCTCCTGTACATCATTTTGCTTCCCTAGATTGTGAGCTCTCCCGAGCAGGGGCTCTTCATTTCCACCTTCTCATGGAGTCTGGCCCAAGGAAGAGTCTCCCACTTCCCTGAGCCCTGGGGTGGTAGCTGGTGAAAAACAGGCTGTGTCCTGCTCTTGGATGAGGTTCAGTGTCATGGAAAGGAAAACTAGGCTGTAGGCAGTGTCTTCTCTCAGCAGGGAAGCTTTTCCTTTTTGACATTTAATAGGACGGAATTGGGTTATTTTCCACTCTGTATTTTCCTGCTCTTTCCTGGCCTCCTTTCAGGTGGTTACCAGAGGTTTCAGCTAGGGATATTTGCCATTCTCCATTCAGAGAATATGACAGAACAAACCACATTGCTACTGAAAAATACGTTTTGGCAGCATATAAAAAAACTTTGTGTTGTTGTGTAGAGTCTTCTGTCAACCAAAAATTCAGTTTTCTGGGTCAGAGATGAGGGAGGCATTAAGATAAAAATAATGGTTTCTGTGGTTCTGTCTGACTGGTCTTTTTAGTTATCTCTGGAGATGGGTTCTGGTTCATTGGGAGAGCAGGGGAAAAGGCAGGACAGGACATAGAGTGTATTTTTTGATATTCAGGATAGAAGATAAGGTATTTGTTTCTAAAAAGGTGATAAAATCCTTAGGTTTGGAGCAGTATGGCATGGGCAGTTCTGTCATTTTACTGCAGTTAAAAAGCATGAATTTAACTAAAATTTAACTTCATCTGTGCCACTGACTTTCTGCTTGCAGTAGTTGCCTGACTGAGAGGTAGCTTCCAACCTTGAAATGTGTCTGTGGAGGGGTCGTGTTTCCAAACTACTTTCTGGATTTTGTGAGACACCTGGGAGGGGGGAGAGGTGTTCTTCTTTCTTGTGCCTTGTAGTTTAACAAGAACTGTTGTATGAGTAAATTATGGCAACATGTAAACCAGGAATTGTAGCAGCAACTTGTTGGAGGCAGCACTTAAAATGTGATTCCATTAATACTGAAGAATAGCCAGGATATTCATGCAGCAAATTGAAGTGAAGGTTTGATAATACTATGAAAATGAAAGATTAAGGGGAAAATTTGAGGTCATAATTTTCATCATCATGATGGGAAAATAGGTGTCATTAGAGCTTCAAAATTAATATTTTAAAACTGTAACTCTGTTCATAATAAGTTTGTGCAGCTAGTGGAGAGCTTGGTTTTAAAAGGCTTTTCCTTCAGTTTTTGTTTTGACTTATGAATAACTCGATGTGGAGGGAGAATTTTAAAATTATATGATCCTTAAGGAACACATCCATAAGCTAAGATCTGTAAATGCCTAGATACATGATTTAGAAGTTTCCTGCTCCTCAGCTTTCTTTGCTGCTGGGAAATGGGTTTGACTTAGTGAGTAATTTGGGATTTTCAGTGAAAGCTGAAGTGGACAGTGTTGCATTTGAAAAGACCTGTTATAAAATCCTCTAAGAGAAGGGATCGAATGAAGAATAGAGCAGGTTAAATTTCCACAGCGAAATGGGAATGACAAGATACATAATCCTCCTGCATTAATAATAATCTGCTGGCAGTGTCACATGGGTGTCAGTTGTGAGCTGGGGTGATGCTTTGTTTGTTCTTACATTTGATATGGTAATCAATATAAAATATTGATATATACCATATACTGATAAAGTATGTGTGTTGGTCCTGGTCTTTGGGGTTTGGTGCGGGCTGCAGTACCAACTACAAATAAAGGATTTTCTCCTTTGAAGGGTTTAGATTCTATCACCACCTCACATATACAGAATAACTGTGATATATCATCAACACAGAATATTGTTACCCGGCATCAAGTCTGACTGGCATTTGAATAGAAAAATATCAGTTGATGGCATTCAAAAGAAATATTATTAGCTCTGTCTGCAATAAGCATTCCCACTTCATCCCATTCCTGTTGTCCATTGTTTCAAAGGTGGCACCTTCCAATGGCATCTGAAACAATGAAATTGCAGAGCAAATATATATAAATGAATGCCAAGCAGTGGATTAGCTCACAGTGTTCTGTTCTGTTTGAAGAGACCTCACCCAAAGCCATCTGGGTTCAAAACTCACTTTTTTTATTTCACTGTGCTGGAGTTGATGATGGAGATTTGTCTGCAGGGGACAATGGGAATACCCCCAAAGCAACTTTTACAGCACTCACCACGGCAGCTCCTGAGATAGCTCCCAGCACCTGCAGAGCTTCTCTGTAGGAAGAAGGTTTTCAGAGCTTCACCAGACACTGTTTCAGAAGATGAGCACAAAAGGCATCAGGCATCATGAAGAGCTCTTGAAGGTTATCCCTTGTAAGTAATTGATTTGCATTACGTATTTGAAATGCTAATGAGGTGGCAGTGTAGTAATGAGGAAGAGGTTGTCATCGGGTTGTCATCTATCTCGAGCAGAAAGCAGTGACTCTGGGTGGAATTTGTCAAGCCTGTGTGAAGAAATGCCAGCCCCATTTGTGGGTGGTGCAGCGAGGTTGCAGATTTTATGGCTTGTAGTGTAACTTGGGGGAGTCCACAGCCGTGTAAGTGTAGGATTAGGACCGTGGCTACAATGTAAGTAAAACACTTTGTGAGAGAAAAGTATTGAAAACTGGCATGTTTCAAAAAGGGAACAATGCTAAACCTGGGTTTTCCATGAAAAATAACTTGGCAATGTGCTGATTAGCAACTTGTGCCACAGAATCCAAACTTAACAGGCAACTCCTGGTGCTAAAAACTTCATCAGACCAGAATTTACCTTTCATGAGATGCTTTAACATTTTGGAAGCCCTAGGAATCCTGAGTAGAAGCTGCTTGAATCTGTGTGGGTGTTCTCATCTACACTGTTATTGTTTTGAATTTATCAGCTTATTCTCGAGGATGCAGCGCCCTGTCATGATACTTGTTTTTCTTTACTACAGGACAGTAATTGAAAAGGTTTTCAAAACCTTTCTGCATCAGCCAAACAAGACAATGGTATAAAAGAAGTTGGAAAAGGAATTGTAAGTGTTACAGAAAATGTGGGGTTTGTAGCATTTGCAAAGAGACACATTAAATACTTTGGTTTATGTGAGTGTGACTATGCTCAGATATTATCAATTTAATATCTAAGCACATATTCAAAATCATGAGGGCTTGAGGAACAGTTAAAATTGCATGTCATTCCCAACATGGCACAGTTAGGGCAATGGAAAATTCTTTCAGCACTTTTAATGTGTTCTCTCTCTTTTTCAGGAGCCAGGGAGATGAAGGACTTATCTCCCTCATCTCAAAACTCCTTTGCTGCTATTTCTTTTTTTTTTTCTTTATCCTTCAAATGTTCACATACCCATGTTAATTAATTTCTAATCTAATTAAAAATAAATGTTTTTAGATAATTCCTCATAGTTTGTTTGGTTTTTCCCTCTGTGTGGAAGTGTGAAAGTTAAGTAAGACCAGAGAAGGCTGCAAATGTCTTAGACCCTCCACTTTCTTTTTGGTTTCTTTGATTTGATTGCCTTTCTTTTGTGACTAGGACAAATTTTCAAATGCTGTCTCTTAAACAGAACATCAAATTGCCACTTAAATTCCACCTGGCTTGCAGGGTAGGAGTGGGTATTGACTATATTCTCTGCTTTGTTTTTGTTCTTGAACAGAAACCACTGTTAGACAATGACCATTCCTCTTTCAAGGTAGGCTGAATTGCGAGGCTTCAGCATTGCAGGTGTACTTTAAATGCCTGTATCATTATTTCCTTAATAATGAACATGCTGTTAAAGAGCTGGTACTTGAAAATTGTATCTCTAGAAAGGAATTTGAACATATCCATTTTCTGCCTTCTTTAAAAATTATTTTTGATGGTGTGGTTATAATGTGTAAATGTGACTTGTGTGTAATAATGTGAAGCTATTTTCAGCCCTAGAAACACAAATAAGGCTTTCATTCAAGAAAGATTTGCGAGCTCTTTATTGTGAATACCTGCAAAACATTTTCATAAATCGTGTAATGGTATTTATAGATACTCAATGTTAAATAATTCATTTTAGTTACTAAAGTTTTTATGTTTTATTGATTTATTTTATATATTTTTATAATTTTATTTTATTTTAGAGTACTTCATAGAATTTACAGTATCCCAGAGAACAGACGAGTATTTTTAGTTAATTTTCATAGAAGGAAAGTGTTTCAAGTGCCTTTTTTGTTAGACTGTATTGCAAAGCATTTTTATTATTTCCTCATTATGCTGACTGCTAAAATAATATTCTCTGTCTGTCGTTTGCAGTATGGTAAATGTGTGGTTTGGGCATTGTGATTCAAGCACGATCCTGGAAATTCTTAATTTGGGGTGGGGCTGGAAGAAGGTAATTCCAGATTAAATTGTAGTGGTGGCAGATTGATGAGGATTAGCCTAATTGTCCACATGAAAACTCAGGTCGTTCCATTTCTGTGTATTTTTAACTATACATTTACAGGGCATAACTGTAGGCTGAACTTGTTGTTTCTTTCCTCTAATTTTGATCATAAACAACAAATTTGGATAGAGAACTTTAATGTTCTTACTCTGAATCCATGCTTCAGCTAAGGCTAGTCTTTAAACGCTCTGTGGTGTGTTGAAGGCCTTGTTATACTTTGCCTACTTTTGGTCTTTGATGAATTTTTACACATCTGATCTTGTTTGAAGAGCTGAAAAGAAAGCCATTTATTCTCAGTGGGCACAGATCCATTTTTAGCCACTTTAACCAAACAGGAGTCAGTCACCTGTTTTTCTCCCAGGGACACTGTCAGGTGAAATTGCTTCTGTGCCAAGCCACGTTATCAGATGAACTCCTGTGGTCTGACCAAGCTCTCTTTTGAAATCTGTAGGTTCTCACCTGCCTATTAGCATTGGGAAGACAGTCTAGAATTTTTGTTCGTCTGCTTCTTTGAAAGCCTTGCCCAGATCTCCAGGCCCATTGTTTGCCCAAATTGTCCTTTAGTAACTCTCCCACCACAGACATTCCCCCTGGATTTTTTTATCCAGTTACTTCCCAGCTATTGTTTTACAAATTAAGCAGGGCAAGGCCTTTGGCATATATATGGGAAGTGCCAAAAACCTAAAAGGAATGCAGAGCAAAAAATGGCAGCTATTTGATTTAGTCGCTGCTTTTTTTTTCCCCCCCAGACATGGAAACTTAATTATATTCATAATCACTCCTGGTCTTCATAGTAAAACCAAGCTGCTTGTAGTTAAAAATAAAAGTAATCGGGGGAAAAAAAATGAATCCATAAGATAAAAGCAACATCACAGCCACGTTTTTATGTAGTTTAAAAGAACCTCTGTGCATTTCAAATAGGCACACATGAAAACCACCCCTTTAGTTTTGGTGCTGCTTCTGTAACCCGTTTTTGCAGATTATTGACAAGGAAGCAAATTTTATCGGCTAACGGAGGAAATTAAACTAAACCTGCAAGCTCGTATTTAGGGAAGGCGATGGAACAAAACCCTTTCATGTGCAGTGCCTGACACTAAGGGCTGTGTGCCCAAACCTGTTGCCACCAAGGAAGAATGAATGTCCTGTGTTCCCATCACTTTTCCAAAGGAAAAATGCATGTGCCCAGTATTTTCCTGCAGATGCTGGACCAGGTGGGTGATCCTACAGCACTGAGGTGCCATTGGCATTGTCTGAAGTGTTGCATAATGCGCCTGGTACAGTTTCTGTCTGTATCTATCTTAGGTATTTACAAGGCACCTATCACCTTGGTACCTAAGCAGTTTGAGAAATGCACCCACCCCAGGAGGGATGATGAGATACAGACAGAGGCCCAGGTCCAGAGCAGCAGAGGCAGGGCCCGGGAAGCTCCCCCGCTGTGTTCCCGCTGTTGTTGAGCTCCTGGCCCACTTGTTGTGGCCAAGGGACATCTCCACCCACCTGTCTGTCAGCAGGAAGAGACGGTGCCCCAGCCCTCCCGTGCAGCTCCGCTGGTGGGCAGTCTGAAAAGGAAAGATAATGGAAAAGGCAACGATCCGGTAGCAGAGGTGAAACAGGAATGGTGGGATTTCAAAAGGAGGGCTTCTTAAAGAGCAGCACATCTCAGGGGAGGGATCAGCTGCCAGTCCAAGTGGCAGGTAAGGCACAACACAGGCATAAATCTCAAATGTTCTTCAGTGACCAAAAGTTAAAGAAATACTTCTGATGTCTCTAAAGTTTGTGTATATCCAAAGCCCTGCTCTGTTCTTGGCCTCTGTCTCATGCCTCCACCCCTGCAGCTGAATCAACCATTCAGTAGTTCTCTGTGTATCTCAACCCAGTAATTGATACAATCCTAAAAATGCCTGATGACCAACACAAAGGATTCTCAGTGGTAACAAACATTGTGGTGCAAGGAGACCGCACCGAATAGCAGTGCTCCAAAATAATGGACATATTCATGAACCTAAAGGCTGGAATAAACTTGGCTTTGATCAGCATGCTCAGGGCAGGATGGGGCAAACCACAGCTCTCCCCTGCAGGCACACCTGGAGCAGCTCTCCTGTGGCCTCCAGGAGCACCTGCTGATCCACCCTGTCAGACCAGGCTCTGTGTCAGCCCAGGGAAACACCCGGATAGGCTGCAGGAACAGAGTCTGTCTGGCAGATTCTGCTCCTCTGCAGAAACAGAGAACCTGTCCATCAGGGGAGAAAGGGACATAGCCAGCACTTTGGTGAAGGCTCACCAGCTCCTATTGCATGGACCCCCTCAATACCAGATCTCTTTTTTTTCCTTAAACACAACAGAGTCACTGAGGTGAAACAAAAAACAGCCTTCAGAAACCTGTGAATCCTAGGGGCCTTTTGGAAATAGCTGCATAGTATCCACAGTGATCAACCACTAAGGCTGAAGTGCAGTGGGTCACTGACTTCCAGATGTTTCTGCTCCCTTTAGCCCATCTGCATGCTCCTTCCTGAGTCCTTTCCTTGGCCATTTAGGGATGGAGACGGAAGTCCTGCCCCAGCAGAGCAAGGGACATGAGGTTAGGAATGTGAACCTTGGAGGATGCAGGTTTGATGGCTGCTCTCACTTGGTATAACAATACCTGTAAAAGACAGAAGTGACCTATTTTGCCTGTAAGTCATCTCTATCACTGTGAGCAAAATGCTGCATGTAGGAATGGTGTGTCAGGTGGAAATTGCTAGAAAGATCAGGGAGTCTGACCTGTTCCCTTTGCTTCACACCCAAGGAAGCCAGCTGTGCTTCTTTGTACCCACTCTATTTAAAGCTTGAAAAGAAAGAGGTTTCTTTTTTTTTTTCAAATCAAATTAACAACTAAGTGAGGTCAGCCATGTTGGTGCGTGGTTTGATCTATGGCCAATTTTGACTTGGCAGCTGTAGTGGCCTTTCTTTCTCTTTTTTTGGAAGTGGTCCCTTTTCCAAGGAGTTGAAGACAGTTGAGGTCAGCTGTTCAAACGTAAGGACAGTTTCTGGCTGAACCCAATTTTGCTGTGTCCCTGCAGTTCCTGGCACACCCCTCCCACAGCCCCAGCCTAGGCACTGGTGCAACCAACCTGACCAAGATCTGCCCAGAATTTAGGGTGACTTTTGCTCACCAAGGAATGGATTTCTTGGGCAGAGACTCAGTGTTCATCCAGGTGGTGTCAGCCACTGGCCTCCAGGCAATTTTCCCATGATTGCTCCGTAGTGAAGGAAAGTTTGTGGAAGGCCATGCCTGTAACACACCTTCGGTTCCCATGCCCCATGGCGATGCTTCCCAAAGCTTCCAGAAACAGGAGCTGCTGAGAGATGCTGAACACCTTGTTACAAATAATTACAGTGATGGTTATTACTCCTTTTCATTGCCAGCCAAGTTTACCAACCTCACCTATAGCCTGTGCATGTATTCATTATTCAGAAGTATTCGCCAAGAGTTCCTGCAATTAACCTTCTGCCCAGGGGTTTTCCCAGACTCTTTGCTTTTTGTCATTTGTGTCATTGGTCACCAATTGCCAGATGCTGTTCTTTCAGCTTTGAAAGGCTGAAAAGACTGACTGGGAGGATGGCAAGTTGTAACATTTCATAGGACATAAAGAATTTTACAAAAATTTATTATTGCACTTTTTCAGAGAAATTTTTCTTCATGAGCCTCTGGCAAATATGTAGACATGCACAAATAACAAAGGTGTTCTGGTCGTTCTGAATCTGAACAAACTAGACACAGTGATACCATTTACAGAAGTATTCATAAATCAGTGTGGAGTTTGGAGGTTTTTGATTTCGTTTTGCTTCCATTTTTGACTTCCAGTATAGCTTGGTTCTACTACTTACCAGTTGTTAGGTGGGATCTGTTTAGTACACTTGCCAGCTAAATGGGGTTTTCAAATATGGGGAATTTTCTGTAGACATGTCAAAAGAAATGCCAAGACATTCAGTATGACCAGTGGCTCTACCAGAATAAGTATTTATGGTCCCTTACCTCACTCTGATTCCATAGACTTTAACTGAAGTGTGTTTGCTTTGTGTGGTAAAAGTAGGTCCCCTGTTTTTTTGGTTTTGTTTTTGGTTTTTTTTCCATGTGTACTCAAATAGGAAAATGCTGAGAAATAATTTCCTGGTCCTACACTGTAGTCGTTAAGAGAGCTTTGCTAATGAAGGAATGCAGCTATGGCTGTATTAGACAAAGCAGGGGAAGAATTGCTAAGGAAAAAGCAGTTCTTAGTTAGGTTGATATACAGTCCCTTTCAAATCTCCATGGAGTGGAAGAGCCAATGATTGCATGACAGTTTGTCCCTAAAATTCATTTTCATAAGGAGCTCATGCCTTTTTACAAGTACAATTTCATCCTCACTTTCCATAAAACATGCAACTGGACAGTCTAGCCAGACGCAGAGAGAATATGAATACTTTGAATGTGAATACTTTGAAGTAGTGAATATGCTAAATGCACGAATAATATCCATTATTTTAGCACTTAAAAGTCATCATTCAATGAAGTCACACAGAATCCCTTTTAGAGCACTGTAATATTGCAAGCACATGGGTGTAGGAATAATGAGTACACATTGTGGTATACAGGGATTGAGATATAGGAGGAGGGATCCTTGGGTCTGTCAGAAAAAGCTTTTCATCTCATTATATTTCACATAAAATATTTTTTTTAAAAAAAATCCAACAAAACCCTGCCCTGATTCCTAAACAGAACCAAAAGTATGGTTTAACATGACCTCAGCAGCACCTTGCATATTTAAGCTTACAGCTTCCACTGAGGTCTGAAGAGCAGTATTTCAAAAATCAGGAAATAATCCTTAAAAAACCCCAAAAAGCTTTTTTCAAGGCTGGGATGCCAGAGAGTAGGCACGGTGCTGATCTGGCACTGCGGTGTGAGCGGCAGAGCCTGGCCAGGTCACCCCTGCCGACAGCAGCTTCTCCCAGCCCACCCTTGCCTGAGCGTGGGGAATGCAGCGCTTTGGGCTGCCTCCTTCAGCCACGTGGCCTCAGGGTCATTTGTCCTGACCAAATTGGCCCCCCTCAAAAAAAAAATTCTAAAAAAAGAAGAGGGCTCATTTTTTGATCTGAAGTAACAAAAAGTGTAGAGGCCCAGCCACAGCCTCACATAATGCAGAGCGGTGCAGGACGGAGTTGGGCAGATCACGCTCCCTGGTGAGCTGGTGATTCCTGTGGGTGCTAAAGCCCGAGCCTTCCCTGCTCTTTGGGAGGACATTTTCCTTTAGAGCTGCCATGGGGAAGTGCTTGCACCCAGAGTTCCACCACGCACCCTCAGGCAAGGGAAGAGGTAGCCAGGGGAGGGAAAAACTCAGTTCATTTCCAGGAGACAAAGAGATTCCGGTGAGCAATGCCCTCAGATAGCATTTCCTACTGTTTGGAGAAGAGAGCAAGGAAAATTGGGCAAATGTTGGGGAGGGCATTGCTCACGGGATAACCCCACGGACGGCCACCATCGCGCTGCAGCAGTGATTTGGGAGAGATTTTGGGTGGGGGTGACGTGAGACGTCGGACAAAAGTGAAGATAGCCAGCAGTGCTTCAGAGCAACAAAGGGCTGCCCTCAGCCAGTGGTGGAGCACATCTGGCACCCCAGGAAGCTCAATTGGACCCTTGGCCCTGAGCTCGTCCCAGGGATTTCTGACTGACACCACTGCAGTGCATAGGTGAGCTTCTCGCTAGGTTCACTGACATTTCCTGTCCCAGTCACGCTGAGGGGAATTTGGTAGCTCCTGCCTTGGGATGCAGCATGGCTGTGTGTGTTCTGGGTACAGGACAGTGTGCATTGAGACCAAAAGTGCTTAATGACGCCAATTGCCACGTGCCCAATGCAGTCACTAAACTTTAGTCCGCCCTTCCGTTTGCCCAAACACATACACTCTGGCTTCCCAACTGGCTTCTTTCTATGTGTTGTCCAATGCATGTAGATACCTCCATCTGCCTGGCCTCAGATACAGTGGTTGTTGCTCCTCTATTTGATTGCCAGATGTCACTGGGGAGCAAGATGGGGAGGTTCCTGGATCCTCGGGGCAAGCCAGCCATCACCGAGGGAGCTCGCTGTCCACGCCGGCCGAAGAACAGGAATCCTCGGTGCCTGCCTCTGACGAAGACTCGCCAGCCAGGACCACAGAGAGCTGGCAGTGGCCGCTGTCCTCGTCTGAAACGCACAGCAACGTTGGGGAGGATTTTGAGGGATTTCAAACGCCGGCGCGGACTCCGGAGTGCACCATGGACATACAGTCTCCCGGGGATCAGTCACTCAGTAGGACTCCTCAGTTTGAAAGTGACTCTCCTGAGGAGGAGGGAAATGATGAGATGAATGAAGAGCGCTGCGGTGTTGAGCCTGTCCCTAGGGATCGGGGTTGGAGAGGGCAGCCCCAGCTAACAGAGGGAGAGAAGCTGTTGATGGAAACCAACAGTAGGATTGTGCAGCTGCTGGAAAATATCAAGAGGGAGCATGCACAGTCCATGGGTCTCATGTCCCAGTCCATGGGCCGTATGGAGCTGCAGCTGGGCATTGTGGCTACCTCCACAAGAGCCATCCATAACTACCTGTCAGAGATTTTAGCTTTCCTCAAGCAGCCGAGGACGCAGGTCCTCGAAACGCGCATCTCCCAAAGAGCCACCCCCCATGTCGAGTTGACGTGTGCCTCGACATGGACTGGTGAGGACGCAGTGGCATCCTCCACTGTGTGCTTACCAGGGGCTGAAGGGACGAGCGACTCTCGCGACCCGCCGCAGGCCACCCTGCCTTGTCGCAGTGGCCGGCTGCAGAGAGCCATAACCGAGAGGGCCTCGCTGCCCATGCCTCCACGCCAGGCAAAAGGGGGAGGGAAGAAAAAATAACCACTCCATAGGATTTTTAGAGTTTTTTTTAATGTGCCTGTCCTTTTAATTCTTAGCCATAAGGCCATCGGTGGCAGAGTTCAACCATTTCCTACATTGGCTAACATTGTATTCTGGCTGACTAGATTAGTCTAACATTTTGTAGTTTATATTTGCACTGTTAACGATGTGTGCTGCTGGTATTTGAAGAACATTTGCCTCTGTTCTTTCACTTTAACTTCATACGAGCATTTTTTTACTCTGTGCCAGGCATTCATTGCTTTTCTTACAAATACAAGTCATTTCTTGAGGCAGCTGTTTTTTGAGTTTTCTTTCTCCATTATCCCACCCCCTCTGAGCAAGCACTCGGGACTTGGTGGTAAGTATAGAGGTCTTGGCAATACTCGCCTCCCAAACTGTGTTCGATCAGTCTTTGCCTGGTGTTTCTGGCATGCCAGCCTGAGGTGTTGGGGTATAGCCTGTACTGGATCATGACCATTCTTATCCTCTGTGGGTCTCACCAGCTCACTTCCTAAGACCCTCGGTGGAGCTAATCCACATGTCTTGGCTATGTCGTACAATAAGTAATGTTGCCAGGATCATACCTCATATTTCTCTTTTTGGGGGCTGTGTAGTGATGTGCCACCAGATCTATCTGGGCACCTGACTCTCGTTTTCAAAGTTCATTTGATGATGGATCTGGTGGCTTGATGGGCAGCATTATACTTTTTCCTCTGAGAGAGTCTGGGGATTCGGAACGGGAGTCACTAAGCAATGTGTTCTACGGGGATAAGAGCCATCTCCTGCAACAAATCTATTAGGAGGAGAGTGTCCCCTGTAATTATCACAAATATTAATTATTAAAGAAAAAGAAACAAAAAAGAAACAAAAAAGAAACTTGCCTAGCAGCCAGACCTCTTGAGAACATAAAAGTCATGACATGCTGTTGGGTACTGTGCTACTCTGTCTGTGATTAAGAGCTTTTCATCAGAGACGAGACCTACATCTTGATAAAACACAACTACTTTCTGTGCCTTTAGGCCAACCAATTTCCTGAGGGCTGGCACCCTGAGTAGGACATGGGTCCCATTGGTAACCCAACAGGGCAGATGGAAACACACTTTGGCAATAAATTACATTATATCTGTTGGTGCTGCCTCTCTCGGGGAATTTAATATAGTGGCACTCAAATTGCTATATGCATGCAGAGGCATCCGACTGGCTTTTACATGTGGTATCCCTGACAGTTCTTTGGAAGGGTGCTGCTCCCAGGAGCCCCTGGAGCGGTGGGGACAGGTTCTCACAGGTGTAGCATGGCTCCTGTGTTTGACTCTCAACACGCCGTTGTGACTTCTCGGGAAGGTGCAGAGCAGTTTCTATGGAAAATGCCAGGGAATAATCATAGGCCTAAAAATCCTCTTCTGTGACTACAGCTGAGCCGTGCTCTCTGGCCAGTGAGACATAGACTCTTCTCCCCTGTCTTCCAGCGACGCTGAGGTTACTCAGAGCAAAGCAGATCAGAATTTGTTACTCTACCAGCCGGCCACAAACTGCTCCTGTAAAAGTGTGCGTGCGTGTGTGCTTGTGGCTGTACTCTGCTAAATGACCAGTTCAAGGAGGAAATGCAGCTGGCATGGCCAACCTCTAGTGCAGGCTTTTCCCACATTCCTTCCTTTTGACCTTCATCCAGCTGCATTCCTTTTAAAAATCCCATTGGAGGCAGGCTTCTCTGGGCCACTCTGTCAACACACCTCACAGCAGATGCCAATTTTTGCATCCATTTTGTGGCTTTTTTCTCTCTCTTTTGTCAGGGTTATCCTCAGAGAATTTTCAACATGAGCTTGTGAGCTTCCCCTCTCGTTGGTAGGAGGTCTGCATGCTGCAGAGCACTTGAGGTGACAAGGAGGTTGGGAGGAGATCTAATTAGTGAGCCTCACAAATGATTCCATCGGAGCATATTTGGAACGTGTGGTTCGGGTGCAGGAGGGGTTTGCACTCTGGTGCAGTGGAGACACACATCTTGAGGCACAGGCGAGGGAAGGTTTGGCCCAATAGGTCTTCTTTCTCTGGGATGAGTCTGAGCAAGGCTGCCTGCTCCTTGGCCTGAGGAGCACCTTTGGTAACACAGTGAGGATGTTTTTGTTTCACGTCGTGCTTTCACTCCAGCAGGGTGGGGCAGTTGTGGCCAGGCGTTCAGATTTTGACCTTTCCCGCAGGACCCGCCATGTAGCTGCCGCCATTTAGGATCAGTCTCCACGTGCTGGCTGCTTCTGTGGCCTCACATTTTTTGTTGTAGTAGCTCCAAAATGACAACCTCCACTCTACCTTTGCTTTCTGATCCAAGGGCAGTAGAGCAAGAGAAGGAGCTGTGCAGTTGGAAGCTGCTGTTGAAGTGCCACGCGAGGAAGCCCTAAAGAGTTCCTTGCGGAGCAGCTCGAGCTTTAACCCACCCTCCTCTCCCATTTCCGAGTGCTTTGGCTAAATGTGGCAAATGGGAGCAGCCATAGGGTGAGAAGGACTGAAAACCTCTCTACAGACAAGAAACCTGCAATAAACACACAAAACCAGGGTTTTCTTCCCCGCATGGAAATAGTAAATGGTTTTTAAGAATTGGTACCAACTGATATTTTGGTCAGATCTGAAACTAGGATCTGACTTCTAGGATTGTCTAGCAAAATCAGTGCAGTTGAAGGGTATGTATGTTTCATCCCCAACAAATATTTTCATGCTTTTCCAAGTGTCTGTCATGGCCTCATCACTCTTTCCCTGTAGCTTTTTGTTGTCTGAATGGGTATCTGGTTACATGTGTCTGTTCAAAATAAAGGGGATCACTTCTTACATGGTATATTTCTATTTCTCAAGTGCAGATTTTGAATGCTTCAGTTTCCAAGGCTTCCTTCTTTCTGTATCCCAAAGATTAGTTGTTCGGCTTCTGGGATGAGAACAAGGGTGGGAGAGCCTTAAGAGGAAGTCTCTGCCCAGTTGAAGCTCTTGGTGATAGATCCCCTGAGTACCATTCTGCAGTCCAGCCATATTTTTGCTGTATAGGGTAAATGTTCATGGTTACACCGTTGCTTTCTGATGCCTTTTGCTGAGCAGAAGTGCAGATATTTTTCTTTCAGAAGTTTGTATTACAAAACCTTATGAAATGTGACGTGAAGTTGGTTTTTATTTTTGAATACATGTGACGATTTTAAGAAATCTTTTCCTTTTATCCTTCCACTGGATGATTTAAACCCCACCAAAAAAAAAATAAAGCAGACCAATGAAAAGACTTGAATGCTAACTTCAGTTGAAAAGAAACAGCAACACTACTCTTGTGAGACAGTTTTCAGCAGTGCTCATCTTACTGGTCCTGCTCAGCCTTTCCTTTCCTGCCTGCTCCCTGACCCTCTGTGACACTGAAATATCCACTTCTAGGAAAACCTTCTTCCTAACCCAAAGGCTAAAAGTTCTTCCCTCTCTTCTTCTCCTGTTTAAAATATCATCTTGCATCAGCCAGATCTACTATTTAGAGGGATCACAACCTCTTTTCCTCCTGCCTTATTCCCATCCATATCAATATCCAGGGCCCTGAGTGCACTGCTCTCCAGCGAGAGGTAAAATTTAAATCCCTAAATACAATACTTGGGAAAGTAACACCAACTCTAGATCACCGAAAACCTGGGGTTTTTTAAGTCTCTAGTATCCTAATGAAGTAACTATCCTTGTTTGACAAATAATCAATTATTTGGGAGTTGGAGCTAATTGCTGAGAAGTAGCATTGCTCTGACTCATGTTGTGGAAGCCTAGGAGCCAGGCTGAGGTGTTCCACTCACAGAAATGCCACAGGCTATGCAACTAATCCTAGTTTTGGTGAAACTTCAAAGGAAAAGACACTAAATTAATGTGATACAGGCAAGCAAATGCAATGGAAGGCGTAGTAAGGAAAGCTGTTGCTGTGATTCCAGTTTGGATTCTAGTAGAGATTCCAAACTGAAACTCCCTGGTGACTTGGGCTAGTGATTCGATTTCTCTGTGCCTTGGTTTCGTAGCAGTAGAAGGGACAAAAAAAAAAAAGGAGCAATAATAAGTTGATTATACTGTACTTTGAGGTCTTCAGTGTGAGGAAATAACATTTTGTATTAAATGCTGATGAACCTTGTTTGTGACCAAAGTTGGAGACGGGGCTAACACCAGCACTCAGCTTTGGAATATCCTGATTAAACTTTTCCCTGTATTTTACCACCACATCATGCAGTAGATCAGAGTCACAAATCCAAATGTTGAAATTCTCATTCAGATTTGGACTTTGCCTATTTTTGGTCTGCTTCTGACCATAACTAAATAGATTCCCAAACTGTCCAGTAATTAAAAGAAATTAAAAAAAAAAAAAAAAGAAAAAAAAAAGAAAAAAGAAAAAAAGAAAAAAAAGCTTACAAAACATTCATTTCAACAAAGGACACAGTTAGCAGTGCTAGCCTACAAGCCCAAGAGTGTGAACAAATCAGGATGTGATTACTTAAGGAGAATAGGCATAAAAGAGCACTTCTGGAGTACTTGTTAATGTCCAAAATATCACTGAAATTCTGATGACTAAGTACAGTCTGCTTATCTCTATTTGAAACAGTGCTGTACAGATTCACTATTTCTAAAGGTCTTCTTTCCATTTCTATATAGATATTCTCCCTTCACATTTTGAAGGTTTGAAGAAGAGGATTGTTTTTCGAGTCACACTAAGTAAACATTAAATGCATGCAGGCTTAAAACTAAAGCATGCATGTTATGTAGCAGCAATAAAAAGTGCTCGGCTTGCACGACTTATGATGCTCAAGCGTTGCCTTGTTAAAATGCCAAAAAAACTTTTTCTTTGCATTTTTTTGAAAAGTAAATCTCTTCCTTTGACCTTGCAATACTTAACTTTTCCATTTCTTTGGACAAGTGATATTTATTTTACTGAATGCTTTTATATTACAGATAAGGTGGATGAAATAGTGCCAGTTTCCAAGCCATCAAGAATTGCAGACAATGCAACTGTGGATTCCAGAGTGGCAACTATAAAACAGCGGCCTTCTAGTAGATGTTTTCCTTCAGCTACAGATATGAATGTGAGTGGGAGCCACAAAACACTGCTTTATTCCTACTAATGTATCTAATTCTTTGATTCAATAATGCCCAATGCTTTGTAAGGGAAGAATTGACATTAAGGCTATAGCACATATTAAAAATTAAATGCTCTGAAATTGCATCATTCAAGTGCAGAATTTAGTCTTGTAAAACTTTGTGGGTAAAAAAAAAAATAGCTGGTTTTATTGCATTTTGGACATACTTCTCCATTATCCACCTTAAGCTGCTGCCTTGTAAATAATATCAACAAACTCCACTTACAGCTGCTGTCCTTTCACGGGTATCTAAACAAAGCCCAGCCTTCCCTTTCTCTCCCCCTCCTCCCCAAAAATAACCCCAGATTTTTTATTTTCCATAAGAATTCTCAGTGGAAGGGTAATGGATGAGGCATTATTTCCTCATGGGAGGGGCTTTCATGCTTTAATGCTCTTGGGGTTTCTGTTTGCTCTTTTGTAGTCCATGTATGAGAGACAGGGTATTGCTGTGATGACGCCCACAGTCCCAGGGAGCCCTCAAGGTCCTTTTCTGGGTATACCTCGGGGTACAATGAGAAGACAAAAATCTATAGGTAAAATGCCTCTCCTGTATGGTTTTGTTCATTTATAGCATACTTTTAGTAACTTTACTTCTTTCCTGAAGCGTGTTTCTCCGACATCTTTACCCCGGTGAGTGGCTGTTAAATCTTTATACACAGCTTATGAAAAAAGAAGTTTGTGTGTAAGGTAGTGTAATTTCCACATTTCGCTTGGCAAGTATGGAATTATAATTTGGTTATTTTCTTTAGAATGTTCCCTCTAACACAGAGAAAAAAAAATACCAGTACAAGCCTTTTGCAAAACATAAGAGCAAAATATTGTCCTTTTTTCCCTTGTCATTGAGATGAAAGCATTGTAATACTGTGTAGTTTACAAATAAATCCTGTTGATCAAATGGACTAAAATTCACCTCTTTTTTTTTCATTTCAAATGATGGCAATAGATGTTTTTACAACAAAGAAATAAAGAGCAGACCAAATTTGGGCTTTCTTTGTTCTTGTTAGTCATCTTAGCAGTGACTTTTATCAATTTAGAAACGCATTATGCTGATGTAAAATTAGCATCCAAACTATCCCAGTTTATTTATGTTAAAATCCATACTTGTAATGATATAATGTCATCTTTAGAAATGCAACATTATGGGTTTTTTCCCCAATAGGATCTTCACAGTCCCTTTGCTAAATTTCAATTGTATCTTAAAAATTCATTAGGTTTCTGAGTTGTTTTATTATAAGCATTTGTAGAGTGCTGGAGCAAGGCAGAAGTGGCTCCTCTGCACGGAATATCTTCCCTGTCCAATAGTTTTCAGAGAAAATGTGCTTTTCTACAGCCACCTTGATGATACATGGACCCCAAACATTTGCCTACACATCAGTTTAATTAAAATTCCATAGCATCCTATTCAGTCCTGGCACCTGGGATGTCCAACAGGAAAGAATGGTTATGGTGGGAATCAACCTGAGGGCCTCTTCTGGAGTTTTGCATACTCCTCATGCCTCAGGAGTAATTCTGGGTTGGATGGAGTAATAGGGATGCTGGTGGATGTGGCAGTGTTTTACATGCACACTCTGATTTTTCAGGAATAACGGAGGAAGAGCGGCAGTTTCTGGCCCCTCCTATGCTGAAGTTTACCAGGAGTCTTTCAATGCCCGACACCTCTGAAGATATCCCACCGCCACCACAGTCCTTACCTCCCTCACCACCACCGCCATCTCCCTCTCTGTACAACTCCCCCAAATCCCTGACGTCCCGGAGCTACGGAACGATCAAACCTCCATTTAGCCAGAATTCAGGTGCAAAAATCTCTTTGGTTAGGCCTGAGAGCGTGGGCACGATGATAAGGGACAAAGGGATCTATTACCGGCGGGAGCTGGACCGATACTCCCTGGACTCGGAGGACCTGTACAACCGGAGTGCCGCAGCTCAGGCCAATTTCAGGAGCAAGAGGGGCCAGATGCCGGAAAACCCCTATTCCGAGGTGGGGAAGATCGCCAGCAAAGCAGTTTACGTGCCAGCCAAGCCAGCCAGGAGGAAGGGGATGCTGGTGAAACAATCCAACGTGGAGGACAGTCCAGAAAAGACCTGCTCTATTCCAATCCCAACCATCATCGTCAAAGAGCCATCCACCAGCAGCAGCGGGAAAAGCAGCCAAGGGAGCAGCATGGAGATCGATCCCCAGTCTTCAGAGCAGCCCGGACAGCTGCGGCCCGACGACAGCCTGGGAGTCAGCAGCCCGTTCGCAGCAGCCATCGCAGGGCCGTGAGGGACAGGGAAAAGAGGCTGGAAGCCAGGCGCAATTCCCCGGCCTTCCTCTCCACAGACCTGGAGACGAGGACGTTGGATTAACCCCACCAACACCACGGATGAGGCAGTCCAAGTTCACCGAGGAGGCAATGTTCAGCAGTGAGGATGGTTTCAGACAGCTCATGTCGCCATCTCCCATCCCCGCCCCCAGAGAGCCCGAAAACCTTTTTAACAGCAACGAGCCCAGCAGCCAGAGCGACTCAAGGACATTGAACGCTCCATCCAAAACGAAAGGTACTGACAACAGTACGGCGGCAGCCAAGCCCACGAGTGCTCCGGGCTCAGATAGCTACGTCCACCCGGTCACAGGGAAGCTGTTGGATCCGAACTCGCCACTTGCCCTCGCGCTCTCTGCCAGGGACAGAGCCATGAAAGAGCAGACACAGCAGATTCCAGGCAAAGGGGACGCTGTCAAAACCGACCTTAACAAACCGCTTTACATTGACACCAAGCTGAGACCCAACATGGAAACGACTTTTCCTGTTACTGCCACTGTCACCAGGCAAAATACCCGTGGCCTGTTGAGACGGCAGGAGACTGAGAACAAGTACGAGATGGATGCAGGGAAAGAAAAGAAAGCTGAGGAGAAGAAGAACATGTTGATAAACATCGTGGATACCTCGCAGCAAAAATCAGCTGGCTTGTTGATGGTGCACACGGTGGACACGGCAAAGTCAGATGACATGCCCGAGGATGAGGAGGAGAAGGGAGCTGAGATGGAGCCGAGCCCTGAACACTCCCCACCGGAGAGGCCGGAGGGCAGCGAGGAAGCGGAGAGCGAGCTGAGCGTCCCTGCCGCACCCGAGCCCCCGGCTTCCCCCTGCAAAACCATCGTGGCCGCCAGCTCTGTGGACGACCCCGTCATCCTGCCTTTCCGCATCCCCCCGCCGCCCTTGGCCTCAGTGGACATCGACGAGGAGTTCCTGTTCACCGAGCCTCTGCCCCCTCCCTTGGAGTTTGCCAACAGCTTCGACATCCCCGACGAACGCGCGGCGCCCGGCTCGGCGCTGACAGACCTGATGGCACAGAGGAAGAATGGCACCCCTTCGCCCAGCCAGCCAGCAAACTCCTTGGACGGCAAAAAGCAAGCGGGTCTCTCAAACTGTTTGCCTGCCTCCTTCCTGCCACCCCCTGACAGCTTCGACAACGTCGCCGACTCTGGGATCGAGGAGGTTGACAGTCGGAGCAGCAGTGACCATCACCTAGAGACAACCAGCACTATCTCAACGGTGTCCAGCATCTCTACCTTATCCTCGGAAGGGGGGGAGAACGTGGATACTTGTACAGTCTATGCAGATGGGCAAACATTTCTGGTGGACAAACCCCCAGTACCTCCTAAGCCAAAAATGAAGCCCATAATCAACAAAAGCAATGCACTTTACAAGGACGCGCTGATCGAGGAAACTGTAGACAGCTTTGTGATCCCTCCTCCCGCTCCGCCCCCGCCTCCCATCAGTGCCCAGCCCAACCTGGCGAAAGTCGTCCCCCAAAGGACATCCAAGCTCTGGGGGGACGTGCCGGAGGTGAAAAGCCCGATTCTCTCAGGCCCCAAGGCTAATGTCATTAGTGAATTGAACTCAATACTCCAGCAAATGAACAGAGAGAAATCCTCAAAGCCAGGGGAGGGATTGGAGTCGCCCACTGGAACGAAAACTGCGAGTCTCAGTACAAGGTAAAAGTAATTAACCAAATCATTTTCTAAAAAGGTTTGATTTTTTATTTTTGCTATGCCTTTGCTAACTTATCCTGTAAAGGACATAGATTGAAGAAAAGTGTACTTTGTATTTTCTTAACCAATAATCTGTGTCAAACAAGAATTTTTTACAGTCAGTATTTGTGTTGCCTACATGATAAGACAGGAGCTTTCTTGGCCTTCAGCTTCAAGGTTTCCACAAACCTTTCAGTTGTTTTGAAGTGAATTTCTTAGATTTCTCTTTCTTTTTTTTTCTCTCTAATTTTTTTTCTCTTTAGTTTCTTTCCTTTTAAAATGGAGTGATAATTTAATTTTTCTTCAGTCCCATGAGGTATTTTGACTTCAAATGGGTAAAAATTGTTTTTGCCAAGGGTTGCTTTGCATTCACTGTGTGATGTCATTTGATTCATGCTGAGACCTCTCCTAATCTACTTCATCATAAAGTATTTGAGAGAATTGCTTGTTAAAGTCACTTTGCACTGTCCATGTTATTACTAAACCACATCTGTCTGGAGTGTGGACATAATAGTATGAAATCCACAGTTCCTAAAGAAGAAAGGCAATTTTGTAAGTTTTATTCGGAGACTGAGGTATTTCTTTTTGCAAAAACACCATGCTAGCTCTGTTTTGTTTTTTTTTTTTTTTTAAATGATGCCACCTAAGTCAATTTTATTAGCATTATTCTGGTGGTTAATACATAGCTCAGCCTTTGGAAAGCTGCTGTACTTTGCAAGCATGAAGATTGTTTTTAAGGGAAGGGTGTCTCTGCTGATTGCAAAGATTGCTCAGTCAGAAAACTGTGTGATCCACAGCCTCAGCATCACACAGTTAGATATTATTTCCTACAGAATGGAAATCATCAAACTGGTGACAGTGAGGGAATTCAAGTTTTAGAATTGAGAAATGGGAATAAAACGTGGAAATTCTGGAATTCCTTTTAGTGACACTTGTCTAAACGGAGCAGAAATTGAGTTGGGTCTGCAGAAAAAGCCTTCATACATAACCCCACTTTATTTTTGCTAAGTGTTGATCATGTTTCTTGTTAAGCCACATGAACACGTTGAACATGTTGTCTATAGCTTCGTGTATATAATATTATTTATCAGCTTTTGCTTTTAAACTGAAAGGTATTTCCAGGTTACAGTGGAGCTCTTCAGCATCCCTATTTTATTAGAAAATAACTGAGGCAACTGATTACAATGCCCTGTAAATATGTCAAAGTACTCTCATTACTGAGAGCAAAATGAAAAGTATAAGTAAATAAAAATACTTTTTTTGTGAAAATACATTTTTAAAGGTATAAAGGGTGGGGAAAACTCGAAAAACTCTAGCACTCTGCTGGAGAAAAGCTAACTGTTATGTAAGCAGAAGTAGCCCCATATGTTACCTTTTGGAGGAAGAGCTGACTTAGTGTTACAATTTTTTGTTGCTTTCCTTTCTGTCCTTGACGGTTTTTAGTTTTTCTGACTCAGCTTTGGCAAATTACTGTGTCTTCATTATTATGGAGACATCTTCATTATGGAATACAGAGGCTCGGTTGGGGGGTAACACCCCCCACTGTTTCAATGGGGCTGAAATCCTGCTTCTTTCCCTGCAAAATAAACACAAACAGTCATCTTTGCAAGCTGGAGAGAGGATCCTGTGAGAAGAGCTATGAGGGAATAAATGGGATAAGCTGGCAGTGGCCAAGAGCAGCAAAACTCTTGGCTCTCATTTCACTGGAGGGAAAATGACACCTCCACAGCATTCCCGTGGGAACAGGAGGCAGGAGGGCTGGGGTTGGTCTCCTGCCGTTTTCCAAACCAATGTGATTACTTCTTAATTATGAGCTGGATTGAAGCTGCTAAAACTACCAGGAAAGGTTGCTAAGGATTTCTTTTTTAAGCAAATAATAATTCAGGAGACAGCAGAAGAGAGCTAGCAATCTACAGACACTGGAAGTGTGTTTGGAAAGGTGCTGCAGGCAGTGCCTTTTCATCTCAACGAGGGTAAGGCAGAGAGATGGAAATGGAGACGTTCACTTGTGGATTGAGAAGCCCTGAGGATTTTTTTCACTGCTTTTACTCATGCTTTATCTCTCTAAAAGTTAAATAAATTACAGCCTTTCTAGCCCAACTGCACGACTGACACAGTTTTTTTTACAAAGCTGTCAAATATTATGACCAAGGAATACCAACTTGTGAAAATTTCAAGTGTAAAAGCTAGTGTTTAAATTTCAAAGGTAAAATTCCTGGAGTTCCTTGGTATTTTTTCCCCTCTAGTATTCTAAAGCTTTTACAACCAATTGTTGAGCTTGCAGCCCTTCCCTGTGAGGTAGCATTAGAAAGGGACCAAGGAAATTTGGCTCTCAAAAAGCAGGGATTCTGCTATATTAAAGAATGACTCGTTAGTTCTGTGAACAGAGCAGTGGTAATAAATGAGCCTGTTCCTTTCCTTCAGCCAAGGAGAGGGATTGGGAAGTGTTATAAATAGGAACAGCATTCACAGGCTGGCTTGGGCGGTGTTAGCAGCACAGGCAGCCTGATGAAATTAAAAATATGTATCTGCTTATGGGGCCATACATGAAATTACAGACCAGGCTGGAATCCTAGATCCCACTAGGAATTCTCTTTGCACAGCCAGTAGATGTAAAACTGGAGTTCACTCAAGACAATTGTCCTGTTAGGGTGGCACAGGGGTGATTTAAATTACAGATAGTTGGGTAATGACTGGCTGCAGCAACCCATAAAAACACCTTCCTTGTGTGCTTTTGATAAAAGAGGATTAGGAAGAGGTCATTCTGTGGTCCCTAACAGCATTTCTCAATTATTACATTAAAATGACCCTAAACTTGATTTTATTCTCTGCACCTTGGTTTAGCAATCATTTTCCATGGTGTATTTGTAGTTTTCCTGTGGTTCTTATGGAGGCACTGAGCTTCAAGATTTTTAAACAGGGCATGGAAACACTTGGCTGGAAAGCATCTGCTCCTCAGTGGCAGTGACCAGCCTGTGGGATAGGAAGAAGGAGCCCAGCAGGAGAAGGAAAATGAGGAAGAAGTGAGAGGATGCACTTGCTTACTTTGTACTAATTAAAGTATAATTAAAGGGTTTGATCACAAGGTTGAGGGAGAGAGCTCCAGATCCCGCTCCTGATTTTGGCCACCATTTACTTTCAGGAGTTTCAGCCATCAGTTGTGATGCAGAGGTTCTAATCTGTTTATTCATGTCCTCCTGCAGTGAGGAGGATGGGACGTATCGACCACAATGCCATAAATACAGCAGTGCTATAAATCCACCTGAGAGGCCCCGGCTTTCATAGGGAGCTGATGGAAGAACGGGGAGAAGAGCAGAGCAGGGCTTTCCCTGGGAGAGGGGAGGAGTGTTTGCTCTGCCTGTGAGCTGCCAACACCACCAGCAGGTGCCAGCCCCTGAGACCCAGGGGGTAAAGGCAGCGTGGCTGAGGCAGGACGAACCTGGGGCTGCCAGGGACAGACAGCTCAGCCCCCAGGGAACACAGCATCCTCCCTCCCTCCCTCCGTGCCTCTGGAGCACTGATAAGGAATAATGAACAGCAGCTCCTGCTGCTTTCCACCAGCACCCACCAAAATGATCCGTGCCTTTGCCAGAGGGAGAAACACCTCCAGTTTTGATGTGTGTGTCCAGCTGTGTTTGCACAACCCCGTGGCCTCTGGGGTGGTGATCTCTTGGCATCACTGCTGGTGGTGAAATACTCCTGATAAATGTGGGTGTTAGGGAGGATGCTGTGGAGTTGAGTCCTCTAGGAAGAATAACCTGCACTATGCTGGAATAACAAGTTTTAAAAGTGAAACAGGCCAGTGGTTTTGGCCATCAATGAATTAGTTTTTTTCATGAGTATATGGAAAAGTTCCTTTTATTTTTCCACAAGCAGGTAAGGCAGAACAGAATTTAGTAGTGAATCCTTTATGGGAACTGATCCTACATTTGGTTTATCATAAAGGATGTCTGGGTTGGGCAGAGGATGAAATAAGTGCCTTGATTTTTCACTTGCTGCTCTCCCATTACACTCATTTCACGTCGTTAACTGTTTGCCAGCCAATTTCACAGGACTGCTTGCTTTGTCAGTGATTTCTGCAGTGTTTCAGTCATTCCATTTTGTCATTTTTATTTGCTGTCATGACTGCTGTTGTCAGAGGAAGGCCATGCTGAAGTGCCATGAAGTAAGTGCCAACCATAAAGCATGGACTGTTCTGTGTTGTACATTCTGCTGCTTTTTAATGCTCACTCATTGTTATTGCATTTCAGTGACTTTGGTGGTGACTGTGTTTCTCACAGTGCAGTGTGGATTAGATCATCCTAATCCAGAAATGGTAGCCATCCTAAAATGGGACCTAGGATATCATCTCAAGGTGAAATAAAAGCCACATCCATCAGAGGAGTATTCAGAAAATATGTTGGTAACATGAGCACATAAGACCAGACTCTTGAATGTGTCTGAACACCTAAACAAGGGGCAGAACTTTTCAGATATGGCCAGATTCTGTCAGATTTTGGGCAGTGGAGGGGTGGGGAGGGATGATCAATAAAGTTTCACACACCTGTGTGAGGCTAAAAGTAACCACAGACCAGCCTGTATGGTCATCTTTTGTCCTTGAAAGCTCTGACTCCCGCCGTTCTCCCTCCAGCTTCCCTCTTCCCTGCAGTTACCCAGCAGAGAGGGCTGAGGCTGCCTCCTAGCCCAGCCCCATCCCCTTCCCACTGCTTTCCAGACATTTCACATGGAAACTGCTGCTCCTGCACAGACAGACTCCCACAGACCTTCCCGATTGTTCCTCGCTGGCAGCCAAGCATCCTCAGCTCTGCTCCCTGGAATAACCGTGGGGAGGAGCTCTGCATCCTGCCAGCCAGCACGTCAGCCCTTGTTCTTCACCTGCCCCCAAAACAGACAATTCTTGGCTTACTCTCCTGCCATGCAATTTGCCTCTGACAACAAAGTAAAAATATTAAGAGGTGAAGGCAAAGTTTGGGGGTTGTGCGGCCTCCAGGATCTGTAAGAATTTAATTGCTTGCAGTACCCCTCTACAGGGACTCCACTTGCTGCTCCTCTTGGTTTTTTAGATGTTTTCCATTGATACAATGGAAAAACTGTTTCGCAACCAGCAAGTCTTCTGGAAAGTTCTAGGGTAAAACAGCTCCCGGGAGCTGAGAATAATGTAGTTTTTTTATTTTTCCATGGGAGCTGCTGCATTGATTTGCTTCTGATATTAAGTTAACAGTAAATTTGAATCTTGGAAATATAATTTAAAATTTAAAAGAATTTCTTGCCTACAAGCTGTGCTGATGGCTTTTATACTTGGAGGCCACATGGTTGTGACATATAGGTTATATATTTTGATTTTAATATGAAGCAACATAATGGGCATTACAATCAGTGCAGGCTCACAGCAGCAAATGTTTATAAATTACCACCATATGCTGATTCTAATAGAGCAAATTTTATTTAAAATAATTATCAGTTTTTTCACCTTTTTTAAAATGAAATTTGGGGGTTGGCAGATTTAATATGGATTTAACATGTTTAAGATAACAGATGATCAAATAAGGCATAAGAAATTGTTCTGATTAAAAATCTGGAAACCCCATAACACAACAAACCATGCCTGCTCTCCAGCTGGAATGTGCCTGCTCCTTATTGACCAGGGTACCAATCAACCATAAAATGCAAGACAGATGATGGTTTCAAGGCTGTGTCTGCACTCCAGATTGTGTAGGAGATGTCATAAACTATAATTTAGGAGGCATAGGAGTTACATAAATATTCTTTTTTTTTTTTGACTTGGATTACAATTACCGTGCAGCATTTAAGAATGGAGTTGATATGGCAGGTGGAAAAGGGGGAAAAGAACATGGGAAAAAAATCTTGGAGTGAAAGGCGTGGAACTGAAAGCCTGGAAGTGCTTAAGCAGACTTCCCTGAGCTTCACCAGGGCTGTGCCTGTGCCACGAGAGCTGAGCCCTCACATGGCTACGAACTGAGCTGGTGTTGAAACCTCTGCAAACAGCTGAAATTAGGAAAAAAAAAAAATCTTATCACTATCCCAGAGTTCTATTTTAATAATCAGCAGCCCTGAACCTCTGGCTTGGAAAAAGCAAGATGCTCTCAGACCTCCTGCTGCTGCTTGCAGCCATGTGAAGCCAATGCTTTGATCCGGGCTGACAGGAAGCACAGGAGCAGGATGCTCACCCTGGGCATTCCTGCCCGTGGGGTGGGAAAGTTAGGGAACACCAGCCAAGGAATACTTCGAATGAGAGCACAGCTTTACTGTTGGGGGGCTTGTTTCACTGTCTTAACATCCTTTATTTAAGGGAAGAGTGACAGTAATTTCCTGAACAAGCCTGGGCAGGGAGTCTTTAAGAAGAGAAGTGTGGAGGAGAAGCAACAAAAGTGAGTTGCAAAGCACTGAGCCTGGAGCTGTCAGTCAAGCAGTAGAAATTATCTTTCATCACCTGGAATAAAAGAAGATGGATTTTCTTCATCCATTTGATCTTGTCACAATGAGTGTGAATACAAAACTCTAATTTCTAGTATTTGCAAGACAGGAAAGTTAAGTAGAAGGGTGATTGCAGGTAAAGCTCAGGGATTCATTTCCCTATTTATACAAAGCTCATTTTTGCCATCACTATGATAGTACTACCCCAACCTTTTCCAAAGCAGGCTTTTTGTTGGTTTTAAATTATGTCATGCCTTAGTAATGAGCGTGAGACTCCTAATGCTGAGGTAAAGGAGGTGGAAATAACTTGCTCCCCTTGGTTAGTAGAATTTAATAGTCTCTTGCCACAGACTTTTTATTTGTAAGAATGCTGAGCTCCAGCCCTGGAAGACAATGAGAGCCATTAGACACCAAAAACATCGCAGGAAACACTCAGAACCTTGCCAAGTGTTTCCTTTCTTTGTTAAATTACAAAGCCCTAAGTGCTGGAAGCATTGCTCCTACTGGGTTTTAAGTGAAGCACCAATCTTCCAAAGAGATCCCCCTGTTCCCATTGAAATACATGGAGCAGCCTATGGGAAACCAGTGGGAATGCTGGTGTGAACTAGACATGTGTTCTCCCAAAAGTTATTCCCGGTGCTCTTCTCGTGACAGGGAGCTTAATTTGAATGAAAGAAACCTGCCGAGAGGGGAGCAGGAGCGTCGGCGTGGCAGGGCTGCCCTGCCCTGGGTTGTGGTGAAGTGCCAGAGCCCCAGGGGATTCAGGGAATGCTCTCAGGGCTCTCCACAGGCAGCAACCAGCCAGGGAATCACTGTCTCCAGCTCAGGGCTGCAGTGGGGGAGAAAGGGGTGAATAACCTGTTTGTTAGCACTGCCCCATGTTGCCATTACCCTGCTTTTCCTTCAGCTCTTTGAGATCTTTTCTGCGCAGCAGGGAATCTGCTGGATTAATGGAAGCATTTCCATCTGACATCATGCACCCGAGCCATCCTCAGCTCTGCTCAGCCCGGCCAGGCCTGGGGACAGCACTCAGAAACAGAGGGCTGCTGTGTGAAGGCCTTTCTGTTCCAGGGCTGTGCTGGAGATCTCAGTACAGCGTCAGCCACATCATCCTCTGGACTCCATGGCATTGCTTCCAGGATAAATAAACCCTTCCTTTGGTTTGCAAGTGCTTTGAATTAGTTGTCTGAAGGTTTTCCCAGCTGGCAGGTTATTTCTGAAGTGGAGAAGGCTGGAGCTCCAGGCATCCAAGGGCTTTGCAGAGCCTCCCGAAGTGCGCGCGCTGACCGGCAGGCTCTTCCCGTGGGAGTAAGGGCTGTGGGGTCAAGCCTCTGATGACATGAACAAACCCAAACCTTCTAAATTTGCTTCTGTAGCCAGCAGGCAGAAGCAGAGGGTCGTGGTGTTCCTTCACCCACCCTGTCAGGCTGGGCATCAGAGAGAGCCTCTCAGTGAGGTGCATGACTGCTTCATTCGTAATATGGAACTCATTTTCTTTGGGCAGAACTTGATCCCAGCTGCTTCACCTCCAGTCATGCACAGGAACAAGAATTTTGTCTCCTTAATTTTGTAGTGAAACTGCCAGAGTATAATTTCTCCTGTGGAAGGAAATAGACTCTGAGACATTTTAGGCACCTTAGAAGGACTGTTTTATGTTTAAAGCATGGATAGAAAGGGAAATAAGAGCAGCTTGTTCTGTAAACAAACAGTACTACAAACATTCTGCAAAATTCACCGAGCGAAGCCCAAAGACCCAAAATCCAGTGCCCCTGAAACTTTCCACAGCTACTATTACTAGCTATTTTATGTGTAAAGCCAGAACTGAAGGATTCCAACCCTCCACGTGGCAAAGGGAAGATCAACTCCTGGCCATGCCTCACAGAGAGCACAAAGTGCTCGTGTGCTTGTTCCACTCAACATTTCTTATTTAACCGATAGCTAATTTGAGAGCAAGTGTTAAAAAGGGAGAGAATGTGCTCTGGAAGGTGCTTTGTCCTGGACTGCTCATAAGCAAAGGTTTTGTCTTTAACTATGGCTTACCATTGGTGCTGTTTTTTTCTGGGAAAGAGTTAATGATACAGTTTTTGTACTTCTAGTTAGAATGTGAAGCTACCCACGCATTCCCATGCCGTAATTGCCATGTGCTGATGGGCCCATCCTGGTGGCCAGCAGCTCTAACTGTGCCTGTCTGTTTGCCCTTGCAGGAGCACGGAAGTCATGAGTACTGTCTCAGGTACACGAAGTACAACAATCACTTTCACTGTCCGACCCGGAGCCAGCCAGCCGATCTCACTGCAGAGCAGGTCCCCAGACTATGACAGCAGGACCTCAGGAGCAAGGCACGCTCCCAGCCCTGTGGTTTCACCAACAGAGATTAATAAAGACATCCTGCCTGCTCCTCTGACTGCTTCTGCTTCAGCCTCATCTCCTTCTCCAACTCTGTCTGATGTATTTAGCCTACCCAGCCAGCCCCCTTCTGGGGACTTATTTGGCTTGACCACAGGGCGCAGCAGGTCTCCTTCTCCCTCAATATTACAACAGCCAATCTCAAATAAGCCTTTTACAACTAAGCCTGTCCACCTGTGGACTAAACCAGATGTGGCAGATTGGTTGGAAAGTCTAAACTTAGGTGAACATAAAGAAACATTTATGGACAATGAAATAGATGGCACACATTTACCAAATCTACAGAAGGAAGATCTGATAGACCTTGGAGTGACTAGAGTTGGGCACAGAATGAACATAGAAAGAGCTTTGAAGCAGCTGCTGGACAGATAAGAATAGCTATTTTGCCTCACAAACTTCTGTTGATAACTAGAGATGGGCTGGTACTGACATACCCCAAATGCCTTGTCTGTCTGCGAGTGCCAGCAAAATTGGGGGGTTGGGAGGGGGAAAACAGATGAATTCCTGGTACTCAGGTGATGCAGACTGTCTGCTACATGCCCAAACACAAACCTAAAGATGCTAAAGAAGTGGGGTCATTTTATTTCAAAGTTGTGGGGAGATGTGAGAGAGAGACAATTGTTAACTTCAAAACTCTTGATACTGCCCTTGGCCGGGACCGTCGCATGACGATTTTCTTTTTAAAATTGCAAACATTTCAGGGTTTCTTTTACTAAAAGAAAAAAAATTGCATTTCATTTTATTCTCTTCTTGACATTTAGTCTCCAAGCAGGCTTCCTTCTCCAGCCCTTGGTTCATTTTAAGAGGACAGGTTGCTCCATTACCACTCAAACCCAGTTTTATCAGTAGCAGGGATATTGAGGTGGGCACAGGAGTTCATATTCCTCTTTTTTTACTGGCACAGCTCCCCGATCTGTTGGCAGTGAAGCTGGTTGTTCTGCTGGAGTCAGTCCAAAGGTAACCTTGCTCTGTTTTACCTGGTATTTCTTTATTTCTGCAGTGGTATTTAGCACTCTTCCAAGGTGGCAGAACAAGTTCAGTGTCTGCTCCGTTGCCGTGCCTGTGGGACGGTGCGGACGTTGAGTAAAGGCTGAGGAGGGACCACCCTTAGAGGTACAGCAAAGTGAAGCCAGTTTGAACCTGAGACCCCCCAGTTCTCAACCAGCTCAACTGCTGCTGAGTCAAAGTATGAACTCCACGAGCCAGGACCAACTCTGTTGTGCAGGAGGCTTTGGGAGTTGACAGTGAGACACTGAGAGAGGCTGAGCCCTGAGAGGTGCTCTTTGATTCCGTGAGTGCCGAGTGCCTGGGTGTTTGGAACAGCAGGCTGAGAAGGAAGGAGAAGGGAGATGAATGTTCCCATTGAAGTCAGTGGGAAGTGTGCCAGGATGTGAAGTGTGAGAGGGATTTCAACCTGTTAGGAATGGAAATGCTTCAGCTCCTTGAGAGGAAGCAGAGAGGTGATGCCAAGATGGAAAGAGCTGTCGAGTGTCTCGGGGTGTGCGTGTTCCGAGAGCCAGGAGGGCTGGGGAGGGAGCCAGGCTCTCATTTTATCACTGCTGGCAGGAACTGGCTCTGGGCAAGGACACAGGGCCGGGCACTGGCCCCCAGCCCATTCCTTGGCACGAGAGGTGGGAGCATCCTGCCAGAATCCAGGGCTGGGAGCGGGGGCAGGAGAACTTTCTGGGAGACTTCCGTCAGCAGGGGAGAAACACCCACGGCTGGTTCACATGGCTTTGTTTAAAAAAAAAAAAATATTATTATAATCTTTTTTTTCAACTTTCAAGTTAACAAGTCTCTCTCTTCATGTTTGAACTCCCCCTTGTAATTAACACCTCTGAATATCTGTGAGTTTTGTAGGACTTTCTGGACAGAATATTCAAGATGTTCAAGGTGGGTAAATTGGGTGTGGATGGCAAAACTGCCTCCCTACCATACTTTTCAGGTTCCCTTACATTTTGCAAGGTACCTGAACTTTCTTTCCTTGATATGGTCCTTGATATGGTCCAGCCTATCTCTAATTTTTTTATTATTGTGATTATTTTTTGCTCACAAACAAGTGTCTAATTAGGTCTGCAACAGCCCTAGTATGAGTACATAAAGTTTAGCATTTTAAATATCTTTCTTTACTGCAAGTTTAAATAGTTGTACAGATAGTTTATAAGCACAATATTTTAAGAAAATAAGTGGCTGGTCTACTGGGCAGCCTTTGTGCCACTTCAGTGCTAGGAAGTTAAAAAGAGAAAAAAAACAAACAAAAAAAAAAGAAAAAAAAAACTTTTTGTGGTTTACTACTATTTCTGTGGAATAATTATAAAGTCTTGACCTTTTTAAAATCAACCTCATTTGGATGCATCTGAACCAGCAGAGCTGTGTTATATTTTCTATCTTTGCTAGAACTTCTACAGAGGAGGATGAATATTTCTTCAAAAGTGGTTACAGTTACCAACGCATTGGAAACTCATAAAAATCAACTTATTTAAGCCTCCTGCCCCCTTTATGGAACAGCAAATCTTTTGACTTAACATCTGTTACTGCTCTCTGTTTGTATTTGGGGAGTTCCAAGGAACCTTGTCATAAAAACGAAGCACTGAGGCGTTTTGCTGTCGAGGAGTGCTGAGTTTTTCCATGGGAGGTGTAGAAATTGGCAGTTCACTCAGATAGGTCGATGCAGGCAACTTGAGGCCATCACACACTTTAAGAAGTGAAAAAAGAGAGAAAATAAAAAAGGTAATTTAGCCATCGTTTGTCTTCCATTTGGTGATATGACAGAATTCAGTAAATAAACCACTGATGCCATGCTCTCTCTTTTTTTTTTTAAATATTTTTATTTTTTCTTTTGTTTCTTTGGGTACAGTTGCTATTACCTCTATAACACGTGCCAGAAGTACGTTAGGAAATAAATACACTAGTAAAAGAAAAACGTAGAAGTTGACTTTTAAAGCTGCTTTTTTTGGGATCACAACCTTCCTGGTGGGTGCCCTTGCCCCGAGCAAGCGCTGCCACAGCCAGTAAGAGCCAGGGGAGCTCGTCCCTTCCTCACACAGGTGTGGCTCCTGCTCGTGCATCTCTTCAGGTACTCCCAGGGCAGGCACAAAGCGAGGGGAGGAGAGCAGATCCAGGAGCTGTAAGGGAATAGGTTCATTTTTCACGTGGTGTCCCGTGAAGCAAAAAAGGTAAGGAGACCTGAGGGGACCTACTTGGAGCACCAGACTGCACCTCTGCCAAGTCTCCAGCTCTGAGGGGTGGTATGAAACACAAAAACAAAGAAAGCAATAGTAACAGATAACGCCGTGGCCTCCGAGTATTTTCACCAGGGGGAGGAGAGAAGACCCATTTCTTTCATGCTACTCTGATAGTGAAAAACAAAGTCGTTAGAGATCTATGATATTCTGGGTTTTAGGATCAACTTTTGTTTATATACTGTAATTTAAATAAATTGCATTTACATGCCTAGTTTCTGTAATATTTGTGTATACAATACCAAAATCTTACAAGATGTAAATTGTGTATAACTGCACAGACTCCTTGCCCTAGGTGTCTGAGAACATTTTAAGTTTAATTCATATATTATAAAATGACTAGATGTGACTGTTGATTTACAGAATTTACATATCACAAAGAAGTTAATTATTTGTGGTACTTAAGTTAATAAAAAAATAGTGATTTTTTTTTTTTTTCCCTTTTCCTCTCAGTTCTTAAAAAGCATTACCCAGTTGATCTGGCGATGATTATGTGTATGAGCCACAAATATTGATAATTTTTCCATTACATTTTTTCTTTTCTTTTCTAGATACTAATATGTTTCTCGCTATAGTTTGTGTAACAACTTGTGTTCACGTTATCTATGTTGCTGTAATTTTTGTGCTTTAATTCCTCTTATTTCGACTGATTAAAAAAAAAAAAAATTCAAGCTCCTGTAACTTGCACTTTTCCCCAATCCTTAATACTCTTGTATGGCAACCAAAATTACTGTAAGAAATAAATATAATATTGCACTAAGGGTGTGGTTCTGATTGCAAACAGAGAACACTGTCTGGATTTTTATTAAAATAGAAAAAAAGTAAGTTGCCAAAAAAGTTGCAATTTGTTATTGAGAACGCATAAAATGCTTTAACAAACTGTAGGTAGAACTAAGGGAAAAATATTGATTTATTGTTGGGAAAAGCATTTCCTGTTTATTCCTTCTCTTTTTTTTTTTTTTTTTTGGTTAAAGCATTCCTTATGCCAAATGTTCCGTTTGTTTACTGAATTTCAGGGGTCACGCTTGAAATCTGAAAAGCAGGAAACTTTGAAGGGGAGAGGTAGAAAACTGCATTACCTGATAAATTTTTTTTTTTTTTTTTTTTTTTTTTTTTTTTTTTTTTTTTTTTTTTGCCTTAAGGTGGAATTCCGAAATGTGTGGAATGTTCTTTGTGCGGGGGCCCGAGCTCAGCGCTGCTGCTGCTGCTCTGCCATCCCTGGGGCGCTGCAAGTGGGGATTTGGGGCTTTGGGTTCCCGGGGGCTGGGGCCACTCTGGGGCAGAGCAGCTGTGCAGAGGGCAGGAGGGAACAGCGCTCCCTGTCCGACCTTGTGCATCTTGTGACTCTAAAATCTGTACCAGCGGGCTCTGTTTGTACTGTGAATAAACAAGGCTGCGAACGGAAAAAAAAAAACAAACCAAAACAAAACAAGAAACAAAAATCAAGGAAACAATTCACATCTTCTTTTGGCTTAAGTTAAAGAGTTGTTTTTCTATCTTGAAATGGTGATGCAATGAAGAGTATTTTTTATTTTTGTTTTCTAAGATATTGGAATAAATGCCTAGAACTGTTGCCATTTGGTTTCATATGTTCCTTAAGTACGATTCTCTTCTCAGCTGTCATTCTAGCTCATCATTTTCGTAGCCCTCTGTTATTATTTCTCTCATGATTTCCCAACAACAATTACTTGGCAGCTTTGTTTTGTTAAAAACATAAACCAGAACCAGCCTGTTTGGGATTTTATTTACTTATTTCAGGTATTGTGGCAAACATCTGTGTATCTAAATAAAGTCAGGTATTTCCAGTGCAAAACAAAGAATGCTTTGCAATTGTCACTGCTTGTTGGCCAAAGAAATGAGAAGAGTTGATCATTGCTGTTGTTGTGTACATTGTATCAATGTGTTCTGATTTATTCTTTAGTTTCTGTATTTTTTTCTGTATTTTTTTTTCCTGTATTTTTCTGCATTTCGTGGACTTTCATCCCCTCTGTCCTTGGCTGGGCCACCCAGAGTAGCACGATTGTAACAACGCTTCAGAATGTGTGTTTTTTAAAAAACAAAACAAAACAAAACAACAAAAAAAATTGTACGTGCCTTATAATTTTCCACCTGGATCAGCTACACTGTATTTCACATAAAAAAGCTTTATCTTCAAGGTGTTCAGTACCTGCCAAACAGAGAGTGCTGGGGTTGGAGTGAGCTCCGTGTCACTGCTTTAGGGAACAGAGGAGCTGCAGTGATTCAGACCTTATCTCGCCACATCTTTGGCATTGAGAGCCTGATTTCAAGTCTTCTATTCAAATCAAGCAAGCAAGAGGGGGAAAAGAAATGAGATGAGACTGTTATTTTGGGTTCAGTTCACTGCCATAAGTCCCGGGTGGTTGGTGCAGTTGGCGTGGCTGTGTTTCACAGGCGAGGTAACGCTGATAAATAAACACACCAAGTGGACCTGATGCCATGAAGTCTGCCACAAACCGGTTCTGTGCCACTGACATCTAGTGGAACCTGATGGACACTGTCTCAGAGCAATATCAGACCTTTTAAAATAATTATTTATTTACTTTCAACTACTGTCATTCTTTCTACAAGAAGCCGTTTTGGAAAATTTTGTATTGTTATTATTTAGGTTGGCCTGAGTATTTAAGTCACAGAAAGGCTGACTGTATAATTACACAAATTATACACGAATGAGAAGTCTTTAATGTGTTTTCTGGTCTCTCTGTGTTTATGTTTTCTCAGTTTTCTGTTTTGAACGTCAGCATCTCCATGTGATACTTCATCTGCATCCGGCATGGTTGTTAACGGGAATATAGGTTTTGTCTCCAGTACTGTAAACCTTGGACTGTTTTGAACCATTTCTGACACTACAACCTGATGAACAACAGTCTGTTCAGCTCCAAATTGTGACAAAAAATTTAAAAGTGAGTTTTGAGGTTAGGAAGCAGTTCAGAACAGCTGGGGGGGGGGGATTTCCCTGATGTGCTTGCAGTGCTGAAGTTTGGTTTCTCCAGTAAAATTCCAGTTGTTTTTTTCCTCAGGACTGATGCCAGGAGGAATCCGTGCACGTGTGTGTGAGTTCTTGTATGCTTTCAATGTAAAGGTCCTTGGGCAGCCTTAGAAAACAATGTACAGATAGGACACCAGTGTTGCATGTGCTTAAACCTGTACTGGAATCAATGTCGCCGTGTACCTGTTTGCTTTGGAAATCTGAAGAGAATACAATATACAGAAACCTCAAAATCTACCTCATGTTTTAATGGGTTCTTTTCCACTGGTGTTCTCCCGTTACCTGAGTGTCTCTGAGCGTTCCCTGCTGGGTTCAGGGAATGGCCAAGCCTGGCTTTTCCCACCCAACCCGCCCCTAGAAAACCCAAAGTCAGGAACTGCTGGGGCTCTGTCGTTCTTCTGTCCTTTTGTTGTGACCCTGTGGTGCAGCTCGGGGTCTCCTTTGGGGTCAGACCTGCAGTGGCAAGGGCGAGGTGAAAGCTCCAAGAGATCAGACAGAAAGGGAGCTGAGACAGAACTCGTTCACCATCTTCTCACTTTCGTTATTGATGTATTTATCACTTGCCATTTACTTGTCACGGTGCTGACAAGTGAACAGCAATCACTTCACTTTTATCTGGGCATAGTCAAATTGTGCAAAGAAATACTATTATGTTTAGAACTTTTTTCCAAGCCGTGCTGCATCCCCTGCTCTCCATTTGCTCTGTCTCAGCAATTTTCTCTCTTTCCAAAGCAGTGGGTGTCAGCTTTAGTATGTGCAGCACTCTAGGTTCAGCTGGCTCACCTTTGGACCTTCAGTGCCCCAGTAGCAGACATTTACAGCCGTACACTTCACCTGAGGTCATTTCAAATCTCCAAAACCGCTCATTTTCTGCATCACAGTGAAGGCACAAAGCAAGGGCAGGTGACTCTGAAGCTACTTCTCAATTTTTGGGGAAGGATCTTTCTTCCAGAGGCCAATTCCTCCCCTCTGTGCATTCAGAGCAGACCGCGGACGCTCCTTTGGCACATCCCCGCCCCAGCCGTGCGCTGCTCCGGGCACAGAGCTCACCGGGCCCCTGCTGCTCACCAGGCTGCCTTGTCCCGGGGAAAACCAGCTGGACAGCCCAGAGCCAGGGAACAGGGAAAATCTGCTTGCAGCACACGCCCCGAGCGGAGAATCCTGCCAGGAATTCCGCGGGACCGCTCTGGCGAGGCGGACAAGGGAAAAAGAGAAATTTGTCCGGGCAAAGACAAGCTCAATACCCAGCCACGAAAAAAAGGCATGGAAATTTGAGCAAGGAATAAATCCCTGTCGGTGTCGGTGGCTGGAGGGCGGTCACAGGAGCTCGGCAGCGGCGGGACCAGCGGGATGAGGGTGGGAATCAGCGGCTGTGCTGGGAGCGGGGCTGGGAAGGACTCGCTCTGCTCCTCCAGAAAATGGGAGGCTGGAAGGAGCTGTCTGATTTATTTTGAATTTTTTTTTTTTTTTTTTTTTTGAAGGAGAATGGGGCTGTGCTGGGGTGTCCTGCAGGAAACAGTCTGGGATTTATTCCTCATGGCACACAGTTTATCCTGGGGCACCTTCCAGTGAACTCTTCCGGCAGAGCTGTGGGCTGGGATAAAGGGGATGGAGGGATCCCAGCCCCTTCCCTGGAGCAGCCTGGGCTGGGGGAAGAGGTCCCTGCCATGGCAGGGAAGGAATGAGATGGGTTTAAGGTCCCTCCCAACCCAGACCATTCCAGGGGTTTATGATTCTATTGAGAACTGTTAAATAGATTAATACTGAAGCACTAGACAAAGCTCTGGAGCAGAGAAAGAAAACCTGGGATATCGCACCTAAAAGATGCCAAACCTAAAACCTGGCTGCAGCTTTAATGAACTCCAGGGAAAAGCGGCAAAAGTTTGTTCAGGAAAGATAAAATTTCCACCTCTGCACAGTTCTGCATCCTCTTGTCAGCACAAAATAGGTGCAATAAAACAAATAAAATAAAATAGTGATCTGCCCCTCCTTAGGGATTAAATTCAAGGTTGCACAAGCCCCAATATTCCTGCTAACAAGTGCCATTTAGTCCTTACCTTCAGGTTCTGTTTGTTTTCATGGCTTGTTTTGTTCTTTTTTGTTCTTTTTTTAAAGAAAGAAAGAAAACAGCTAAAGATCATTGGGGGATTCATTTGCTTGTCTGCAAGGACAGCAGAAAATTTATAGCAGTTTTTATAATGCCTAAAGTATTTAGCAAAACACATGCATTTTCTTTTATTTTTTTTTATTTTATTTTATCTTTTTACATTATTAAATAATAGACAAAGGAAATGTTCTAAAGTAAGGGTGCTCCATCAGACTGGAAAAAACTGTCTAATTAACCACAGTAAGAAACCCTGTGAGGAATTTCAGATATTTGAAAGGCAAAACCAATATTCATTTAAAAAAATCCAGAAATAAATGTGTGGTTATGGATGATTCATTGTCCCCTAAAGGGCAAAAGGGCCACCTGTCAGGACACCAGTGGGCTGTGCCAAGTATTTCATTATATTGCTCACTTGCACTACTGAAAACACAACTTTTATCTCATTATCTGATGTTCTTGAGTTTATTACATGATTCAGCTTTATCCCTGCACTGTAAATGGAGGTTCAAATAAAACCTCCCACAGAAATAAGCCTTGCTTGTCTGGGGTTTAAGTCTAAGAGCTGTTGAATTTTTTTTTTTTTTTTTTTTTTTTTTTTTTTTTTTTTTATACACAGGGCACCTTTTCTGTCCTGACTGATCTCTTGTTCTGGATAGACAAAATTCCATATTTTCCCTCATGCTATCCAATCTAAACACAAGAACATTTGGATTTGTATGCAGTTATCAGCTACAAAAGCCAAAGGCCAAGACTGATATCTGGGCTTTACAGAAGGAAAACGTGATCCCAGTGCAAATTAGCAGTAATGCAATTTTCAAAGCAGCAGAACTCAGGATGAACTCACTGGAGGATCTGTTTCCAGATTGCACTGGAAATAACACCCAATATTCAGTAGAGAAATCTTGTTATTAACTTGCAATACTCCCAGGCTGTGTTTGAGTCTGAGGTTTTGATGGCCTTTATTTTTATCACTGCTGTGCTGACCACGTGAAAGTTTTCTGCACAACTGTGCAGACACAAGGGAGGCAGAGCCATAAGAGGCTTGGTTAATGAGGAATTTCAATTTATTTCGTAGCTGCCATACAGACGAATTCAGGATAGGATGGTAGCTTGTATTTTTCCAGGAACTCTGTGTGCTTGGGAATAATCAGAAAATTCCTTAGGTTGGAAAAGTCCTCTAAGATCATGTTCCACCAAACCATGCCCCCAAGTGCCACACCCATGTGGCTTTTAAACAATTGAATAATTCCACGTAACTGCGGTGATCATGGATCTGGAGCTCTCTCCCAGGCTGGATGTGCCGCTGGGCAGGGACGAGGCAGCAGCACCAGCGTGTGGCAGGAGCAGGACAGGAGTGAAGGAGGCGCCGGCGAAAGGAGCTCACCGTGCCGAGGGAAGGGGCAGGGAAAGGAGGGCCGGCCCCAGGGAAGGACACCCGGCTGCTGCTGCCCCCTGCATCCCCCCCGGCTGCCCCCGGCCCTGCCGGGGAGCACAGAGCTCGGAGAGGCGTCTGGAGGGGGAACCCCCGCACAGAACAAAGCGCTGCTCCCGGCTCGGCATCTGGCAGGGAACAGCTCCCTCCTTCCCAAAGCTTCGGCCAGCGCTGATCCCCGACCAAGGGCCAACAAAAGGCTCTTTTGGGAATGTCGCTGTACTCCTGCTGACCTACCCACGGTCACTCTGGCTGTGCTTTGCTTTCAGAGAAAGGCCGGTAATTACTGGTGGCAATAATTACAGCACTGGGGAGGCAGGAAAGCAAAATAGTTTCTCCAAAGCTTCTCTTGGCCTTCTTTCCCAAAAGAAAATCCAAATAAATGAGATCCCCAGTGATGCCCCAGCTCCTGACTTAGCCCAGTGTTTATTCCTTACTTAGGACTGACTCCTCCTCGTGCAGTGGAGTCTGCAGGCCAGAGAATTAACAAATCTTGTTTAGCTTTCAATTTCAGTATCTCACTCTCAGTGTTTTTGCTGCACTGCCTGAAACTTCCAGAAGCCAAAACCTGAAGGCATCAGGAACTGCAAATGCTGGCCTGGGAAGTCATGTGAGCTCAATTCTCTAGGAATCATTTCCTTTTTTTTTAAAAGCAGGAGTTCTTCTAGAAATAGCTGAAATGGATATTTTTAAGTTTTTGGCTACTTAAAAGTAATTATTTACTCAACCTTGCCTGGCCATTAGAGCCTGGTTTTGGGGAAGCTGAACCAGAACAGCACACTCCTTTCAGGGTGTGAGGCACTTCCCAGGCAGGGGAAGATGTAGTGCCTCTTTTTCTGTCCCAGCTTCCCAGATCCTGGGACAAATCTATCAAGTGAAGCTACTTTGATGAATCCAAATTCCCTTTTTGGAGGCATTCCAGGGCACTACTCCACACTTGGCCTCAAGATCGATCGATTCTTGCTCCTTTCCTCTGCCCATGGATTAATGTCTCACTTTCTCCTTCACCCAGGGACTTTGCAGCAGCTCCTGTAGAAATGCGCTCAACGTGAGAGGAATTTGAAGCAGCTTCTTCAAATTTAGTACAAATCCAGCACCACACCACGAGCATCCTGGTGATAGATACAGACATTACTGCAGCCTGAGTTTTGGAGGCTCCACATCCCTTTCTAACCAGGAAAAGCCTGCAGCAAGGGGAAGATTCTTGAACTTCACCCCCGCAGGAGCTGACTCAGAGTACTCAACATCCATGGGCTGTGCTGGGAAAGCTCCAGGTACAGACTGGATTGTCTCAGAAAATCACAGATGGCTTCAAGTCTACATTTGCAAAGCCAAACCAGAACCTGAGGGTTCTGAACCACAGGGAATCCTGTGCTTTACCAGGTAAGTGCCACTGACTCCTGCTCCTCTTCCTTGGTTAAAAGTTAAAAAAATAAAAAAACAAACGAAACACAGTTTGGTTGATTCTTGCTATTGAAAATCTATTTAAATTAAAAATCAACAGGCAACAGCAGATTGGAGAGCCACAGGTGTCTCATGACAGAATCTCTCCACTCCATGAAGCCTTCCCCACGAGGTGAGGCAATCCAGGAATAACAAGTAGCATTAATCATCAGCAGCATTAAAGAATCAAAAAAGGCTGTTGGGATTTTCTTCCCAGATTCCCAGAGAAGTTCAGGGTTGGAACTGCAAAATCTGGACAGCAAGACAGGACCTTCCTGCCTTGGGAACGACCCACCCTGCCACGAACAAGAGCAGAACAGCTTTACAGGGATGGAAAAGTTTATTTGATGTAACCCACACCTGTGTTTGCAAGAGCACTCAGTGCCCTGCTGCCACCAGCATTCCCAAAAATCCAGGAGCAGCCACAAGCCCTGCAGCCCACTGGTGTTTTTAGCAGAAGTAACAGGCACATAGAATAAAAGACAAAGCTGAGCCTGATGCTGAGATTTTTCAAAAGAAAGTTATATTAAAAAAATATTCCATGCGAATGGTTCAAAAAGTTTATTGAATATTTAATTTACAAAAATCATATCCCTATGAGGTGTTCTATGCAAAATTGGATAAAATAAACTGCATATAAAACCCAACCCTAGTAATGCAAATATAACACAGATATGAGACCATGGAAAGGAGAAAAAAAATAGTAATAATACATGACAGACATGTGAAATTCATGAAGGATTGTCCCAACCATCCAAGAACTGGTTCAACATGATGCCTTCTCCCTTGATACTCTGTACATTTCACCATTTTGTACAGGCCTTCCATATTCCATTGGTCCAAATTTAGAGTTGAGAAGTCTTTGCCTTCTTTCTTGGCTGCTACACCAGATTTGCCATTTTCCTTTGATCAGAAGGTGAGACAGATAGAACAGACACTGAACACGTGCACTACTGGATGCAACTCGCTATCTTTGGTAGGGACCCTAAATCTGCAGTGGTCAGCTTTCTAGAGCAACAGGAATTTCAGTTTTGGCAAAAAGAAAAACCCCAAAAACCAAACAGGTTTAATTGTGTTGTTTAGTAGAACGGTGCTGGCAGTTTCTGTTGAACATACACAAAAAAAAAAGTCTCTTGTCTGGTTTAAAAATGGAGATCATGTACATGGGTTTCAAATCCAATGATTAACATTCCTTGACTCGAAAATGGTTCCATAAAATGCCCCTACTGCACAGCAGGCCCCTCCTTGTGTGAGCAGGGCTGCACTGCACACAGAACACAAGTGCAATCCCACCCCTCCTGCCTCTGCCTCCCATTTAAAGCACTGGGAAATATTCCTGCAGACCTGGATGCCAGTTTCCTTCTGAACAGGCAGGAATCTCCTTGGGTGACTTAACGCTTGCACAGTAACTTTTCCAAGTTTTCCTGGGAAAAGAGGAGGGTGAAGCAAGAACAAAAGAGAAGGACTTTGGGACAATCAGAGCTAGAGTGTTTGCAGCCCTCCTCTGGGATAAACATGAGCAGGAGGAGCAGGACCAAGAAAAAAGTAATCAAAAAAGAGGAAAAATATTAATTCAAGAGCCAAGGAACTCCACTTTAAAAGAGAAGGAAAAAGTACCAGACTGTTTCCTTCATAACATTAATATTCCATAAATATTGGACAGTATTTGATTAACTGCCACTAGCTGCAACTTTCAAACATTCTCTTTTTTTTTTTTTTTTTCAAGCACTATCTGGAAAAAAGAAAAAAAGGAAAGAATAAATAAAAGAAATAAAAAGAAAAGGAAAAAAACACAACAACTCTGCACCTCCCCATCCTCCCCACTTGGTGGAAATGCAAACAGCCTGCATAGCCATGACTTTCTCAGCTGCAAACGCTTAGTGGAAGACTAACTAGACTTGAACACTGGACTAAATCTGCTCACTTAGGAGTAAAACATGCAATAATACAGCAGACAGCTACCTGTCCTCCAAAAGGCTTGGCTAATTTGGCAGAGAAGAAACGTTTCCAGATGAAAATAAACCCCAAGAGCCTCGGTGAAAGACGGAGTAGTTACAATATATTAGCGATTCCTGTGGCATGGTTTTAAAAAGCATCAGCAAAGTATTAAATATCAAAGCCATATGCATATACCCCCTCCATCCTAAGGAAAGCCTCGTGGTCTGTCTGTAGTGTGTGAAGTGGTGTGTGGGCTGGGAATTAAGGCATGAGCAGCAGCAGGGGGCCCTACTGCCTGAGCTCCACGTAGTTGGCGGGGAAGAGGCCGTAGCGGCCCTTGCAGACCCCTCTCCACCAGCCGTCGTCGATCATCTCGATGTTGGTGATGATGTCGTCGGGGTCGAAGGAGATCTCGTCGTCACCCGCTGCAGGGAGAGCCCAACAGGGTCAGCACCCACACAGCCAAGGGCTCACAACAGCCCCAGCACTTGGGTGGAAGAGCTTCTGGGAAACTCCCGCCATTCCCACAAACAGCACCCGGCAATTTTCAATCTGCTCTCTTGCTAAACCCCCAAATCCCTGACTTTTCCTTTGCCACCACAAGAGACATAAAAAGGCAAAGGAAAAATCTAGAGTTATCTCATGCAGAAGGAGAGTTTTCAAAGCCAAAGGGTGAAAAACAAGAGTTTGCTCACCAGCTTGGTAATCATAAAGGGCTATGGCTGTGATCCCAAGTTCATTTTCATACTCGTCATATGCATTTTCTTCTGAAGAGAGGAGAGGAGAACAATTAAAACATGAAGTACAGCATCACCCTCAGTTCTTTCCTGTGGAGCTTCTCCTTCAATTGCACTAACCCACACAGGAAGCAGCCAACAACACAATCTAGGTTTCAGCTGTGCTGCCATTCCTTCCACATGGACTTTTCCCCTCAATCACACACAACTGAAGCATGAAAAGAAGCATTTACAAGAGACATTGAGTACAGGACTACATAAAACCAATCAGCCCTGTACTGCTTCTGTAAAATGTGACAGGACAGCTGAGCCCAAGATCACTGTGTAAGAGAATAATTATTACAAGTGGTGCATGCTGGGGGGGCAGAGAGGGGCCTGTTTAAAATTCCCAGGTTTTTGTACCAGAGCACGTTCATCCTTCACAGCTCATTTACTAACCAAAAGAGGTGAGAAAAAAAAGGCCAGGAATTCAAAAGCATCTTAGTCTTGCAGTTTCATAGATCCCTACTCCACTCCCTCACAAGCACAGAACCCAACACATCAATTTCAAACTCCAAGAATTGTTGATTGGATTTTTTTTGCTGGCATGGCACATGTTTAATCTCCAGCTCAATGCTTTCTTCTCATGTTGAGCTACATTCCATGGGGTGGGAATGGTTACTCCTGAATTTCTTTTTGAACTGAGACCCTGGAGAGCACTGTAATTACTCCAACATCATCTCAGAGAAGTTAACTAACTTCAACACCTTGCTGCAGCCATTTATTAATTTCCTAATTAAAGTCTGTTGGTGGGGAATGTAGGAAATCTCACCGGACTGCACATTTAGCAAACCAGGACAGCATGCTATCAGCACAACTGCTCATTAAGCTCTCGCACAAGGAAATAATCCCCATCCTAGAGGGTTTGCTGTGAGACACAAACCTGCTTGGTAGTGGTCAGCTGCTCCTGCCACCTCATAGACAGTCTCAGGCTCGTACTCCTCCCGCTGGCTCACAGCTTCCTGGTAGTCGGGCTGTGCTTTGTAGCCAGCCTCTGGCTCGTGGGCAGCAGGGTAGGATGGGCTGGAGCTCTTGTAGGCTGACCCTGCTTCGTAGGAAACTGCATCCTGCAGGACAGGAGAGCTCTGTCAGGGCTTTGGGAAGAGGCTCCCGTGCTCGGGATCAACGCCCCCATCCCTGAGGGGATCCCAACGCACCTCGTACACCGGGCTGGAGGGCGCCTTCTGCTCCACTGCTGGTGTGACAGGAGAGGCGGGAGGGGTCTGCTTCTTGGCTTTAGCTTGCTCCTAAATCCAGGAGAAAGGAAAACTTCAGTGCACTTCAGTCACTGATGAGGTGGCCAAGAGAGAACCCTCCAGAACGAAGGACAGGCAGCACATCCTGCAGAGAACTGCTGTGGTGAGAGGAGGACTGGGCTGGCTGGGCCGAGCACAGCACCAGAAATGCAGCACAGCAGGAGGGAAAAAAGGGAAGAAACAAAACCCCCATGGCACATACACATGCCCGTGTTTAAAAACACAGCCCCAGAGTTGTTTGGCCCATCTCTGGAGGAACTCATTCTGCTCATCAGCTGGCTGGACCTCATGTCCCATTTCAGCCTGAGTTTAAAGAACCTGAAGCCCACACACGTCCTGGGTGCACAGCTGATGAACTGCCTTTGATGAGAAATGGTTGTGCCAGCTCTGGCAGGTCTACAAAACATCCTGCCAGGGCAAAGGACTGAACAGCTCAGACAGAAGTGAGTCCTATACAGTGACAGTCAGGATTCCAATGTTCAGAGGAGTTGGGATGTGGCAGAAATAAAAGCAGCATTGTTTTTGTCTTCTGTGACACAAAGAACGTGGATCTGTCCTGGCACTCAAGTGCTTCACACTGTGCCATCCCACCTGTGCATCACAGGGCAATTCCAAATCATTGGAAAGCCACTCATTAGGGAGCCAGGACACCGAAGTGCAAGAAATGCTGTGTTGCTCACATGACACAAAACAAGGGACCTATTTCAACAGGTAACTTTCATTTTGTCTCTCTTTATGACAGGGGAAAAGCAAACCATGAATCCAGGGCCAAACTGTCTTCACTGAAAAAAGGAGAGGGTGTGTGCAAGGGGAATCTGTGCAGTCCAGTAGTTTAGGCCCATCAAGCTATAACACCCCAGAGGATTCCCAGGAGAAATGGCAGTGCAGAGATGTAGTGGTAGGACTCTGTTGCAAAAAATTCTTCCTTTGCTTGTCACAACTCAGAAAAAAATACACCTAACAAAGAAAGCAAAGCATACCTTGAGAGCAGAGCCAGCTTTGAAGACAATTCAAAGCTCAGTGCTGTGCTTTCTGGAAAAAGTCTCTCCTGATGCAAACCCTCCCCCACATTTAACTCCTGTGCTACAGATAAAAAAGATAAAAAGGCACCAGCCAAGTGACTATTAGAAGTCAAACCTAAGTTTGGGGACAAATTAAACAATATCAATCCATTAATGATGGCAAATGTGGCAACAGTTTGACTAATTTGTCCTAGGAAATGGGACTGCAATCCACTTTATAGTTAAGGACAGTCACAGTGTAATTGCCATAAAACATTTAAATTGGTTCCCCTCAGGCTGGGTTTTGTTCCACAGTGAAATGCTCCATGTGAAAGAGCATCCTGCCTGTTCTTACAAGGCAGCAGTGCACAGTGAAATCATGAGGCAGCATTGACTCAACCCAGGCATCAAAGAAGAGCTCCCTGAGCACTCCTTGCCTGTGTGACATTTGTGAAAAGCAAACCAGAATGAGGATTTCCAGTAACCAGGGCTCTGGAAGGAATGCAGTCCATATGTACATTCCCATTGTGGGAGTCTGTATGCCCACATATCCTCTGGAAGTGAGGCTTTATCCTTTTGTGTGAAGAAGCTCACTGACAGAAATAAAGTTCACTCCAGACAGAGCCCATCCCTGCCCTTTGCTTTCTGTGGATGGTGTGGGTCACATCCCTGCCCTGCCCCTACTCAGTGCCAGCAGAGCCATTTCAGCTCCCTCAACCTCATCCCCCCCCGTCTTTGTGTCTGCAGAATCCCACATTAACCACGGAGATGTTCAAGCTGAAAGAACATTAATCATCTGGTTACAGGGAAATTTAAATACCAGCTTTGGGGGAAAAAAAACTTCAAATGTGTCCAGGCAACAGAATCTTTGATGAAGCACATGAAAAAATCCAGCAAAATGGCTTGGATTTAACCCACACTTACAGCAAAAATACCAGTAGAGAAATAACAATTTCTGAGATAACAAAATAATTAAAAAACCCCAAAACCCAAGCAATTAACATCCCTTCCAGTCCAAACCATTACATGACCTCTTCCTCTGCCAGCTTTTCTCCAGCAGAGTACAGAAACCCCAGGAGTGTTTGGAGGAAGGTATTAAAAGTCCACGTGGAGGAAAGGCAGCATTAGAATGATGCACAGAAGAGGAGCTCTCATTGAGCTCGTGATACATTTCTGCAGTGAACATATGCTCACACTGCACGTCCTGATGCCTAAGGCAAAATAGGTGATAAGCTGAGAGAAAGAGGGAAACAAGGAAAAATAAAACATAAAAGCAATCACTTTAGAGGAAGAGAGCCTACCAGGCACTCTTTCATACTCTTAAAACAAATCAATTACATCAAGCCTTAGTCTCCTCTAATACAAACAAATATGCAAATTCCATAAAGCAGATAAGATGTAGTTTCTGACTAAACATGTCCAGGAATTATCTTGCTTATGAATAACACAAAAATCATGCTTTTACCCACAGCAATGCAAAGTCAATTTTTTTTAATTCCCTAACTGAGATTCAATTAACACTTGGAAGATTATCTTCCCCTAATCTCCTGGCCGTGTGCTATACCACCTCCATCTCCCAAAACACTGATCCCAAAGGAAGCAGCATCACCAGAGATCTTCCCTTGTGAGCTCCTCTGTGCCCAGAGGGAATGTGGGATTGCCAAAAGGCAGAAGTACAGGAGGAAAGCCAGGCTGGAGTCAAAGACAGCTGAAGCACAGGCACAGACACACACTTCGAGCTTTAAAGGCCAGCTGGAAAGAAGGGACCTTTCCTCAAAGATTCCCTTTCCTCCCAGCATTGCAATGAATCCAGGCTGCTCCAATGGGATTTGAACCTCACTGACCTCCAGTTTCCTCCGAGCCTCCTCCTGTTCCTGCTTCTCCCTGGCCATTCTTTGGGCTCTCTCAGCTTCTGCCTTCCTTCGGTCTTCCTGCTCTTTCTCCTTGGCCAGGTTCTCAAAGTTAGCTCGGATGCTGCTTGTTTTATTGGCAACTGCAACATGGAAAAGAACTCAAGTCAAATCATGTCTCAGGTTCTATATAATAGTAGCCTAGAATGAGCTTTTGCTACAAATTTCTGCTTTTCTGCCCTCTGAGCTTATAGTTCAGTCAGGGAAAATCCTTCTATTCCTTCTTCTTCCTCCCCCTTCCCAGCTCAAACCTCTTGTGCACCTTATTACTCTTCCAAAAAACCTCTGTAATGCTTCTCTCTCTTCTCCTTGGTACAGCTCCCACCACTACCCTACAGAGTTGATTCTCCCTTGTTCCTTCCTTATTCTCATGTTTTTTATTCTCCCTTAACTCTGATGAGCCTCAAGAGAAAAAAAACAAACTGGAACAAAGCAAAACCACCTCTAAAGGAGGGAGGGAGAGTATCTGAGGTTGCTAAAGAGCTGCAAATACACTAGTTCTCTCTGGATGACCTTTACTCAGCACTACTACGTCAATATCCCAGGATTACACACATTATCACCTCCAAAGAAAGGATCTGGGGCCAATGCCTTACCAGCTTCTACTGGCTTGGTCTTCTGATAAGTTGATGTTGGTTTTTCAATATCTTCAAAAGTTGCTGCATTCTATCAGTAAGGACAAAAAGGATACATGTAAAAACCCACAAATTCATGAAGACAATCACACAGCCTCAATCTGAGATATTTTAATGTGATTCTGTCCCTAAGGCTTTTAGCGGAACATCAAAACCAAATCAGGAAGAATCAAAACTTGACAAACAGAATAATCCTTCCTGCAAGTCAAGCTAGAAAGAATTAATCTTCAGGGGCAGTTCTAAACACAACAAAATCCTATTAATTAAAAATAAAAAAGTTTATGAGTGACTCATCAGAACTAAAAACAAGGCAATAAACATATATTGTGCCACTATTGCTGTTCTAATCCACATAAGCTGGCACCAGCTCTGTGTGTGTAAATTTGGTTTTTAAAGGTTTAGAAAAGCACAAAACTCTGCCCTTAGACTGGAGAAGTGTCCAGAAATAGAGAGGTTAGCAGTGCAGATCTAACCAGGCTGTTCTGCATGGTCAGAAGTCATGGCTCTTTGAAGCAACATACCTTGTCCATCCGATCTTTCTGGACACCATACTTCCCTCCAAATCCTTTGGAATAATCTAAAAGCAGGACAAAAAAGGTCAGAGCAGGGAGTTGGGTGCCCCTCCCGCCTTGCTGCCAAATGCAAACAGCCACCGCAGGTGCAAAGAGGCATTTCAGTTGCATGCAGAGCCACAGGGACAGCCACCAGAGAAAATGCAACTTGGTTTTGATTCAGAGAGGACACAGAAGCCCAGGGGAACACCAGCAGACAACAGACTGTGGGCCACATGCATCCCTGAGTCAACAGGAAGCTGAGGACTGAGCAGGTATCAAGCAAGGAGTAAGGGAGGAGCCCTCCTGATGCATCACTTCTGTAACACAGCCTTTGACAGCACCAATTCTGAGCCCTCTGCAGGAATCACAGAGCCTGAGCCACTTTGCTTTGCTCAAAGGAGTCTTCAGTGACCACAGAGGTGTTTTGGTTTTGGTTTTTTTTTTTCCTCTTTGTGAATGGCAGGAATATGTAACAACTTTCTAATTCCAGTGGGTTTGGTTGTGATACCCAGCTGGTGAACATTAAAGCTATTGCTGGTAACTCCTGCTCTACACATGGAAAGGGGCAACTGCACAAGCCAGCTTTAGCTGCCTAAAGCAACTCACCAGCACAGAAATGGGGAAGCTGTGCTATCCCACGCCAGCCCTGAGCTGCACACTCTTCCTCCCAGCTGGTGCTGCCCTCAGCACTTGTCACACTCCCAAAATCTCTGAGCAGTGACATTGATAAAAACAACAAACCCACCCAGTCAGGAGTGGGTCTCTGCTCTCATGGGAATGTCTGAGGAGCACCAGAGCAGCACAACAGCAGCAGCAAGAGTGTGTGGCTGGAAAAACACCTCTTTGTGGTGGCAGTGAGCTGTAGGAATGTGCCCTTACACTGTCATGTTTCCTATCCAACCCTGGAATACCATCCCTTCTCCTCTCAGCCCCCAAACCCTTGGCTCTCCCTGCCAGCCATTGCAGTGCTTGCACTTGGGCTCTAAAAGTCTGAGTATGTGTCACTACAGCACAGGAGAATATCAGCTATCAACAAACAACCTCATTTTCTTCAGCTTTGTATGAATTTTCAGCCAGAATAAATATACTACACTTACTTTTTCCTGCTCCAGACTCCTCACTTTAAGATAACGGAAAACCAGGAATTCATGGGTTGTACCCCAACTATTTCACAATGAATAAACAGAGCATTATAACAGCATTTGCTCATCCAAGAACCACAAACATTCCCTACTTCTTTCAAAGACTACAATCATTTTAAAATGATCCTGCCACAGCCCATTGCTTGTTAATGGTTACATGCATGGTCGTTATCTGAATAATTTTCCACCAATTTGCCCAGGCAAAACTTTATATTTAGTCTCTAAAACTAACATCATTAACATCATACTAACAAAAATGTTATTATCCCCCTGCATGTACAGCTATTAACTAATCCAGGACTTTGCAGAGCTGTTGACTGAACACTGGATGTTTCCTGAATGCAGGCTTGCTTGAGGCACTATTCTAAGGATAAAATGAAGAAAACTGCTGGATCATGGAAGAATAGAAGCGCAAGAAAGTGTCTGCACATTCCTGGCATTGATCTACTCAGAGAACTATTTCAGACTGTGTGAGAAGTGGCTGCACTGGTAAGAAAGTAACAAGTGAAAACGGTGCCTTGTTGAGATTCATGCTTGGCTAGTTTCTCCTTGTAATCAAACCCCACAGCAGATGGGTCCTGCCTCTCTGTCTGTACACCAAATTTCCCTCCGAAACCACTCTTATAGTCTGAAAAAGCCACATGGGATACATTAAAACCAAGGCAGGAAAATAAAGAAGTTAGTCAGAGACACTCAAAATACTTTTTGCAATATTTTCAATTATCAGCAACTTTTTGATGGTGAAAAAAAAGAAATATTTCAAGACACTTCTGTAAAAGTAAACTGAAAAAAGTCTCAGCTTGAGATGACTTATCAGATATAAGAACACCATTCTGAAGTCATAGAAAAAAAGAATTTCTCAAAATTTTTCATCCATAATGCACTTGCATTTGACCAAAGGTATGAACACAGGCACACAGGCAATCTGTTCACCCAAACAATACAACAAAAGATACAAGAGAATAAACAAAATAAACACAAAAACAGTACAAGAGACTCATTCATCAGTGTGGTTAACATTTGTACAGAGAGCTGACTTTTAAAGAAGTGTGAGGATGGTCTCCACAGAGAACAGCCTCCAGATATTCCTTAAAGGAAGGAGGAATGTTCCTGCTGCCACACAGCTTGAGGGAGAAAGGATTCAGCTGAAAGCTTATCATTCCCTACTGCTGCCTCAGGAACAGCCATTTACATATATATATCTATACAGATAAATATATGTATGTGTGTTATAAAATGAGGGACAGCACAGAAATAAAAGGCTTCAGGTAATCCTCTCACAACAAATCTGCTGGAGCACCCAACAGAACAATATACTGACAAAGCTTTAATTTCATTACTTAAAAAATACTGATTTCTTTAAGTTCAGAGTGGTGACAGGCAGAGGGCCGAGCTGCATTTTACAGGAAGTTGGAATTTACTGGGCACCAAGTATTTTACAGGAATAGGTACCCCACAGGCCAGGAAAAAGAACACTATTTGGTTTTAGACTCTTCCTGCATGGAAACAGGGATATACACAACAGAATCCAGAAGAGAAAATTTATTTGTGGGAAGCACAAAAGGAATTCCTAACCTGTGGTTTGCACAGCTCAACTGAAAAAGGAAAATAAACCACACTACTTGGAGGCTCATAAAGGGGAAATTTAGGCCTGAGCTTGGACTTTGAGGGCTGGGTGTCAGCTGTGCAGCCACCAGTTCAACCAGTGACAGCAAAACCCAGCCACGGGGAAGGAGGCTGTGCCCAGGACACCAGGGCAGGGCCCACAGAGGCAACAGGGGTCAAACTGAGGGCAGGCAGGAAGAGCAGCAAGGAGCTGAGAGCTGATGTACCTTTCTGGGACTCGTGCAGCTGCACCTTCTCCTGGTGGTCCCAGCCAAGGGCACACTTGTCTTGCCTGTCTGTCTGCACGCCAAACTTGCCTCCAAAGCCCTTTACATAATCTGTGAAGTTTTCAGAAAACATTATTGCAATTCATAGCTGTAAACTGCATTTAATTAAAAAAACAGGAATATGTTAGGAGATAAGTTGCCCTGTTAATAATACATTCACTCATTTAAGGGGGTCCAAAATCTGCAAACACACTGGGTAAACACACATTCACCACAAACTAAAAACTCCCACTCAAGAAACCCCACCAAAGCATTTTCCCAGGTTTAAAAGGGTCTGAGCTACTGTTTTGAAAGAAGATAATAAAAACCTTTCTGTGATTCATGTTTCTCCGTTTTGCCTTGATATTCAAAGCCAACAGCACTTTTATCCACTTTGTCCTTGTCGACACCGTATTTTCCACCAAAGCCCTTGGAATAATCTACAGATAAAAGGGAAGAGTTTTGTTTGCAAGTGTTCAGCAACAAAATCATCACCTTGAGAAACTGTGATAATCAGGGCTGCTAACATTGCATCGTGTTTTAAAAGAAACACTGACATCCACAGTTAAACTTGATTTCAGACACTGAAGTCAGAAATCCTTCAGAACACATTCTCCAGGATGGAAAATAAAATAGCATTTTGCTGGGCAATACCAGCAGTTCAGCTGCCTGACTCCTTGGTAAAATTCTGAAGACACTTAGAACAAAGTGTACTTCAAAACCCATGTCAGCAACAGCCTGGATGCTTTTAAACACACCCTGCTCCTTGTAAGCATTTCTAGAGTGCAAACATTTCTTTGGGATAAACAGAAAACAGATGGCAAAAATGTCCCCATTTTTCAATAAAACAGTCGATTTTTGATCAGATATGCCTGGGAACTTGAGCAGCAACACAATATTAACTCTAAACACTGCTAAGTGTTTTAATCCACAAACACTGATTCCTTTAGAAGCACCTCTCTCGGGTGGTTAAGCTGCTCACAGTCTGAGTGATTTACAGCTTTTCAAAAGGAGCTGTAAAAAACCTCCAGACAAACCTGTGCACCCTGGACCATCCCTTAAAACCAGGCAAAACATTTTTTAGGGTTTGGGGTTTTTTTGGGTTTTTTTTCAGAAGTCAAGATTTTCAGCAACGTAAATTTTACCCAGCGTTACCTTTCAGCAGGTTAGGAGTGCAAGAGGTGTAAAACATGAGTATTTTACAACATGGCCTATGCATGGTGCCTACAGCACCAGGGAAGGAGCCTGCTAACACATGTGTGTCTATTCACCCTTCTGGGAGTCGTGTTTCTCAGTTTTCCCCTGGTAATCAAACCCCACTGCACTCTTGTCCACTCTGTCAGCCTGTACTCCGTATTTTCCACCAAAACCACTTGAGTAGTCTGCATTGAGAGTAAAGCACAATAAAAACAGCATGAAGGCAACTTGTCATGGATACAGCATAGCCTAGCAATTGAGGGGAAAAACAAGTTATTTCAGAACTGAAGTATTATGGATGCTTTAGCACATAAAATGCAGTTTAATTTTAAACACTAGATAAAGCAACAGTCTTTTAATTTATGATGATTCCCTTTAAATTTTTTCCTTATTTTCAAGAGGGTGCAATAAAGCAAAGAGCAACTCCCAGTCTTCCTGACACGTCCTTGAACCTCACTTCAGAAAGAAAAATAAGACTCCTGACGATCCACTACTTCCTTGTCCTAAAAAAACCTCATTAACTCATGAAACTGCTAGGAAACTAATTTTTTACTCCTCTGTTCCACCAAACCCACCGTTTGATTCATGGGGAATGAATGTCATGCAGAGGTCTCACTAAAGGAGGTACTTGCCATACAGTAAAAGAATCTACTCTATTTCTTATAGAAAATGTGCCCACCGAGGTGACCACCTCCCCACTTTACCTTTTTGGGAGGGATGCTTCTCAGTTTTGCCCTGATATTCAAACCCAACAGCTGACTGGAAGAGAAATAAAACAAGTGTGACAGAGTTAGGCATCAGGAAAGAAACTGCATGCACTTCAGTGGACACAGAGCACAGTCAGTTCCTGTGCCTTTCCATACTGCTCTGACCTCCTGGACTGGGGGCATAAATACCTCTTTAACTTATGGGCCACACTCATTTCCATGGTAATTCAGTGCATGTGTTCATGGCCAGGGTTCTGTCCTCCCTTGCCAAGGCAAACTGCACCAGCAGCACACTCCAGTCTGGCCTTGCAAGGTCCAGCAATTCAGTATGACAGAAATCCAGTATTTCCATGCAGGGATTGTTATGCAGTCTTGGAATAGGATGTCATCTATCCTGCCCAGTAGCTCATGTTATGTTACAGGACAAACCATCCCCAAACACACTACAGTATTCACAATGACCTTGTCAAAGAACACAGAAAAGTAGTATTTTAACATCTCTTTTCAGCTTTCTTTTCAACTAATCTCAACTTCCCACAAGGGCTTTCTTCTACTCTGCTTTAAACAGTAATTTATCTCCCTAACAGTCAGTGTTAGCTTCTGCTAACCTTCAAAGAGAGCAGGAAGAGCAGCCCACACCAGCATCCCAAGGCACTGGAATTTTGCAGTTTTATGTACAAAAGGAAGAAATCAACCACTGTGTGTGGCTTCAGGAGGAGATGAAATCACTCACCTGGTCAACTCGATCAGTCTGTACTCCAAACTTGCCACCAAACCCTTTCACCGAATCCACTTGGGAACAATGCTTAGAAAGTTTGGATTGGTACTCATGTCCAACAGCTGACTGGAAGAAATTGGTAAAGTTCAGAGACAGCAGCTCTACACAGTCCTGTGTGTCAGACAGAACACTGCACCAAGCAACCTGAAGGTGAGTTTTGTTACCAACATGCATCACTGCCACTCCTCCTGCTGAAACCAACTTCCCTGGAAACCTTACTCACTCGGGAAGTCTCCACAAGGATGCTGCCATGCTACCAATCCAGCCTAGGCAAGGGAAGTGTCTGCATTTTATGGGGACTCTTTTATGCCCTGCATTTGCACTTCCAAAGCACAGGAATGAAAACGAGACAGGTACAGAGGGAGTCTTGATGGTGTTCATGCAGAATTTGAAGTGAGTTCCAGGTGAAACACAGCCTTGTGTTTATTTAGGGATCTGTTTTAGCTGACAGAGGACTGCAACAAATACAATATTGTTGTACAACAATACAAATACAACCAAAGCCAGCTGCCATTGGTTTAGGGAGGCACCCAAGTCTCCTGCATAAATCACAATTACATATCTTCCTCACATGCAAAATGGTACTGAACATGAGGAGATGCATCCACACCTGTGCCAAAGGTATCCAGGGCCCTGCATCCTGGCCCTGGAATTTGAGCTGAGCAGAGGCTGAGCTCCATCCATGCCACAACAACTGGCAGGACACAGGGATATGTAATTACACACTGGGAAGTGCCCCCCACACAGCCCTTGCTAGAGTTACACTGACCTAGTGCTAGGGAGCCCTTCCAGCTCCTGGAATTGATGCTGGAGCCTCACACCTCGAGCAAAAATGCTTTTTCCTTGCCCAGTGCCAACACTGGGAACTGGCCAGAGCAATCTGCAACTCACCAGAAATCCAGCATTGGATAATCCTGTGCCAGGCAGCTGGACCAAGGTGAACTAATTTGAGGACACCAGGTGTCTGCACACCTTGGATTTTACAGTGTTTGCTCTTTTTCTTCCACACAGGGGCTGGAGGGAACATTCCCAGCAGGTAGGGAAGCAAAGCATTACTGGCTGAAGTCACTGCCAGGTAACAGATCAAGGATGGCAATAACAGGACTCTAACTCAAAAGCATTACAAAAGCTCCCTTCTTTTCCTGACTGAATCACACTCCTGTTCATCTTGCAGGTGTTCTGTAGTAGAGTACCTGTGAAATGTGACAGACAAGGCTCCCACCTCTCTTTATTCTTCCCATTACATTTATGGAGAACATGAAGCTCTGAAAATTTTAGGTTTTATGTGGTTTTACCTATCTCCTTTCCTGAGGCATAAGCATGGTGTTTTCTGGGTGGTAGCAGGACTTTCTGCATTTCACCAAATACCAAGCATTACAAACCCCCCCTTTAGAAAACACTTAGAAAAATATTTTTTCTGGTAATCTGTATTTCAGAGTTAAACACCCTCATAACTTTTCTGTATATTTTATGCCAGCTCAGGAGCTACAGCACACAGAGTGATGGAAATGTTCATTTTAACTCAGCACCAAGGTTTTGCCCTAAATGCAGCAAAACCTTCACCATGACAATGCTGCAGGGACCCTGAGTGAATGGCCAAGCTTTAAAGCCAAGCTTTAGGAGCAGCACACCTGCACAGATACCTGCAAAGGAGACATCTCAGCCACAAGGCTTCAGAACTACAGTTACAAGGGAGAAAGAATATTACAAACAGAAATCAAGAACGCCTCCTGCCACCAGCATCACACTCACACGGGCATGACCACATGTTTTTCCCCATGATTAATTCTGGCCTATGGGAAACACTGCTGACTTTTGTTCCTTTCTTTTTCCCCACGGACACAGGTGAGGGATAAACTGCTGACACTAGAGAGCAGCAGCAGAACAAGCCTGGTGGTTGAATCTGCTCAGCAATTACTTGTCTCAGATTTCAAGGTTAGCCTACTTCAAAGGCCCACTGAGAACTGGACAGCAATTAACTCCAGAATATGAGAATCCAGCAAAAATTTAAGGCTGTCAAGTTACCAAGAATACAGAAAACAAAGTAAGAAAACTTTCTTACTTTGAAATGTTTTGATTCTTATTCTAGCAGAGCTCATGAAAGAAAGCAACCAGAAGTTGATATGCCTATTTATCACATGACTAAAGGAATTATACTAAGAATTATAATTTTTTTAAGAGTGTAACATAAGCAGCCATCAACACCTTATATAAAAAACTACCATCTGATTGAAGTACAATATTTTAAATATTTGCATTATTTGTCATTGTTCACAGTCTGTTCACAAGAGCAGCACTCTGATTTTAATGCAGCAGCACATCCTTTTTTCATTTTTTGGCAGTCTCTATCTATATGCACAGAAGAGCTGGCCCAGCATTCAAATAAAAAGATCATACTGGATTTATTAACACACCAAGCCCTTTGTTCATTTAGAAACATAAATTTAAAACCTTGAATCCTGACTGAAGGAGAATCCTCTCCAGACTTTGCATCAATCAAAACTACGTGGGGTCACTGCACACCCCAGAGCACAGCTGAAGGAGCTGAGCTCACACACAGAGTGCTGCTGGCCAGGCTCATCACCCCAGTGATCCCCTCATCCAGGGAACCCCATCCACACTCACTTTATCCATGCGATCCTGCTCCACGCCAAACTTCCCTCCGTAGCCATGGGAAGCTTTTGGTCCTGTTTGCAGCTCTCTCTCTTTGAGGTTCTGGTGTTCTTGGAATACATTCTCCCTCAGCTGGTGAATGCTTCAAAGGACAACAAAGCATTTTACTAAGGAAGTTTCAGCAAGCAACTTCATAAACACGCAAAATATAAAGCTGACAAAACTATCATCTTAACTAGAAGTTGGATCACTTGTATTTTTCAAGCCCTTCCCATTTTTTCAATGTACAAAACATTTCCTCATATTCTAAGACACTGGATTTGTCCCACTGCAGAATGTTGTTTAAAAAAAGAAAAGAGACTGATGGTTTTAAGACTAATGTGGAAAGGAATTTTTGTGATTTTAACAATCCTTTACCCAGAATTGATTTGTGCCTGAAACATTTTTTTTCCCTCATGTCCTAATTTAAATTCTTCCCAACACTTTCTATTTAGATGGCAACTTTTCAGAACAGGGATCATCTCTAATCACACAGTCCCTGTGGTATCAGGGCTAATTCTAACAGAGCATTCTGGACACCACTGTACTGCAAAATAAAGATGTGAGGAAACTGGCCCCTCCTCTTCCCAAAGTGGTCCCTTAAAATTTGTAGAAATTGAGCTGAGGGCAGTGCAGGCTATGAAAACAAGGGTAACCCAAGGTGTAATCTGTACTTTAAGCACTTCCCACCTGAGTTTTAAGCTTCCTCAGGTGTAATTCAGCCAGCAGGAATCCCCACTGCCCTCAGAATAGAGCAGAGTAACACTGATCCCTGAGGTAACCAGAGTTCAGTCTCCCTCTGTTTGCAACATCACACATTTCCTAAAACTGCTTTAAAGTTCTGCCCTAGACACTTTTTGTAAGCAATACAGGATTCAGGAGATGCATCACTTCTGTTTTGCATATCCCTCTGTGATGCACTCATTTGCTTTTCCATCAGACAGCTCGGTTTGTTACTTTGCCAGGGGTTTCATGAGTTTGTTGGTAGCCCAAACAAAGTGTAAGAATTAAGAGACCAAATGTTTCTTTAAAGCACCAAACTGGAGCTGCTCAGATCCCTCAGCTTCTCTCCTGGCACTACTGGCTCTTGCACCCAAAAAGCACAAAAAAAACCCCTTTTCAGATACAGAGGCAGGAAAAATCACACTTCTAGTGACAAAGAAAGATTTAATGGTCCCTACATATGTCTGTTCTTAATTTCAGCTCTGAAGACACTGATGGATTTGAAAGACCAGCAATCTGGCAAATAATCAATATTCTACAGGGACTCTTGTTTTAATTATGAAGACACAAGTAACTGAGATCCTGAGTTGATTAAAAGTGGCCTGGGACTGTGGCTATTAATACATTCCACAAGAGAGCTCCTTTACTTGATGTGCTCTTGGTGGCCGGACCCGTTCACGGTTTTAGCTCCCCAGCGCTGTTCTTTCTCACTCACATCATTCTGTGAAGGACACATAAAAAGAGAGTTAAAAACCCAAAGAAATCACTAGTCACCCACATTTCAGAGCTCAAGCAAAAGCTTCCAGCAGTCACTGAGACCACAAGTGTTCGAAAAGCAGCTTCACTTCTCCTCCACACCAGGGACACCCTCCTGACAGTTTATTTGGCCAAGACACGTCCCCCACCCCACAGAGTTCCTGTGGAACCGTCCCAGAACACGCTCCTGGTGGATCAGTAACCCCCAAAGCCATACCACAAAGTCTGGATCTGTCTCCCAGTCATCAGCTCCGTCATCCTGGCTGACAGACACGGTGTGGCCTGCAGTAGCCTTCCACATCTGCAACACCAGCAGGAGAAGCAGGGTCACGCTCCACTCACGCGCCAGCTCATTTGATTAGTGCAGGAGCTGACAGAGGAGATGCAATCCAAAACTCCCAATAAAGTAAGTTATTTAAGCACATCACCAAACTTGCAGTGAAAACAGGTTTGACCACTGGCGCTCAGGCTGTCTTCTCAACCTGGCTTACAAACCAGACTAACTCTCCCATTTGCACTGTAAAAAGATTAGGAGCAATTGCTGTTTCAAAAAGAACAAAGTCACCTTTCTTTGCTCAAATTAATCTGTGCCTTTTGTGCAGTCACTGCACTCAAAGACTTCTGCTCACACAGGTTTCCAAGCCAACACACATTTCCAAAGACTGCTGCTAATCCTGGATCCTGTGCATACAATTAAGGTGTAGGAACAGGTGATTGTTTTTTCCCCCAGGTGTTAAAAACGGTGAGCACAAGATTGTTCTTCACCTGCATTACACCTGCACAAGCTCCTCTGCTGTGCAGGGAGTTTCAGCACGGTGACAGAAACCCCAACAACTCTTAAGAATTTGCACACAAGCCAGACACTGCTCCAAGCCCGGAGAGCAGGAGTGTCTGTGCACTCAAACTCAGCACCTCGTCTGGCTTTCAGGAGAAACAGAGGGTGACTGCAGGAAGCAAGACCCATAAAAAAGGCAAACAATGACTTCTAGAAACAACACCCAGCACTTTCAAGAGGTTAATGATTTGGGGCCTCTCACTTTCTCGAAACTTTATCTCCCTAGAATATCAAGTTGGATGCTTTTAATTAACACTTCTGAATGCAGCTAGTTAGCAGAATTCCTGAGCTTCCTGGTGCTAGTGACTGGACTTTACACTCTCTATTCTACATAAATCAAAACAAATACAGTCTAGAAAGCAAAACTAAAACATCAAACTACAAGCTGCCTGTTCTAGCTTCTTCAGAATACACTTCAGAGAAAGGATTTAATTTTTATTTGCTATTGAACTAGATTTCAGTTTTTTAACATAACATCATTCTGTCCACTTACCTTAATCCTTCTAATTAAGAAGAGATTATAAAGCTAATTGTCATAGGCTATTTAATTCACTCACGCATAATTCAGTGGGTGGGATGAAAACTCACTCCCTCTTAAATGCAAAACTAATAATCCCTGGGTAAAGTCCACAGCTCGTTCTGTCAGGCTTGTTCTGCAGCCTGGTGGAATGAGCTGATGAACCACTTTTATGGAGCATTTCAGAAATTTCAGGACTGGTAATGTGAGTGAGAACAGCTGAAAAACTGACAGTCAAACACCAGGGTAGCAAATGCTGGAGTAGCCTGGAAGGAGGGTGTAAAGGCAGAGCAGGTGACAGCCTAACAGTATTAGCAGGTTTCCCCTCATGTTTTTTCAGGCCTCCCATCTCCAAATTCCTCTGGCAGTTAAGGAACTAACCTTTATAACAGTACTTCACATCCAAAAACCTCTGAGACTATGAGTTTATAACCCAAACCTTTAGCACATGGGTGGTTTAACACAGCCCTAAAAATACTCTGTCTAAAGCCTTCTCTCACATGATTGTGTCTGATTGTCCTCTTTCTAACCAAAATCCAATCTTTCATCAAAAAAAGATCCCAAAAACCTTGGAAAGCAGAACTTGACCAGCTCAATATGAAATTCAGCATGCGTCCAAGTTCTAATTTCTCCTAAGAGGGATGTTTTGTATCCAGCCTTCCGTGCTCCATCAAACTGTGCAAGATGTTTAGGAATGGAATTAAGTGAGGAGAGCTGATGCAGGGGTACTGTGTATGGCGATTTTTTATATACTTTGTGCCAAACACAACTTTTTTCCCCCCAAGTACTTGTTTCTTTTGCTCACTTGATTGATGTATTTTGTTCGTTCAGCTGTGCTTGGACATTTCAAAGACCAAAAGCTGGATCCTTCAGTCTAGGTTTCACCGCTTCCTCCTCAAGCTCTCACGAACAATAGCGCGGGGAAGAAGAATTTCACACGCACCCCCGTGCAAAATCCAGAATCCACCACGATTCTTTGCAAATCACGCGCACAAACGCCAGCATTTTTTTTTTCCAGAGCTCAACCCTGGGCTCTGTGAACTGCACCAGGAGCAAAGCGGCCCCAGCGACCAGGGCTCCCAGACCACAGCCCGCAGGAATAAGCCTGGTTTCCGCCTGCTGTTCCAGCACCGATTCCAGGGCAGAACGGGGAGAAACACGATCTATTCATGACTCACTGGCTCACGTGGTCATGATTCCCGAAGGAAGAAGCAAATGCAACGGTTCGAACACAAACCCAGGCTAAATATATGCCTCGAAGTATGCGCTCCCCGGCGCTGCTATGACTAATCGGCACACACACCGGCCTACCCGGCACCTTCAGCGGCACCCGCGGCGCCTGCCCGGGGCCTGGGGCCGAGCCCGCCGCCGTGCCGGGCTGGGGGCGCAGCGAGGGCAGCGGGGCCGCAGCTCCGGCTGCCCGGGGCCGCAGCTCCGGCTGCCCGGGGCCGCAGCTCCGGCTGCTCGGGGCCGCAGCTCCGGCTGCCGGGGACCGCAGCTCCGCTCTCCCCCTCGGCTCCGGGGACCGCAAGCTCCGGCTGCCCGGGCCGCAGCTCCCGGCTGCCCGGGGCCGCAGCTCCGGCTGCTCGGGGGCCGCAGCTCCCCCTGCCCGGGGACCGCAGCTCCCCCTGCCCGGGGACCGCAGCTCCCGCTGCCCGGGGACCGCAGCTCCGGCTGCCCGGGGCCGCAGCTCCCCCTGCCCGGGGACCGCAGCTCCCCCTGCCCGGGGCCGCAGCTCCCCTGCCCGGGACCGCAGCTCCCCTGCCCGGGGCCGCAGCTCCCCCTGCCCGGGGCCGCAGCTCCCCCTGCCCGGGGCCGCAGCTCCCCCTGCCCGGGGCCGCAGCTCCCCCTGCCCGGGGCAGCATCTCCGGCCGCCCGGGACCGCAGCTCCCCCTGCCGGGACCGCAGCTCCCCCTGCCCGGGCCGCAGCTCCGCCTGACCGCTCCCTGCCGGGCGCAGCTCCCGCCCGGGGCACCGGCGCAGCTCTGCCGGGCCAGCTCCGGCTGCCGGGCCGCAGCCAGGCCCGAGCCCGGCACGGCCGCACTGCGGAGCCCCCGCCGCAGACGCTTCCCTGAAGTGCCCGGCTTCGGACTTGAAATAAAATTAAAGAAACAAACAAACAAAAAACCGAACCCAAGGGCACCGAGTGGCGACGCCCCGCGGCTCTGCCCTGCGCTCCCCGGCCGTGCGCGGAGCCCCCGGCCCGGCTTCCCCAGCCCCGCCGCGCTTACTCTGCCTCTGCCGCCGCCTCCTGCTCGGCTCTGGCTCCCCGCCGGTGCTTCCCGGGCTGGCGGCGGCCGCTGCTGCTGCAATTTCCGCTTCTCCCGAGCTCCCACTTCCTCTTCCCGGCTCCAGGTGGGAGCGGGACGGGCTGCGCTGCGCTCCGCCCCGCCGGGAGGGGCCGCCGAACGCCGCCTGCGCCTGCGGGCTGCCGGCCGCTCCCACGGTGATAAATATTATATCCGTTCAAAAACTGCACCGTCAGGAGTTTTAAAATGGTCACAGGGGAGTTGCCGGTGCAGTTTTGAACATCCTTTCTTTTTTCGTACTCGCTTTCGCACCGTCATGCTTTGGAAGTCGCACCTACTCCATTCCCAGGAGCTTCCATCGCTTTTTATCAGTGGGCAAAAGGCTCCCCAGAGGATCCAAATGAAACCAGTGCCAAAATGGAAACTACGGGCTTTTAAAGCACTGGGGTAGGAGGTACCGGTTTGTCCACTGTTGGCGGCTTCTAGGGGGGGGAAGACCCCAAGGAAGGACATTTCTAGCGACAAAAAACATTACAGATAAACACACAAATTCAAGCTGTAAGAGGGCAAGATGATAAAAAAAACCGCTGCGAACAACTTAATTCCAGATGTAGCCAGTTCACATTAAAATAGACTGTTACTTTTTCCTGGATTACATAAGTGCTATTTACACTATAAACTGAATACAGCATATTTCAAAAACTGTGCTGAACTTAAAAATTGTCTGCTAGAGAAGAACACGTGCAGAGAACCTCAATCCTTTGGGCATGACTTCTGTCTGTTCTGTGTCCTTTTGGAGACTTCACCTGTCCCTCCACGTACAGGAAGGAATACCAACCGCATTTATATAACACTTTTTATCCACCTGTTCCAACATCTCATATACAACCAAAAAGTACTGCTACCTAGGTTAACTATAGTTAGCCCTTTCCCTCCCAAGCCCTCTACTATTAACAAACATGAAATTAATGAAATGTAGAATGACTTGTGCACCAAAGCTACAATCCCGACAGTGGGAAGTGACAAATTTTCCTTTTAAAGGCAAAGTGACTCTCGAGGTTCTTTAAAAAGTACCACCCCCAAAATATATAGTGTCAATTTTTATTTAACTGAAAATTAATTTTTCTGCCCCTCCCTCTCAATCCTTAGCCTACCAAGTTCCAAAAATAAATTCTGCTCTGAACTAATTTACCTGTTCTCCAAATCTAGGCATTATAAATCACTACTGTCCACAAGATACTGCTAGAGCAATTTAAAAGACAGATTTAAAACATGTTTTTTGAGAGTCCCTGTCCTTTAAACATGCAAAAAATGCAAGTTTTAAGTTCACTCAGATAATTCTGAAGCACACAGACAGGATTGCATAGTTTAATTTTTACAGCCCTCTTTCCAACTAAAGCCTTTAGAGACATTTGGCAACTTAAAAATGGTGTATTTAATCAAGTATTATCTACAGATCACTGTAACAGACCCAGGTGCCTTTTCCATGTGCAGTTTCCTTTCAGCATGGTGTGTGGGAGTCACTAAAATTGAGCAAGACACGTTTTTCTGGATCTCTCCAGCACAGCTCTGCTGTGTAACTCAGAAGAAGTCACCACACACAGTTTTGCCAGTTTGTGAAAGCTTTCGCCATTTCACTCATTTATTCTACCTCTCATGTCAGTTCCATTGTTCCATAACAGTTAAGGTTTTACAGCCTCAAAATAATAAACGCATTTTCTGTTCACATTTTACAAGTCTATCCCGCATTGGTTTCACTTTTGAGAAGCAACAATACATGACTTTGAACACCTACTATCACATCAGTGACCAGCAACGCCTAGGCAAGGTTTCTCTAAACAGCAAAGTTTAGCTGAGCAGTGAGTCAGGATTTCCTTCTGCAGTTCCATTTCAGTTTTTTTTTCTAGAAAGATAGATTCTCTGAGAGTATAAAAGAGACTGCAAATGAACAGACAGCAACTCGTACAGACAAGCCAGACACACAGAGATGCATCACTGAACATGGGTGACAGCAGCTGTGGCAGTGTTTCTCCAGGCATTCCACATCCTGCTGCTGAGCTGGAGCACAGGATGACATACACTTCACTACTGCTTCCATTATTCTGCAACTTTATCCTTCTGTCTTCTACTCAGTGAAATGGTTTACAAATACATCAAAATGGACATGAACAGCCCTACTGTGACCCCATTTTGCAGTGGTTCCCTCCACTCCACAAAATATTTGTTTCTCCCCAAATATTCCTATGGCCATGATCTCATTTTATTACCAAAGCAACTGTTGCTATTGGTCTAGGACAGCACTTCCATCTTCACCATGGGGACCAAAAGTCACTGAAGTTTTGTGACAGGTCTGGTTTGTTATTTCAAAAAGCAAATCATAGCTCTAACTACGAGTAGAAGTAGGCAATAAAGCAGTTTTTTCCAGAAAACTGATATTAATGCATGTGAACTTCAACAAGACCAAAGAAAATGTCACATCTAACGGAATATTTTTGCTACTGGAGAAAGGTCAGCATTTGAAACCAGATCTACAGGGCAGCAAACAATCATTAAGATGCTTTATTGACAATATCCACTCACTGCAAAAGTTTCTGCCTGCATACAATTAGATCTTAGCTTTTCCATAGTGTTTTATTGGCAGTGGAAAATGCATCAGTACTTTATTGAAAGCAATAAATAATACTGTGATAAAAATAGTTCAAAAGTAGACTGTACATATTGTTACATAATTTGAAAATACACAAGAGATTAATAGAAAAACAGAACAGTAACAATGAATTTCAGTTTTACAAGCAAGTTAAAAGTGGAAAACAAAATAAGAAAAAAAGACATGCTATATATATTGTTGCATAATAAATAATGCACCATCTGAACAGGTTCTTGCTGGCTTTTTAATATGCCATTTACAAGTGTCAGATACATTTTCTACTCATACAGTCCAAAATGGCTACAACCATCCAAATTAAAAGTCCAGACAAGTCTTTAGAACAAGTTTACAAAACACATAGGATGACTTACATAAGAAAAGTAAGGCCTTTATTAGAAGATGCACTGCTTTAGTTTTCAGCCCATTGTACCTTCATCTTTCACTACTCATTTGACAGGAGGCTGCAGTGCTTTAGGATTGGTCCATTAAAACTGGTTCCACCAGCATCTTTCCACCAAGTGTTTTCAAGCAAAAAAGGTCTAGGACAAAAAAAAAAAAACTCTCTGTGGCCTGTGGCTCACAACCAGGAATCATTACGAAGTCAATCTTCCTCAGGGAAGGAAAAGCAAAAGTCAAAGCAGTCCTTGGTTTATGGCTTGTTTTCAGTGACTGCACAGAGCCGCTGCACAAACAAACAGCACAGGGGGTGGGACTGAGGCCATTGCTCCCACAGCGTGTCCCGCAGGGTTAAGGGTTCCTCCCAGCTTTTCAAACCAGTTCTACGTTAAATAAAGACAAACTGCCACTACTTGACACATGCTCTGGGTGGAAAGGTACAGCTCTGAGAAGAACACCACTCGTGTACCGTCCCTCCTACGTCAACAAAGGCTCACCTGAAAAAAAGCTGGACTTGTTTTCAGATCTAAGCTAAGAGCTCCAAAAGACAAAATATTTTACTGCTCGGTGTCATGATACTTTTACAAAGGTATTAAAATCCTTTTCACCTTCAGTTTCATTATTAAAAAACAATGATAATTACAGTAACTGCATAATTTACAAAAACCCTATATTGCTCATAGGGACATATACATACAAGCATTACAGTACATTCAGTTGGAAAGACTAAAATTAGAATAAAAAATCAGCAATGATTTGATTTGTAGACTGAATAGAAACAGAAAAAGTAACTATATAAATGAGAAGTCACATAAATATAAGAAGCATTTAGATTCTAAAATATTTTCTCTATAGCACTCATGAATTTATTTGCTAATTAAAAACTCTGTAATAAAATATCTCAAAGTGTCCATTTAACAAGTATTAACAGGTTAAGGGTTCCAAATGTTCAAAATGCTGCATATCACCGGTAGAAATAGTGTGGGTAAACTGTAAAAACAACAAACAAAAACAACACACAAAAAGAAAAAAACAGAAGATTCCATTAGCAGGTTTTAACCACCATTTCATCCCAAGATTGTCACAAACAGCTCAGCAGTGATGCACTGAATTACTGCCATGCCACGTTGGAGATTCATTTTATTGCCTCCTGCAATCTCCAGCTGCAATGCAAATAAAGCAGTGAGGGCAAACGTTTCTGCCTCGAGGGTTTCCATCCCACGTCATCTGACTACAGAGAATCCTGAACCAGGGAGGAGAATCTGGGGGAGAGGAGACCTAAAACTTCAGTTTCCTACAACTAAAAATACTTTGAGAGCCCCTGAGATTATGAACTGACACACTCATGTGGTCTGAGTTATGTGCAAGAGTTTCCTCTCTCAGCATTTCATATGTAAGACTCTTCAGAACTCAATGTATACATGCAAAAAGGTTCTGAATTTGAGGAAGCAAATACATGAGTTGGAAGGGATGCTATCAGTAAGAAGAAAGAAGCTGCAAGCAGAGAAGACAAACAATTTACAGTCCAAAAACAGTATCACTGAGGGGGAAAGATCCACTGGATTGATTTTTTTTTTTAATTCATTGTAGAAAAAAAAAAAAAAATTGGTTTTGGACTTGCTTGCAAAATGAGAGCAGTCCTGTGTCATGAGAAAATACAGCAGAGGCTGCTGCAGAAACATTGCAGATCCTGGAGAAAGACAGGACTACAGATCTTTCACGAGCCAGAATAGATGGGTTTTGTGTTACAGCACACCAAGCTGCCTTTGGTCAGCAGCACTGCTCCCAGCTGAGGCTGCAGGTAGCTAAATCCAACCAGCCAGCCTAAGCAATCACAGTGGCATGGAGTGTCCAGGAACTGGGAAACTGCAATTCTCCACATAGCAATTCAATACTGAAGCACATTTTAGTGGGACAACTCTGGCCACACAAAGGCTTTGAGAGATCTGCAATCTGAGCTGCAGTGTCACACACTGGATTATTTTCTTTCCATCCCTAAATTATTCTCTTCCCCTCCCTCCCCACACTTCCACTAGCTGTGCTTCAATCCAACCTTTGATTTTAACAATTTCTACAGAGCTATTGAGCACAGGTCCTTTTTGAGGCTGTTTAAAAAACCTCACAGGAACACAGGACTGACAAAACCCAGTATTTCCACACTCAGTCTTTGTTGTAGGAAATAAACTTGGGATTTCCAATATTACAAACTACCCTGAAAACCTGGTCTGTTCTCTAAGTGTGTAAATCCACTATAGGAAAATCCCTGCTGTTTTATTTCATAAATAGCTGCTTCAGTGTTGTTCCTATCAGCTTTACTCACCAGGAGAAGGCTTTAACAGGAGTAGGTCCTTACTGTAGCAGAATCCAATCTTTGTGTTCCTGATACACTGCCTATTCCAAGAAGCATGGGAAGACATGCAGAACACAGCATGCATGTTAGTTTTCAAAACAAAAAAAAAAAACCTCCACAGCAATGGTGATTACAGCTTTGGTACTCATCCAATTTTAAGGTTACAAGTTAGGAAAGCAGAATTTATTTTACAGTTTGTATATTAACCACTTCTTGTTCTGGGGGCTAACAAAAAGAATTCTAAAAAAATCTGCTTGCCAACTAGCACACAGAAATTGGCAAAGGTGATTTTCTAAGTTATTTACTACTTTATATAGTTTGTAAATATCTAATATTTCAAAAAGAAAGTGGGTTTACATGGTAAAGACTTAACTTACTTTCATTAACAGAATTTTCCACATGAACTCTGGTAAATATTTTGTGCTAGTGACAGTATCTAAAATTTAGAAGAGCTTACTTAGAGTAGCATCAAATGCAAAAATTGGTTTTTTGAGCTTTATGAATAAATAACAGTTTTCAGAACCTGAGGCAACTACAACAGATTGTGTTCTCAACCTGTCTGTTCCAATAAAAAACATTTCATATTCTACATGTCTTTTATAAACTAAATTCAAGTCAAAGTTTATTCTTTATGTTGCTACAGATACGGTTTTTAAGCAGACCAGATCCCTCATGTGACAGGTGATCCACTTCCAGATGGGATTTTTGGGGTCTGCTTTTGTTGGTTTGGGTTTTTTTAATTCATATCTGTGTGTGCACACATATACCCAAAGACCATTAAGTACACAACAATGAAGGAAACAGTGATTTCAAGTATGGTCAACACTGAAGTGACCACTGCAGGTCACCTCCATCTGCTACTGAAGTTTTACTCATCTCAAAATTATCTGAGGGGGTTTACTCACATCAGTTTGGGATGCATTTTGTTGCATTTCAGAAGTGGGGCTCATATTGGTCTAATTGCTGCTAATCAGAAATTATGCATCATGTGATTAAAAGACTCCTACTAAGCTGTCATTTTACTTTCCTAAATTACATCTATTTCTAGCTACGATTCTCGTTTTGCTACTCCAGTGATGTAAAAAAGAAACTCCACCTCTAGTACAGCTTCCTGAAATGACAAAGCACCCTATGGTTAAACACAGTGTTATAAATACAACCATGCACAAGGCAGATGCTTTTATGCAGCAAAAAGGTCATTTGGACTTAATTTCCCTGGAATCTCAGGCAAAAAAAAGCACATCATGCTTAAAATCATACAAAATCAATACCATCAATCTGCATCTTCTTTGGCTGCATAGAGGGTGAAGACATTGAGGTTGTAACTCTGAAATTTGCAGGAAGAGTCTCTGCTGATCCAGCAGCTAAACCTCTTATGTCCTTTGGTCTAAACTTCTTTCTCCACGAAGGTGCTCTCCTAAAGCTCTTATCATCATCCTGCCATATTGACAAACAACATTAGCAGTGCAAAGTGTGGGATTGTTACTGACATTAATAAAAGGATTACTGACAAACTTAAGTAAATGTATCCCCACTGAAGTAGGTAATTGTGAGGAAATAAAAAGTAAGTCTATTAAATACTGCATTGCCAAGCAGGGTTTTCCTTAAGCACTTGGGTAAATGTAGCTTCATTACCCAAGTGCATTTTCCTTCCCCCATTAATATATCTGCATCTTTCAAGCTATATTCCCACCTCAGAAACACAATCTGCACTTACTAAATACAGTTTAAGTCCCATTTTCAAAAACATCTTTGCCAGGGACAGTATTGTGTCAATGCAAATATACCACTGGGCAGCTCCATTTCCCAGCTTCCCATTTAAAAAAAGTTCAATCCTTTGAATGCTGTTTTACCTCAGATAAAACAATTCCCTTGCACAATTAGGAGATAAGTCTCTACATTATTTGAGAATTTCATGATCAAACTGCCCTGTGCCACTAGAAAAGAGCAAACATCTGTTCCCTCAAAGCTCCTTTTGCAGTTTGAAATCTCCAAGGAAAGCACTTCAGAAAACCATCAATGCTTTCTGATAGCTTGTTAAAACCTTGCTAGAGATGCACGTGGGAACAGAGCTGTCAGGAGCTTCCCCTTCCCCTGTCCTCTTCCTCATCCCAGCACCAATGTTTCTGAGACTGGTTTCCTGAGCTGGTTAACCACAGAAGGGTTTTGTCACTTCAGCCTTAGTATGGAACACTCTTGTCTACATGTGCTACCTCATCAAATCCCATCAGTACCAAAGTCAATGCAAGCACAGACTTAGTTAAGGGTCTCATGGGGAAGAGCACCAGCTTCAATCTGTCCACTGAGCAACTTACAAGCTGGTGATGTGGGTGCACAGAAAAGCTTCACATTTAGAGAGTTTTACACTCATTTAAGTGCAGTTTATACAGTAAGATCACAGGCTGCCCAACAGAAATTACTTTGATATGTAAACATGCCTGGTGGTCTTCTGCACCAGTGTGAATCAAAATTAACTGAGATTTCTTAAAAATCCCTCAAAGCTCTTTGAAATACTGCTCTTTAGGATAAAGAGCCTTTCTCTATCCCAGCTTGTTCGTTGCAATGGTGGTCACTAATTTTCCCGTATTTTAGATAAAGAGGATTCAGCCCCAAGTGCTGCTATTAGACATTAGCCATGTGAGCTAGAAAATCAAACTTTCAAATTGTCCCAATACTTTCATATTCAAAGTCATCTTACCAAAATACACAAACCCAGCTGTATTTAGAAACTTCAGAAACAAGGAGTTTCAAGTTAGGGTTTCTGTCACTATTCTGTCAAAAGCTTGAAGAGGTTCAGGCTAAATTCTTTCACTGAGCAGTTCTGATAAAGTTGCCAGGCCCATAAAATGGGTCAACAGCTCGAGTAACTTACTTCATCAAGTCTTCTGTCAGTGCCCATAGCAAGGAGGTTATTGAATTCCCTCTCCAGAACAGCACGAGCCTGAAGTTTGTGGTACAAAAGAAATGGAAGTCAATTCCAAAAGATTAGTAATTAGTAACCTATAATGAATTTTAAAAACTTAATAGGACCCAAATAGTTTAGTGCTTTCTTATCAGATTAATAAACATACTTCATACTTGAAAGGTCAGTACTTGAAAAGTTACAATTTAATTTGTAACTTATTAAAAATTTAAGGAAGACTTAACAGCTCTCCTCTAGTTGAGACATGAAAGTTCATGATTCTGCCTCAGCTGCAATTATTTCAGAGTAAAAACTAGCAAACAACAAAAACAATGAGTTTCACACTACTGTTGCGAAGATGGGCTGCGAGGAAAATATTCAAACAATTTTTTTTATCGAGCAAATTCACCAATGAAAAATGGTATTAACAACTAGAAAACCATTAGAAAAGCATGATTTTAAGTTTTTGTCTTGTGCAACAATGGACAACTTTGCCTTGTGAAAGGTTCTAGATGCTCTTAGCTATGAAAAAACCCCAGTCAGCTCCATTTTTAACCCTCCTAGGAGGCCTAGAGTGCCTCTTGCTTGCTTACCTGTGTGTTTTGAGTGGGGATTTGCAGCAGGAGAGCCAATGCATTGTAATCAAAGGATTCATCTAAGGCCACAAGTGCACCGTGAACGCCGCTCTCGAGCAGGTTGTTCGCGTATTCCTTAAGGCCGATGGACACGACCCAGTGGATCATCCTCTCATTGCTCCACACCAGGACATCTGGGGAGGCAAACACACAGTGCCAGACTCATTACAACCCCCCTTCTCTGCACCAAACCATCACAGTCACCAATTGGAAGTAGAACTGGAAAGTAAACATATCAGAAGTCTGCTGAGAGACGTTTCACACCGTAACTTAAATATTCCAAGGAGCAATTCTCTAGAGGCAAGGGATGGACCTCTCATTCCATTCGGGAGGTGAAAAACAACCCACCAGCCACAACCCTGGCTTGGTTGCTGCCAGTTAGTTGTGACTCCTAGGAATCATCTCAGGACCAATTATCAAGTTAACCACCAAAAGATAGCAATGCTTTAAAAGGAACAGGAAAGAACAGGCACAGAATCTTCTAAGCAAGTTTTTAGACTCTGATATCAGAAAACACTTCTGATTATTATATTATTATACTATTATAATATTGCTTTTTTATTATTGTATTATTATCATATTATTATTATTAGACAGGGAACAAAATTTCCATGGGAAATCTTGGAAAACCATGAATTCCCACCCTGCCTTCTCTTATTCCTTCTCTCTTGTACAGTAATCACCATCAGTCTGGAAGATATAAATACCTAAGCCACTTGAATATTTTTTCATCAACTGCTGGGCAATAAAAGTTACCAGCCACAAACAACAATAAAATCATGCAGATGTAAATTTATGTCAAAACAGAGGGAAAAGAAGAAAATAAGGACATCTCCCCCCAAAATGTTCTTAACTCTTTCTCCTAAAACATTTAGGTTCAAACTTCAGAGAAGTATGAGTTTCAAAATTGTTCACATTTGTAGCATAAGTAAATGGTTTAGTGATATGTTTTATCATTCAGTGTTCAGGGCCTACATCCAGACACACCTTGTGCAATTACCACTTGGTATTTTATAAACTGTTCCATCCTCTAAAACCTTTTCTTTGTTAATGAAGTTTTGAGGCTGATCAGTGAACATGTGGCAGAATCAGACTGAGGTGAAGACAGTGCACTAACCCTTAATTTCAGTCTGGCTTTCTTCTCTTTTTCTTTCCAGTTCTTTTCGATCATAATTCAATCTTCGGAGGCACATAATTCCACTGAAAACTGTTTCTGTTTGAGGAAGAAAAAATGGGAAAAGACATTTAGAGATAACAGAAACACTTAACTGTAGGTGAGGTCTCCAGCTTCAACCTCCTTACCTGTGAAAGCTGTCCACCATTTTCAGCTGCCCACGCAGGTCTTTTTTAGTTAAGTGATCCAGCATCCGAGCATCCACCAGACACTCCATGAAGTAGCTGCGGTACTGAGGGAGCCCCAGGCTCGGCAGCCACTCATTGCCAATCCACTCGTGGTTCATGTCTCCATAGGCCAATGTCTGGTTTGAAAAAAAAAAATTAAGGGACAAGCTTATTGAAATGAGAAATGAAAAAAAGAAAAGCTATTTTAGACAGCCTATTTTAAAGAAATTGCTTATTTGATTCCTAGCCTGTAAAGATAAGCACATCAGAATACTGAATACTACGTGTGTTGTTTTCCAAAGAAGTCACCCTCATGGAGAAAAGCAAGTTCAGATATTCACATCAGCAAGTAAACTACCTCAATTTATACCGAGAAATAGCCTGAAAAAATATGCAAGAGCTAATAAAATTTTAAAAAGACTAATCTACATGGCTGGATAGCAAAAGCCATAGAATGTCATTGTGTTGAGATGGTGCAAATATTCTCTTGAAAACTGGGGGGAAATCTTATTTTTTATGTGACTTTATAAAGAAAAGATATCAGAAAAATAACTGCAGGCCTTTTTAAATACAGTTAGCTGTTTTCAGAAACTGATAAAACCCTGCTATTGAAGAACAAGCCATTCTAAATGTTAGTCCTTATCCTAAAAGAGACTTTTCTCATTACAGTTTTGATCTGCAAGTCACCAGGCTTTTTTTTAGAGAAAACATCTATAAAGATGAGAGTTTGTAACCATATATCTAGTCACTCCTTGGGCAAAAAATCCCAGAAGCTCCTTTTTTCAAAAGCATAATAATTCAGATTTTTCTGTTAAAAGTCAAAAGCTTTATTTTTCCCTAGAGGAAGCACCTTCCAGGAAGGAGCAAGGCCACAGGGAAATGCACCTCTCCAAGCCATCAGAAGGTGGAAGAGTGAAAGAGCTCCTTACTCTGGGCTTGTTATCACTGACAATCAACAACTGAGTAGCTGAGATGTAGTTAATGGGACTTAAACCAGCTTTAAGCTGGAGGGCAGCCAAGCAAGAAGAGCTCATACTGTCAAAAGATATGGATCGTGGGTAAATCCCAAGTTTTGTTTCTATCCCTGTATAAACACTCAGCTACATCAAGGCCTGAAAATACAATTAGGATTTGCCACCACTTTAAGGCAAAACAATCAATCAAGGGGATTACAGAATTAGTGCATAGAAATCTACTTAACCATCCAGGCCCAGGGTACCTTGTGGCACACCTGGATGGTGGCTGGGTTGGACAGGGGCTTTCTGCACAGAGCAGATACTTCTCTTGGAATTCTGGCTTCCTCAGAGAGCCATCCTCCACCACAACATTAAAATATTTAAATCACATTTATTTCCCAAGTGTGCATCACAGAGATAAGCCTGCAGTTTCCCCCCTCTCCCCATCCCCAGGTCACACCCAGAATCATTAAAAGATGCTGACCTAAAGGAAAAAGAGATTCTTTCATGCTCTAATGATTGTGACAGTTTACATACAGTCTGTAATATTAGATAAAGTTTCCAACCTGAGCCCAGCTTCCCTCCTCATCTTCCTGTTAGGTGGTTAGGAAAGCAAAAGAACACACACATATTAGTGGTTAAGTTTAGTAAGGAGGTCAAAGTTAATGGTGCACTGCAAAACTCTAAATCTACTGCATACCAAAAAAAAAATCTAGATAAAGCAAGCATCATGCAATGTACAAAAATTATACACAAGGCACTTATTTTTGAATGAGAACTTGCAAACCCCATCTACTGATTAAATTTTCTGGAGAGAAGAAATTTCTGCAACAATAATTCAATTTATCTATTTGTCAATCAAGTCAGAGCTCCATTTTACAGATTAGAGTTTTGTTTACAATTTTATCAACGTTGATCTTTTTTTCCCTCTCTTCTGGAAAAAGAGCTATCAAGATGCAGATTAAAATGTTAATAAATAGAAGAAGCAATGATCCAAAATTTTAGTGCATTAATTTGAAGAAAAAAAAAAAAAAAAAAGAAAAGAAGAAAAAAAAAAGACCAAAAGGTACTTGATTCAAATGTTCAAGAAGTGGGAAAAGCACTCTAAAGAAGAGAAGTGGCAACACTGTAAACTAACCGTTTGTTGTGTGGCTGTAAGATTTTCCATCTCTTCATGTGTTACCCAGACATTTCCCGTGGTCTAATATGAGCCCACAGGGAATCAATCCCATCCAGTGAAAGGAAAGCAGTAACAAAGAGGAGAGGTTGCAGAACAGATAAGCAATCGGTACATGTAAGGAGCAGGCATGGGCAAAGCAATGGTCTCTAGGTCAGGTACAGCTACTGACAGTCATGGCATGCAATAAAAGCCTACTCACAGGGATCAACTTCCTGCACAGATATTAACAAAACTGAGCAGCAGAAACAGCTGACAGGGTTCAATTCATGGGTAAACACTCGGCTCTGTTCTACTCCAAAAAATACATTTGTAGTCTAGCACATAACCCCAGGAACAACTTTGGACTGCAGGGCAGACTCAGGAGAGAAAATTCCCACTAAGTGCCTAAATTTACTATAGAGACAGGTGCCTCCTAGATTATGTAGTCTGAATTAAGTTAATGGCTTTATAACTGCATTAAAAGAGCCTCAACTAGCCTACAAATTTCTGTACAAGCTAGCATACTTCATCTGTATTTTAAATTCTCAGGAGGCCAAAAGACAAGGCCAATAACATACCCTAAATACTTTGGATTACATACTTACACTGAAATAAACTTCTCTTTTCCTCGAGAAAGAAAACTGCAGTTATTCCTTTAGTTAACTTCCATGAGAGGAAGGAACGGCCTATATTTAAATAATATGTTCCTTTCCAGGAATTCTTAGTAGAAGCTCAGTTCTAAGTTTGGTGGGGAAATTCTAATGGTGTTTAATGGCGCAGGAGTTTCCTTACCGTTCTTGAGGTGGGAGGGGCAGAGGGGCTGGTGAGGGACATGATTTCCTGGATGGCCAGGCGGAGCTTGAGCCTGTGCAGGGGGTTGCTGATGCCGATTTCCCGCTGGATTTCCGTGTCAGACAGGGCTGACATGATAGCACCGCTTTTCACGTTGGCTCGGCAGGCAGCCACGTACCAGGCTGGCATCCCCACCCACAGCTGCAACACAGAGAGGAGGCAGTGAACAGGACATGGGGAACATTCCTGCCTCCAGACCCACACAGTCTTCACAAGGCTGTAGGTTGAGGGGGCTTTTTATTCATTTTGGGAGGACCGCTCACCTCCAGCCACACCACCACAGTGGGCCCATCCCACTGTGCAAAAGGCAAACCTTGTCTTCTGGCTTCCTCCAGCAGCTCGTGCCTACAATTACAGAAACAGTCATTAGTTCTAATGGATTTTAGAACCATCCAGCACTGTTACAATTCCAGCACTGCACTCACTTCACTATCTTTTTTCCAATAATTAACTTATTCCTTTCCCAGCCTTATATGATCCACCCCCTCAGGCAGGTACAGCACATGTTCAGGGACTACGTAAGCATGAAAGCTGAGCTGGGCAGGAAATCTGAGAGCAGCAGAGATGTCGATCTTGCTTTTCAGAACCCCATGTCTGAAGCCACTACTGACACTGTACCCAACACTCCCAAGCCAAAGTGGAGTTGTCAGGCTTGTCTGGCAATCAGATTCTCTCTGCTGCTCGGTTTTCTGCCCAGCAAAGCTGAACCAAAGCAGTCATTTCTCCTCAGTGTGTGCAGATTTGAAACCTGTGGCAACACATGAGCACATCAGACACACCTGTCCATCAGGCTGTCAGGGCTGGACACTGGGACAGTGACTGCTTCACTGGTGAACCTCAGCCTGTCAGAACATCAGGCACAGCTTCACACAGCCAGAGTTGTGTTTGGCAATGCTATCCTGACAGGCTGTGCACTGAAACTCAGCTTTCATCTCTCCCCTGATGACACCATTTCCTTTGTTGTTCTGAAACACAAGCGCCTGAAGTTTAATATTGACAATTCAGCTCCCAGAGACAATGGGAGCTCACAAGGTCCCTATAAATAGCTTCCAAAAATGTTTGATAAACCAAAGGACAAAAACTAGCACTGTGGGTATAAGCATGCAATGGCTTGGATATGCCTGGCTGACAAAAAATGGAGAAAGCCTAAAAAAAGCATTTTTACACTGCCTTTGAAAGCCAGTTATATATGGTTAAATCACCACTCATTCTCCTTTGAAAAGCTGAAAAAACAACTTCACCTAATTAAACTGATTTTACTGTTCTATATTCATACATGCAAGTCTAGAATAAAGCTTTGCAGCAATACTACAGAGTCAAGATCCTACATTATGTATTTACTATTTTCTCGCTATTTAAATCAAATAAAATCTCCTTGCCTTTTGAACTGTCTCACTGGATAGATCTAAGATAACATTTTTTAGAAGTCATAGGTATTAAAATACACAAGGCACTTTGAAGAGTTATCACTGACAGACAAGGAGCTTTTTTGCTACTTGTATAAAATGGAAATGCAGCATTCAGCTCTTTCGGAGCTATCTGGGATCCTACTGTTATATTGGTAGGTAACTAAATATTAAAAACTAATCAATGAAGCAATAAATACACTAGCAACTGCTTTATCAATTGATAGCACTTCTCCACCTGCACACACCAATAAATTCCTATTGCTCTGGGAGAATCTCTCAGTAATTTATCCTAATTAAACGTGGATGAATTCCCAGGAATGGGAAAAGGGGAGGAAGGAAGGCACTGCCAGACAAATTGGTTACAAATAATCATTCTAGGTACCATTCTGGGATCCATCCATTAAGGCGGAACAGTTTTCAGCAGTCAGCAGCTCAACTGCTGAATTTCACTACCAAAGAAGACTGTAAAAACTTAGACATATTTGTACACTTCAAAAAGATACCTGTATTTCTAAATTGGGAATAACGGACCAGCTATTTCCCTGTTACGGTGGAACATTTTACATTCATTCCACAATTAATTAGCCCTGAACACATTTAGTTCTGCTTCTCTTTGTTGTTTAAAGATTTAAAAATTAGAAAAATAAATTAATAAGATCATATGAAACGCTGTTTGGTAAGAACAGAATAAAGTGCTTAATACTGTATTTGCCAGAAAGGAACACAAAGTCTTTTCCAAGTACTTTAGCTTCCAAATTGGTGTCTATGCCTTCCTTTTTGGTGGCTGTATTGTGTGGAGTTCAGAGAATATCAGTGTCATTTCTGGTTGTTTTGTAAGTCTCATTGTATACTTCATGGTAACCATGAAACAGTGACTCCTTTGGAGTAGAATACAAAGAATACATCAAAAATGTAAGGAGAGGTTATGATGCTAACTTGAAACTCATGGTGGTACTGTAGGCAGAAAATAATTGTGTGATGGAGGAGAACACACAAAAATAGAAACAAACAAAGAAAAAATGTTTATGAGATGACTTTATGCAGCAATTATTCAATGGATCAAAAGAGGAAAGCAACCATGAAGTGGAAAATTAATTGCAGAATTTGTTCATATGCAGTAAGAGATAAAAAGCTTTCTTGCACAGGAAATCCTTAACCCCAAAGCTCAAGATGTAGCCCAGGCACAAAGCATCTCATAGGAAGAGTTCAGAAGCAGCTGCTGTTTCATCTGCAAATGATGCATCGATGTTGTTATCCTATAGCAGAGAATTTCCCTTTCCCCACTATTCCCTTGGAACCCCACTAAGACACTCACTGCATTCCAGTAAAATGTGATCAGACCCTTGAAAGATCCCAACTGCCAGGCCAGCTGAGTCTCACAGCCCAACCATTATACCAGTTAGGAAAATGATGCAAAATCCAGACTCTTTGTGAGGAAAAGAATATTGCAGTGGTGTCAGCAACTTTAACAGGTGGTACAAACCTGGCCCTGTGAAGGACAAAAGAGTGCCAAAAGAGTAGCTGGCTACTGGAATAACTCCTAGGTGACAAAACCAAGGGAGAGATTGCCTGGAGAATTAATAAAAAATCTGGCTGAGCTTCCCTTGGAACAGGAGCCCAAACACGCTGCTGCAAGGGGGGAAGGCTTGTTGTTAGACACATTCCAGAGGAACCTCACAGCAGCTGGGGAGGACAAAAGCTGTGGTCACAGGGAGTGAGGAATGATGTCAAAGCTGCAGGTGGTGCCTGATGCAGCAGAGAGTGCACAGGACCCTCTAGAGACCGTGTGAAGTACCTGTGCTCAGAAGGGCTCCTGGCAGGAGAGCACAGGCTCAGCCCACAGGGAAAATGCAGCAGCCTGGAGCAACCTCACTTTGTCACGGGATTAGGACAGCATGGGAATGGATACATGCAGCGCTCACAGCCAGAGGGGAATGCTGTATCCCAGATTTCTTGGATGCAACTGAGAAGGATTGAGTTGGAAGAAGTTCAGAACACAGTAAACACTGCAGTGTGGGGAAGAGTGATACTGATGGAAGTGACAGAGCTGTAGGGTGTAAAAACTGAGAGGCAATGGTTGTAAAACATGAGATGGAAATAGGCAGAGCACCAGGGGAAAGTTAATATCCTTATTCTAGACTGAGTTTGGGGATGTAGTAAGTGTTTTGTGTGTGAGTTACCTTAAATTTAGGGTTGCCTTCCTTTTTGATGAATACAGTACTAAGCTGGTTGTGCTGTACACAGAGAAGCACACACAGTTGTGGCAAACAGCGTCACTACCACAGCTCACACAGGAGATGAACACAGCACTATGAAACTAGGTTTAGCAAACACCAAACATTTTACACAAATACATCTACCTTGGAAACACAAATATCTACTACTGCTAAGCAACTTTCAAATCCCAGATTAGAAAACTAATCTAAGAGGGTTTAATATTTCCACTATAGAAGCTCACACCATGCAAATTAAGACAAGACACCAAACTAGCTTTCACACTGAACTAGGTGACACTGGATTTATTTCAGCAACACATTTTCATAATATATTCTTTTGAATCTATTATTTCCTCTCATGACCAGACTTTTTTGAAGAAAGGACAGAGGCTTTAATATATTGCTAAAAAATCCAAATGAGTTTTATCATACTTGCACAACAATCCTAATAAAAATAAACACAAACTTACCCTGATTTTGCACTACCACATCAAAAAAAGATAAACAAAAGAAAAATAAAATCATGAAGGACAAATATAAAACTAGGATTAAACTGAACTCAAAGGCATACAAAACTAGACAAATAATGTGTACTGTAATTTAATTCTGCAACTATAAATAGGTTTTTGTTAGCAGACACTGAACGCTGCCCTCACCCTGTGTATGCACATGCAAGCAGAAATCAGAAAGATAAATGAGCAAATAGGGATTAGAGACAGCCATAAATAGAATGAGTTGCCGTTGTTCCAAGCATTCAGGTAGCTGGAATTCTTTTTGCTGAATACAAAGTTTTGTAAGCAAACAGTCAGTCAGAATTTGTTTTAACCCATCCTCCTCCAATATCAGAGTGAAAAGCAGTTCACAGCAGCTTTGTTGCTTTTTCTTTTTGATAAGGAGCATCTCAAGAAGGCAGCAAGGGATCTTTGACCCCTTGTGATAATATTGTTTCCCATGTTCAGAACACCCCTCAAGATTCTGAACAGTTGCATGAAAGCATCTTACTTGGATTTTTCAGCTACTGGATCTAAATTGTATTAATTTAATTGAGTGGTAGAGAACAGAAGCTCCATGCTTCCAGTACCTAAAGGGGCTGTGGAAGAGATGGAAAGGGGCTTTGGAAGAGCTAGGGAAGGCAATTCCAAACTAAAAGTTTTCATTTGTTTAGTAGAGACAGCTGCCTTTTAAGCAATCTGCAACATGCAGCCATAAATTATACTTTAAGTAATACCAGTAAATTTTTGAAAAGCAGAATGTTTACAAGAAAAGCCATGATTTATTTGCAACTGCACTTCTTGCATTTCTTAAAGCAAGTCAGTATGGATTGTTTCACTTGAAAATGAAACTTGTGGCTGGTATTGAGAAATACCTATACTGCTCAAAGAACAGACCACTCTTTAGATTTGACCAGACTAAAACTATTTATTCAACCAAGATGTGGAATGACTTTAAAGTACTGTAGAAAAGGGAAAATACCAGATCATAATAATATATGATTGCCTTCAGAGCAGCAGTCTGAAGAAAAACAGCTGAGCCTTCTGTTATCCAAACAAGCCCACATTCCATCCGACTTTTCAAACCAACACACTGCTGGTTTTCATTAGCAGCCACAGGCATTATTCTTATTAGTTAATAGAACTTAGGTACTGCAAGAAACCCCTCTCAAAGGGAAAATTAGCACCCTTTCTTTTCAACATTATTGTCTGTCTTCAGAAGGCAATGAAAGGGACTATCAGTTTTTTGACAGGTGAACAGAAGAATCAGAAGTTTAAGGGATATGGCCCAGCAATGGGGGAAAAATGTAAAGAATGCCTGATCCTACTTATATAAATATGAATGTTTCCTATATTACCATATAATCATCAAGTCAGGATTTCTACCAGTAGCAATATCTGGGTTTCACCTATGATTAGTCTTTGCTTCACCTGTTCCAAGGCTGGAAATAATAAAGCATGCCAACAGACACTCCAAAGGTGAGCAGTAAACTAAAGACTCTCTGGGACAGAGTGAAAACAAATCTCCTGACTAGGAAAAGGAAACTGCATACAAGGTGCCATAAAAAAAAAGAAATAATCACAACTGATTAAAAAACACTGAAGAAACCAAAGCTATATGGTGCAAGGAAGAAGATTTCAAGAGACAGTCTTAAACAAGTGAAAAAATTAGTGAAGAGAGGAGCTGCCAGCAGCTGTAGCACAAAGGGACAGTGAAAGGAGTCAGCAAATTCATACACACAGCATCTCGTGCTTCCCTTCTGTCAGTTCCTCAACTCTGGAGCAAAGAACAGCCAAGGGTAACTTTGAGAAATCTCCCATTTGAATTAAAGGTATTTATAATTTATTATACTTAATACCTCCCAAAGCAGGTATGAAATATAACAAATTTAGGGGTAATTTGGTAAGAGTCCACTTCTATCTCTAAATTTCTTTATTACAGCAGTCTAATTGGAAGTCTTCAGCTTAAATTCCTTTCAAAATTACCATGACCTATGCTGCTATTAATGTTCTGGAAAAATAGTTTAAAAAAAATCTACAGAGGTTTATTAACAATAGCACCATATTAGGTAAAAATACCCCAAAACAAAATTAAAAAATAAAACCACAGCATTTTTAAACAAAGCAATACATGAATAACACAGGATTAAAAATATTTAATAACTTACTTTTTCTGCATTTTCCTGTTTTTCTCTGCCTGACCTCCAAGCTTGCTGAGACCTAATGCATCCTGAGAGGAACCATCTGCTTCTCCCATGCCACCTACAAAAAAACCCCAAAGTAAGTCGCTCTCAGTTTAATCCTTTGTAATATTACTGATCAGGAATGTGTAAAATCAAACCCCCCAAGGCCACCTCCTCTCACTGAGTAAGAAAAAGCAAACCAACCTTGTCCTAGAGCTTCTTTGCTTCCTTGTCCAGGTCGTCCCTTTTCCTTCTTGCCAAACAAGCGGCCAATGGAGGATTTGATCCCCTTCTTTTTGGGGGCTTTGTGAAGGGAATCTTGGCTGCTGTTACTGCTACTAGGATTACTTGTTTGCCCATCTTGTGAACCTGTTGAACTGTACCAAGAAAACCAAGGAAAGAAGTCATAAAGGAGCCCATGCACAACAAATTCACCAGGAATAAGTTCAGGGCTCTGTGCAAGTTAATTGATGTTCAGTCGATTAACATTTAATTAATGACATTTCATTTCAGCTTTCATGAGTTATGAAAAGAAATGTTAACGGCACAAGTTCCTGACTGAAAGGGACAGACAGTCTGAAATACTGGAGTGGAATCCATCTCAGATACTTAAGTACTTTGAAAAGAGTATCTGTCAAAAGGATGGCAATTTTGAGAATTATTTCTCAATTTATAGCTAAATTACAACTTAAAGAGTTAAGAGATACATTTTTCATAACCCAAGCATGAAGCAAACTTAATGAAGACTTTGAGTACTAAAAGAATTCCCATGAAGCCATTTCTAAGCATTGGCAAAACCTACATTCCTAGTGTTTATGTAACACATTTCACACTCCCCACTTCTGAGAAACACTTTAACACACAAACTAAAATCCTACAGGCTGAACAGCTCTGCAGTTTGGGTTTTTTTTTGTTCTGGTGCTGTGGAACACTGAATTCCCGGCAGGTCTGAGTGATTCCCAGCTACTTACTTCCTAATGTCCCTGATATCTTCATGGCTCACAGTGTGCAGAGCTCCTTTCTGGACTCTGTCCAGACGCAAAGACCGAGGTGAAGAAGGTGGTGATGTCTCACATTTGATGGTGGTTTTGTCATCTCGTACCTCTTCTCTGGAAGCTGGAGACTGATGGAAAAGGAAGGAAAATTTCAGGAGCAATGCCAAAACATGAAGGCAATACCAAAGCTACACAAAATATTGAAAGGAAGAATCTTATTTCAGTGTTAAAGGATCACTCTTTCCCTTACCATTCTGCAGTTGCCTATTTTTAGCTTGATTTCTTTCTGAATTTCTTGTTACCTTCAGGGACAGACTACTAAATTCAGTCTTAGCTACTGAAATGAGAAAGTAGCACTCATCTCTTATTCATTTACAGGGCTAAGAACTAAAGTAATGCCTTCAGCCCAATAAAATGTATATACCTGTCCCCAGTTTAAGCAAGTGCAAAGACAGAAAAACTAAAGAGACCTGTGGAAAGAATTATTAGCAAGATCATTGACTCTGAAGTCAGTTTCTACACACCTGTGGCTACAAAAGTTTGAGTAACGGAAGGAATAACTTATTTGTGTGTGCACTGGCAGCTTTTAAAATTAAGCACTGATGCATGAAGCCTGCAAAGCAGTGGTTGCAAACAGAAAGCAGCACAACAGTCCTTCACACCAGCAAAAACAGGCAAACAAACACAAAAACCCACAAGACAAACCCAAAGTTAGGCTAAAATGATAAATCATAATCTTGTGTTATTACAGAGCTGCCCTGCAAATGCTTTATGTTCCTGTTATCCACTAATGAGTGTGGGGACAGGGAGGGAGATGAAGGGGCACACCATGAAATAAACTAAAGATCTTTACCTTTCTACGGTGTTTCCTTAAATCACTAGGCTGACAGATGCATGCAAAGGAAAGAAATTTGGAAAAGCTGTATTTATTGTTAACTGTAGCACAGACTGAGACAACTAGTAAAGACAAAACACCTTAGGGAGAATATAAACAACAATTACAACAACGGCACAGAGAGATACTGGGTATGAAGTACTCCTTAAATCACAGATTACTTAAATGCATCCCTGAAGTGAGGAAAAGGAAGGAAAAAGTAAACACTTGGAGTTGGTTATCTACCAAAGTACCAGAGATGTTTGAGATTTCTGGGGACTGTCAGCAAATTAGCCCAAAATATGTGCAGCAAAAAACCCCAATAAAGTGTGTGGGGGTGCAAGGTGCTGCTTTGAAAAGGTGAGGACCTGCCCTGAACCTCCTGGTCAGCCACAGCAGCCTCAGTAAATCATCAGCACTCGTCCCTCCTCACAGCCCAGGGATTCATGCAGCTGTTTCCCACACTACACAAAAAGCAGCCAAGACTTTAATAATGTCAAAGAGTGCCAACAACAGCCCATTTCTGTACAGTAACAGGATTCTGTTCTTTTTACAGCTTTCAATTACTAGAATGTTTGAGCAGGAATTCAGCACCACTTATTTTAGCCTCCATCCACTGTACCTCACTCCCCAGGGAGTGCTCACCTCTGCCAGTGCACAGAACGAGAGTTACACAGCTTATTCAGACTGATGCTGACAAAAGTCAAATTTAGATAATTTGTTTAACAGCTCTCATTATTTAAAAAAGCTGCAACCAAAAATAAAGTTGGTCCCCTTTGAAGTGGGACAGGGGGAGGGATGCTGTTTCCCTGCCACAAAGGATAACTTTTAATTGTTTTTGATTCAGAATACATGTAAATTTTGCAGCATTAATATGGAAAGTTTTGTTCAATCTGACTGCAGAGTATTACATTAATAAATCATAAGTTCTTTGAATCATAGAAGGGACCTTCAAAGATGATCTAGTTCCTCCTCAAGTTCTTGACAAAGCACTGCAGACTCATTTTACCATTACTGGATCTTTCATCCATTAAACCTGATGAGCATAAAAATGAAAATGTTCACCACATGGAATGAACTGCCCACAAGGACTGCTCAAGAGAGCTGTAAGGCTTCATCATTTATCATGGTGATGCTTTTTAATCATGAGGGGCTTTCAACTGACTGAGCTGCATAACCACTGGCATTAAACTAATTTGCCTACAAGATCAAAAACTAACACAACTTTCTATTAAAACGTTGGAAGACACAGCAGAACTCAGTCTAATAATTCATGATAACTCTTCCTAAAGTTTCTAGAAAGCTCTTGTTCTCTAATTCTTGATTTCAAGCTTTCACAAATCAGTTGCCAGGTACAAAACCCATCAAATACAAAGGCAAACACCAGATCAAGCGACTTCAATGCACAGTTAGGATCTAAAGTGAACTTAATTACAGTTCATTTTTCTTCAGTTGCATTGGATTTCAGATAAGACACATTCTCCTGATCTAGTTCTGGGGAAAAGAGCTACTTAAATTCAGATATGGTTTTCTGCATGGGAAGTATTTAGCTTAACTAAATATTGTGAAATTTTAGAAGATGGAGCACTCCACGATCTGAATTTTGATAGCTTTTTTTAGAAGAAGACTGCTTGACCCTGGATATATAACTACAGCTAGTACAACAATTTTTGTTTTAATTCAAAGAAGGCAAAATTATTCCCTTTTATGAAAAAATAGACATTTTGGTATATGTACAAATTTATGTATTAATTTTAAAAAGCCAGCAAAATTACTTAGCTGAAATACCTGGTTTTAACTGTTCATTTTATTTAACATTTATGTAAAAACAAGAAAGGGGGAAATCTGTATTTTAATTTTACAGATGTGTTTACATGCATAAAGCAGCTCCTAGAAGGATTAATCTTCCTCAGCAGTCATAGGAACATCAAAGGAAGGAAAATATCTTTCTCTGCTCTCTGAACTCCTAAGACTGAATTACTTTATCACCTACAAGGTGCAACAGATATTCCTTTTACCTATCAGGCTTTAATACCTAAAACAGTACACTAGCACTCATTAATATTCAAACAGTGGTGATGCCATCCCAATCTTCAAGATTAACACACAAATCACTTTTTAGCTGAGTGTTTAGTGGAATAGTGGACTGCTAAAAATAAAATTTAAAGGAGAGGGAGAAAGTGGTTGAAAAGAAAACCTTTTTTCTTCTAGAAAGAGGAGTCTGAAGAAAGACCGTAACAACAGAAGGAATAAATACTTAGGCACGAGATGTTGACCAAATAATAGACTCGAGCTCTGAACGTTTTTCCTAATTGTTATATATCTTACACTTTTTATAGAAGTTGAAAGGAAGCAGTAGAAAAACCTAGAGAAGGCAAAACACAGCTTGAGCAAACAGGATAGGAAGAGGCAACCAAAGAGCCCGTATGTAGCGAGCGGGAGGCTGCTCCGAGGGCAGGGCCGGCCGCGGGTACCCACCAGGGTCATGATGCCCAGCCTGTCCACCTCCCTGGCCGGGCTGTGCGGGACGCGCCGCGGCGTGGAGCGGCCGCTGCCGGGCGGCGAGGAGCCGGCCAGGGCGCCGCCGTAGGCAGGGCCCAGCGCGCGGAACCGCCCGTGCGCCTCCAGGCCGCCGCTGCCCACGCGGCTCTCGATCTCCTCGGCGCGCTGCTCCGTGTTCTCCTTCTCCTCCTGGATCAGCCTGAGCGACAAAGAGCCTCACAGGAACGCGGCCTTCCAGCGAGGGCCACGCGAACGGAACAAAGCGGCGTTGAAAGAATCACAGCATCACTGGGTTGGAAGAGACCTCCAGGGTCATCGAGTCCAGCCCATGCCCTAACCCCTCAGCCAGACCCTGGCACCCAGTGCCACAGCCAGTCTTTGTTTAAACACACCCAGGGATGGTGACTGCACCCCTCCCCAGGCAGACCATTCCAGGACTTTATCACTCTTTCTGTGAAAAACCTCTTCCTGACATCCAGCCCATATTTCCCTTGGTGCAGTTTGAGGCTGTGCCCTCTGGTTCTGTCAGTGCTGCCTGGTGAGAGTCCAACCCCACCTGAGCACAGCCCCTCTCAGGAGCTGCAGGGAGTGCTAAGGTCACCCCTGAGTCTCCTTTGCTCCAGGCTGAGCACCCCAGCTCCCCCAGGGGTCCCTCTCAGGGTTTGTGTCCCAGCCCCTCTCCAGCCTCTTCCCTCCTCTGGATGGGCTCCAGCGTCCCCAGGTCCTTCCCAAACTGAGAGGCCAGGACTGGACACAGCACCCCAGGTGTGCCCTCACCAGTGCCAAGCTTAGGGGAAGCAGCACTTAGCAAAAAATCATGGAAGAATTACCATTTTCCAATATATTTTTATCAAAAGCTCCACAGCAGACAGGCTGTACCTGATCTCTTTGTTGATTGCATCCAACTGTTCCTGCAGCATTATGGCCAAAGTCTGAGCATCAGCCTGGCCACTTGGTGACAGCAGATCTACTGAGCTGAAAATGGTCTCCCTGTCATCCTCCACGTCAGACACATCCACATCACTCTCAAATGCTTGTGCCACGTTTGCCAACACACTGGCTTGCTGGGCCCGCTCCCAATCCTGCTCATTCAGGGTCTGAACCTACAAGAATCCATTAAAGTAAATCCAAGCTCAAATTGGAAAAACATTACATGTCTTCTGCTTATCAGGATGTTTAAAATAATTTATGTAAGTGGACTTACATGCTGAATGCATCCATCAAGACAGCAATGTTTAGAGAAACGTAAAAAAAAAAAAGCTATAATGTAGGAAACTTTAAATTTCATTTAACTGCAAGATGCAGGCTCATTGAGTCAATTATAACAGCACATATTTTGGTGATACACACTTTTAATTACAGTAGAATTTTGCTATCAATTTCATGGGAACGATGGAATCAGTTTTATGTAATGAGTGCTCATGGGTTCTGAAAAGAAACGGAAATTGCTTGCAAACAGTAATGTGTCAGATTAGAGTACAGACAAAAGCAGGACTGTTTCAAATTGTACTTTACAGGCTTATCAAAATTAAAAACAAAACAAAACAAACAAACACCCCCAACAGAACAAAACTGCAGTTCCAAACCATAATCTTGCAACTATTTGCTAACAATTAAGAGGACCAGCAGCTGTTCGTGAGTTAGCAACACAGGATCCATAAAATCCAGGAGTTTATGCCAGGTCCTCCCAGTTCTCAAACCTCCCTGCACCTGATCAGCCTCGTGCACTGAGCCAGTCTGCTCTGCTGTCAGTGTAATCTGTATCCTCCCTGCTCACCTTGGAGGGCTCGTCCCTGAGCGCAGCCAGGCGCCCCTTCTGGGGCCGCCGCAGCACGGAGGAGGTGCTGTAGGAGTCTGAGTGAGTGTCCCCCACAGAGGAGGATGGCACAGGGAATCTGAAATCTGGCCTGCTGCAACACAAAACAAACAGTTCATCCTTACAAAGGCAGAGAGAAACAAAAGAAAAGGCACCCAAAGGATTCCTCTTGTCCCACCACCGCCAGTTGTTTTTAAGTGGTATAAAAATTGCTTTATATCCTAAATATAAAGCTATGACTAAAATATTTTTGTTTATAGTATACAAAATTGTATTTAGCATAGTGACCTTAAAGAAAATAGGAAAAAAACAAACTACTGCTGGTACCTATGATGTAGTGATGTGGCTCTGAGTCTCACTTGGTCGTTTTCAGCCCTTAATGCATCAACATTTAATACAAGCTGATCCTGGAAAAATAAATAGAAAAAACATATAATATGCTTTTTTTTAAAAAATTAGTGTCAAATACAAATTTATAAACTAATATTTAGGGGTTTTATCTCATTTCTTTGAAACTTGTAAATAACAGATTTAAGATATACCCTTCAACGACTTAAACATTGTTTTTGCTACACATAATAGAGCACTGCCACAAAAGGGCATCCCAGAATAATTCTTTGCCTCTCTACCCTCACTTTAGTAATGGCAATATGTATTTTAAAATAGCCATTAGTTCCCATGCTACTAAGTTTATATAATTAAGTGATGATAAGAAACAAGGTGATTTGTTCAAGCCCTCTGCACAAAAGGATCTAAAAGCAATCACTTTTAACTTGGACATTTTTACATGCTCTAGAAACTCTGAATTTAACAGCAGAGAAATACAATGAATGAGAAAACAATGAAAGCCTAAATAAAATAAAAAGCAGCTGATAACATCTGTAAGGAGGGACCTTGTCATTTCCAGGACAAGCAGAACACCAGGCAGCTGCTATTGCTAAAGAGCAGCCAAGTCTAATAAATATTTCTCCTTTTGCTCCCCAGTTCTTAAAACATTTAAAAAATAAAAAAAAGTCAGCAGTTGCACAAGTCATTTCGTGATTTTCAATGCTTTGAGAAAACCTTATGGAAAAATGCCCAACATCAAAAGTATTTCTTGTTTGGTTTTGCTGTTCAAGGTCATATGTACAACAGTATAAAAATTCTACACAATCTCCAAACTTTGGTCAATTGCCAACATATCCAGGCACTTCACATATTCAAAAGTGTGTTAAGTCTTGACTAAAAGGTTATGTATTACCTATAAAATCCTCCTAAAACTGTGGCACACAATACCATAAAATAAGCAATAACAGCTCCTTTCTCTTAAACAGAGCAGGAAATGTTAAGTTTTATGAGGAATTAAAATCTGATCCTATGCTATGTAGCAAGGCAGCAATTAAGTTCCAAGATAATATTTCAGAAATGCAGAGTCTACCTTTTCATGCTGAAGTTCTTCTATTTGTTTTTTTGCATTTTCAATTTCTCGAAGAAGTGAATTCTGAAATTAAAGGCATCGCAAATTAAGTCACTCATAAGCTTCACACTTTTAAACCATAACCATGCTGAGTACCAAAACAAAAGCAGTCAGCATTACATAAAATGCATATGAAATTACAGATCCTTGATTGCTTCCATCATTTCACTTTGATTATAGTTGAAGGTTTATCCTTCCAGGTGTACAGCCCTCTAAATAATGGATTTAGTAATAGTACTGGTTCCATAAATCTTTAATAGCAATAGCAGCCCTTTAAGGCTCCATTTCACAGTCTAACTAGTAAAAAAAGGGAATAATTATGGAATAATTCAAAGAAACTCAAGAAAGACCATGTGATCAGAACAAAGTCTTAAAATGTTACCTGCATGTTTCTTCCCAAATTAGCATAAAAGACTGAGCTGGAAGCCCCAACAAGAACACTTTTTTAGAAGCTGTTAACTACAGTAAAGGACGAGCAGATTTTCCTCATTATTTGCAATGTAATTTGGAAGATAAGAGGGAGTCAGGGTCAACCCTCAGACATCACCTATTATTCAAGCATTACGCATGAATGCAAGAGGAAGCAAACATTCAGTAAGAGTCTGGAAACACCATTTGTGTTCCAAAGCATTTGATTGCCATAACTCTAAAACCAAAGACACTCAGCTTTTCCCGAAACATTTCCCCAGATGGTCATTTCACCCTCTAGTAAAAGAAATCAAATGTATTTTAATCCAGGACCAAGCAATTCAAAGTCAGCATCAAGCAAAGTGCCACTTTAAAAGACATTGCTTTGCTGGATGCAGAATAAGGGATCCAAGTTCAAGCAGTGCATGGAAGAATAATCCATAAGGACCCAGATCAAAAAGCAGAAGGGAAGAAAAGGAGTAAAAACTGTGTCAGAAGAGATGAACTGAGTGCAGGGGAAAGCTCCAAGATGTGCACTGACAATGCAGGAACAGCCCATTTACACTCCTATAACGAGTCTCAAAATGAGCTACCTGAGAAGAAAAGCAAATTGCAGGAATCCCACAATGACTCAGGGGAACTGCTCCAGCCAAAAGCAGTGGGAAACAAAGGAAACTGAACTGGAAAGGTCAAAGTTCCAATGCTTTAGCCTTCCTGTATTATACTGGATGAGCCTATTTATGCAATCTGCACCAGTCAAGTAAAAAAAGATAAAGCTTCTTAAAAGCTGCCTTCTCAACACCACAGTGCAGTGCCCAGGGACAACCTCAGAAATGGTTTTTAAGAGCGTATTTTCAAAATCCACACTAAAAAGGAGCCTTAACAGCAACTACTTATGAATAAGGGAGTTGTGTTTATTTGCTGAAGTCTCAGACACATTGGAGAAGGCACAAATCATTACAGAATTACACATTCACTACTGGCATGTGACTCATTACCTTATCTTCCAAGGCAGCCATCCTCTCCTTGAGATGAAGCTGGAGCCTCTCATTGGATTCAGACAGGAGCTTATCAACAGTTTCTGACAAACGTTTATTATGCTCTTCATTCATCTTCTCTCTCTGTCGAGCCTGAGGTACAAAGAAGCTACTGAAAAAACTTTGGATTTGCAATAACTCTAACAATTTCCAGGTTATGAAGGCAGCAAGCTTTCTTAATCCAAATGTATTTTCTTTAACAGCAAGAGTTTTCCACAGAGGAGCACTGCATGTGCTTTGTAAAGGGAATCTAAGGGACACTTCAGTCTTCAATAATGATCTAAGATCAGAAGTTTAAAAATCTAAGCCTACATTAAAAAAATTTAAAAAGGCATAATTCAGAATGGATTCCATTATTTATATCCCAGGAACCAATTTTGCCATAGTCATTTCATTCAGCAAGTTTCTCCAAACTTTCATTGGAGACTTTCAGCACATTTTCCTTGAGATTTAAGGTTAGCCACAGTACAGTGACTCACTATCAGCCAGCCTAAACTCTGGCTTTATTTTAAAGCTGAGAAATAAAGAGGATTAGATTCTTTCTTTCAGCTTTTTATCTTTGTCAAAGTGATGTGCAGTACCCTTTGCAGTTCTTGATTCTTCTCTTCAAGCTGTGCCTCCATCTGTCTCAGTCGCTCCTCGATATTGCCGTGCCTCTCCTCAGCCTGTCAATTTGAGAGCAAAATTAGAATTTGGGTGGGTTTTTTTAGGCTTCAAAAGCACAGAAACACTGAGGCACAGGATTATTTCTAACATGCTTTGCACAACTGCCATTTATGGTAAAGGACAATGCAGAACAGATGCTATTCTGTCACCAAAAGGACCTTGCAAGGGTTCAGATGGGAAGTGGCAACATGATGAAACCTCTCACCCCTATGTACCATGGAACAACTACTATTTGCAAATGAGCTTGCAACAGCATAGTTCAGTCATACCCCCAAGAAATAAAACAAAAAAATAAATAAAAGTAAAGACTGAGTGCATTTTCAGCTTCTCCTCACTAGCTTGGACGATGGGACCCCTTGTTAGTAATCATGGCAAAGCAGAAAGCAGCAAGCAAAGACAAGGACTAAGATACAAATTCTACCTTCCTAAGCTTGGTGGCAAGTTCCAAAACTTTAGCATCTTTAGCAGCAGAGCTCCCAGGAGACAAAAGGTCAGACTACAGAGCCAGTTAGGACAGGAAAGATAACAGGGAAAGAAATGAAACTAAGGCTTTGAAAGAAAACATGCACACACACACTTGAAGAGGCTCATTTGTAGTTAACTAAATATAATTCTTCAGATCTCATTACTCCATTTGCAAGCCTCTAAATATCTTGACACTTGGTAGTACAACTTCTCTTGCTCCCCACTCGCTTTGCTTAGCTAGCAGTGGAAGAAGTTTAGGTTTCCCTTTCAGAAACAGTTCATGTTTAGAAGACTTTATGCCTATTATTGAATAATTTTAATAAAAAGCACCAAAATAATAATTCAGAGATATACTTTTATGATGTAGAAGAGTTAACAGAAAACCCACTTGAGTTCCAAAGGGCAGAAACTAAAAAAAAAATTAAAATTAAAAAAAAAAAAAAAGAAAAAAAAGAGTAAATCAGAGTATCCTCAGAAAGATTTCTGAATTATTTGTGGGAAAATTGAAACCAAATGTAACCAAACCAATACTAGGAACAGATTTCCTGCAGTGGGACAGCAATGGAGAAGGGAGTCTGGAGGACACTGTGCAACCACCTCACCTTTGTAAGTGCTGCCACTCTCTGTGCCAGCTCAGCCTCCACCTCTGGCAAAGTCTCAGCTTTTCTCAGGGTCTGCTGCAGCTTTTGCTCAGCCAGTTCCAGTCGCTCTTGCAGTTGCCTGTTCTTATCTTCACTCTGCACAGGGTTACGGCCAGCAAGTGTTGAGTTAAAGAAGTGATAAGTTAGAAAGTTGTTGGCTAAACAACCATTTCTGGCTTATAAAATGGGCTATTTAATGTCAAGCACTTGTCAAACTTCCTCTCTCACTAAAGCAATAGCCTGTAAAAATCACTACAAGCTAGGCAAATCTTCAAAGTTTGGCTCAGAACAAGGAACTCTCACCCACAAAACTAAAGATGCTTGGATACACATACTATAACTTAAAAATCCACAATTAATAGGGACAACAGCCCTGTTGCTCTAAGATGAAGTGCACTAAATTTCTCAAACCCATTTCCCCTTCCCAGTAAAGCTGCCTCATCTTTATTCCCAGCGTAAAAATCTCTGCAATGTACGACTCCAGCTCCTGAAAAACAATCACTAATAACAGCACATTACAGCTGATATTTATCTTCCTAAAAGCAAAGTGCTTCAGCACAGCATGAACATTAATTATCTCCATTAGCTTTATGCTGAGCAAAATGTACTTCATCTCATTTGAAACCACAACCTGTCGGTGCATGGAGTCTTTAGTGGCAATTTCATTTTCAAGTTTATCATTGAGGTCGTGCACAGATGTAGCTTCACGTTGTGCAGCGAGGTAGCGTTTCTCCAGAGTGGTGATTCTCTCCTCCATGTCCTCCTTCTGGGCCAGAGTCTGGGCAAGACACAGCACAGAAGCCAGAATGTGAGAAATAAAATAATTATTTAGTGATCAAATATTTTTTTTTTTAAATCAGGCTATTTTTCTCAGGAGAAAATGAAGTAGAAAGAAATGGCTTTTTAAGACAGTGAATGATAAACCCCACTGGTCTTTATTACCTTACACCACAGGTCTGCCACCTTCCTTTCCAATGGTACACACAGCACATCTTGACTTGCTGGGGATGGTCAGAGTGGTCTGGGATTTAACTAAGCTCCCTTTCTATCTAATAAGGATACACTGGGCCCTGGAGATTAGGGATTCAGCAGTGACAGCAACCATCAACCACACCACTGAAATCAAAGGGATTCCTCAACCAAGTGCATCTTTTAAAAAAGGAAGCATCAGTTCTAAGCTGAGCATGTGTGACAAGATCAAGCATCTGTTCCAAAACATGCTGAAGTGGGCAATGCTAAATCTCCATCTATTAATGAAATACCTAGTAAGTCACAGATTTATCCCAAAGACAAATTTTCTGAAGTGACTGGTTTTTTAAACAAAACCAGATACCATCATGTCCTAAAAAGACATTTTCTTCTCATCTATCAAACCAAAGATTTCCAAAAACATAAAGATTCAACTGATCACCAATGAGACCAAAATTTTATAAAGTAGTGGCATCTGCCACTCCCCAGATGCTGACAGTTCCTTCCTCACCTCTCGTACATCCCTCTGTAACTTTGTGTTCATTTCTTCAGATTTTATTAAGTCTTTCCTTGCTGTGTCTAGATCTTCTTCCAGCTCTGTCACTCTGCTGGACAAAGCAGTGAGGCGTTCTTTCATTTGTGTCTGCTCTTTGTTCTGCTTATCTATGATGTCTTGGAGTTCAATCACTTTAGCAAGGTTTTCATCATGGCATAATGAACCATCAGAGGATCTCTATTAAACAGGAAAAAAAATGTGTTAGCACGATACAAATAAAATGGAAAACCAAACTGTTACTCACCTGTAGTCATCCCTCCCCAAATATAATTTTATTATTTGACAGACTGCAAAAGCCAAAATTTCAATAACTAAGACTTTTTAATTATATGATCATGCAAAAATATTTTATTATGGTTTAAAATTAAAGTGCTGTAGTTAATGATTAAAAACCAGATGTCAGCTAAGCAAAGTAAATAGCTGTACCTTCCCATTTGTAGTTGGTGTATTTTCTTGTTCATGATTTATATCCAGCATCCCATCTGGAAGTGTTTTCTTCTGATTATTTTGCTCTTTCAGAATCATTAACTAAAAGAAAAGTTTACAGACACATGTTTCAAGTCAATTCCTTTCTCACTAATAATATAAGGAACAGCTGCAAAAGCAAAGGAGCAAAATAACAATTATTGATTCTACTGCCAGGTATATATTAATAAAATCTGGCACAGGCACTCAAATACCTTATGTCACTGCAAACCCTTATTTTAAAGGCACAGGAACTCTTTTTGTTGGTTTGGTTGGGTTTTTTGGGGACAGAGAGGGTGTCAGGAGGTTGAGGTTGGTTTTCTTTTCCTCTCCTGCTCTTTCAAATCAGCTAAGTTCAAAATTATCAATTATTCCATTTGGCAAGAAATCAAAAGGAAGAAGTGAAAGTGAAACTTTACAAATTAGTCTGTATAAATATTGACTGAAACACCTACAATGGGCACATGAAGCCTTCTTTTAAGACAGAAACTTACCTCTTTATGTGTAGTACCTAGTTCTTCTTCCAATAAGCTGCACCTTTCAAGTGCTACTCGTAACCTCTCCCTTACCTGAAAGGGTAATTTCAAATTATTTTAAATCATTCAAATCAAAAAGAAATCAATCTTGCTGCCATGCCTTTACAGATAATAAATGACACTGTTTCCAATACACTTAGAAACCTTCTTAATCTGGAGTCAGTACTAATTACTACACATGCCACCAAAAAATAGCCAAATAATGTGTATCTTTCAATCTAGCTTTTCCTTTTTTGTCATAAGCAACATGACCTGTAAATTTAGGTACTAAAGAATTAAACTTACCCAGAGTTTGCCTGTCCTTCTGCAAGGCACAGACTGTGTGCTTTTGCTCACTTACAACACAGAAGAACAGGCAAAATTCCACTTTAAATCATTTGCTATATTTTATATACAAGGGTCACAAAGTCAAGTAAACTACAAGTTGGCAACAAAATTCACAGTGAACTTAAGCAGTTGCATATCCTGCTGCTAATATCAGGCACAACTGAAGGGAGGAGTTCTTTTAATTCAGATTTCTATCCCAGTGTAAGCAGATTCCTCCTCTTCTCTCTAGTCCATTTCTTGTATTAGATAATCAAAAGGATAAATCCTGATGTTGTACAGGTAAGCAGCTGTGTGAATTCCTGCAGCCAATATATTGCTCCTGAACCGTGCTGAGTTTACATTAACACAGTTAATGAAGTGCTTGAACAAACCACAGCACCTTGCTTTAGTTAAGTGCAGCATCTTAATTTAGGAGAGCAGTTACTAACGTAGTCACGCTGCAGAGATTTCTTTAACTTCAGTACAAAAACTGCTTGGCCCACACAAAGGAAAGAGGATGAAAAGATGTTAGGTACAACACTTTGTTACCTTTTCATCAAGGGCTTTGTGGTGCTCAAATAAAGATTTTAGTGCTTTGAGAACTTCTACTTCACTAGAAACTCCTGCTGGAGACTGAGCTTGCCTCTTCACAACAGTCATCCTGAGAGACCTCTCATGCCTGGAGACAAGACACTCCAAATGTTCCAGTAACAGCTAAAGCAAAAGGGAAAAAAAAGGAAGGAACAATGTTTATTCCTGTTCTGTACAGCTGCTGAAAACTTTGCCTCCTAGAATATCAAGTTTAGAGTTTTAAACTTCAAATTTCAGAGACAAAGGATATTGTATTGATATAAAGGACTCATTTTCAACATTTCAGCTGTATTGGCAGTGTGAGCTGCTCAAACAGATCACCACAACCTGCCCACTCTACTCCTCTGATCCCAGAGCTGCAGGATTACAAAACTTTTAACAAGAAATCTGGATGGCAGATAGCAGTGCAGTCTTACAAGCTTTTCTTGATTCTGCAAAGCAGCATTTGGAGCTGTGCACAAGCTGCCATACCTTCCTGATGAACACACACACATTTGCACTTCCATGGGGATTCACGTACAAGTATCAGGGAAAAAATACTTTTAGCTTTTCAAATTCAACGTTTGTTTTCCTCCCTGTAGCTGGATGCTTTAACAATGGTGAGCTTGGAAAAGACAAGGAACTGACCCTTGTATTATTTCTTTCTGCTTTCAGTTCAGCAATTTCTTCTTCCCTTTCAAGCAGCTGCTCCCTGCATACATTCAGCTCTTTTGTGAGCGCTGCAAATTCCTGGAACAAACCAGACAGAAATATAAGCACATCAAATATCAGGACACAGTGAGAGTGGATTCATATGAACACTTGACAGTTCCTTGAAGCATTCATTTCAGATGTGCAAAGCCAAAACAACTGTATAGTCATGCTAAGCCAGCTTCAGTTCAAACACTTCAAACCTTTATGCTGCCAACTGTAAAGAAAAAAAGATGCTTGACCAGGACTTTGAAAACTTGTTTGTGTCTCGAGACAATTATATGAGTTGGGGTTTCCCTGGTAAGCAAAGAGAAAAACATATTTGTAACACACTTTGTTATGGTTTCAAGGAGTTGTTGGTTTGGTGTTTTGGTTTGTTGGGTTTTTTTGACAACTGCTGAGGGAGACATGAAAAAACAGAGCAGTAAGCACAGCAAAATAAGGAAACCAACAAACATGACAAATTTCAAATCGGTATTTAATTGTGAGCAACAATGCATAATCCTGACATATACCAGAATACAGCTAAATACAGGAATTTCATTCATGCCTTCCTTCCAATCTCACAAAAGGAATGAAGCAGCCCTTTCCCTACAGTCCTGCTAGAAGTCTCCCAGGATTAGAATCAGAATTTTCTGAAAGCTGAGCCCGAGGGCACAAAGCCCTCACAAGGCTCACTCTTCAAATTCAATAAAGATTTCACCAAACAAAACCCAACCAAAGTGAAATAGTACAGAGTGAAGTGTCATCAGGGAACAGGAGTGGAGCATGCTTATTACTATTACTGCAGTGAACACAGTCAATATGAAAGAATATCTTCCTACAGTTTGGGGTTTCTGTCAGGAAATGATTGTACTAATATCTGCAAGATCCACTGCAGCCTAAACCATTTCCCCTCTACACTGACAGTCTCACTAAAAATACTTAGTATAAAAGACATTTAAATGTTCTGTCAACTCAGGGAGCATACTCTGAACAGAATAAAAGGTACAACTCTATACCACATTTAGAAGCAAACACAAAGCATAACTTTATCTACCCTGTCAAAATTTAAATTCTCATCTGAACCACCCTGGAAATGAGAATTGACAGCGTGAATGTGAACAAGTCCATCCTTTAGAAAAGAGCCTTGCAAGAAAGCAACCCTCATGTCTTGTCGATGCAACTTTTAATGTGCAAATAACTGTGCCTCAGTCCCTCCAGTGGCCAGCGAACACATCGGGAGCACTAGGACAAGAAAACGTCAAACTGCTGGTAAATAACACTGCTTTCCGTTGCCCAGAATAAGGAAATATGAACTGTTGAATAAGGAAAATACTCATAAACAAGAGCCTTGCCTAATAAACAATGGATTTGTACAGCTGAACTGGTGATTAGCAGGACAAGGTGAACATGAGTAGCCAGCTAAGTGGAGACACAATTGCTGCTTCTCTACTTTTTCCAAACCCTGCAAGACACACTGCTTATCAGCCAGCAGCTGCATATCAAGTGAAGGCTTAAGATGGAGCTGCTTTGCAGCAAAATTCAAAGTGACAGAACGCACATGCCTAAAAACAAAATGCCACAGCAACCAATTAATTATACTAAGCACATCTGCAAATTCTAACATGCAGCTAAAATAAGCAGACATGGTCAAAAGACACTGCAATTTCCAATATTCATTTGGAAAACTTTATTCTAAAATACACACATGACTGAAAAGACAAAGATATGTTGCACAATATACACCTGGAGTGAACTCCTCTGGAATTACTAATGTATCAGGCTTTTAAAAGTTGCTGGGAAAAAGACAGCAATACCACCACCACAGACACAGAATCCATCCTTATAACCCCTCTTCCTAAACCAAAACCTGCTCATTGGGAAAGTTTCAGGCCCCCGCTTAATCAGCAAAAAAATTCAAAAATCTTAATTTATTTTCCTTTCTCAACTGCTAAATTATTTTATTTCTCTAACACACTTAAGAATTATATTCATATAAATATTTCATTGCAGTATTTCATTTGCACTCTTAAAATAAAAAATTATCTATTATTTTCAAAATGGCCAGGAAATACTTCCAAAACAACCTGGTCTCTAAATATAGCTACCAGAACTTTTACACACACAAAACAAATTACAAAAGGGTGCTGAGTGCAAGGTAAACCAAGAGAGGAAAAACCTACTTCAAGCTTCACTGGAGCTGACAGAAATACTGACTCAGCTACGAGCTTTCCCAGCAGAATGCTCCTTCACACCCAAGCTTTTCCTGCCCCTTCAACATCCCACCTGTGGGAGCTTCCAACCCTCCCAGGGAAGTGGCAGCACCCTCCTCTTTTGCTCTCACATGAGCTCAGGTAAACCAGGAACCAAAGCTGCCATTTTTCACTGGCAGTCCCTGCTTATCTTTGCAGATTAGATAATTATATACTACTGAGAAGAGCTTGGTATGAACTTAATTCCTTGCTGTGTTTCCCCTTCTAAATTAATAATAATATAAGAAAAGTAATTTTAAAACCCCTGAAAATGCCAACATCAGTATTTAGAAACACAAACATTGCCCAGTTCTCCACATGACACTGGTCTGACTTGGGAAGTTTTACATTTTTCCAGCCTCTATCTCAATTCTTGAGAACAGGATGAAGAGCACAGCAAGGACTAGCAGACACTGTCTCATCATCCTTTGTCAGCTTCTAATCACTGCATAGCATCAATATAAATCATTTTATCTGCATGAGCTTCCCCACGTGAAAAGCAGCTGTACATTTGAAAGGAAGGCTATTCACTCTTCAGATGGTTATAGGACAGAGAGTTCCAGTCCACTGCATACTCCTGTGTAAATATAAATTGTAGCACAAATAGATCCCAATTGTGACATGAACCATCACACTGTCAGATGATCCCGAGCAAGAGTGCACACAGGAATTTATATTGCTGCTGCATAAACACACTGACAGGCATTGCTGGCATTGCATAACACCTCCACTGCTGTTTGTTTTGACAAAATAGAGTTGCTTTGAGTCCCGTGAGCTGCCTAAGAAAGAACATTTAAACGTCCTTAGTTTCAGCTGACACTGCCAAAAGACATGTCCTTTCTAGTTTTAATACTCACCTTCAATGGGAGACAATTTGTGATTTCCTTAAGCAGACCAAAAACAGAGAAACTATCTGCAGCTTTATAAACTCAAAAAAAATTCTAGTTGTCTCATAATTTCATCCTTGGCATTAGATGAATGTACAGAAAGAATAAAAAGGAAAGAATCTTGAGAAACTTTCCCTTTTGTCCTCAAAGCCGTGTTACTTTTTTGTAATTAAGAAGACTGAGAGCAACAGAATGAAGTTCTGCTCTGTTTCTGGCTGCCATCAAAATAACAAATACACAGCGCTGGAGATTGACAAGAATGAAACTCACAATAAGCACTTCAGAGCACTCCCATGAATCGGTGGAGAGTGCTGAATTTACCAGGGAAATATTCCCTGCTGATTAGAACATTCTGGCAAACACCCATACTCTACACTAAACTGAAATGTTTACTGAAGAAAGTAACTTTCTGACCCAACTGAATCATTCCAAACATGTCACTCTTGCTGCCAGAAATAAATATTCTCAACAAAAAGCCACATTGAGCAAATAAGCTGGTTCTTGTTCAGTAATACATTTTCTGGGTTTTCTTTTTGCTCCCAAGCTCCAGGATTTTTTAAAGCAATAGCATTTCTTCTACCTCAACCTTCAGAGCTGACCTTCAACCTTCAGTATTTAGATGCCACAATATAAACATCCTTCCAAAAGCTGGTCCATTAGTGCTGAGCTGTCAAGCCTGGCTGAGCTGACACACTTGGAAACTTCCAAGATCCCAATCCAGGAAAATTCCAGCTTTCAGGGAACAGGTTCCCTTCATGTTCATTAAAAACATAATTCATAGGTCTCACAGACAGCACATCACAAACCAATAAATGCTACATGACAGGAAAATAGTATTTAACCTAGGGGAAACACTTGAAAGAAACAGAAGTAATTCCTGAAAGTCTGTTAATACAAGCAGTGTATTAGGGATGCTCTACAAATAACTAAATTTGTTTGGAATCCAAAAAAAAACCCCATATTCCACAAGAACACACAACAGCACTCGAGTGCACAAGTAATCATGAATTACAAACAACCACATGGCCAGAAAATTTACATAAATGATGAAAATATATGTAATTAAAAAAGAAACATTTAAAATTCATTAAATATACTTCAGGCAATAGAAAGATGAAGTTGTGACTGTTGCACCTTTAAGACCATCTTGACTGAAATATGATTGGAATTTATCTGTTTAATCTCTTAGTGATATTTTGGTTTACTGTTATCATTCTGGTCTGTAGAGTGAATATCAAGCAAGCCACTCACAAACCTGAGCATCTGAAGAGAGAAGGAAAGGAACAACTGGGGGAAGTGCAGGACATCAGGGTGAAAAGCAACGGGATCTGAGATAAATTTCCATCATGATGTTTGTACTACATATAAACCACAATTATTCCAAATTATGATTGTATGGAAATAGCAAATATACAGTCTAAAACAAAACAAGCAAAGAAAATTTAAATATCTAGGCTTATTTCTAGGGTTATTTCACAGTCACTTCACTTTAAACCCAAGGGGTTTAGGTAGCACAGTGACAAAGAGCCCCAATATATTTGAAAGATCCTAGCAAGCAAATTTTCGTTTGCTTGGTTTGTTTTGGGTATTTTTAAGCTAAGAATCAGAACTATGAAATTATGAAACAGTTCAAGGGTATTGAGAGTTAAAACCGAGGAGATCTGACTTGTTTTCACCATCAATGTTTCCAGCCTTGGAAAAAAACACAGTCACACACCAACACAGATTATGCTCTGCCTGTTCCATATAGTAAAACACACTGCTTTCAACCTTTCCATATCTCTGGCATGTGCTAGGGGAAAGAGAAAATATCAGCCTAGAGTGTGCAAAGAAAAATATTTTCCTTTTCACCTCATGAAAATAATTTCCAGTAAGTATCAAGCAGCCTGAGTTGACAAAGCTAGAAATATGAAACTTATTTCAAATAGAATCATTTCAATGAAACAAGCTTATCTTTCATTCTCAAAATCCCCAGAACTTAAATTGGAGCATAAGAGAACACTTCAAATAATACTAAAACATGGATATCTCAATTTTTTTTGTTTCAAAACATTACAAGGCTTTTCATGCTCAAAGTAGCTGTTTTTCAAGTGGAGCTAACTACCCACCAGAGTGAGAACACACTGGAGCTCATTACATAATTAGTGTTTTGGCCTCCTTTCCCATTTCTGTGTATGCATAAGCTGTTTTATAACTCAAAAGACAAGCACCAAAGCAGAGGTGCAGATTTCTTTACTGTCAAAAAAAAATTCTCCCCTGCCAACTAGTGCCACTGAGATATAGAAAATGTTTAATACCATCTTTGGTTAACTCTCAAATATCTGTTCTATTTTTCTTTCTCTATAAGAAACTGCAACACTGCATGAAAACACTCCAGTGGATACAGTCAGTGATTAATACTAAACCTGAGTCAATTTTTATCATTCCAGCCCATTTTTTTTTAGCAGGTCTCCTTCAAGTGTCCCTCCTGGACTGACCTATCTAGGCTTTGTCATTAACGCTGCTCAATCCTAAACAGGCAATTAAGTTTTAACGTGTTTACAGTTGCATAATGTTATTGCTCTGGAATGAAACTCTCGCTGTTCCCAGTCCACTTTGGAGCTGGAAGCAGAATCAACTGCCTGGCATCTGACGAGCCAAGAGCCAAAGGACTCCTCGCTCACAGCCAGCAGGTACCAAACCTGTGCCCAAGAGCAAAATGGAAAAGCTTATAGCAAGCCCAAGTCTCCATGGCAATAAGTAGGTTTCCAGCTACCATCCTGAGTGAGTTGCCTAAATTTATGCACAGCGTTCCCTGAGCCTGAACTGCAAAGCACAAAATCCAGACTTCAGTGCTGGGAGCTCTCGGAAACGCAAGGAAACATAAATGGAGAAAGGTAGGATTTGGCAGCTTGGCAAAAGGAATGCAGGAGCAGCAGGAAAAGGGAGGTAGAAACACATCAGCTCCATGTTCACCCCCCTGTAACTCCCTGTCCCCTATGTAACACATTTCAGACGTGTCCTAGCTGGGGTGCAGGGGGTAAAAGCACCAGAACCCAAACCTGGATCCAGCCTCTGAGAATGAGGGGTTTTCCTCTCAGCACATGAATCCCTGCTCAGACCTCACACACAGCAGCAAAGTCTGGAGCAGAGCCTTGTGCACAGAGCCCTGGAATCACTACCTACAGCCCGTCCAAGCCTAGCAGAGCCCTTACTGCCTGGCATGTCATTCTCCCTAAACCCAGCAGGACGGTGCTGTTATGCACACAGGGACAGGGGCAAAGCCTGGTGCAAAGGCAGATCCTCGTGCATCACTGCAGAGCCCTGATCACCCCTGTGATCCTCGTGCATCACTGCAGAGCCCTGATCACCCCTTGCCTGTGCATCCTCGTGCTATCACACTGCAGAGCCCTGATCAACCCCCAGCCTGCTTTGGGCTGAAGGGACACAGGGAGCCAGGGCATTCCGGGCTGCCGCATTCCGGGCTGCCCCGTTCCAGCCAGCCCCGCAGCCACCACCACGGGGAACTCGAGTCACACGTGTGACACCACGCACGGTCCCTTCGAGCCTGCTCCCAGCTATGGTGCTGCAAGGCAAAACCAAGCCACAGCTTCGTCCTACAACTGCTCTGTAGTCTGGGAAACTAAGGAAAGAGAACATGAGGTTGTTTAAACAAGTCAGAAAACCTCATCCAGTCACTCCTATTTACAACCTGCAGTTCACCCTGCATCTTCTGTACAGTAACCAGCCTTGGGATCATCAAAACATTCAGAATCCCTAATTTCTTCAGATAGTTTGTTAATCTTTTCAGCAGCCTTAAAAAACCAACACAGCTTGTTCAAAGCAGGGTAGATCACACAGGGTAATCAATTAAACCAGAGCAGACACAACCCGGTTTTATGCCAGCCTTTTAAACCCCTTTTAAAGCTACAGATGTGTATCAAATCAACCCGTGACAAACTCTACCAAAGTACCTGGTTTCTGTCCCCAGGGCTTTCTCCAAATACTCAACTGAGGGGGCAAACCCTGCAAGTTAGCAGAATGCACCAAGAATTAACAAGAAACGAACATACGGAGCACTAACTCGAAATACCAGTTTTATTTTCTTCACTTGTCTTTGTAAAAATATTTATGAAATGTTACTCTATTCAGGCAACACCGCCGATCTTCCGAGTAAGGAAGTTCAAAAGCTGAAGCATTACGAGAGCTAGCACAGGAAATGCAGAAGCAGCCTTCAGACTTGCATGAAACTTGGCATCTATTCATATGCAATGGTAGCAGAAAACCTTCTTCCAATCACTTCATTGTGGTGTGGCTATGCAAAGAGTTCCACCTCAGCTGCTCCTCGATGTACAGGAATACACCCTCTGAAAGGGCAGATAAGGCACAAAAGTATTCAGAACCATACCGAGCTTGTTTTTCTTGGAAAAGTGTCCAAATCAGCTAAAATATGCATCAGGAAAACTTTAGTCATCGTTGACAAACAGGCTTTTCAACTTGGGATGGCTACTTTGTGCAGAGCAGTAACTGTGGAGAACAGCTGATAACAAAGTAATCCTTTCCAATACTGTACCACTCCAACCACCAAGATGCCAGAAAAACAGCTTAATTTAACACAGAATAAGGCTACAATACTTGGGGGTGTTAGAAAAACGACTGCCTCTCGGTAACACTGTGAATCAGTGAATTCTAAGGTTTCACAATCGGAGTTAGCACATTCCTGCACCCCCAGCCCAGTCTATTTTGATTAGGACCTAATACAGTAAAGCAGCAGCACAACTTCTTACGTGTAGCTTTAGGCATCTCCATTTTTGGAGTCCATGTCAGTGAAGAAACCTACCCACCCATACCCACCGTGGCAAAAGGAGAATACACTTAATTAAAGAACAAGAATCTTGCGCTACCAGTTTGACAAGGTATGGGACAAAACCAGTCTCCATCTTTAATATGACAGTGGAGGGATTTCACTGAAGTTTTTCCTTACTGCACACAAAGCTGGTCAATATTTCCTGGGATTCCATGCTGGACAGCACAGCATGCAATCCTCCTCGGGGATGCCAAACTGTAGAACAACTATAAGATGTGCTGAGAAGATTTAAGAAGCTCTGTAATTTCCCTGGGACCCCCATTCTGGAGAATAAGCAGCTGTAGGAAGATCTTTTAAGTTGTAAACAACACTGTTTACTTAGGCAAGAAAAACACATTTTTCTGCACTCAACTCTACACATACTGCACTCACAAGAAACAGGACAATTCTGGCTCAGCTGGCATTAAATATTAAATTGCTATGACTTTTATGAATTAAAAATTATTTAACCCTACGCACTATACTCTAGTCATCTTACATGACTAATCCTACACAGTTTTTCACAAACAGACCCAGGACAAGACCCATCATGCACAACTATTTCAGTGACAAGATACTCTTGCTTGCAAAAACTGTGAGCTGCAGCTGAGGCCCTGCCCTATTCTAATCGTTCATCTTAGCCCCTGGTTGCCAGCTTCAGTTCTGTGGCTAGCAGCTGAAAAGTACATTTTTCACAGTCTGTTAAGAGGGAATGCTTGGGAATATCTGGATAAGGCTGGCCAAGCCACCCTCATTAAACAAGCACCAGCATGTACTTCCCCCTCAGTGCACTCCTATTATATATATAGGTATTTATTATTTTTGCCAAGTGATGAACACTTCAGTCTTATAATTTCAAACTTGTTTAAGCAAGTAATACTCACTGAGGACAGATATGTGCCTTCAGCAGGAAATTCAACTTACCAGCTCTTCACATTTTGTTTTTTCCTGCCTCTCTGTACTCTATCACCCTGGCTTACAGGCTGAGTGGATTTATTGGGCTAACTGAAGCTAAATGTGTCCAAATGTGTGATATTCTGAATCAACTCTACTGGACCATTCCATGGAAAAGTTGCTCCATTTTAGCAAATACTCCAAAACAAAGCAATTCCAAAGTCCACACAAAAAAAGCACAGTCTCAGGTCCTGTAACAGATGTGTCTACTATCTAAACACAGAAAAAACTGGGAAAAAATCAGCAACATCGAATAAACACTGAAAATTTGTTTTAGGGGGAGGGTTAAAGCTTCTTTTAAAGTTCAAAGTAATTTTTTTGTCTGCCTCAAAAAAAAAAAAAAAAAAAAAAAAAAAAGACTAAAATTGACGAGTACCTAAGCCCAGACAGCAGAAGGAAACCAGGGAGATGAGCAAGGATATAATGCAGAGAAGAAATTAAAAAAAAAAAAAAAATCAATCAATAAATGATAAATAAAAGAAAAATAAATAAATTAATAAGAGACAGAGGAAGGCTGCCAGTATGATGTTACCACTAACAAATGATGAAGTCAAAGACAGGTTGACGGGGAACCTGTGAAGCTCCAATTCCACACCAGACTGAAAACAAGGGAAAGATGGCAACAAGGAAGCCCTGCAGCCTCCCACTCCCTTGAGATAAAAGAAATGCTTGGCAGATTTCTTCTCCTCTCCTTCCCAGGACTTAATCTTCTATAACCATTTACAAAAATCAGGAGAGGGTTATGCAGTCTCCACAAACCACAGGTGCAATGGGATCAGAGTAACACCAACGTCTGTATCAGCATAGAAAAGAGATCCTGGGAGGGGAAAACGAAAAATCCTAAAAAGCTGTTCCATTTCCACTTTACATGAAGCAAAGCAATTCCAGATTTCTTGAGACAAAGACTAAGGTTTTGGAAGATAATGGTGTGGAACCACACCCTCCAAAGACATTCTGAAAACTCAAGCTGCATGGTTTAAAAAATAAATTACTAGAGGCACCTGCCTCGTGCTGTTTAACATAAGGCTAAAGGAATGTTATGACCTTCCAAGCCTTTTCCCATGAACTACAAAAAGCTGGTCATGCTGCATGAAAAACACATTACTCAAGAGTAACAAAAAGATACACTGTGGTATCCCAAGGCATCCCTGAAATTATCTAAACCAACCTTTTAGTCATTCCCCCACACCTACTACACTTTGAGAGTTTTGAAGGGATAATCTGAAATGAGGAGTTTACCTTACACAGGCATAAACATGTGGAAAGCCCAACCAGCTTTCCCCACACAACCAATATGAACCTCCACACAGGCTCTGCTCTTCCAGCCTTGGGTCTCCTGGGTGCAACATCACTCTTTACATCCAAATGAGGTTACCTGAAGAACTCTACACAAAAGAATCCCATTTATTAACTTTTAATTCAGATCAGAAGTTTCTTTCACTTCTGGGTTTCCAAAGCAGCCCACATGCCTTAAATCCCAGTAGAAGCAAGAGATTCAAGCGTGAGATGCATCCAGGATTTGAAATACCCTACACAACAGAACTTTAAAGGATATAAAGTTACAGAGTCCAGCTTCCCACTGGGAGCAGCAAATCCACAAGCACAAGCTACAGTGAAAAGCACAGCAAATAACAGAATTTAGGTCTGGTGCTGTTAGTTCAGCAAGGTTAACAGTCCCATGACTCCCAGCATGTTCAGCTCACTGGTTTCCCAATTACAGATAGGAACGCCAAGAAAATGAGAGTTTTGACTCTAACATTCTATTGGCAAAAGGATATATTGCTTAATAATTGTGACAGGCTCACATAGGACAATTGAGAACCCACAACTCAAACCCACAAATCCACAGCTTAAACCCTGCCAACTGCAGATGGCACTCCACACAGCAGTCCCTACAGATGTGTACAGAAATCCCTTTTTGCCCAGTTTTCTGTTTTAAGGCAATTTGGGGTTGCATAGTGAAAAAACTTTCATATCAAGCATTCTGTAAAGCCAATTAGCAATTTCACTTTGAGATCTCTCACTCCCTTTCCATGACTGCTTGAAAATTCAGAAATAGTTTAACAGAAGTGGTCACTATTTATGGAGACAACCATGGATATAGTACCAATAAAAACCCTAGAATTTATGATCCTCTTTATTGAGTGATCCCTCTCCACACTGAAGAACATACAGCTTTTACACCAAGGATTTTGGTGGCCAAAATACCTTTTCAAGTAATTCAAAATAAACCCTATTTCTCATCACTGGACACTGTCAGTGTTGAAGACAATGATCAGTAGACTTCATCAACTGCAAGGCAGTTTCCTTACATGAACATTCACAGATCTTTCAACCATACATCAAGCCAGTCTCAGCTCTGTACAGGCCAACATAGAAATTCTTTGTGTAAACTGCACATCTTTAGGTGGCTTTGTTTTGTTTGGCTTTTTTAACTATGTAAATTACTCAGCTCTACAGGCTTATATAATAAAATCCTTATACTGTGCACTGTTCTGTAAATTTGAGGTAGGAAAAGAAACTCGCTTCTCTCCACAGTACAGTGTTCAACAATCTCCATGCTTTACTCATTTTTACCAGATAATCTAACCTGTCATTCTATACAAAAGGCAAATATGCCTCTAAAAACAGTATTTTGAGTGTATAGAACCAAATTTTTTATGCATTTATATGAGAGGTAGGATAAAAAAAAAAAGCAAGCACTGTGCTTCAGAATATTCCTCTACAATTGGATACACAACTCTACTATGTACAGCATGGCTCAGACCATACCCAAAGAAATTACTGTTCTATAGAGAGGAAAAAGAAAAAAAAAAGAAAAAATGGCTAATTAAATTAAAAAATAAAATCAAGAGCTGCCCCTTTTCCTATCACAACAACTAAAAAAGTTTATTCTCTAAAGAGAAGTCCTTTTTTTCTCCCTAACAAAACTCAAAAGGTCACAAATCAAATTTTTCAAGGTTTTTTAAAAGTGGCCCTTTAATCAAGTCCTTGTTTGAACTCTGTCCTGAAGATATCTGATTATGCTCAATACTGCTCGTGTAAAGATCTTTTCCTTAAGGAATCACAGAATCCTAGAATGGTTTGGGTTGGAAGGGACCTTGAAGTTCACCTCTAACATGGGCAGGGACACCTTTCACTAGACCAGCTTGCTCAGAGCTCCATCCAGCCTGGCCTTGAACCCTGGTGCACTTCACAGAATTTGTAAAACAAGACAAATTCTAGATATTTATCTTTCTGAAAACAGAACCATAAGACAGATGAATTACAGGAATATGTTGACTGTTCTTCACACGTGTCCATCAACAGCCACGGCATATTTCGGATCCAACCAAAATTCTATTTCTGTTAGGATCTCCACTAGCATCCTCAAAAACTCTATCCTCAGTAGACAGCAGCATAAGCACATGAGCCAAGCTCAAGGCCACTGGGGAACAGCAAAAGAGAAGATAAAGCAACAAAGCTGCTCTTCTGAAAAATGCTGCAGCTCCAGCCACTGCAGGAAGAGGCCATGGATGGAGCCTTGTCCGGCTGATGAGAAGAAAAGGAGCTGATTTTCAGGAGAGCTAAAGAGAAACCAAAGGTCAAGTCTGAAACAGATAAAGGTCACGGGCAAAAAACCAAGGGAACCAACTACTCAAATCAGCTTAGAAGACAACAACACATCAACATGAAAGTGAGCATTAACTTGGACTTGTAATCACACTCCTCCAATTCGAAATATCCAAACTCCCAGAGCAATCTCCTCAAGTGACCTACAGATATGGATTCAGCTCCCTACACAATCACCTGGAGTTCCCAAAAGGTGGAAACATTATTCTTCTGTGCCTCTGTGAAAAAGTCAGGTTGAATAAAAAACTCACTCCGTTCAGTAGCAAAATAATAATTCTTCTTTTCGCCCAGAGAATGCAAAAACATTTTTCCTGGCAAGAATTGCATTTCATTTACCCTTGGAGAACCCACAGGCAGGACTACAAAAAAAAGATGCTTGGGAAGTTCTAAGCATCCAGATTACCTGACACACACAACACAAATTTCTCTTCTCAGTATTTGTAGCTTGAGATGTATATACACAAGAGATTATGGTATTTTCTAATATATGTCAACAGATACCAGTCAGCCTTACAGACTTTAAGTGACTTAAGCTGCCTAAATTGCCACAAGCAGCTTACACAAAGACCTCTGTCATATTCCTTTAAAAATGGAAAGCTAAAAAATAAATCCCCAAATTCAATTGTGAAGTATATTCATGCAGTTCTGAGATGCAATGCTAACTCAGGGAACGGAAAAAAAAAAATTACTAATAGGCACTTGAAACATTCTTTCCAAAAATTCAAGGTCTCTGACAACACTCTTAACTATAAGGGGCCTGCATATACTAAAACACAATGTAACCTCCTAATTCTATGATCAAAACCTACAGTGAATAAAACCAACATTCAACTCTCCTAAATATATTACAGAAAGGATGAAACAAAGTCTCAGGCCAGTGGACATTAAAACACTAAGAATTTGTAAGGTGGGTAGGGAATTGCGTTCTTAATTCATATTTATCTTGAAAAAAAAAGCCAAGGGTTTGGGTTTTTTTTCCTGGAATTGCATTTATGTAGCCACATTGAATCTTCAAGTTTTGCTACTAAACATCTTCAAAGCACTTTTTAGTTACACTCTTAGAAAAGAATGGAGTTAAAAAATTAAAAGGTAACAGAGGAAGAATGTTCTAAATACCAAGACACTATCTGTTGTACCAGAGGCTACAGGCAAGCTAGCACTGATGAGAGTATACATGAGATGTTCACCTGGCTCTAAACACATATTTTAAATACTTTGTTTTGATTATAGCTCTTTTCACCTTATATACAGCCTGCTTTTAGGCTGCAGGTTAGACTAGAGCACCCCAGCATTAATAAACCCACTGTCAGACATCTGTCCACAGTAGCACAAGAGTAGGGAAAAATAATCACTAGCTCCTGTTTCAGACCTCATCCACTACCAAAAACAAATAAAAAGCATTTCTGTGCAGTCACCAAAATATTCTTTCTACAAATAAACTAAAGGAAATAAAAACAATAGTTTTGGACTTCACTAAATCTGCTTACTAAGGGGATGGATAGGACATCGTTCATCAGTAGAACAGCAGTAAATTTCACCCCAAATTTAACAGCAATAAAATTCACCCTCAAATACAAGGAAACTCAAAATGAATTCCAAATTTAATCTAGCTAAATGGTCTATTTATAAGCAAGCAAACCTAAAATTAAAAGCACAGTATAAACTGCAAGTTGCTAACAATAGACAAACAGATGTCTGCTGGGTAGGGGCGGGCTGTTCCAATAAACAAACCCAAACATATCCACATGAGAGACCAAGAGACAGAACCAATGCTGGAGGACTCAGTGCTCAATATACTCCACTGCATTATTTAAGTATCGCTAGTCCTTTCTGCCCAAACACTGAGCATTATTTCAGACAAATTCCTACCTTGAAGGTTTGGAGCAAATGGTGTCTGTTTCTATGTCTTGAAAAGAAAGACATGTTAGGGAAGCTGATGTTTATTGATAATCAGTGAAGAATTCTGAATGTTAACTCCTATCTCCATCTGACTTAAACTAGTGTAAAGCAAAATCAGTAATTTACTAAGAGTAAGAGCCAAGATTGAGCAACTGAAACTCAACACAGATGTCTGAAAATCCAACAGGAAGAGTCCTGTTCATCACTGCTGTCAGAAAGGGGCGGGAGCAGTGGAGATGAGCCTGCCCTGACATCCACGTGAAACCCTTTGGCACCTCCAGGATTCCTGGGCACTGCTGAGATTAATGGCTGCTTTTCAGAAGTCAGCACCAGCTGCTGCCAGAGTAAGATGTGCAAGCTCTGGCACCTCGGGCTGAACATCTGGGAATGCTGGAAACAGAGCTGCACTTCAAGTCTGAGGAAATTCTGGCTGCTGAAGAGCCTGGCAAGGCCTTTGCTTAATGTGTTTTCTGCCACTGTGCTCTTCGTACTAGGTACAATTGAAAACCTCATTTCTACATCTATGACATCCTGTATTACTCAAAACTTGTCTGGAGGAAATCCAAATACCACTATTCATAAAATGGCAACAAAATCCTTAAGCCCATCATTTCAAAACAATGCCAGGGCAGTCTTTGGGCCAGGTGTTTTGATATTTCTGACATGTGAGGCATTGAGTATTTCTGAGATTGTCGAAGGAACGTCACTCTAGGGGGACATACCTGAACTTCACTGAATACAAATATGAACTGACACACACCATTTTTAACTCAAGTGTGAAGCACTGAGAAAATATTTACTGTGGATAGAAAGCAACTTTTACTTCAACCTTCTATTTTGCTTATCTTGTCAGAAAATAAGGCATGATAAATTTAAGACCAAAAGATCAGAGGTGCAAGATTAAGATGGATCTTAAAATGTGTTTCTTCATATTTGTATTATATTTATCAGTTTATAAAATTAACATACATATTCAAATTTTCATCCTAATAACAACTGCTGTGAATTCACTGACTGCTGTAATTTGTGATAGGCAACAGTCACTGGAGATTAAACTCTGGTCTTCCCCATCCAAAATGAGCATCATGTTTTCATTTACAGAAAACATCTACATGAAATTCTGTCAGCAAAATGAACCCTGGCCTACAACACTTTAATAGTGAGAACTGTAGTAACTTGGGCCTCGTCTCCCTTAGGTTCAATATTTAACCTTTAAATACTGATTGACTTATAAATTTGAATCGCACAAATCTTGAGTTTTGTAGAATGCACTCTAAAAGGCATATAAAGGACATAATTAAATCCACTAAGACCACTGAGATCCACTAATTAGAATTATAACAATGTGTTTGTGTTATAAAGCCCTTCAAGTAAAAAGTTAATGTTCTTGTTTTTCTATGAAAAATTCTAGAAAGAATAAAATTAAGTTCTAGCACAGCACTTTGATTTCCTCAAGTTAATTTTCCAAGGTCAGAGTACAGTTTGACTAGGGTAATCTGTAATAGAGGAAACTCCCAGAAAATAAAGAGCATTGCCAAGAATCCAGTTATTTTATCAAGGCAGTGGTGATGTATTTCACTTCCAGCTGTCCACACTAAAAACCCAGAAAAAGTCAGCTTTACTTTGAGTAAATTTAACAGATAAAGCACATCTATTTAAGATTAAAATGCACTCCTCTCAGTGAATTAGACATCCCCAAAAGCTGCCGTACCCTAAATAGCTGTCCCAGGTTTATGAAGTTAGAACTGATGCCTTGAATTCCCAGCTGCCCACCACACTAAGAAATGTGACCACAAAACGTGCATCACTGCTGCAGGAAAAGCTGCATTTACATTTAGAATCTCAGAGGTGCAAATACTGATTTGCCATTTTGAAATGAATTATACACACTGCTAGTCACTTTCAAAATATATACATGGTGTATTTTATACCAGTGTGAACTTCTTTCTTCTACACAGAAAACAGTGAATGTAAGGAATTAAGCCCAGGGATGCCATCAGAAATTGAGTGACTTCTCAGCAAAACCAGAAGAGTAATTCTGGTGTAGAAGAAATAAGTCTGGCATTCCTGCTTTTAGACCAGGACTTCCCATCAGTCATCAGAATGGTCTAAAACCGGCTGGTTCAGCTAAAGATATAAAACAGGAAAAGTACACATAGAAACAATTCAATTCAATATCTGTTAAGATAAAACAGTATAAAACCAACTTACAAAGACTTATTACAAGCCAAGTCTGAGAAAGAAATAATACTTTGGTTACAGAGTGATTCAGTAATTCATGAAATTACACCAGTCTTTGTACAATTAACTAAACTGACCTTGCAGATCTACTAAATTGAAAACAACCATTATGATAAAAAAAATTTAAAATCTACACTACTATCCCTTCTTTGCTGAAAAAATACAACACAGTTTTTATTTTATTAAATTTAAAGACTTTACACTCCTTGAAATCCACACCTACACAACGGGTCACTTGAGGCAGTAGTTCAAAAGAATGCTCAACTTGAAATAATTAACAAAAAAGTTTGAATAGTTTCAAATATTAGTCACCATAAAGTTTTGACAGTGAACACTTATTAGAATTTTTTAAAAATACTGTTTACCTCATCAAAAATTTACACCCATAAAGGAACTGACTCTACCATAACAACAAAAACTGCCCAATGCAGAAGTTACTTCAGATGTAGCAACAATAATGAAAATATTTGATTTTTGAAAGCACCATAACCACTTGAGCTAAGCACCACTGAGGACAAAAAGAGTATTTTCTAACAGCATTCTACAAAAATCCATACACTGCTGTATGTTCAATATAAAACTGCAGTAAAATTTCTCCCTCAACTGACTTGCTCTTCCAACAGATTTCACATGAAACCATGCAATTATGGCATTCTTGAAAAGGGGAACTGTATATTAATCTTCCAGAAATGTTTAGAAAGTGATGGTTACATACAAGGAGCCTACTAAATTGAGGAAGGAAAGCTGAGAACTGAAAAGGCAAAAGGGGAACAGCAGGGTTGAGAGCTGGGATGATTCTGCTCAGCCCCAGCCTCAGGTCTGACAGTTTGCAGGTCATGCAAGTGGTTAATGGCCTCCATTAATGTAGCAGATCTGACACAGAGAACGAGGAGAAGCCACAATTATTACAACAAAAAACCAAAGAACGATTTTTGCCTGCAGCACATGATTTAACACGGGCAGCAGCAAAGGTTGGAAACTTCTCCTTTCTGATCTTCATCGTTGTAACAGAACTAGATTAACACATGTAACATTTTTGTTTCCATCCCTCAGTAATTACCAGCACCAATTACCATGCCAAGAGTCATACAGTGATTACATTATAATGAGAGCAGTGAAACAGAACAATTAAACACTACTGTTTGAAAGGGTATAAACAGTAACTGCAATATTTAAAGATATGGGAACATTTGTAAGTCACAGCATCATTGTGCCACAATGGGACAAGCACCACCATGCCAGAAAGCACAAGGCTGTCAAGAGTTAACCAGCACCTGAAAGCAGCCCCTGCTTTGCCTAGAACCAAATGCTTCTCCACATGTTCAAAGTCCACTTGTATTATTTTTAACTTGAATGGATAAAACCCGAAGAGTTCCATGGACACCAATCACCCTTCCTAACTATGCTCCTTACGTAACAAACCAAGCACTGCAGGCCACGTGCATCCTCCACAAGGCACTAATTAGGAACTCCTATCAGGCCAAAAAAAAAAAACAACCTCCAAAAACCAAATCCAAACTTTTCAAAAGTAACTGAACAGGTTAAACAACACATTCAGACTTCTACATTGTCACGACAACTCAGCATGCATTCACAAGATAGCAGTCTTCAAGTTTTTCAATCAAAGTCTATAATAGCGTCAGAATGGTCTGTATGGAGTTCACAAAATCCCAGAATGGTTTAGGTTGGGAGGGACCTTAAGGACCAGATCCAACCCCCTGCCATGGGCAGGGACACCTCCCACTAAACCAGGTATTAACTCTTAAGTACATGAATGAATCAGCCAATTAAGAAACAGCATTTAAAAAGTACTAACTGCAGAAAAAAGTCCATCAAGTTCTACTTCACAAAAAAAAAAAGTGGATACCATTCCACATTTAAGCTAAGCCAAGGAAACTAGTTAAGCAAACTTGGAGGGAAAGGGCTGCTCTTCCCTGCTTTCCTTGCTTTTGCATCTTTCTCAAAGTGAGCAAGCACTAACGGATCCTTCAGGATAGATTCATCTTCCCCTAAGACAACCTGACTTCAGTAAATCAAACTACAAGCCAACAACACACCACAAAAAAACACAAAATCATTGAAAAATCCCAATACCTGTGGAAGTGCAGTATTGAGCTGCCTCTGCAAGGAATCCCTCTCATGGCCAACCTCGTGCAGCTTGCCCTGGGTGAGCGCGAGCGTCTCCTGAGTTTCCCGGAGCGTTTCCAGCAGGCGATCCCTTTCTTCCAGCATGGACACCATTAACTGCTCAAAGTGGGAATCGGCATCGGACTGCAACGGGGAACCTGAACCGTGGCCTCCATTTCCCCCGGCGGGAATCTCGGCCTCACTGATGGTTGGCATCACCTCACACATCATCTTGAAACAAAACGAGACACGGCAAAGGCCAGAAATTTCAGTCAAACAAATCTAAACAGGAACTTTGAGTGCTGTCCATAACACCCGCTCAGCTCTCCCCACGATAGCATCAGCAAAGGTTGCCAGCACCTTGGTGTGTGCCACTATTTCATTAAGAGGGAGAAAAGGTACACAGTCAACTTAATCAAGGCTTCACTTCATAATGAGAATCTTGTGACTTCTTGCAAAACCAGATTTTTGCAGCTACGTCTCAAACTGTGACCTCATTTTAATGGATTTATGTTTTTGTGAGGAGTAAACTCCTGCCGAGATTCTTAAAAAAACCCCCGAAGATAAGGCATGCAGCCTGACACCAAAAATTATACACTTCACCCAGTAACTGATTACACTGCACATTTTGGGAATCATTATCTGCTTCTTCCACTGCTTCAAACGTACAAAGATTGTATCTACGATAGTACTTTGAGCTTGTGTTGGCTGAAGAAGGTTTATGGTGGTGAAAGTGATGTATGGTAAATGAGTGGTAAATCAAAACAGTCCAATTCGGGAGATAAAAACATGTAAAGGAAGATAAAAAGCAAAAACTTCGTTACGAAGTAGTAGCAGCTGTCAATGCGAAGAGCAAAATAAAGGTAAGCAAAAATAATTAAAGGCAGAAGATGAATACAGTTAATGCAAATGGGAGCACTGCACTACTTGAAGTGAGCACAGTAAACTGGGAGCACCTTTGAGAGACCCTAACAGATCTCTACCAGAGCTATGGCATCAAGGTTTCCAAAAGCATGGAAAAAAACCCACTCTTGCAATCACTGCACAGTGAACCAACAAGAAAGTTCTTCAGGCAACCTCTCTCCAAAGCACAAACCTACAAGAACTTAAGGCAAAATCAGGAAAAGTAGCTCCCCCAGCCTCTCAGGTACCACATACTTTGTTCTCAGCCTTAAATTTCACACTCATAGCTGAAAATTTAAAAAAAAAAAATTAGCTCTGAGTGGACCCCCTCAATCCCTTGAAAGACTTGGAACAGTCTGAAATGCTTTGTAACATTTTCATGCATGATTACGATAAGCCCTGAATTTTCACCACTGCGTTATTTACCTTGTTCAATAAAACGAAAAGGCTTCAAAAACAGGCCCCAGGTTTCCTGCAGCACCACTTCTCCTCTGTTCTAGCAGTTTTCTGTTATCCACCAAAACCTTTTGGATTGCAAAGCACCCATCCAGCTCCAGTCCAATGACTGTTTAATCGAAACACATAAAAAAAAAAAAAAAAAAGAAAAAAATCCCTGCCGAGGAAAGAGCAGATCCAGTAAAAAGCAGCAGCTTCAGCTAACTCGCCAAGTCCCCGGCACAGAAGAATGTGAAAATAAACTGTCTCAGCTTCCCATCCCTCTATTACTGGCCCATAGGTCCTGTAACAGCTGGGATGGAGGAATCATGTGCTGACGAAAAAAAAAAAAAATTTAGTCCGATGCAGAGGTGCAACAAGCTTCAACAGTTCATCGCTTATAAATTCCACTCAGGTCACAATCGCATTATTAAACAGAGTACGGACAGCAGGGGAAAACAGCACGAGCTTTCTTGTAGAGGATTTGGAAAAGCCTCCCTTCTTTTCTCTTCTATTAATTCCAACGGGAAGCTCTCCTTCCAGTTCCCCGGGTCTTAGTTCAAACATTTATAATCCCAAGAGCAAGGCGCTGGCGTCGCTTTGGAAGGCGAGCGGGGAGCGATACCTGTTGTTTCCTCGGCACCAGTCCCGCAGACGATGCTCCGCAACCGAGAGCGGGCAAAGAAAGGACCCGGCAGCTCCGGGGGCACCGGCCCGGTGCCGCCGCTCCCCGTCGCCGCGGAGGGCCCGGTAACAAAGCTGAGCCGGAGGACGCGGGGCTCCGCCGCTGCCCCCGCCCGTCCCGGGGAGCACCGGGCCGGGCCTCCCTGCTGGCCTCGCTCGCTCCCGCCGGAGGCCCCAGCGGCGCCGGCAGCGCGGCCGGCCCGGGCCCCGCGCGGCCCCCGCGCAGCGAGCCCACCCTCGCTCGGGCCCCTACCGAGCGGCGGGGGCTCCGCCGCGCCGGGACGGTCCCCTCGGGCCGGGCCCGGCTCCGCCCGCCGCCGCCGCCGCCGCCGCCTCCACGTCCGTGGTGGCCGGCGCGGGGTCGGCTGAGGCCGGGTGGGTGGTGCCGGCGGCCCGGCGGTGCCGCCACGGCCTCAGGGGGCGGCAGAAGCGCTGCGCTCCCGCAGAGCCGCGATCGCCGCCGCGGCCCCGCCGGTCCCGGCCCCGCTGGCCGCCGCCTCCCGCCGCTCCCGGCGCGCTCCGCGGCCCCGCATAAATCAGTGCGGCGCCCACAATGCACCGCGCGGGGCGGCGCGGCCGCTCCTGCCCCGCCGCCGGCGACCCGGGTTCGAGACCCGCTCGGCGCTGCCCGCCCCGTGAGCGATACCGCCGCCGCCCACGCTGCCCGCCCCGAAGGAAAGGACGGGAAAGCCGCAGCGGAGCCCCGGGGCGGGAGGCGTGCTCGCTGGCGACTGGGAACAGGGCAGGGCTGCAGTGGCCCCGCGGTCGCAGCCGTGCCGGGGCCTGCGTGCGGCGGCCGGGCCGGGGCGGGATCGCGGCGCTCGCCCGGCCCCGGTTGCCCCGGGCCGCCATCTGCGCTGGGCGCCGCAGTTCCGAAGGCACGGAGCGGCTGGAGCGAGTCCGGAGGAGGGAATGGAGCTGGGCAAGGGTCTGAAGCACCAGGAGAGGCTGAGGGAGCCGGGGGCTCAGCCTGGACAAAAGCAGGGGACATCCTCACTCTGTACAACTCCCTGAGAGGAGGTTGTGGCCAAGTTGGTCTCTTTTCCCAGACAACAAGAGACAGGACAAGAGGACATAGTCTTGAGCTGCCAGGGGATGTTTAGGATGGACACTAGGAAGAATTTCTTCCCGGAAAGGGTGATCAGCCATTGGAATGAGCTGCCCTGGCAGGTGCTGGAGTCACCGTCCCTGGACGTGGCACTCACTGCACGGCCTGGTTGACACCGTGGTGTTCGGTCATGGACTGGGCTCGATGACCCCAGAGGATTTTCCACCCTAATCCATTCTGTGCCTCTGTGAGCAGAGCCACCAGGTCTCCAGCACGGCGAGGGGTGACTTCACTGACATACCTGCTCTCCACTGGAAACTGGGTTTGGCTGCATTGACTGTCATTTTTCCAAAACACCATAGAAATGTTTTTCCACTTGCATTTACTCTCTTCCTGGAGGCTTCTCTGTGCCCAAGAGTTGAAAGTTGAAGTCTGTGGGCAAAGCTTAGAAGACTCCTCTCTTCGCATTTGTGTTACCACCCTCAATAAAGTATTTGCATTTTGTGCTCTATTGTTGCTTTTACGGTGGAAAGCTCTAAAAGGCATCAAGGGCCAGAGGCAAGTCATGCCAAAAAGTGGCAGTCCCTGCAAGAAGGGTCTGCAGATTTGTGTCTGGGCTATGCGGATTAATTTATTAACACAACATCTCCACACCTAGCACTGGATAGAAAGGATCACTCAAGTCAATCTTCCTTTCCCCACAAATGAAATTCTTTACGCATTTACTACATTGTGCTCTTTCCCTTTGGTATCTGAGCATTTAGAGTAAATTTAAGTCACATTTTTTAATCTTTCCCTGTACAGCCGTGAGGTCTAGATTACTTTTTGGGATTTTTTTTCCTTCTGAAGTTTCTAATGTAATCCTATGACTCTGGGAGCTGGAACTTTGAGGAAGAAGCCAAATATGATGAGGCACATTCAAATCATGAGTTCTGCCAAATGTTGATCTGCACAGATTTAACACTGAATGTCTGAATAACTAAGGTCTGACTTCAATGTAGGAAGAGTAGCACAAAGATTCAAAAATGAATTATAAGGAATCAATCTGTACATAGGTAAATGCTTGTATTTATAAGCTCTGATCCAGATTTTCAGTGGATGTAGAAGTCTTCAGGCTAAGCAGCTGCTAAGGCAGCATCTTCAGAATAACCTGCACCAGCAAAACCAAAACAAGGCTGGAAAATAAAGTGTAATTTATGACTGTGTGAACAAACACCATTCCACTTCAACTCATCACACATAAAAAATGAAAATTAATAATAAGTTAGTAGAAAGACTGATTTTGCCTGATTTGATTTACGTTTAACATGTGAGTCAGATGGAGACTTTGTGGATGAAAGGGCAAAAGGTTAAAGACTGTAACGGGCACTGAGTTGATCTCTCTCAAACTGGACACTGCAATATATCTAGTCAGATTAACTGTTCTCAGAGCCAGGTCATGTGGAATAAATTAATAAGTGAACCTCAGTATTCATGTAGACCCTAAAACATGAAATAACATTTTCTCTCCGTCTGGGATGCCTTGGAATATGTGGGGGTTTTTTGGAACTAAGTTTTGTTTTGTCCCTAAATGGTTAAAACCAAAAAATGAAGACTAGTACCATGCTATAATCCTGCTTCATTATGAAAGCAAAGAACGTACCACACAATCCTGATTTGAGAATAAATATGGATGAACTCTTATGTATTAATTTTCACTTTGCCCAGTTTGTTAATAAGGCGCAGACACAAGCAGCTTGCTCAGCTCCTCACTGCTGTGGTTGGATTTCCCATTTGAAGAGGCAGGAGGTTTTAGTTGCAGACCTTCTTCAGCCTCAAGGAGCTGTCACCTTTATCTCTGTCACCTTCAAATCACTCTGTACACAAGTTTCGGAGGAGGGTGGAAATGCCAGTGGTTAGGCACTTTCCTGAGAAATGGGTTTCAGCCTCGGGTGGGAACAGAGTTCCCATAGCATATAAATGTCTGCTATATGAGAAGGAGGCACTGTAAAGAGCCAGGTATTTATTCATCCTTTTGGGCAAAGGATGGCTTAGTGCAGGAGGGAACCTACATCCAGAATACCCCAGCTAAGGAATATGCCTCCCACGTGGCATGCTGCAAATACCTTCCTTAGGCACCATGCTCTGGGAATGCCACACAGAGCCCAGGCCGTGGATACAGTGGAGTTTCTGAAGTGCCCCAAAAATATTGGCAAGGCCTGACTTTAAAGCCAATTGCTACTCCCATGTGCAGTCCACCGAAGCTGGGACCAGACCAGCAGGGAAGGCCAGGACTTGCAATTCTAGAGGAAAAAAAAAGGAATAATCAGATCTTTGCATAATTCTCTGCGCTGCACAAAATACACATGGAATGATAAAATCATGACTCCCAGGCTCTGCAAATAACAAAATATTTCTCAGTCCTATTTACTTTGTAACACAAAGAAAACAATTTCCTTTTTTTCCTTCCTCCTGGGCATGTTACCCAGGATATACCGTCCGACATGAAGAGCACCAGCAGCTCAGATCTTTTTAATTAAATGAGTGTGATGTCCCTTTTGTAAGTTCAGCAAGAGGTCTGGCTCCCTGTCCATGTCATTTAGTGAGATGTAACACTTGTGGATGTGTCTGCAAAGAGCCCCACATACATCAGCTGACAGCACAGCAATCAGTCCAGAGACCCAGGTTAGATCTCTCTCCACTCTTTGCACCTCAAAAACCACACACTGAAATTCAAACAAAGGCTGTTAAAAACAGAGAGGGGGGAAATTAAAAAAAAAAAAAAAAAAAAAGAAAAAACGGTTTCCTTTCCTGTCACATGATAAATTAGGTCCTAATGTTTATCCAAGCGGAGCAAAGCAGCCCGCTCTTCCTGCCCGTGTGCCGGGCGAGGCGCGGGGTCGGGCGGGCGCTGCCCTCGCTGCCCGTGCGCTCTGAGCACAAACACCTGCTGCGGCCGCCGGCCGCTCCGCTGCTGCCCAAATTCCCTTTGTGAGCGCAGAGCCGCCCCACGCTAGCACAAAACCTCAGCTGACAATAGTCCAAGATCGCCTACGCAGTTTTTTCCCCCTCCCGAGCCGAGCTGATGGTACCTTATTTACTCCTTGTCCTTTACAGATGACTTAATGACTTAGCAGCAAAGTGCATTTTGAACACATTTCAGGCATTTCATACTGAAATGAATAGATGCAAGAACAGGGGTTTTGCCAGCAGCACTGATTATCCTTTTGTCAGTAGATAGACGTGACCTGGACCATTCTGTTGCCATAAAGAAATGTCTCCAGAGGTTGCTAGACAGAGGAGACACTTTGCCTGGGGGAGAAGGAATGAGAGGGAAGAGGCTGGAAGGTGGCCTGTGGAGAGGAGGACGGAGGTAATTAATGGTTATGCCCGTGTATAAAGATAAGTGCACCAGTAAATGTGTCAGCCCTTGGGCGATGGAAGCCACGACTTCTACAAATCCCGACAGAGTCCTTTACATCCACATTTTATTTATATAATGTGGGTCTACATGGATCTATACCGGATTCAGGAAGGTGTAAATCAAGAGGGAATTGGCTGCTCTGAAACTAAAGAGAGACATTTGACCTGGACTTAGAGTGAAAAGTCTCTACCAAAGCAACTGGAGACATGGAGAGGACTCTTAAAAGACCAGATGAACTGAGACAATTTATTTTAGTGGGAATCATACCTATGTCAAGACCACAAATGTTTTTCAAATTTAGCTGTTACTCCTGCAAACAAAACCACATATTCTCACTCAAGTACAAACCTGCTGATCTCAAAAAGGCTTTCAGCTTAGTTTCAGCTTCAGTTGTGCAATTTGCAGTTCAGAATTATTGCGCCTGCTGTCTTTTTTGTATGGATTTACAGCGGCAGAAATCCCCTTGAGCTAGAAGGAATTTCTAAAGCCAAGTATCATTTATTTCAATCAGAAATTAAATACACCCCTAATATCCAATTCAAACAGTACATTCCCTCAGTGTAGACTGATTTCAGCACGTCTTCAGATAGTTTATAACTATAATGAAAGGTATCGAGCTAAAAGTGCATTCGGTTGCAAGTTCCAGGCAATAGAGTTGCACACTATCTAGTTAAGCATTTTTAAAAAGATAATATTTTTCAGAAGGTCCATATTCATGTGCTGTAGCTGTGAGTAGTATTGGAAGAAAAAGACGAAGGGTTCAGAACCAGCAGTGATAATGCAGCTCCTGCCTAGCTAGAGCAGGTCTGGATACATTCCACCCAGCTGACCACCTACAGCACGAACCCATTTACCCTGGGCTGCCTCTGTAATCAGTGGAGTGAGGAGCCACTCCAAGGGAGGAGTGATTCAGACCTTTGGTGTGGTCCATGAATCACCTGCTCCAGGTGCCTGTCTGTTCCCATTGGCTCCAGAGGGAGCCCAGGGCAGCCGGACTCTTGCCGTGGGAGCTGTGCTCAGAGGTCTAAAGCAGCGTGAGGTGACTCTGGATGTTGGATACGTGTGGGATCAGCACAGCTTGTTGCTGTAGGAAAGCAAGGGGAATGTGATTGTCCACAGAAATGAGCAGGGCAGTGGCTGGCTTCATTGCCCCGGATTTAGCAGCCCATGGTTTGTCTGCCTCGGTAATTTTAATTGGTCTGCAATTCAATTACTGTATTTGCAAGACTGGAGCCTAGAGCTTCAGAGCCATGGCAGCCTCTCAGGGTAGAGAATCATAGAAACACAGAATGGTTTGGGTCAGAAGGGACTTTAAAGGTGATCCAGATCCAACCCTTTGCCATGGACAGGGTCACATTTTGCTATCCCAGGCTGCCCAAGCCCTGTCCAGCCTGGTCTTGGACATCTCCAGGGATGGGGAGTCCATAACCTCTCTGGGCAACCCATGCCAGTGCCTTATTGCTCTCTCACCAAAGAATTTATTTCTTATATCTAATCTAAGCCCACCCTCCTCCAGCTTTAGGCCATTCCCCCTTGTCACTCCATGCCCTTGCCCCAAGTCCCTCTCCATCTCCCTTGTAGTCCTTTTAGGTACTGCAAGGGGCTCTCCCCAGAGCTCTTTCTTCTCCAGGATGAGCAGTCCCAACTCTCTCAGCCTATCTTCATTCCAAGAGAAAAGAACAATATTATTTTTGTTCTAACCCCCCTGTAGATGGACGGCATCATCCCAGAGTGAAATCTACAGACACTGAGCTCCTCTCCTCTCCTCTCCTCTCCTCTTCTCCTCTCCTCCCTCTCCTCTCCTCTCCTCTCCTCTCCTCTCCTCTCCTCTCCTCTCCTCTCCTCTCCTCTCCTCTCCTCTCCTCTCCTCTCCTCTCCTCTCCTCTCCTCTCCTCTCCCTCCTCTCCTCTCCTCTCCTCTCCTCTCCTCTCCTCTCCTCTCCTCTCCTCTCCTCTCCTCCTCTCCTCTCCTCTCCTCTCCTCTCCTCTCCTCTCCTCCACAAGAGAGAACAATTGGGTTTTACCTGGATCACTTCAATATCGAGGCTTCAGCTTTTAGAATGTTTTGAGACATGGTAAGAGAAAAATAAAAAGACTGTATTATTTTAATGATGTGTTTAACAAGCTTTATAAATAGTCCAACTACGGAAAAACAAAAAGGATTTGAATGTGAGGTAACACTTACTTCTGTTCCTGTAAATCAGTGTTTGAAGGAAAAAAATGGGATTTTTTTTCTGCTTTGTCTGCTATGCAAAGGCTCCTACTGTTTCAAGTGGCTTTGGAGTAGGCACTAAACAAAGTGGACCACAATTTCTATGTACTCAGTGTCCTCTACTATTAGTCCTTCATACTGTTGTAAAGTACATAAAAGCATTTGAAAAATAAAGAGACCTCAAATAGTACTTAAGCCTATTTTTAATCCTTACCTGACTAGATTTCAAGTGATAACATACCTTTCATTACATTGCCTGCATGAAATTGCAGCAATCATCACTTTCATTATTCAGATGCACACTGAATTGAGCATTAACCTGTATGTGAAGATAATAATGTTGGGAAGGTATTAGTCCCAACTCTATGTGTGTGACAAGGCTGAAGGATTTTTCTGTGCAACCAGCATCAGCTTACAGGCAAATGAAAATGCAAATAGCATCTTCAGTGAATCACCAGTTTATGCATGAGTTAAAATGTTTATTTTCACCATTTTAGAACTCCCCACAGTCTTCACAGTATTTACTAGGAATATTAATTTGGTAAAATGAATTGGCTGAGATGGTAACTAAAAACCAAGATGGCCTGAAAATGAAGTCATAAAGCAAACTGCAACAGATAAAAAATTATAAAAGCTATGGACACTTGTAATGACAACAGTGTGTTTGGTAAAAAACCACCTCCAGTTTCAAGGTAAACCTAAGGCTCAGATGAAACTCTCTGTCAGTGGATAGGGTGTATTAAAGTGCTGTCAAAGTTCAGTTCCCAATATTATTTCCTATTCTGACTAGTAGCAATTCTGCCTAGACAACCAGGTCATTTCAGACTAAACCTCACCTTTGGCATTTGGAGAAGAAGGTTACTAGGTCAGGATCCCACACGGAAAATGAGTATAGGTACAAGCCAGCTAATGGCAACCATTCAGCTGAGACCATCTGCCAGCAGCCTAAAGCAGCAGAGTGGCATTTAAAAGCCATCAGAGTCAGAAGAAAACCTTCAGGGAAAATAGACAATACTTCAGAAAAAGCAGCTCTACATTTGCCAAAGGAAAAAAAAAACCCAAGACCTTTGGGAACAGTGCTCAAGTCGACTTGAAATAAATATCAGGAAAAATAATGGAAATATAGAAAATGGGGCCTCTTTTTAAGTACATTCCTTACCGACTTGCTTCTGTATTGGCCTATCCTTTCCCAGTATTATCCCTGTGTTGTGAGTGGTCTCATCCTTAGCTTTTGAAGAAAACACCATTGAGCAAATTCCCTGCAAATCCATAAACCCAGAGCACAGAGCACACGGCCTGGGTGAGACAAGCTGTGGAGAGGAGATTCTCAGGGAGCAGGCAGGATCCTCTCTAATGCCAACAGGAGCAGGAGCTGCCCTTGCACTGCCTTGCTCATATGGGTTATCCCTACTGCTGGACTCACAGTGCCCTAAAATAAGGTAGTTTTAGGATTTCTGTCTGAAATGTTAATTTTAGTGCTGCCATGATATCCTAGTTTTGAGATTAATGTTTTCAGGATGCTGAAGTCCATATGGAACCATCTGTTATTTTAATGATGAATAAAAGCACAGTGAAGCCTTGCATCCCTTCTTGGCTGGCAGTGTCTGTTACTAATCTGGCCCAATTTACCTTCCCTCTCCAAAGAAATCTCTGTAAAACTTATGGTCAGCTCACACTGCCTCCTCCAGCTGGAGTCAGGCTTTGTGTGTGCAGCCTGTGCTGCTCAACCCATCCCTGTGGGTCACTCTGAGTTCAGGTTCCTTGCATGAATGTCTTTATCTGCACCTGAGGTTTCATCCAGTGTGTCCTCAGCTGCCATTGAGGTCTCCATGTGTCTCTTTTGGCTCAGCTACCAACAAAAGGTTTGTCCCTGCCTTGTGCCAGATAACACTCTTAGTCACTCAAGTGTTCCATTTCCCTTTTTCTGTTTGCCTGAATGCCTTGTTCCTTTGCAGAGAGGTATTTACACAGCTTTTGTCAAATTACAATTAATTAAGGCTGGCTGTTGCTAAATAAAAAGGCATTTACTATCTAGCTGCTGAAGGTAAGGTGACGTGGTGTGTGTAACTTGGGAAAAAACCAAAACACAAGAGAAAAAGGTATGAAATGTTATCCTCTTCCTGCTCTTGGTTAGGAATCATCATTTCTAGGAAGGTGGACAACAGCTGAACAAACCTTGTCATTCTCTTACACTAATCCTTAGATGAAGTGAAAATAACATGTAAGACATAGAAGGGAATAACTCATAATACAAGAAACCAGCAGCCTAGATATTGTTCATCTGTGCCATAACAAGCAGGAGAACTGATTTATTTTGAAGCTAAATTCCCTGTTTTCCTGAACACAGTTCATATTAAAGACCCTTTGACCACACCATCTGTTTGCATTGTAATCCACATCTAAAAGAGTCAACAGAAATATTGACTCATGGGCTGGTTCTAGCTTAGGCCTGAGAGTTAAGCTCCCACAAAACACATAAGCTTTTGCACAAAGAGCTACGGGAGCACTCCTCACCTTTTCCTTTCGAGTTACAATCAATCATCCAGCACTCCAAACAAAGGTCAGGTCCTCCCCCGAATGCAAACAATACCTTCCCTTTGTCTCTCAAACCACTCTAAATAACAATGCCTAAAACTTCCAGGAATCATTAGCATTTCTTTATGCACAAATGGGAAATAATAAGTCTAGCCAAGGTGAGATTAATCTGGCAGTTTCAGTCTGGTGAAGTGCTGCCCTCACCACAAAAGCCATCGAGGAACTTGGACTAACTTGCCCTTTGTACTTTTTACCTGTAAAGCCAAAGGCTGAAGTGGCAGGGACTCACCTGCCTGGTGCTGGAATCTCTTAGGGCACTGGAAAAGATCAAGCAGAGTGAAAGAAGGACTCTTCCTTTGGCCACGTATAATTTCTAAATTTTTTCTGTTAGATAATTTCCTTGGGTGTCTCCAGCTGCTGCCTGCAAAAGCAGAAGCAACAGGGAAGAGAACAGAAGGCAATTTCAGTGTCACAGTTTTTTATTGACCCAAATCCCAAGACTGAAGGGAAATGCTGAAAATCACAGAAACTACTCTAGTGTACACCAGGAATTAAGCTAATTCTTGCATTTAAACTTGTGAGAATAAAACAATGGTTCAAATCCACTCCTGCTCTGGCTGATCTTGGAGCAGCAGCTGGCTCTGAATTTGGGCTTATTATTAATGAGTTGGCCCAGAAATACCACCTTTGTTTTTAACAGAATTAGGCTGCTCTTGGAGATTGCTATAGGGATATATTTCCTTACAGATGCAGTATAGAGCATATAAGGGACATACAGAAGTTGGAGAAGGAATATTGAGAAATAGCCCTGTCAGGAAAATCTTGTTTTCCAGATTATATCAAATAACTTTACTGAGGGGTGTGTGTGTGTGTACATTTGGAAGCACACACTGTACACACACAGATATGTGGCTATACACTCACACAAGCATATCAGGATTTGGGAGACACGTAATTTTCATGTCAAATATTTTCTTTCTCTCCTGTAATTAAATGTGCAATTTCCTTTCACCAAAATAACATGGCACCAGTTTGATTTTAATATATCTTTAAGCCACGTATAAACAGTGATGATATTCTTGCATGAATATTCAGCACTTACCTGCCACATGCCCATGGATATTCAGCAAATAAAAGAATATTCAGGCATAAGTGATACAACAAAAAGTTCTGCAGTACCGTATTTTTGTTGTGAACAGAATCATCAAATTTTATGCCAGCCAAAACAGTGATAATTTAAATTTTTTTCTGGATTGGGTTGTTTTATCCTGTCAAGGTCAGAATGTTTAATAACAGCAATGGGGATGGTTCCTGACTCCCAGTTTCCAGTGCTCATGGAGATAGCATGTCTCAGTTACAGCCAAAATGCTGCAGAAAAGCCTCTGTATCCAGACACCAGCTAGGTCATAGCCAGGTTCCCAAGTGCACAAAGGAAGGGTCTTTCAGCTCCTAGGGTTCACTTTGGTTGTGTGATTTAGAGCCTTTTTTTGTCTGCCTTTAATAATGCCACCTTTGTAGTACTAAAATACACGGCCGAGAGAAGCTGGCAGCTGCTGTGGCCTTGCAGCTCCCCCATTCCTTCTCTTTGCATGAGGAAGAAAAACCCAATAACCAATCCAGGAAGCTGCCACTGCTGCTGTGACATCTGACATGATAATGTTGCAAAACCAGGATACTCCTGACCTGCTTACAGGGACCGTGGCAATTCCATCCGTGCCCATTTTTCCCTAGCTGAGGGTGTCGTAGCCCATTTGAATTCATGAAAAACCACTGGAACAGGCTGTCTGAATAACCAGGGGTGATTCAAGAACTGTCAGAGTCCTCTTCAAACCACCAGTGAGTGTTTGTCCTCCCTCAGGCCTGTGTGTTGGAGTTATTCAGCATTTAATGATGAGTTTGGGGATGAGATTGTGGGAAGGAGATAGGGGATGAAAGTAACCTTTTAAAGGAGAAAATGGGACAAGCCTATGGGGCACTCCAGATACCTTTTAAATAAAAGAAACTGGGATCTGATTTCTTTATAATTCCTTCTCTAATTCCTCTGAATTAGCCTGTGGGAACTTCTCAGCCCGCATAAAACAAATTGAGCTCCCCACAAGTCAGACCCGAGGAACAGACATCAGACTCCCCTTCTGGCAGAAGACCTGGCTCAAGCCTATTTGAATCACCCATGAGTAAAGAAACCACCTTCAAAAAAAACCCCAGTTCAACCTAAATTCCATCAAACCTAGTAGTAATAAACCACAAACCAGTGAAAATGCTAGCCTAGGAAATGGACAAGCATTGTGTGTGAAGCAAACTCGGGATTTTCAAAGGTGTTGGTTGACATTGAATTTGGTTAAGTAGCTGGGTGATGGCACCTTCTCTGAGACTGTTGGTCTAGACACCTCTGTAAACCTTAATTCACAGGAGTCAAATCTGCCTTTGGCTTTCAAGCTGCAAAATGATCTGGTCCTTTCACAGAATTCAGCATCTTCTCCAGTGGGAGTGATTATGGAAGAATCAGGAATTTCTAGAGCTGAGGATTCCCTCTCTGATGGATTCCTGCCTCCATTCCCACTTTAAGGCAAATTAGGTGAAAGGAGAAGATATTCCTAGGGAGAAAAATCATGATCAGGGTACTTTATGCCATGCTCCAGCTGCTTTTAGTTACCCCCAGGGGCTGTAGGGAGCACAGGCACCAGTTCCATATGCTGAGGAGCTCAGGGATTATTTGGAACCTGGGCTAAGCATCTTCATTTCACAGCATATTTATTTACTGAATGCAGGGTGGAAAAAAACCCGATCCCATCCACAGAATTGCTCTTACAATCAAAGGCCAGGGTGTGGGGGCGCCCCTTGCTCAGGTCTAACGTGAAAATAAGGGATTTAAATTCTCCCTCAGCCACTGAGTCACGTGAGAAAAAGTTCAAAGTCAGTCAGGGCTGGAGACCTTTAACCATGAAATTTCAGGAATTAAGTGGAAAAAGTACTGCGTGAAGTGAAGTGCCTTATAAACACAGTCCTCTAAGAGACTGTGCAACGTTTAACAGCCCTGAAAATTCACAGGCCAGATGTGGAATTTGACATTCTGATTTAAAGATTCAGACATAAGTTTTTTCACATGAAGTTAGGGGTTTTTTTGATTTTTTTTTTTTTTTTTGTAAAAAGAAGAATATGGTCTACAGAAAATTGTATGAGCAGGTCCACAGTGAATAACTTAGGTGATGTGCAACAGAGCTGCATGCAGCCGTTAGCTAGAAATGTGCACTTTGCTGGCTTTAGCTCTAACTAGTTTTAATTCATCTGCATATATATTAGCTGCTTCATGCACAAACATGCAGCTACACGCACAAGCTGGAGCTTTACCATTCCATCTGGAATCAGAAATGGAAGCACCCTGTGCTAGACTGATGCTGAGGACCAAGAAAAAAAAAAGTCTTAATATTTAGCCCTGCTCTCTCACATCTTGTTCCAGGGAGAAATGAAACGGAGGGAGTTTGCCAAGAAGTTTCATTTCCATTCCTGCCCTCGGATTTTGGGTGCCTGACGTGGTCAGAGTGGAGAGGGCAGCAAAGCCCAGTCTGGGTGAGAGCTCCCCAGCACTGGAGCAGCGTGCTGCAGCCACATGCCCCGTGGACTGGCGTGCCCTCGGATTGCCATGGCAACCCCGGCTTTGGGGGGAATTCAGGCTATCCCGGCTTTCCCACGTTAGGGACTTCACAGCCAAGAAGCTGTGAATAAATTCTGCTTACGCTGAGCAGAGCATAAATTAAACAATGTGGGATGTGAGGCACAGACCTGCCAGCGCTGCACCCTTTTAATTCACATTTTCTCGGCAATTTCTGCTCAAAATTTGGCATTGTGCCTGGGAGTGACAGAAAGCACCTCTCCGGAGATGGCTGGGAGGGAAACAAAGATAAGATTTAGCTCAATTGTTCACATGCAGACATTAATGGCAAGAACGGTTTTATAGTTTCATTTTTATGTCAAACCTTTCTCACACTTTATATACTCACTGTCTATAAAATCTGGTACCGGATTTGCATACAAATATCACTAACTTTTGTACAGAAATTTAAACTTTGTACATCCCTTTTGCCACAGGTGGTGTGTATGCTTGCAGAATAGCTGCTACAACTATTTTAGGAGTTAGAGCACAATAAGAACTGCTCAGATTAAATTCTGCAAATCATGTTTTTAAGTTAATACTACTGCTGTGATCGATAGGATTAGCAGAATTAAGAACTGGAGAAGAATTTTAAACATTGTGAGTATTTTTAATGGCAAGATGATTGCTTTCTGTAGTTCTCCAAAGCCAGGCTCACCTGCAAATAAAACACCTCCCACAGAAAGCCCCAGCTGGGTGTTTTTAACATCTCCCATGACCATGGTCCAGTTTTATGTCTGTGTAACTTCACCCAGCACCAGTGCCTGTTCTGAAGGCTGGAACATTATGTACTAAATAAAAAATACCAGTCTGACAGCTTTTTGAAGCATTCGGCAGAGAAACAAAGTTGACGTTAAGCTGCTTTCCCTAGCAAAGGCACTTTTTTATTACATTGTACTGGAGACACCTCAGGACCTCCCTTGGAGCTGTGATTTTTTTATAGGGCAGAGAACACACATAACCCCCTTCACTTTGCTACAAGAGCTGGTTAGTGTGAGAGCTGCCTGGAGTTCTGACCTGCCCCAGCAGAGCACAGAGCCGAAGGGAAGGAGAGCTCAGCTGCCATCCTCGCAGGATGTACACTGTACTCTGTACACACAGAGCGCTCGGAAAAGGCTTTCAGCTTCCAAAACCCAGTCAGAGAAATCACCGAATTCAAACTCCACCGGGACGGCCAACTGCGGGGATTTTAACGGTGTCTATTACATCATGTTTCACAAGAACAAGCCTGTTGTTTCCACTCCAGCCTGCTTTAGGAGAGGCATGTGTAATGCTCTCAGGAATGAGGCAGGAGCAGGACTGGCTCTGTGGACGGGACTATTTAATGATTAAGGGTTGGTTCCCCGCGGATTCCCACGCAGAGACCTGCATGACTGTGCCTTTCCCAGCAGCTGAGTAAAGCCCTGCTCCCTGCCCTCCCTGAGCCACTGCAATGTTCCCAGCACACATTGCAACACACCCCGCTGCCCTGAAGCAATCCTCGGCTGCCACAGTTCATACTGAAACACGGGCTCTCCAAAAAGTTCCTGAACCTCTGCTCACAACCCCTTCCCCTCACTCACCCCCACGATTCCTATTCTTATGGTTGAAACAGTGAGATAATGTCTCTCAATTCCAGCAGAGCACCAAAACACTGGCAGAGAAAAGCAATAAATCAAAGAGGGAAGACAATCTAGAAAAATATTTGTGCTGGAACACATTTTAAGGATATAGGTGATTCATGCAGAAGAAGGGCACAAGGCAGTGATTAGAAATAAATTTGAATTGAAAAACACTCAGCCAAAAAGCCGGAATTAAGAACATGCTGAGCACCAGAGAGAGCTTGGAGACACAGTCTGCGTTATTAAGCTTCCTGCATTAAGCAATTAAATGAAGCAATTAGATTTCAGAAAGGAGACAATTATTTTAGGAATGAAACAAAGGCTGGAGGAAATGCAGCTGCCTGAGTGTGGAGAATGGAGAAAAGAAAGGAAACCAAAGCATTGTATTTGAAATGTTCACAACAACCAATTTGTGTAAGAGGATTTTTAATTAATGGTCTAGAAAACTTCTTTTAACTCAGTAATGAAAATAATGTAATTTTTAAAAAGAATACCACCTCAATATGTGATTATAATTGATATCTTCAAAAATCTTAGGCAATGGCAAGGAAGTGCTGAAAGGGACTGAGGATTGACATGGAAAAACAATCCTCCGAGATGAGAATTCTCCTGAGATGGCACTTTTAACTCTCCACATGTTTTGATGTGCTGTTTTCTCAAGGCTGTGAGGAAAGATTACTCTCACGAGACCAAAAGGAAAAAGGATTGAGTAATTCCTCCCAGGCAGATACTCTTGCAGAGCATCCTAAAGGATTTGATAAAACGGGCAATTAAGTTATTTGTCTTACTCATTCACAGCTTTAAGTGCAGGCTGACACTCCACAGAGCACCCAAGCCTCTGTCAATTCGTTCTGAGCACGTCCTCTAAAAGCCTGACCAAGCTTACACTAAACCAGAACCCGTGCTTTTAATTAATTATAAAACAAATATAACATCCTTAGCACGGCATGGCTAGCAGAGGAAAGAAGGGAGCCTACCCAGAGGCAGCCTGTCTCCCAAGCACACTCAGTGTAGGCTCCTGAGGGCTGCCAGGGAACCTTTTCCTCCTTACACCTCCCTGAGTGACAGCATTCAAACGCTGCGGCTGCTGGCAAACTGCAGCCTGTTTAGCACTTCTGAGAAACTCAATGACAAAACACTTTGCTTTTTGTCTTTAATGTCTTGAGAAGGGCACTGGCAACACAATGCCTGTTTAGCACCACTCCTTGCTTTCAAAGTGTCCTTAACATCCAATTTCTCCCAGTCAGAGATCTCAAGCAGACGGCAATCCCATCAAACAAGAAAAAAACCACTTCCATTTATTTTGGGTTTTTTTAAGGAATTATTTTTAATAAAATGTACACAGAATTATATAAAACTTTAAGTCAACTTTTAGAAATATGTATGAGTTCAAGGTGTTTAATTTGAAAATAAAAGAGTAACAACTGGATCAGAAAACATTCTCTTACAAACTGCACTTTTTCCCCTCTTCCCAATAAAAAGATTTTGTTCCTTTCATTTCAGTTGATTTTGCTTTCACATTTTAATCTCTCATAAAAAATGGTCGTGATTGGTCCTGAGGTCTGGCACAGATTGATGCAGTGTAGGTCATTGCTTTCAGACACAGTAAAAGGAATACAAAATCCTTAGAGAAACAAGATGTTTTTATCTCCTGAAGCAGAATATTTCTTGTAGCTGATGAGTGCTTAGCTACAATCAACAGGTTATCCCAACTGATTCCTAATACATCCTGGCTGTATGCAGTAGGCAGTATACTCCTCCTGTTCCACATAAATCTCCTCAGTGAAGCAGAAGACTTATTAAAAGTGGGTAAGAAAAGCACTTCAGCAGAGAAGTTGGACTTGGAGCTGCTGCAGAGCTGTTTGAGCACTCACATAATTCATCCTGCTCACCTCCTCTGCTCTGCTCCCAGGGATTGCTCAGAGGTGGGAAGGAAAAACTGCTGGAGCAATCCTTTCTTTAGATACTGCAGAATGAACATTCCTGGTGTCTATAAAACAAAAATCTCCAAAACACCTGAGCTGGTCATTCAGCTGAAGTTCAGCATCTCCTCCCGGGAGCATGGAATTGACATATTGAGTAAAGGGAATAAGAACTTGGAAAACTCTGCCTGCCCATAAGGCAGACAGGTGGCAACTGCTGTATTACCCTTTGCTTGGAAACACCCAGTGATACTTAAAATACCACAACTGGAAAGATACTGAGAATCAGCACCCAATCCTGGAATGGCTTGGGCAGGGAGGAACCTAAAAGATCCTCCAGCTCCAACCAATGACTCCTTCCACTCAACCAGGTTGCTCCAAGTCCCATGCAGCCTGGCCTTGAGCACTTCTAGGAAGGAGGAAAAGAATCACTGAAGGGAAGAACCCCCTGATTGAAATGATTTTTCTATCATGTGAGCTTACAGCAGTTTCCACTAACTACAATTAAGTATTCAAGCTTTGCTGTTTGAGCAAGAGGCCCCACGTGCAGTGAAAACTTGAAAACTGTCAGTGTCACCAGGTTTCTGCAGAGCAGTGACAGACCAGGTGCTGACACCTGGCCTTCACAGCAGTGGCACCACATAAAAACAGCTTGGGAAGAGCTGGAAGGTGCAGCAGCAATTAAACCTCCTCCAGTATCTAGCCAGGCACTTGGGAGATGTTTGCAGAAACGCAGGATCCCACACTGCCTAAGCAGTAATGATTTCATGGGATTCTGCCCCTGAGGGCTCTACAGCCCTGCATGTCCTGGACTGTGCAATTGTGCAATTTCTCCAGCCTTAGGTGAGGCATGAAGGCCACGGGCTGGAGTTTGTTCCAGATGAAGGCTGAGCACTGAATCTGATCCGGGGCCATGAATCCCATGAATCCTGTTCCCTCTGTGAGTGGCTCACACCTCCCAGCACACACGAGCAGCCTCTGTGAGGGGCCATGGGAGGATTCCCAGCAAGGAGCCCCAAAACATTCACAGCTTTGACAAGGGGCTGCTGTAAACTCTGTGAGACACACAATCTCTTGGATAGTTTCAGAAAAACACTTCCTTTAGGATGCTGAAGGCACTTGGTGCAGACATTTGATTTCATTTTCAAACTCAGGCACGTTGTTTTCCAAGAAAGCCACCACAATATTTAATGCCCCTCTTGCACTGCAGCCTGAGGTTAGTTGTCTATATATTTGACAAATTACCTAAGATATTATTTTATGCTGCTCCAAAAGAAAAGCCAGCACCCAGCTGAAGGTTTAGTCCTTCTCCCTTTCTTGCTGTATTTATAATAGGCCATTAAAAGAAAAAATCCAAGCTCCCCATGAAATTTTAAATTCCAGTGGCCTCAGGAGTGTCCCAGGGATGTATTTCCAGTGGAGATGCATCTGGAAAGTGCCTGCAGCAAAGCAAATCTTTTCAGGTGAGCGGCAGAACAAAAACGTGAGAATTTCTACAAATAGAGTTCAGATCTTGTGAAAGTTAAAATATCTTGAAAGAAGCATCAAACTACAAAAGGTTCCCTGAAAGGAATCTGTTTCCATGTCAATTTTCACCTGAGCACAAATGAACTTATTAAGGCACATAAATCAATGGCATGATAAACAGCCAGTGGTAATTATTTTGGTTCCAAAGAGAAGAAGGCACTCTGACTTTTTTCATTCATAGTTTCACATTGATTTCATCTGGTTCCAGAGTTCAGCTGTGAAATCTTCTCCTCAACCTTGTCTGCCACCAAATTCAGTTTGCAGCCCCGGAGGGCTTTTATTAAGTCAGCCACCTTTGCATCCTTCCCCTTCCACCTCTGCCACTCCCGAAGTGCCTGAACAATCTCTTCATACAAATTATATCGATAGGCTGCCTCTATCCTGTCCAGCTTCACCTCTGGCATCTCGAGTTCTCGCATCAGCATCTTCCACTCTCTGCCAACATTGTCACATATGACGCCAATAGCTGCCTTCAGGAGTTCTGGAACAGCAGAAGCAGATCAAGTTAGCCATGGATGTACTAAGAAACACAAGAAAACGTTTAGAAGTTGTTGGTTTTTTTTCAGTAAAATGCCACTACTCTTGTACACTGCATATGCTGAGAGTTCTACATAAGCCACAGGATAGACTTGGAATCCCAAAAGATAGAAGAAAAGGAAGATAAAAGAGAGGGGGGAAATTCCAGCCCGGAAAGACGTTTGTGTGCACATTTACTGAGGTTGTTGGGGAGCGATAAATACAGGAATATATATATATGGGGGAAAAAAACACATATATATATAATAATTCACCTACGTTTTTCATGCCTATCTGGCTGATCATGAAGGGTATGAGGTTCTTCCTCTTCGAACTGCACCAGCTGGGACAGCAAATCGCTCCTTTCGATGTGCTGCAGCAGCTTCTTCAGGAACTCTAGGTTGTCGTTCGCGATCTCCTGCTTCTCCATCAGGGTGCTGAAAAGCTCCCGGCCGCTCTGAATCGTCTCAAGCTTTCGCTTTCGAATTTTGTCGCGGCAGAGAAACTTCATGGCCGAGAGCTCCGTGTCCGACAGGCCCGAGGAGATGGAGTGCAGCAGGCTCAGGAAAGGATTCACGGCGCCGGGGCCCGCGCCCGCCACAGGCAGCGCCGAGGGGAATTCGGCGTCCTGCGCCAGCCTTTCGGAGGGGAAATCCATTGCTGTGTGCGCAGAGCGACTTCCCGGGAACACGGAGAGGGAGAGGGAGAGGAGAGACAGAGACAGAGACAGAGACAGAGACAGAGACAGAGACCCCGGCCCGGCCCCGCCGCGATGGCCGCGACCCGCGCCCGGAAGTGACGTCACCCCCGCGTTTCCCGCCCTCCGCCCGCCCCAAGATGGCGGCCGCGCGGCCGCCCGTGGAGGGTGAGGGTTCGCTCCCTCCGCGGCCGCCTAAGATGGGCTTGGGGAACTACTGCCCCGAGCCCCTCCCGAGCCGAACGGGCTTGTTTGGTGCTGCCGAATGCAGAGCGTGTGTTGGAGCCGAGCTCGGTGCGGCCGGTCTCCTGTTGCAGGAGATGCCCCAGTGCCAGGTGGCCAGGTCACAGAATCACAGACTCAAAGAATCACGGACTCACAGAATCACAGTCACAGCCACAGAATCACAGTCACAGAATGAAATCGCTTGGGAAAGACCTCGGAGGTTATCGAGTCCAATCTGTGACCCAACGCCACCATGTAAACCGGAGCATGGCACTGGGAGCCACATCCAGTCTCTCATGAAGCGCTTCCAGGGACAGTGACCGCACCACCTCTCTGGGCAGGCCATTCCAATGTCTGATCACTCTTTCTGCAAAGGAATTCTTCCTAATATCCAACCAAAACCTCTCCCGGAGCAGCTTAGACAATGTGCTCTTGTCGTGTCCCTGTTCCCTGGAGCCCAGCTTGACCCCGCGGCTGTCCCCTCCTGCCAGGAGCTGTGCGGAGCCACAGGGCCCCCCTGAGCCCCCTTTTGTCCAGGCTGAGCCCCTCTCCCAGCTCCCTCGGCCCCTCCTGGGGCTCCAGACCCTTCCCCAGTTCCCCTCCCTTCTCTGGACACGCTCCAGCCCCTCAGTGTCCTTCCCGAATCAAGGAACCCAGACCAGGACACACGAGTCCAGGTGTGACCTCACCAGTCTAAGCCTGCAGTGGGGGAACAGTAGATTTCCTATTTAATACCGAATCATTGGAGTTCTTGTGAACTCCTACCCCTGTAAGGGTTAGTCTCCGTGGATTTTTTTTCCCTAAAAGGTGGAAAGACGAGCAGTGCAAGGATAAAAGGTTCAGCGTGGGGATGAGGAGGCTCAGGGGCACCTCCTGGCTCTCCACCCCTCCTGAGATGAGCCTGCAGACAGCAGCGGGTTGGTCTCTTTTCCCAAGGAAAAGGGGCTGGGCAAGAGGAAAAACACCCGGGGAGGTTTAGGAATATAGGAATATTAGGAGCAATTTCTTCACTGAGAGGGTGGACAGGCATTGACACAGGCTGCATGGGGAAGTGGTGGAGTCACCTCCCAGGAGGGATTTAAAAGACGTACAGATGTGGTGCTTGGAGACAGGGTGGCAGACTTGGCTGGGTTAATGGCTGGACTCAACCATCTCAGAGGTCTTTTCCAACCTTCATTGTTCCATGGTTCTATGATTCTGTAAAGGGCTTTCTCCACCAAGAGCGAGAAAGGCCCCAGGCGAGCCCTGCTCCCAAAGAGATGCCATTCCCATGGTTTCCCTGCCTGACAGCTGCCCAGGGAAGCAGGCTCTGCCCTCCCCGTGTGCCCCCCTGCCCCCGGAGACCCCAGCCTTTCCCTGGAAACGCAGGGCATGCAGCCTGGCCTTTGTTCCTCACCAAGATTAATTGTGACACAAAGTACCTCCTGACCTTTGAAAGGGAAGAAATAGGGCAAATGTTGAGTTCCTGTGTTTTAGAGGCGACTCTTACACAAGGTGGAAGGTTGTGAACTTTTCATAAATGGGGGAGATCAAGTTCATCCCATTGTTTTGTAGGTGCCTTTTGGCTTTTCTTCTCAGCACATGTAGATAGTTCAGAGATTTCCTTGTTCCTTCTGTGAGCATTGGCATGTTGATTCCCCAAGCTACCCCATTCCGAAGTTGTTTCCAGCACACTTTTATTATTCTTACAATGCAGTCACAGACCTATGTTCTGTCATCATAAAAAGATTTCTGACTGATAAATGGACTTGAACACTATCGTCTTCCTCATCTCTGTCTCCACTCTCACATTCTGATGTGAAGGCCAACCCCCAAAACATTTCTAAAACTCCCCCAGGCACAAGCCCTCCTTAGATAAGCACACCAGATATTTTTGTTTATTCCTTAAATGCTGCAAACTGGAGGGAATTAACTTGTTGCAGGGTCTCGTGGTAAAACAAAGAGTGAGAGGAATCACCACTGCAAATCTGAGCTGGGACAAAATGTGCCTGGTTTAAGAGGGTTTTTGGTGTTTTTTTTTGTAGCCCTGAATATACTTTAAACTCGAGGAAAGACATTAACAAAAAGGAGAAATATATGTGCTGTGTGTGCATTAATTTATGAAGCAGGAATAACCCTTGCAATGGTATAAGAAGTCTAAAATCCAGTTAAATAAAATTTCTTTTTAATTTTGCCAGGGAAGGTGGTTCTACAAAAGAGCAGGGACCAAATCACATGGTGCCTGGTGTTGGCAACCAGCCGAATTCAGAGACAAATCTACACGAGGGAAGTCCAAATCAGTACAATTTATACCTGTATTCTCTATACCCCGACATGCAAATGAAAACAACATCAGCTGAAATTTTAATCAGTTCATACAAACCTGGTTTCAGCACTGAGGTGTGTGAAAGTGACACCGCTCATTTGTATAATTCCAAAGGTGTCTAAATTAGCAACAAATGTGAAACTAAAAGACACAAATCAATATTTGATTCAGACTCTTAAATGCTTTTAAACTCACTCCTAAGGGGAGGCAGAGTGACTGAGCAGGGTCTTTTATTCTGTCCGAACCTGGCTTGGATGCATTCACAGATGAAAATTCCCCAGGGACTTGCTTTATTCCAGAGATTTCCTTTGGAAGCAGTTTGTGGGGCTTTAGCAAAGAAAGCGTTAAGCGAGCCTAACATCGTCAGAATAAAACTTAACACAAATGATTTATTGGAGCAGCTCAGATTTCAGCGGAAGTTTCCCAGAAATTTAAGTGCTGTGAGTGATCCGGTTCCTAACCAAATAATCCTCAGGCTCCTCGAGGCAAGATGAGTCCTTGCAAAATGCTGCAGAGGGAGCTCCAAGCCTGGGAGTGCGTCTGACCCGGCTTTGACTTCAGGGTCCTTGCAGGAGGAGCAGGGCAAGGAGAGCTGGGGAGGATTCATTGCAGCAGAGCTCACGGAGCTGTCACTCACCAGCACACTCTGGCAAAAAACGCCCATCTGGGGACTGCAAAAGTGGCAAAGTGGGGGGCTGTCCTGAGCCCTGGGTGACTGAGGTGTGTTTGTGTGGAAACTCGGGAATATCCTTCGGTATTTCCAGCCATTCGGCATTCTGCTGCTCCAGAGGAACGGGGCATTGAGGAACTGCCGGGTTTTTAAGTGAAGCAGCTTTGATAATTTCTTTAATTTCCCACACAGTTCGATAGCAGATAAACCAGGGGGGATGTAAATTCCTCATCCTGGCCATCCTGAGACACAGGTTGGGCAAACACCTTGGCTCTGGCAGTGCTGAGGAATTGTTTCTCTTTTGAGGCTCAGTCGATTGTACACTTCTTTTAATATACCTACTCTTGTCTCCCAAGGGAATTCTTAGCACCTCTTTTTTTTGCCTTGCTGTCCTCAAGAGGAGATTTTGCACAAAACAAAGGCAACTCTTCCCTACTAGCAGAATTGGGCTGCAAGAGGTTTTTAGTTTGCTTGCTTGCTTTTTTACTCCCATGGTGAATAAACCGATTTCCATAAAATTTCTTAATGTATTCATCCAATGCCTCTCACCCATTTTTTTGCAAAACCCTGAAATGCACATTTTCAGCAAAAAGAAGAGAGTTTCTGTATTTTCTTTAGTGAATGAATTGATCTGTACATGTTTATTGTGTCACCTATCACCCCTCTGTTGCTATAACACCCAGTCTAGAAAGAAGTGCTCTGGTAAAGAAACTCATTTGTGAAGGGACTGAGGAGCTTAGGAGAAAACTGTCCCTGACAAAAGGGCCTGTAGCAAATGTCAAATTATTGTGGGTTGAGAGAGAAAATTAGAAGCGGAGTGTGGGAAAAGTAAATAAGTACTGAAAAGAGAGTGAACTCTGGCATGACTAGGTTGTATACAGATAAAAGATCTGGCCAAGTAACAACAACAACAAGCAATAAGTTGTTAACAGATGCTTGAACTTAATATTGAAACAGCAGAAGTGTTGATATAATTCTGTTGATACAGTTCTGTTGTGTTTTTGTTGGCAGAAGAAGTTAGTTTAACTCTAGGGGAAGGGTAAATTGTAGACTTTTGTTTATTTGCTCCAGCTAAAAACCTCTGACTTGACTTTTTACCTATTTTTGTAGTGAATTTTCATCATACCATAGAAGTATGAAATCATTCAGACAAACATTTCACATGTCAATAAAGCTGTGTGTATATATTAGCCCAGCACATTTCATTCCTCTAAGCCATATCTATTACTTAAGCTCTGCAACATCAATTTTGCACTTGGAAAAACAGAAGAACAGAGAAGACAGAGAGCAAGGGTTGTTTGCAGAGGAATGTCGTTGTGAAATGACAAAACGTCCCCGAATAACAGTGGATGATCATTAGATCCCTTTTGGGGCCCTTTCTATTTCTATTCACCTCAGTTCCTGCTCTGTGACTGGCTGAGGGCAAAGCAAAGCAAGTTAAGATCCAAACTGGAAGTTGCTCTTCATCCAGGGAAATAATTCAGCAGCTCTGATTACCAGGCTTGGAAGCTAATACCAATTCATTTCTGCAGAATATGTATAATTTGTTCTCTATTTTCCTGAGCTGCCATATTGCCAGTTCCTAAACCAGATAAAACCATGAAAAGGTAAATACCTACCACAATAACGTTTATTTTCTGTAAATTGAGGTGGTTTTATTCATTATTCATCTTTGTCTTAGAAAATACAATATTCTGAGCAGCTGTAAAATAAAGGTTAGGACAATAATAATTAGCAGGAAGTTGATCCAATTTGCACCACTTTGGAGTATTTCTTACAAACATGTGATTAGTGCTGTACCACGGAACTTCATCCTCCCATCCAAGGAAAGGTTCTCTTCCCCTTTCCTTACTAAGGAACAGCACTCCATTGCCTGCTGCAGAGCATTGCAGTTGAAATAATGGCAGCAGGGATTGCTCTTTTTTTGTGTGTGTGTCTGTGAATATTCAGCTCCTATCTCTTCTGCACCAACAGATTCTGCTTTGGACCTGGTGAAAAATGTAAACTTTTTCCCAACAGTGTCTCTGCATCCAGCCTGCAGAGTGGCCTCTTCAGAGAGCAGAAAATACCTAAATGTCTCTCAGAGAAAGAAATTTTGCTTTAATAAATAAAAATGAGTGAGCCTGGTCACTCTTACTTGATTTTTGAGTTAAACTCAGGTACTATGAACTCGCTGCTGTGAGTGGAGATAATGACAAGCCAAGAGGTGGAGGTTATTTCCTAGAAATAAGTACTGCCTTAGATATCCATGATTTTCATTCTTTTCAGGATGTACCAATGCAGTATTTTCCATCTGAGTCACTGTCCTGGAGGTTGGAAGGTGCAAGTTTTTCACTCAATTCCAATTAGAGAGGGAGTGCCTTGTCTGCTCAAACACAGTGCAGTTATTCTTCAGTTATTTCCTTTTAAAACATGAATAGTTTTGTGTGGCCATGAAGTGACACAGGATATGACTGAGTGAGTTACTCACAGGGATTTAGATATAATAAATAGGAAAGCAAATCTGGTTTCATCATCCCTCTCCCTTGATTCTTTGGGGAGGAAGTATATATTTTCTGCTCTCTGAAGAAATGCTGTAATTTGAGCTAGTCCACAGTGCTGTGGTCAGAACCAGATGCCAGCTAGTCCTAAACCACAATTTGGAGTCCGTTTTCTTACACAAACATGTGGGAAACTTGTTGCATTTGTTCCCAGAGATGAAAAGTCTAGGAAGGGAGTGTGGCTTCCTGAGAGAGGGCTGGATGCATCTAATACAATATATAGCATTTATATATTTTCCTTACTGTCTGTATACTTCAGAAGAAGTGAGGAAGTTACACACACCACAGTTTGGTGCCAGAAGAGCCATAGAGTGAGTTTTCATTTCTTTTCCTTGTGTAGATACAACCAAAATTAAATGGTTTGTAGCATAGAATCAGCATCAAGCTCACCCTCTCTGATCACTCAAATACACATTTAACCATCCTTTTCTGTTTTTCACCAGTTTTGGAGTGAGGCTTTTGAAAGGGAGCCTGTACCCGTCTTTGCCAAGCACCTAAACCTGGCAGTGATTAATTAATTGCCACTCTTATCCCCAAGAAGCCCCAGAGGTGATTACCAGCCTAGCTCACCAGCTCTAAAAGGCAAGCCTTGTAAAGAGGTGGAGGAACTTGGTTTCAGACGTCAAAGGCAGAGAGGCAAAAGGGAGAGGTTCAGTAGAAGTTCAGTTTTACTTCTCAGTTTTACTGAGAGTCCAGTCTCTCAGTTTTTCTTCCACCCTTTGAAGACAGGATGGAGCTGAAGTTCACGTTGCTTTGCTCGCAGGAGTTTCACCATTCCTTTCCTGCTCACAGCTCCCCTTTTCCCCTCCCAGCAGTGCCTGAGGAGAGCGCAGTTGCAGGAGTCAGAGCCCAGCAGCCTGCAGACACACAGAGCACACACCCCATCTCCTGCAGCAAACCCACAGCAGTCTGCCCTGCTGGGATTTATTGCTTCCCCACTTGCTGGCTAATTACCTGCGATTCCTTCCTTCTTTACCTGGAGATGTGTTTCAGAGATTAATACTTTGAGAAACGTGGGCTGCTCCTGTAATTACACGCTGCTGCCAGGACAGATGGGAATTCCAGGCTCATGAGCTCCGTTCCTCCCACGGGACCAAAGCCTTGCAGCTTCCATCTCCACCCGAGACCCACAGCACTGCCTGGCTTGGCGTGGTTGGGATGGCATGTGGCAAAGGCTGCCCCAAAACCCACCTACAAGGTGGAATCCTTAGGAATCCATCCTCTTTCCAGAAGAGACCTCTCCTGTGGCCGTCAGCTAACTTGGGTCTGGGAACAGCAGGCCTTTCCTTCCTCTCTTCCCTACTTTGCACCTTTTCCACAGCTCCATCTCAGATTTCAACTGGAGAAGATAACCACTATTTTTTTATTTAGCAGTAAAAATAGGGTATAACCTTTTCTTCTCCTATAAGATTGCTTAACCACTTGCTCTGAAAAATGGACTGTATTACACTTAAGCTTGTTCAGCACAAACACTCTGCTAAATATTTTGTATTTTGATTCTTTTTCTCATGGTCATCAGAACAGATACATTTCCTGTTTAGGCATGAATTTTTTCCAGAGATGGTGCTAAGCCAGATAAAAGCTATGACATCAAAATCTTCAATTTTCTTAGATTTTCCAAGGCCTTTGCCTCATGGGAACCAGCACAATGGTGCACTCAGCTCTTCACTGCTCTCACAACACGTCTGCATTGATTTATTTTGGCTTTGGCTGACACTGAAGTTAGAAAAGTAACCTACAGTAACTGTCAGAAGTTTTCATTTTATCCACAGTGAAACCAATCACTCAATAAGTACTGCTTACCCTCATGCAAAGCACGCTGAAGGGAATCAATGGAAATATTTTCTTTGGCTTCAGGTGGCCGAGATGGCCTTAAAAATTAAGGATAGAGTTAAAATTCAAAACAAGCCACATTCATAGTCAGTTTTTTCCTTCAGAAAGGCCTGTAGGGCTAAAAAAAGAAGGTTAAAAAACCCACTATTTTTTCTCTGCTATACTAAAAATGGCATGTTGTGTTTGGTTATGGAATAAATAGTGCTCGAATGTGCAAAGAATTGAACCAGAGTTTGAATGGAATTCATATAAATTTTAAGACGTGTTTTTTTCAGTGGCAAGAGGAAGAGAACTTGTTTACTCTGAAAACTTCTTAGGAAAATATCAATGCACTGAAGTGATGTATGGAGCTCTGGGAAAGGTCAGACTCCGGGCATATCATGATGAGAAGTAAATTATTATTGCTTATTGGAAATCACAACAGCCAAAAAGATCATTAACAGCTCAGGACCAGAGAGCATGGGGGGTTAAAAATAGAAATGTGTCTGTGCCTTGATGTGAGACTTATTCACCCTTAAGCTATTTAAGACTGAAAAATATTTGTAGGACAGTGTCTTGGAAACACAATGACATGGAGATGCAGGAGATCCAGACTCACCCTGGCAGCACTTGGGGCAGGAACCATTTCCTGCTGGGATGCTCTCACTGACGTCACGTCTTTGCTACAAAAAGCGTGGCAAAGAGCAAAGTGTGATTCAGCCATGGCTCAGAAAGGGCCCATGCAGCCATTTCCAGCAGGAATCCTCCCCATGGTCTGCATTTTCTCTTGGATCAAGCAAACTGGGGCCATGTCTTTCCTCTTCAACACAATAATCTGGACTGGGAAATGGTTTTGTGCTTATGGTTTTGGGGCAGAAGCACAAGCATGTGCCAAGTACAGGCTGAATGCATGTCTTGGACATGGTGTCATACCAACACAGGATCCAGCTTTGTACTTGCACAGATAAAATATTTGGTTTGCTATCTTTCATCAAACCTGGTCACTGTGAGTCACATCAAGGCTTGTCCAGGTATTCTTTGATCAGTTCCAGATCCCTTCTTCCCTGTTTTAAGTTTCTTTTTCCCCTCTATTCCAGTAAATCTTTTGTAGCACGATCCCGCCTCAAATTTGCTATTGGTGAAAGCAAACCTTTTTTTTTTTTTTTTTTTTTTTTTTTTTTTTTTTTTTTTTTTCCCATCCCAAATATGAAAAAAAAACTTTCAGGAAAAGTACCACAACCGCAGTGCAAGTGTTTTTCTGAAAGGCATTATCTTATATCTGTCGAGCTCATATGTACAATTTTGTCTTTGATCACTGACAACCCCACACAGTTACCACCTAGACTGTGGTTTACCTGCTTCTGGTGTCTGTATTCATTCTCTCAGGACACAATTCCTGCCTTCTAACTGAATTTGCTGACTTGGAGCATTAATATTTTCCATCAAGGAAAGGGGGGTTGGCTGAAGCCTCGTGCTTTGCTTTCTCACACAGCAGATAAATGGGAGAGGGAGAAAAAATCCTGAAATCAGCAAGTGAGGTTCTGATGCCAGCTTTGCTTGGACAGGTCCCTCAGGGAGGAAAAATGTGACAGCCACAGTGGAACCATTCTGCAGCCAAAAACTCCCTTTGTGCTCCTGGAGATGGATTTCAGGTGGGATTCACTCATCTCCAAGTGGGTCTCCAAAGCAGCTCAAACACCAGACCTACCTGGGACATTTCTAGGCAGATATCTGTATAATCAGAGCACAAGGAGGGCTGGGAACAGAACCTGTCCCACAGGAGAAACTCTTGGATATTTAAGTTTATTTCAAATAAGTGTTCAAAGGAAAAGGAAAAAAAAAAAAAAAAACAAAATAAAACAGATTTAGTATATATTTGCTTTTCTTAAAAAATGATTCCATGAAAGAATTTTATAGATATCTAAGTAGTAATACAGATTTTTTATATACAAAATTCCATTTAAAACAATTTACTGTACAAAAGAAAGTATAAGCAACTGTTACTATTCCATGATTTCAGCAAATAATGAAAAATTCGGATAAGTATGTGTTCAGGATATAGTTCCACCATTTACAGGAATGTCAGTATTAAGTTGGGAACACTTTCAGGTCAGTATTTACAGATTAAATCCCCTTCGAGGACGATCCCTAAGATTTCTCTTCAGAATAGGTAGTTTGGCTTTCTCCTGGATCTTTTGGGCTACCAAGGAATGAGAGGAAGAACAGGTTTTCAACAAAATGTGTGGGCAGAATTCTGCTGGATTTCTCCCCACTCCCAGTCCTATTGCAGTCAGTGGGCCTGATCTGGTAAACATTTACTAACCAGGCATTACATTTATGTTGGAATAAATCAGGCAGGATTTGGCCCTACAGCAAGACGCTACCATAAGTTACAAATTTTAAAAATAGTGACATTCCTGCAAGTCAAAATACAACAGAAACAAGAGTTAACAAAATATAAGCCCTTTATTAATAAAAATCTTTGGTTGGATCAATATTTTAAATAAGCTTCAAGAATATTTGGTTAATACCATTTTCTTTCTTCCACATAATTTCTCTTTTGGTACCTTCTTTGGACAGACTACAGAAAAATATCAAGTTTATCACATACTTTAAAACAAATAAATATATCAAAAGCTATATATAGCATTCTTTTTAGAGTTCTAGCATTAATCTTTAAATTAGTTTGGCAAAGAAAAAAGAAAAGAAAAAAAGAAATAACTAACTTCTCTTGGAAACAGTTTGGTTTTGTAACAAACCATACAGTAGTTAGACTTTAAAGAAATCTTTCCTTTTTATTTTCTTTTTCAGTTTTATAATGCAAGTGCCATGGACAAGACAAAGCAATAAAAGAATTAATTGCACCAATATTATTTGGTAGTGCAGTTTATCAGTTGACAAAAGCAAAACTAAAATGTATTATGCTTAAAAAGAGCTGTACTGATGGGATTTAACTAGTCATGGTGAGTAAGGATTTCAGACTTAGACTTTAGGGAAAAGCTCCTTGTACAAAAGATAGAGGATTTTAAGACAAAAGCAAAGTCCTGTAACTGGCTGAAGGTCTGGTCCTGTAGCCCCAGTGCAGGCAAAGCTCCCACTGAAGACAGTAAGTTGATGGATTTGGATTTGGGATTTACTCCTCTGGCACAGCCTCTGGGAAGTGCCAGCCAACAGCAGAAAGTCTGTGGGAAAAGCTGGCTGTGAAACCCGGGGGCAAGCAGTCCCTTCTCCTGCTCCAGAGGGCTACAGGGAGAAGCCTGGCTGGGACAGGGGTGTGATGAAACAACGGGGAAAAGGGAATTTCCTCTGGGAAAAGGGAATTTCCTCGGCAACAGCAGCGTCCCAGTGCTTGGCAGGGCAGTGAGAGTCACTGGAGCTCTCTGTGTGCTCATTGACTCAGGGCATTTAACAAAATGCTCCATGACCATGGGCCTGCTGGGAGGATCTCTGGAATTGTGCTGCTGCTGCAGCTGCTGCTGCCAAGAAAGCCCTTCCCAAATTCCCTGTGCTGATGTTTCTGGAGGCAGTGGTGCCCCAGGGAGGGTGTGGGGGATGCAGCAGGCTGCCATGAGTGCCCCTCACACCTCCAAGGCTGAGATTCACAGAGCTAAAGCCAGCCTTGGGAAGCAAGTCAGTCTGGTAGGCTTTATGGAATACTAGGGAATACTGATTTTGCATATAATTTATCAAGTGGACCTTTGAACCTGTGTTACCAAAAATAGTTCAAGTTAGCATTATTATTATTATTATTATTATTATTATTATTACTCCAAATTTACCTTTATTTCATTAGCTAATTGATAGGCTAAGATCAGATTCTCAGAGAATATCTCTAGCAAGATTGTCCTAAGTACCTGCATTTCTTAATGCACATTGATAGTGTTACTAAGGATGAAATATAAAAACTCCCTGCATTACTGCTTGTGCAAAAGAAAAAAAAAAAAAAAACCCAAAACCAAAACCCCAGCATTGTCAGAAATAGAATGTGGTCCTCCAAGAAGGGCATTTCTCACAAAGATGGGAGTGAAATGGCAGCACATCCTGCAGCCTGCACCGGGGTGTCCGTTACCGGAGTCCTGCCCTTGGCGCCATGGCTTTTGTCTCTGGAATGCCCGAGAGCCTCAGCTCCCTCCTCTCCTAAACGTCCAGAGGATAGGAATGGCAGGAGGACAGGCTCCCACTGCGGCTCCTCGAGAGCCTGGGGCTGTGGTTGTTACAGTTTTCCCCTTTTCTCTTGTCCTTGTCTTTCCAAGTTTCCAGCATCTGCAGCTTCCCTTGCTCTTCCCTCATGAAGACCTCCACCATGAGAACTTTCTCCTTGTGAATCTGCTGGCTAATGTCCTTGGGAATGTCTGGGATAATCCAGTCAACAAATTCACTCATGAACATGACCAAGTTCTGAAAATGAAGTTGCGAGAAAGTGTCAGTGGGGTCAAATGAAAGGGGCTGTAGGGAAAGGACAAGGGGCTGATTTTGGTGCACTTAGGAAGGAAAAATGCAGAGAGGACAATATTGGAGTTGGACTACTGGACAAAATTCCCCTCTGCTAATTCCACAACTGCTTTGTGCATACTAGAAGTAGAGAAATACATCAGGCATAGGCTTCTATGATTTATGTACCAATTCTGACACCACAGCCACTTAGAAATCCAAATGAATTTGCAGTGGTGAGTGGCTCATGTGATTTACATCAGGAAGGCAGAAGCAAATACAAGAGGTAAAATGGTAAAAATCGGTGAAATAGATTCCAGTTAATTTTTTCTGATTGAAGAAACTTGATTCAAGGAGGCCTTTCCCAAAGAGATAATTTTCAATCAAAAAACCCAATAAAAGTTTCAAAACAAGTTATTCAGATAAGGCAGACTTAAAACATTTGTGTCACAATAAGAAGCATCACTGTTGTGATTAAATAATGACATTTAAGGACAAATTACAAGATTTTTGCTTCTTATTCAGATGCAAATTAAACTTTAACTTAGAACATCTTGAAAATCTCATTTCTTGGCTAGCTCTAAAAATAATTTTGTATTAAATTTATGCTGCTTCAGTGAAACTGTTGATATCCTGTGGGAGAAATTGGTGGGACCTAATTAGTATCAGCCTTGTGCTTTGCTGGTCTCTAAGGTCATTAAATTCTTCTGCATCAAACCAGTTCAGGGAATCCCTGGGGATTAATTTTTCCACTGAGGATACGCCAATGCCTGGGTGGGTGGGACAAAGAGGGTGATGAAGATGGGCAAATTTCTTTGGCTTTTCCATGAAACAACTGAGAAAGAAGATATTTCTTTGTCCCAATAACTTGTTTCCAAGGGCCTGTCGTGTCACTTACCTGGAAAACTATCACAAATGCCAATCTTGCTGCTAGGACAGCCCAGAAGTCCTTTGAAATGTCATATTTGTTTTCAGACCAGGGGGGTTCTCTATAATCTTTGTACCTGCAAAACAAGACTCAGTAAATCAGGGGTGCAGTTCAGAAATGCTAGCACCAGAAGGAGTTATTAACAAATGGTCAAACAATAAATGGAAGTGTCTAAAAGAAAGTTCACTCTATTAAACTCTCAGAAACAAGACACAGCTGAAACTCTCCCATAGCCTTCAAGTTAGCCTCAAAATTAAAGGCTAATACATCTTAATACCCTGTGATTTCTACAAATAATATCAATTTTGTATAAGACAGAGTAAACTACACAGCTCAGGTGATTTATTTTAAGATAGGTAAAAAGGCAACATATATTTTTCAAACTAATTTTAAAGACAAAAATACTTATTTCAGATTCATAGAACATGTTTAACACATGATTACCAAAAGGGTAAGAAGCTAAATTTTGCCATGTGGAGAGAAGAGAATTTTTCCTTAGCTATGGCTTATGGGAAAATCTATATGCTGATAAACAAGGCCAAGAAAAATACATTAAATTCAAAACCACAGCATCCTGTCAATATTTTGAAAGAATTAGGGCTCTGAATTTTCAAATGATTTTAAAATCCTTGGGATACAGATGGGATTGGAAGAAGACAGAAGCTGGGTGTGGAAAGCAAATAAATCTGGCATTTTGCTTTTGGACCACAATGCCAACACTTCCATCCTGTGCTGAAACATGTTTGCCAGCCTTGCTTATCCTCTGCCCAGAGAGTAGCAGGAGGAAGCCAGGAGAAAGTAAAAGCAAGCAAAGCTACTGCAAATACAGTTTGGGTTGGTTTTGCTTTCATCTCTGAACGAATTTTCTGTTCAGAGGTCATTTCACCATATTAACTTGCACTATTCAAATGCATAAAGAATGTAATATAAAATAATATGATTCAAAGGCAAGGTTTTTTACTTGGTCAGTTAGTGTTATTTTTTTTTTAGTATGTGTGTATCAAAGTAATCTTTGTTTTTTCCTCCACTGGAGTATCTCTTCTTTCCTTACTCTCCTCTCCCTCTTCCTCCCTCTGTTGTTCTCCTTTCAGCTTTGCTGGTCTAAGTGCTTTCACTGTCAGATTTGGATTTGATGCCCAGTTCTAAGTTTCATTAGTTGAAACAGGTAACCATAATTTTTCTTTAAACATGAAAAGGATAAAAATTGTCAAAGGCATGTGAATTTCTTCTGTCTGATGACACTTGAAATAAGCTCTAAGGGCCAGTGCAGATAAGGATGCTACTGCTCTCATTGGGAATTGGGAACTGGACAAAAAAAGAGGTCATGGTCATTTTATCGTGACATGACATCAGAGTGACATGAATAATTTTCTTCCCTTAAAGCATCATTGTGCTGTTTATCATGATTTGTCTCCTTTCCTGAAAAAGGCAATCCATAATAATAATAAAAAAAACTTTGCATGGACAAGCACTGAATTTAACTAAGGCTAATCTCCATTTCCCAAAATAATCAGTAAATCATATTCAGGTCTGTGATTACTTAGTAAGGGAGCAGGATGTCCAAGGCAATGGATCTGTCTGCTATAAAAGGCTAGCAAGGTGCTAAGAGAGGTACTGAAAATACAAAGAACCTGCCCCAGGAATGTAAGAGTTTGCCACATTCTTAGCCAGCTGTGAAAACACTTCAAACTAGCATCGTCCAAGAGAGTACCTGCAAATCTGAACCTCGTAGCCAAGATCCAGGGGGTCGTTGGGAGCTGTTCCTGCTTGGAAATCGCTGACATTAAAAGAGGATAGTGTATGGTTGACGAAGCCATGCATGGTGCCATTCTCACTGTACATGTACAGGTACACGAGGCGTGGAATGAAGTCGGATGTGAATGAGATCACAAATGCCTGAGCCACAAGAGTAAAGAGTGAGCGCGGTACCCGGGCAGAGCTTAACACCTCCCATCCTCAACCGTGACTCGCCCCAACAGCTCACACCCCTCGGGGAGCCTGAGGCTCTGAAGGTGCAGCGTGCCCTGCGCCAGCAGGGTTGTTCACTGCCCACTCCCGAGGTGCAGGGTTCCCTGGAGCAGTGCCACGCCAGAGGTGTCTGCGTGGGTGACAACCTGAGCCCCCCAAAACAGAGCAGCCGCACCCCCAGCACCAGGAGAGAGCAACCCCAGCTCTGCTTCCCTGTGTCCCCGTCACAGCTTCTCCCTGGTGCCTGGCACACGGTCCAGCTGGGTGATTTCCAGCTGCTTTTCCGTCCTGCAAACAACCCACGGTGATTTGACTCTTCAAAGGCTCACTGCATTGCAAAAGGACGTTAATTGCCTTAACTTCATCAGGATAAAAGGATGAGGAGACCGAGCCCAGTTTTATTTTTATGGCCACGAAAGTTGCATTTCATCCAGTTATTTAAAATTTTCTGAAAAGATTGTGGAGAAAAGGCATGGCAGCCAACTGGGCTGAGTTCCTCATGACTTTAGCCGTCCTCATTTGTCATCATTATGAAACATTGCCACTGGCATAAATCTCATGTACATGTGGAACAAACACAGTACAAAATGTTTTACTTATTTTATGGTAAAGAGGAGCAGTACATTGATCAAAGAGGGAAAAATAACACTGGGTATTGATGAGGAGAGACTACACAGAACAAAAGAGAGAAACAGAGAAATTATTTCCAAAGGAAAAGAGGAGAAACGGGAAAGACAAACTAAGGCAGCATATCAAAAGAATGGGTTTGCCATAGCACAACAGAACCCTGGGGACAAAATGAAGGGATTTCAAGTCTGGATAGTATTAAAAAACCCAAGGGAGTCCATGGCCATGTAGCCATAAGCCCTACAGAGCCCCTGCTTGGCTGCACTGTGCACAGGTAGAATTTTAGCTGGCCTTTGTTTTCATCTTTCCCCAGCTGGGGTTCAAGGAGGATGATCATTGTGGATGTCTGTTTGTACAGAACAGTGCAGAAGAACATGCATTAATATAGTAAGGCCTGCTAAATTTTTGTGAAATGTTAAAATATTTCCCAGGATTTTCCAAGCTCTCTGAGTGGGGGCAGTGCAGCTCGAGGGCAGATTTTCAATGGAGGGATTCTGCACCACTCTGAGGAGCTGAACTGATTCTCACCTTACCCAAAACAGCATTGAAATTAAAAAATACATCTCATCCTACTGATAGTATTTCAAAAGACTAAAAATAAGCAGCTGTGGTCATACTTGTTTGAAGGACAGAACTGTTTTGAAAACATTCTGGAAAAAATCAGCAGTGACTACTTGCTATTTTATTTTATTGCTACTACTATCACAGCTTGAGAATAAACACAACTCATCCTCAAATATTTTCAAAAATTTCTCAGTCATATACTTTCACTTGATTTAAGGGATTTAGTGCTGAAGTAAAACTAACGCAGCAGAATGGAAAAGCCAGCCTATTGAATTCAAATTTAATTCATGCTGATTTACTTACGTTTATGATGACAGCAAGCTTTCCAATACCTCTGAGGATATTATACCAGATTCCTGAGGAAGGAGGCAAACATGTAAATGCTGTTCTAGTCCTTAAAATTAGTTAAATTACATCTTAAGTTAACAGAGCTAGGAGCATGTATGACTGTGCTGAGCTAGTTATACTTGAAATAGAAAAAGAACAAATTATTAAAAATTAATTTAATGGCTTGTAAGCAAAAGGAGTCCAACTGTGTTTTGGCGTCTATTTTCCTGAGGTTTTGAAGAAGGGGATTGAACTGCAATGAATTGCAAATAACACATTCTCAGAAACAAATAAAAAAAAATAAACAAACCTCCACCACAATCAAAAAAATCAACATCATCCTCCCAGTCACCTCCACCAGCAACCTGAACCTGCAGCATCAAATCAGGGAGCCACAAAACACCCCCAAAACAAAGTCATGGCAAAACATGATTTGTTCTTCAAGTCTGGGATGATCCTAGGGCACAAGGATGAGCCCAAGGAAAAACTCTGCCTGTACTGCAGTAGAATGAATATAGAGTTTAATAACAGATAAAGTTCTCTGCGCTTGCTGCTTGGCTCTGTAATAAGGACAATGATTTTATTTCTACTTTTATTTTTATTTTAATGTGTTTTTAAGTCTTGAGTAAGTGCCATTTGGGAGAAGCAGCTCTCTCATGACAAACCCCAGTAGGTGTGAGACCCCTGCAAGGGCAGGACTGGGCTTATGTCCCCACACAGCCCCAGAGCCCAGCTCCAGCTCCATCCACTGCAGTTCTCACCCTTCCAACATTCCTGCTGAGTAGGGACAAAGGGACACATTTATCCACAGACTTTTGAGTCTCCTCTCATCCCCATGGGTATTTCTGAGGCCAGTGCAGAGTTATTAAATGCAGAAATGCTTCTGCATGAAAACTGAGTAGCCAGGAAGGGCTGTTGATGTCAGAACCACGTGAGATATTTTGCTACTGCATTGATTATTTTGATTTAAAAAGTGATAATATTTACTTAATGAAATATTCATCTGAATTTAAAGCTTTGGTCTTCCTATTTTAAAGGCAAAGCCTCGATAAATGATGACAACTCACAGGTAAGCCACAGCTGACTGTTTTGACTTTTCCTATAAATATCTCCCTGTTATTGAAACTAGCTCAGCATAATAATATCCTGCCATCAATCCAGGAATAAACAAGCAGGGATACAATAACAATATCCACTTACCTATATCCTTTGCTCTCACTGCTACCGGTCTCCTCAGCTCAGTAACAAATTTTTTGGCATCCAGACGGATTTCAATGATGTTGTTCAATAAAGCAAACAAAGGTGCCAGTGGGAAGGAGGCAACAAACAAAGTTACAAACCCAAACTGGATAACTGGAAAGAAAAAGGAAACATTTCAGTGCCTGTTGTCAGTATTTTCCAAATGCACCCATAACCACATCAGTGCCAGCCCTGAATTCTGACAAGGTGACGAGTTCTGGGAGACTCAATCCCATTTTCTGTGTCAGGCACAGTTTGCACGATGGCTGCTCCGTTTGGGCATTGGAGGAGCAGTTGTCACCTTGTAAAAGGCAAGGAAATAGTAACCAGAAGGATGGGGAAGCTCCCAAAACAATTTTTCCGTGGGCAAAGCTGGCACAGGAGTCACCTGAAGGAGTGACTGTGTTGGCTCTAGCTACGCTTGCCATGTTCCACCTGGCAGGATTTGGCCCTCACCAATCCCACTGGAAGCGTTGGAAAGGACATGGCTGATTCCTGCCTCTGCCAGGAATAACTTGCTTCCTATAACTTGGGATCATATTTGCTTTTTGCATGGATGTCATGCTCATCCTGGTACTGCCAGTGCCCATCTTTCTCCTGTTACTTCCAAATGCTGATCTCAGTTAACCGCATCTTTTCTTATTTTTAGGAACTGGCAGCATGGCCTTGTAGTTTGTACCACTGAACTCCCATCTGCTTCAAGTACTCTGAACATCAAGGTCACCAGATATTCTAATTTGTCTCACTCAACATAAGATATTACTTGAAAAAAAAATTCAGTGTGATCTGTTAAGTACAGCCAGGTCTACAGACTTGCACTGCTCTCAGAAGATTTAGTTCAGATATCAGATGAAAGACTCCGGTGTGGAAATGATCAAATCTGAACTAACTTATTTCCAGTTCAGCTGATGGTAAAATATGCCTCACAATCTCGAGTAGATGCCACTTAATCATTTGCATTTGAAACTTGACAGTGATGTGTTACATGGCTTGAAAGAAAATATCTAAAATGTCATTCTAAAGTAAGGGCTTGCAAAGAGCAGAGAGCACAATGCAGCCCTCCAGCAGCCAGGGTTGGCTGAAACACACTCCAGTCCAAGACTGCACATGTTAATAATTCAGTTGTCTCATATCCACTGTCTGCTGAATGTACAGTTCAAAAAGCTCAGCCCTCCATCCCAATTAGTCACAATAATTATGGTTTAAAATGCCTTCTTTCCACCTCACTCACTCATTTCCATGTACTCAGGGGTGAGTCCAGCAAAGGGCTCCAGGTTATAGTCCACTTCATAGCGCTGCTTTTTCTTCATGTGCTCTTCATGGTCCAGAGAACGCCGACGCTTCAATTTCAAGTACCGGATAAACTTCTTCATTTTTCTGAGGGAAATGGGGACAATTTGCTGAGCACTCCATTCTGCTCACTCAGTGCTTATTTCTCAGTTATTTTACCCTACCAGGCACAATAATTAAAAAAAAAAAAGGAAGTCCAGGATTTGCTACTTACGGGATGCCAATCTCAAACAAATTGTTCTGGATCAGCTGCTTGCCCAACATGATAATACTGAGCTGGATACACAACTCCATTAGGCAACCTCCTGGGGCACACTGGGGTGGACAGAGGAGAGGTGAGTCACAACATTTTCTCCACCCCATCCACCCAACACAGTCCTAGCCAGGATAGAAATTCAATTACCTCTTCCATTCGGAAGGAATGGAAAATGTAGACGTAGTCACCTGGACGTCCAACAAATCTAGGGCACAATGGTTAGAGTTAAAAACATCAGATGGGTTTTATACTTTTAATATTTGATTTCTAAAGCAATTTATGTCATACTCCCTGCCTCTGAGTGGGAGCACCTAATCTTTAGTCCTGGAAAGGCCTTCAGCAAGCTGAAACCCCAAACAGCCCTTTCATCACTCACCGGCCTTTGAAGAAAGCCACGTAGAAAATGGGGGTGTAGGCATTGACAAATTTCAGCAGGAAAGCCTTGAAAATCAGCCGCTCCTCGAAGTTCTTGTCAGTCTTTGGTACCTCTGGAACAATGGGACATGGATGAGAAACGTCAGGGAATTATCCTCCCTGGAAACATTTCAAGATCTTTATAAATGGGGGTTTTAGAGAACATCAGCCACCTTTTAAACAAAGGGATATATATGCATAGTGCTCTATGTGTATATATAAAAGCAGTGTGGCTGCACTGAGGTCAGTGGTCAATATGCTGAGGTTCCCACCAGTCAGACATGTTACATCAGCAAATCCAATTTTGTCTCACACCTGCCTGACCCTCATGACAACCATTTGTAGATGGGCGAAAACTTAACCTGAAAAGACTTCTGAACCTTTCGTTACTGACAGTTTTTCAGAAATACTTAAACCCCCAAAAGTTCCACGGGGGAATTTCAGCCACAAACGTGACTGTCCTTGTCTTTGCTCGTGATCCGGGTGCTCTGCTCCCACCCCTCGGCGCGCCGAGGGCTGCCACGCACCGATCTGCGTGAGCCACCGGGCGATGCAGCCGTACACCTCGTCCAGGATGATGATGACCACCAGGTTGATGATGACGGCGGTGGCGGTGACGGTGACGCGCACGCTGGAGCGCCCCGAGGGCGTGGAGCTGATGGCCAGGGCGGCGGCCGTGGAGATGCGGTAGATGATCACCCCGAAGACGATGGCGAACGTCAGCCCCACCTGCGGGAGAACCGCCCCGAGCCTCACCAAGGGTCACCTTGGGATGCTTCCTTTGGGTGTAGGAATATCCTGAACAATGGGACCTCCGGGTCACACCCCAGCCCACCCCATACTGCACGGAGGCTTTGCTGAGCCGTGGGAAAGGAGCCTCTGCCGTTACTTGAAAATCGCATGGGAAAGAATGACACCACGGTGCCACAACCACTGCAAAAGGCTTTTTTTTCATGGCACCTAAATGTAAACTCCATGCTTAGCAGTATTAAAAAATACTGTATATTACTGATAAATAAATTCTAAAAATTATTTACTACTATATATCACTAAAACTATACACTGCTAATATATATTACTAAAACTATATACTGCTAATATATATTAGTAATACTAATATAATATATAATAGTATATATTACTAATATATATTAGTACTATATATTACTAACACTACATATTACTAACACTAAATATTACTAACACTATATATTACTAACACTAAATATTACTAACACTACATATTACTAATACTATATATTACTAACACAATATATTACTAATGAATATAAATAATAATTGTAATTAATATAAATACTAATATTAAAAGTATTAGTGGGACTGCTTTCAGCTCTGACACCAGCAGTGCATATGCATGGTGTTTCCTCTGTGATAAACAAAACCTCACAAATTTGAAACAAAATAGGAGTATTTATACTTCACTCTTCACACCAGCATTCAAATCCCTTACTCAGGCTCACTGTGCTCTCATAATCACAAGATGGAATTAAACCTGATTAAATCAACACACTCCCTGGCACAGTAAAATCTCTCTCAATTTTTCACTGCTAAAATAGAGGAATGATTTTAAAACATGATTCTCAAAAGGTATCAATTCTTCAGCTGAGCATATGAGATTTGCTGCATTTCTGTTCTCTGAAAATACAAATATTAAAAAAACCAAACCCTAAACCAAAATCCCTACCCCAAAAAACCACATTAATTGACTTAGTCTGGGGAAATTTATCTTTGGAAAGGGTTTAAGCTTTTTTTTTTTTTTTTTAATATGTCTGCCAATCTGTTCCATGACTTGAATTATTATTTCTGTCAACATTTGTTTTAAATGCTGATGCTTTATCAGCAAATGGAAGAAGGCTGTTCTCATCATTATTTTACCTTTTCCTTGAACTAAGTGCTCTGTTTGCAATTCTCCTGTTAGATGGTGTAGCTCCAAATTCGACTGATTTATTAAAAATCGTTGCAATTATGATTGCAACTGGCAACATCATTTCTTTCCTAAAGTTTGATTATAAAAATGATGTTGGTCTCTACTTCCTGACCTTTTTCTGAGAGGGCTCTCTGTACATTTTAAGATTCATCCCATCAGTGGTGTGGCAATTTCAATTTCTGTGCCCTCATTTTCCCCCACCCTATTTTAGTATTCTTTTTTCTTTACTGGAAAGAGACAGCAAGGCAGAAATTCAAACTCTTGAAAAGATTTTAGATCATAAACCAATAAAATGCCTGAATTTTTTCACTGGGAAAAAGCCATTTTGAACCACGTACACCTCATAAAGTTTCTATCACTTCTGTTCCATACAATGACTCAGTAACAAAAATTTCAGGTTTTGCCAGGTGATGCTTACCATGAAGATGATGCCAACAAAATTGGTTAAATAGGCTGGAAAACGGTCCTTCCATGTCAGCTTCTCTTTATCTGTCTAAAATTATTTTTTGGGGGAAAAAGAAAAAGGTACATTTAATAAAGAAGGAGAGTGTGATCCTGCACATGTGATGAAAACAGAGAGGGGGAAGGAAAGGCTGGCAAAAACACAACCAGTTAGAAGATGCAGACACAGTGTTTACAGTCACAATTCCACAAAGGCAAATTGTTTACTCCGTATCCAGGTTCAGACTGGTCAAGTGCCCGTGCTGGGAGTATAAATAAACCAGGTTTTTCTGTGTACTTTTTGAAGGAAACATGCAAATAGGCTGTCATAAACCATGAAGTAAGGTCTCTCTTGCTGTTAAATATTTTCTTTTGCTTCCCCTAGAAAAATCCCCCTCCTTCCTCTTGCCCTCCACGGTTAATATTTGCAGCTCTGCTGTTGCACAAGTGGCTCCACTGAAATACAGTTTTAAGTATTAAATTAATTCATGCTACGGAGTAGCTCCAAGGTGAACGCTCAGCTGACAAGGAAGATTTAGTTTTGGTGTATGCTAAGATTTGAAATTCCTTTGATATGAGTGATTTCTAATTTTACCTGGCTATTCCCATGGGATTCAATGGACTACACTAATGGGAATTATAGAATGGGGACTGGAATGAGGTGATCTTTTAGGTCCCTTCCAACCCAAACCATTTTGTTATTATCTGTATAACAACTCTGTATATTCTCCCAATTCCCTAAATCCAGTCAATCAGCCACTGCCTGAATTTTGGCTACAAAATATTCATTTAGAAGAGCGTTGCTCCTCTGGAGTCCTTCACAAACTTGGATGCCTGGAATTGTTTCGAAACACCAGAAAATGAACAGCAAAAGGAACATTGCAGAGGATGATGCACACATGGTAATGCACATAAAAATATTGCTAAGATTCTATTTTTATGACATGCACGTTGTCTCAGGGAAGTGCAAGCAGCTCTTTCAACACATGGCCCATGCTCCTCTGCAAAACATAACATCCAGGATGGGAAATCTAAGATTAGCCATGCAGTGCCATTCCCAACTCATAGTCCAGTGTCCCAAAAAGTGCTGAAGGAACGAGGGGAGGAAGGGGAAGAAACCCAGAACTGAATGTGAATATTAAACAAAGGTTCAACAGCCAAAACCAAAATTGATTGGTGTCTTCCATAATTACTCATAATTTGAGTTTCTTCATAAGTTTGAATAAAAAGAACCAATTTCACCCCAGCCATGACTGTCTTAACTCTTTGTCTCCATTTGTTTGCTGTCTCTTCTGGAAAATATCGGTGCTTCTGATGGCAGTCAAAGGAAACAGAAAAGGGTTGGGCAATATGGCATTACAAAGCACTGCTCAATTAATTCCATTAGTTAATTCCATATTCTCTACTGACACAGCACTTTAGCATAAGTGAATGCTCTGTTAGTTTGCTTAAGGCTTTGTGTTTCAGCTTTAAGTTCATAAATATAACAGCAACAAAACAGAAATGCTTGCCCCAAATCCTAGGGAACATCAGTCAATCCTGCAAAGGTTATTCCCTTTTTAATACAGGATTGTGCTCTGCTTTTACTTTTATGAGGTGTAAAGAATGTTAATTTTTTTCCTTTAATTTTTTTTAATTATACTTTTCTTGAAAAAGCTATAAGCAATTTTGGTTTAGCTTTAGATATTTTTTTCTTTAAGAAGGTCTCCAAGTCTTACAACTGTTGAATTTGAACTTTAACACACTAGATCCCAATGAAAGATAACCACCAAGTCGTTCAGAAAAATACTCTTTTTCTCACGTTTCCCAAATTAGTAACATCCAAATGGAACACAGCCCAAAACCTTATAAATAGTCCAGTTAAAAAAAAAAAATCCTTTATTAATTGCTCAACTTTCATTCTCCAGTATTAGAGGGCCACCATTCACTAATTGTCTGATGAGTCTTCCACATTTAAGACCCGAATTCTGATTATACTCAACAGTATAGCAAGTTACAGGTTTTTAGCAGAATACAGTAAATTCTGTATCCAAAATTATTTACCCAGCCTATCATAGTGCAGCAACCCAAATGGTTTCTCTTCTGCAAGGTATTTAAAAAGGGATTTGATTTGCTTATGGCCCTGAACCACTTACACACAGCATCCTATAGATTAATGGAAGACACCACCAGCAGCTCTGTAGCATCTTTTAAGAGGGGCCAAGTGGTGCTCAAGCATAAATTCACTGTAACACTCATCTATATGTGCTGCTCCTAAAGAGTGTAAAAGTTATTGCAGTTGTATTTTCACAGGGTTGTCATAAAATCCCAATTTAGGGAATGGTTCCACGTTGTGGTGGCACTGGCAGCAGACACAAGAGAGGCAATTCTGCCAAATCTTGTGCTGGAGTTTTTACTTCTCTCATTAAAACCACGGCACACAAGTGGCTCACTCCTTGCAGTGAAGGGGGAATAACCTCAGGTAGGATAAGGGCATCAGTGTGCAGGGGAGGAAAGGAGCTTTTCCAAATCTTTGTGCTGCTGACAGGAAAGGAATTTCAGCTCCAGGGAGAGGGCAGGGAAGCTGCTTGGAGGGATTGCACCATCCCTTTGGCGAGAGGCAGGTGCTCCTGGGGTGACTGACAGCACCTTTCTCACAGTGATGTAAAGAGCAAGTTCAGAGCATAAGTGAGCACTGCCTCGTTCAGTGGGATAAAAGGGGAAACTGTTTTTAAAAGGCAGAAAGTTATTGCCAAAGCTGGAATTCGGCGTGGAAATCGGAGTTAGTACTCTTTATTAATATTTTTATTTGCAGAGAAAGTCCAGCAAGACAGAGAACTTCTCCTGAGAGGCTTTAGGTACTCTTACTGCACAGAACAAGATGGTTTGTTACAGCTCTCTGGAACTTGATTTATTACAGTTTTCTCAAACTTGATTTATTAGTGTTAGAGGAACACCTCTTTGATGAGGCTCAATTAGTTTCCCTGAGCCACACTCTTAAATCTAATTAGCAAAGGCATTTCTAGATTTATTCAGGTCAGGGCCTGGCAGACCTCAAGCATCTTGGAATGGATGAAGACACCTGAAATTTAAACACAGTAAGCTTTGGCTATTTTGTACCTATTTCTTAGTCCTGGGTCACTGCCTGCTGTAATGACTTTCTTTTTCATAAGTGAAACAAATGAATATTTTTACCGTACCTCTTTATGTTTGTGCTCTTTTCTCAATGATTTTTCTAAAACTTTCGCTTCGTATTCTGCTCTTGGATGATCCTGTGAAAGAAGTCATATTTAATAAAAAAAACAACATTACTTATTTTCTCCATCAGCTACAGATGAACTCTCTGCAGGTCGATTTCCTGATAATTTCTGAGTTTTCTAACTAAATTCCAATTCACTTGGTATGTCATTCATGTTAATTGATGGTTGACTATAATTAAAAAATGTTAAATCCTGCATCTACAGGAGCAACTGCAGAACGATTTGGACAGCAATGTGCAGTGCTGTGTAGATTAAATTTAATATATGAGATATGCAGCACAACCTGCAGAAAACATGGCTCCTGATGCTTGGATTTTAGTTACCTCTATTTTTGATAAAAGTTAAATGTCATTATCTAATTTCAGTGATCCTCAGCTCATGAGGGGATTCATTTTCTGCTGTAAGTATGCAAAATACTTGGATTTGGGATCCCATAAAATAGCCAGTTGGGATGTTCCCCTAATTCTGTCCTGGACAGCATCCACAGATTCTCCGTCTGCATTGCAGGAGAAGGTGCAGGAAACACTTGGAAGTAAAAGACAGCCAAAAGACTGAGGATTCAGAATTCCCGATATGACGCATTCATAAAAGAGTCAGAATTCAAAATTATGCATTGGATGGGAAACAGAACGGAGCTGAAAAAAGTCTGAACAAGTGGAGAGGGGAAGGGTGTAAAGGCAAAGCAATCAGTGGGAGTTCCAAAGAAAATCTGATGCTTGAAAAAGGAGAAATGGAGATCAAAAGATGGCATTCATCAGTAGACATGGAATATAAAAAGGTAGGAGCGATTTAAAAAAAAAAAATGTTTTCCAAACCTTGACTGCCTCCTTCAGGAAACCAGAAAAAACCCACGAAAAACAAGAAAAAAACAAAAAAACAAATAAACAAAAATTTGATTACTAAACTGTTCCAGGTCATATTGTATTTATATATTAAATGCTACATAAAACAAACATAGGTAAAGTGGATGGTTAGACACTACCAGAGAAAACCCAGTCTATTCATATTCTATGTTAATTAACATTACTGCAAAAATTGTGTGAACCTAAAAACACCAGAAAATGAGATGCTCTGTGATTCAGCATTTCACTCAAAACCCTGACTGTTTCTGATTCCAGCTTAAGTTTCCCCCAAATCAGCAACAGAAGAATCTTAAATTCTGTGCTAAACCCGTGACTGCATTATTTATCACTGACCACCAAAACCACAGAATAAATTATATGGAATTGACAGCTGCTGGTTTGGCTGTGCAGGGCTCTGAACTCAGACACGAAGCAGACATTGGAAAGATACACTTAATCCTCTCCACTTTCATGGGTGCTAATAAGTTACCAAAAATAAAGGAGCATATAGCGTCCAGGAAATAATTCCCTATATTCTCCCCCAGTAAATAGGTATGGACCAGCACAGAAGCTGCTGGCACAGGGCACCTAAATATATTCTGGAGGAGATAAACATATTAAGGGGAGATAATTCCAGCAGAAAGGCTCTGGGGGCGAGGGGAGCAGCGGCCGTGCCAGGCTCAGCGGCTGCAGGGCGTCAAACCCAGGCAGGGCTGCTGAGGTTTGTGTTTCACGTGAGCAGAATTTGTTGTGTATCTATTTAGGACATCTAGAGATGTGACAAGGGAGGTCATACTTCTTTTAATAACAACGGCAGGGCAAGGCTGGGGGCTGGGACTGTGCTCAGCTCCGGGAAGGTGTCTCCTCGATTTTCTGTAAAGCGCCAAAATCGAAACCAAAAAGGTGGGAAGCAGCTTCTCAGCTGACTGAGGATTTTCTCTCCTTTCCTTCTAAAACTTCGTTGATTTTGCAGATCTTTTTTTTCATACAGATTTGGCCCTTTTTTGGCCCTTTTCTCCTTTATGCTCTTTAGCAGATTTAGTATAAACCTGGCTATATCTGTATTTAGTATATACCTGGTATATATAATACCAGGGATATAACTTCTTTTTTTAGCCACTGCAAAAAACTCCACCACCTCCACACCATGTCCCTCCCCATGCCTCAAGCCCACATGTCTGGCAATGCTTTTTGAGGTATTTTCCAAGTCAGAGCTTGATCCTGCATCGTTAAAGTTAATAGGAATTTTTCAGTGCTTTTTTTACAGCTATGTAACTTCATCGGCTTCAATGCACTCATTTCTGATTTACAGTGGTGTGTGATGAATGAGGTCCTTGGCTTTTGGCACCCTGACTTCAGCCCAGCAGGTCTGAGCTGTATATTCCATGCCTACACTGCTAGGTGTGACCCCACTATACAAATAATAAAAGAAAAAAAAAATCACATTTTGTGGCTATACAATTACGTTCCCATGGCAACAGGACTGGACTAGTCATGCTCTTGCTACAAAAACCTCAAATGGCCCATGTAAAGGGATTTTCCTTCCTCTTATAGGATGGAACCCTCCCAGGAACATGAGGCAAAGCCTGTAAGGTCAGGGCAACAGCAGGGAGGAAGGCAAAGAGTCAGAACTGAAGGGACAAACCTCCTCCTCTTCAAACCCAGTCAGGTCCCACCTGTAGTTGAGGCGCATCTGTTTTCTCTTCCAGTGCTCCATAAAGGTGGCAGCTGAAACAAGAGTTTAACATATAACACAGATTACCACATAACTTCATTTCTGATTTCTTTTATTCAGCAGTCAGGTCTGGCTGGGAAACACTGATGTGCCAGGAGCCAAATGTTTATCCAGGTGAGCTGAAAAAAGGGCATTTGTTACATCCACGGCTTCCTGTAGGAAGATGACTGCAATTTTTAAGGGGTCTAAGAAAGCCAGGAGCCAAACTTATTTAAACATTTGTATGTGTGACTAATGGTATTATTGGTCTTCAACTGCATATTGTTTCATCTGTGAGTCCAAAAACCCTGAATCTCATGTGTACAAAATAGGAATGATTTCACGGGCACTGATGGCAGAGTTATTCCCTCAAAGATAGCAAGATAAAGCATTTTTATATCATTATAATTACATCTACCCAGTGGTCACAATAGTGTGGTTCACACTCAAACCCCAAACACTCTTGTGAAAGCTGCATGTGGGCAGGCATGAAAGAGGAAGCCTTTAAGAGTTTTGATCATTAAAACCCTAGCCATTTTCTTTTTAATGGAGAAGGCTCAGAGGAAAAAACCTCGTTAAAGCAATTCTTGAGTCCCCATGAATGATCCCAGCCTATATCAGTCTATCTGCCCCTGAGACCAAGCGAGTTCTCAGAGGACATATTTAGATGCTGGGAATACACCAGTGTTGTATAATAAATAAGTGATTATGAAAGAGGCAAGTCTACCAAGAAATGGTGTTCCCAGGGGAGCTTCCCACAGTGAGTATTAACAGATGTGCTCAGAAATGTTCGTATCCAGAAAAAACAGAGGCAGGGAGAGGGTAACAAAGTTGAAGAGAGAGGAAAGGACACCCTCCTGACTGGAGCCAGGCTGGGGCCGTGACATTCATTCGCCTTCCAAGTGAAACTCTCATGTGGAAAAGCTACAGCTGAGCCACTCACAAGCCACGGGCTTCCTGTGGATCAGGGTGGCCAGAGCTGTGTCTGGAGAGGGTCCCTGTCTCGAGGACCTGGAACTGCCTCTCCTCTCCTGGCTGCTGGCAGTTCTCACACTGGGCAGGGGCTGAAGCTTCCAGTCACAGCCAGAGATACAGAAAATGAACAGGAGGCTGCTGGAAATCTTCTCGTGGCACTGATTTACAGCAGGGCAAAAGGAGAGGACAGTGTCTGGAATGCTGGGCTGTTTCAGGAACCCTGGGGGAAAGTGCCAAGGAGCTGGATCTCTGCTCTGCCATGAGCACCTGCACTTCCCTGTTTCAACTGTACATGAATTTAACAGGAAAAACGCAAAACTAAGCGGAGAAAGTTCCTAGTTTTCCAGCTGAAAAAGACCTTTTTGAAACAATGTTTGTTTTATATGGTATTGTACCACAACAAAACTTTATGTTGACTCCAAAGAGCTTGAGGAGTTTGACATCCCACTTCAAAAGCCTCTCAGATTTTGTGCAGGGCCCAGAACCTGGCTTCTGCCAGTCTGCCTTATTTTGCACAAGAGTGTAAAAAATGGATGAAGAGACCCATAGTTTCTTGCTGTGGAAAGGGAGGCAAACTTTTCCCTTTTGGACAAGAGGTTAATGTGCCAAGATCCACGTGGTGCTCACAATAATGGTAAATGAGGGATACCAAAGCTGACACTTGACTTTCCTTGTGGTACTTGATAATAATCTCTCAGTGCTGCACCTAAAACAAGGTTATCCCAAACACAGACCCTGGCCAAAAATTCCAATTAAATGATGTTGAATTGTACTTAAATCAGTTCAGATGAATGGTAATGTACAAACAGTTCCCTACGTACTGGAAGAGATAAAAGCTCAGGGCATATTATTAGGATGAAATATAATCCAGAATGGGTTATGCTAAATCACAACAAGGTACATAGGAGGGCTTGTGCTGCTCTCACTGCTGCTGGGAATATGTGGCCATCAAAGCTCCTTTCCCCAGAGCCCATTCCTGGAGCAGGGGGTTCCCCATCCCTGCCCCAGCAGGGAGGAGAAGCCCTCCATAACCATTCCTGAAGACATCCTCACAAAGATGTCCTGAGTGGGTTCACGTTTGGACCCAGGTGCTAGAGACATGCCCAGAAAGGGCTCAAAGCACGAGGGCAGCATCAGGATCAGGAGAAATCCCTCTCCATCACTGTTCCCTCTTCCCAGTCTCCTTGCATGATGTCTGCCTGCTGATAAACCTAATTTCATCTCAGAGCACACTCAGGAATCAATGCTGGTTTGTCCTGAAGACGCTAAAGGCCATTACACTTCCCCCCAGAGCCCTCCCCTCCACCCCAGAGTACATTAATACATTTCTTCTGTAATGTTCTAAAGTGGAAGCTGGCTCTGCAAAGATTTTCTTTTTTTTTTTTTTTTGGCAAGCTGTGCAATCCTGTTAATGAAATTTTGACATACCACGCAGCAGTTTTATGACAGATGCTTAACAATTTCATTTGCTATTCAGCTTGAGCAACTTTTTGAATTTTAGCCTCCAGTCCAGAATATAAATTTGGGTGTGACAGATTCATGGGAAACAAAAAAAAAAAGTTAAAAAAAAAAAAAAAAAAAAAAGAAAGAGAGAAGTTCTTTGTATCATTAACTGTCTGTGTATAAATATACTGCTTTATCTCCTTTGTTTCTTCCTGTTATATTTTCAATAATTAAAAGCTTAACATCAAGGCATAGATCTTCTTACCCCAGAGAGCCATGAAGACTGAGAAGAAGACAGTTGCAGGGTTATCAAACAGATGACTGGCACGGGCAGTGGCACAAGCAGAGCTCATCTTCCAGTAACTGCACGTTTTGTCACACAGGGGACACATGGTGATGTTGTTTCTCTGGTCACACATCTCCATGCTGCAACAAAGCCACGAGAGAAGGGAAAAGCACAGTCAGGATGGCTCCAGCTTCGTGCCCTGGTGATCTTTTCTCCTCTGGACAGCAGCTGTTTCTGCAGGATCATTGGATACAATCCTACACCACTGCAAGGGCTGAAATCCTCATGTCCCCTCCCTCCTTCCTTCCCCAGCTCCATTTCCATTCCAGGGAATAAGAGGGAACATTAAGAAAGCCATAAGGCTCTATGCTTTCTACTTTAAGATCTTACAGAATAAAATAAATAAAAATAAAACAAAACACTCTTAGTTTGAAATACAAGCTACAGTGATAGATAAGGTACAAGGGAAGTGCTGAACATCAAGAGACTGGAGTTCAACCAATTTATCTCCTCTGTGCTCCATCTGTGAAATAGCAACAGTGACCCTCCCTTTGACTTTCTTCAACTGTTGGAAGCACTACAAAGCAATCTTAATGAACAAAAAAAAATAATCTATTTTTTGGTACCCATTATCTGCTTTGTTATTCAGGACTGCTGCTTGTACAAACCATGTCATTTGCATCTCCAGCTGATGATGCTTGCAGGGCGAATAATACAAAATCAGAGGGTTTTAAAAATGTTTTAATACGAAACTTGCTGAAAGATTAAAAGTAGGAGGCCATCCAGATTTTGTTGATGTGATCACAGTAGCTTATTTGAGGGATGTATATTCTTGATGCATCCCTCTGTCACACAATGCCCTGCTCAGCACTCTGTGCTGGGAAGCACCAAACCCCCTCATTAGCAGAATTCTGCTGGTTTGTTTTAACATAATGATCTGAGTTTGGAAAAAACCCCAACCACCTGAGCAACTGGCCAAGAATTATTTTTAGGACATCAATGCAAACTCCCCAAGTAATATTAACAATGAATGCTAATGAGATAGAAATGGGCTGTTCTGTGCCCTTGGGAGAGCTCCGTGCCTTACTGGAAGCTGAGATCAGGGGGGCCTGTGGAGGTGGATTAATTTTAAGCACAGCTTCCAAAAGATGAAGCGTGAAGGTGGAGAGTTTTAGGAGCACACCATCCTAACAACAGCCAGTTGGCACAGATGGGAACAGGGATTGGGGTGTTGGGATGTGGGTGGCACAGGACAAGACCAGGAACAAGAAATCCCAATTTCAGCTGTGCTCAGCCTAGATATTACTTAGGAAACATTTCTAAAGTGAGCAAACTTTGAGCTTGAAGTTCCCTTCAACAACAGAATCTATTTATTCATCCATTTTACCTGGGTATGTTCTCATCCACGGTTGCACAGCCATACAGGAAAACGATAATCCCTACAATTGAAGCTGGAATGAGCATTTGTGTATAAACTCCCAGCCAGGCAAAATATAGCCCAATCTTCTCTCCAAAGTATTTTCTGAAATACATTTAGAAAAAAAGAGAAAGAAATGAGAAAGAGAGAGAGAAATGTTTCCTATTTCTTAAAATATAACGTGGCTAAAATTATGAATCACATCTGGATTAGGCATGGAGAAAGTAAGAGCTGATGACCTGTGGGAAATTTTTCTTCTCAGAGGACTCTCTTTCTCATGATGCTTGGAGTCCATCCAGAGATACAGGCACCCTGAAAACAAGTTTGTCCCACTGGCCATTTTTTCCCCCCCACTGTGTTTCTGCTATGCAAATTGGTATCTTTGGACCTTCTGTGAGTGAATCCTCATTTTCTTCAGAGAGTCTCAGGTCTTACCATGAGCAAACAAAATTAATTAAAAATATATCCCCCACAAGATTTCACGCTCTGTGGGATATATCAGCACATTCTAAACTCAGAGAAAACTTATTTTCTCCCAGCAAATTTCCCATCCTCTGGAATCCCCTGGGGGTGCACTGAGGGCAGAATCCCCCTGGGGGCACAGGGCATGAGCATCCCTGCAGAGCTCCATCTCTGCCCCGTGGAAGCTCCATGCCATGGACTGAACTCTCACCTCACCAGGTCGATGGGCTGGTACTTATAAAACACTCCATAGCTCGCCCACTCCTCACACAGGAGCTGCAAAACAGAACGGCAAGAGAAAGGGGTAAATCTCTTCCTCCAGGCAGCACTGACAGAACCAGAGGGCACAGTCTCAAACTGTGTCAAGGGAAATATGGGCTGGAGATGAGGAAGAAGTATTTCAGGAAAGAGTGATAAAGTACTGGAATGTTCTGCCTGGGGAGGCGGTGCAGTCACCATCCCTGGGTGTGTTTAAACAAAGACTGGCTGTGGCACTGGGTGCCAGGGTCTGGCTGAGGGGTTAGGGCATGGGCTGGACTCGATGACCCTGGAGGTCTCTTCCAACCCAGTGATGCTGTAATTCTGTCTCACCATGCCAGGGTTTCAGCCCAAATCATGCCAACACACAGAGCCTGCATCAAATATTAAAAGTAAGCGTGGAGGTTTGGTGTGCTCCAAGGGAGAGGTGAATTCCAGCATGTCAAAGGGCTCTTCAGCAGCCGGGCTGGTGCACACCCATGGCAGGGACAGGGACAGCAGTGCTGGGCTTGTGATCCATAGGCCCAGCCACCCTCTGGGGGGAGAACCTTTCCCTGACATCCAACCTCAGCCTCAGGCCATTTTGCTATAATTCTGCATCCAGCAAGAGGTGCTGGGCTGAGGTGCCTCAAAGGCTGCATTTAAAATTTTTTTCAGCTTTAAACCACAAGAAGCCAATGATTTCCATTCTTCCTTTTTGTCAGGATGTGGGCCAAGGAAAACAATGATCCCAATTACTGATTTGCAAAACTGAATGCCTCACTAAAATAGGTTCCTCTGAAACCTTCCACATCCTTTATTTTGTAAAATATATAAATAGTGCTTCTCAAACCTGACTTTTTTTCCCTCATTCAATTCAGAGTGAACAAGAAATTAAACTCAATGGGGAACAAAGACCAGAACCAGTATCAGTACAGGGAGGGCAACAGGATTGATCTTGTTCCTCGACCAAACAGGATGTTATTCTCTGAACTCCAGGCTATTTTATCATGGGAAACTTGACAGATGTCAAACTCCTACATGTCTCCAGTGAAATGCAGCAAAAATAAAGGGCAGACCAGAGCCTGACCACTGCCCGTGCCCATTCCTCCTGCTCACACTTGAGCACAGAGAAGTCCCAGAGCAAACAGTGTTCCTGCAGCAATTTTGGAATTCTCCTGCCAAACCATTAAAAGAGAATTTCCAAGTTGTATTTATACAAATGGTCTGACTCATTAAAAAAACAAAAAACCAAAGCAGCTTCTCAGCTTTTACAGAAATATGACGTAAAAATGTAAGTGGGCTGTGGGTTTTCCCCTCTGCAACCCAAAATCACTCATCATTATTAATTTCCTTACAACAGTAAGGGCACGAACTGAAACTTAACAGCAGACCTTTATTAAACAGCATAATTCTTGCGAATTTTATTTTTATTTTGCTTTAGGTTTCTTTCAACCACATTTTCCAAAGGTTTAAGGCCACCTGCGTGTTCTGGGGAGCAATGATTTGGGACACCCCAACATCCATGTGCAGCAGTAGCTAAGCCTCTTCCTTTTATATATATACTTAAATTTAATCTTTAAAACTAAGTGTATGCTGGAAATTAGATTCCTTTTCTGTGATCTAAGCTGGTAAGGCATAACAGGAAAACACTAAGCTGAGGAGATTTTGCATCAGTGCCATGTTTTAGTTTTGTGCAACTCGAAACCAGATTTGTGCCTAAAGAACAAATGAATTATCTCATTTATCCTGACATTTATCAGCCTGATATTCAAAGCACAGCTTCAAAGACACGATTAGAGGAGATCAGCACACTAGACCTAAATATTTACTTAATTTCTAGGCCTCAAATCTTTAATTTTCTTGTTAAAAAAGACACAGGCCTGGCCTAGGACTGGATAAGATTAAAGAAAGCTTCAAGAAACCAGAAGAGACATGCCAAAACACACCACAAGATTATTTGATGGAACTGAAAGTCAACAGCCAAGCTAAACACTTCCAAACACACAATGAGCTTGTGAAAATAGTGGATTTGTGAGGTTTGAGATGTTAGTAATGGAGAAGATAATCTGGACACTTTCAGAAAACACGGACTTTCATCCTATTTTTAGTTGAGGGATGTGTTGCTTAATAATGAAAAGACAGATGTGTGGTATTTTTAACACAAATCAATAGAGGGAGGGAAATAATGTTCACTGCCTTTTGATGAGCCATTTGCACCTGAAGGACAATTTTGGGAACCTATTTTTATATATATACAGCCTGAAGGTCTTTAAATCTGTTTTTCCTATGACCTGAATGTTCAGAACATTTATTTGGAGTGAACTAAAAAAAAAAAAAAAAAAAAAAAAGAAAAAGAAAGAAACAGGGAAGGCAAAGTTTCAGGTTTGAAAGCCCAGAATATACAGCACACAAATTTAGTAGCTCCTCCTGAGAGAACTGGTTGTCACTCTCCACTTCAGTTTTTGTCTGATGCACAGACAAAAGCCACCCTTCTTTGGGGAAGTGTGATGGGGAGGATGCAGTCACTGAGCTTTGCATTTAAGAAATCAGCATTTCCACAAAGTGTGGAAAATTTGGTTTGTGCTCATACTTCCTTGCTATAAAGTACTACTTCCTACTTCCTTAGGAAAAATACTTCCTTAGGATAATTCCTACTTGCTTAACCACAGTGAACAAATGTCTTTCACTACAGAGATAATAAAACCACGATTTAAAGCATTAACTTCAGCAAAAAGTGATGCAATGCCTCAGTGTACATCCACAGGACAGCTTCTGCTGCAAAAGATGCATTAAAATATTGTTGAGGACCTCTTATTCCTGATAAATATTCAATGTTTTTCTTTCCCAATCACTTTTATGCTTATGTTTTCAACTGCTTCTGCCTCCCACTCCTCCAGTTCTGATCCTCATGCCATGGAATGAAGCAGGATTTATGCCCAATACTGATACCAGAATATGACTGAGCATACTCTCACCAGAGCTGGCCTGAAATGACATCATCTGAACTTTAGGAGGAGTTACATGTCAATATTCTTACCAGTGTGGCATGAAATGTATCATTACTGAGATGGGTACTTTATACATATCCACACTACATTCCACATTTGGGCAAGTTTAAATGCTGGAAAGCACTTTCCTTCCTTAAACTGCTTGGCACTTAGTGCCTTTCTGCAGCATTTTCTGTGGGATCCTGGCAAAACCAGCCAGATTCCAACAGGTGACTCCTTAGGCTGGGATTCTCGTGGATGTGTTAAACTCCCCTGTGCATCAACTTACTTTTCTGTCGTTGGGCTCCACGTTTTCACCTTCATAGTCACCCTTTAAAGAGAGAGAAAATCTGCGTCATCCAGCGGGCCGTGCCAAGAGCTGCTCTGCATCCTGCATACCCACGTCTCCCACTCACTTAATGCATCAAAACCAGAAAAAGCAATCTCTAAAATAATGCTGTATTTTAGGAGCCCATTTGTCACGGCACACTTTGTCTTCTGTCGTCGGGCACATTAGGACAGAGCAATAGTGTCTGTCACGGGGGGAGAGGGAATGAATAAGTGATAAAGGTGGCCTGAAAATGTCAAGGGAAAGGATGCAGTATTGCCATGGTATTTGGGGTTCAGCTCAGCCTGCTGGAAAGAGAAGAAACCAGCTGAGAGAGCTGCTCCCCCACCAGACTCTCCAAACACTCAGGGCTGATTAGATGTGAGGTTTTAATTTGGAGCTATTTTTTGAGTAAACTAAGACAGTAAATAACTTCTATACAAGACTATCAGCTGCTGTCCAAAGATGTGAGGCAAGAACAGGAAGAGAAGTTTATTTAACCTTTCTTTCTCCATTTCTACACAGCACTGGTGTAGTTTGAGAGCCCTGACATGTATGACAAACATCAGACAGACAAAGAGGCTGCTCTGCTCTTGGGTGCTCCAAGATAAAACTCTCACAGTCCTGTGTAAAACCAGTGTGATTGTGGAGAGCAGAAAACCAACAAGACACACTTCACCCTCAAAGCCCATGCTGGAAAACCAGCACTGGGCTCAACAGCCCTGGGACACTCACACCCAGCTCAGGAGTGAGCAGCATGACTCCAGTCCCTCTGACATCTGCCAAGCTTCTCTGCAGGCTAAGAGCATGTGTTGGTCAGTTCTAGTTGCACCCTGAACCCTTCTGAAAAATCAGAAGGACACCAGCAGCCAGCTGAGTGCACTTTTGACGGGATGGGGGTCCCTGGCCTGTCTGGAGTGCCACCAGAATCCTCACTGACCCTCTCCATGAGCACCACAGCTGAACACACTCTTGACATCTCACTGGGCTGCTCAGAAGCAGATTTCATCAGTAGGAAGGTCTGCAGTCACTTCCAACCCCATGGAATATGTGACATCAGATCCTTGCTTATGGTTTTTCCTGGTTGCATGGACACACAGCTTCTGACTCCTCCGCAGGGAGCTGTGGCCAAGGCAACCAGCTACTAACCCTGGGAATGAATGTGTTTCCTGGCACTGGTGCCAGGGATCTTGGGGGCAGAAGGTGAGGAAACAACAGAAGAATTTCATTAGCTAAAACACTGTAACAACTCTTCTAATATTATGTTTAAATTTATGATCATCAGACATAGAACCGAGGTGGGGAATTCCTTAAAAGCAAGCAGAGGAGTGGAAACAACCTGCAGAAGTTACTGCAGTCATGACACAAGTGAGAAGAAAGTCAGTCATGCTTGGGATGATGCCACCAGCACGTCACACATGAGGGATTTCTTGGTGACAGGCAGCAGACATGTAAAATATATTGTGAGATCACTTACGTCATGCAGAGGATATGCAGCGCTATAAACTCCATTGGCAAGCAGGCTGGTGATCCCTTGAAAAATAAAGACATAATAGTTATTTGTAATTTCAAGATTAGACAGCTTCACTTCATCATCCTTCCTGGAGATTTCCCTCAAAATAACAGCCATTTGATCAGATAATGATTTTGCTGCCATCTCATTCCTTTCCATGTAGTTTCATTTTTAATCATATAGGTTATTATACATGACTCATTTTATGAAATGGAAAACCGCAGAGAGCAAGAGGAAGTCATATATATTTGAGAATCAAGAATTAGAAGCCAATGACTTGAAATTAGTCATTAAAATAAATTACATTTTCTGAAAAGTCAGTTTGATTTAAGGGCAAGCCTGAAGATTTGAAAGTGCAGCAGAAGGCTGGATCACAAGGAGAATATGGCTGGAATTGATGGCATAGGGAAACCCACATCCACACGCATCACCCACGCAAAGTTTTGAATTCAGGTTTCAGATGGATCAGAGAAATCGTAGGGAAAGCCTTTGCAAAGACCTTGGCGTAATACTTACCATATTTACCACATTTTCGTCTTTTATTTAAAAGGGCAGTTTCCTTCTTTCTTCCCTCTCCTTTCCCTGTTTACACAGCCGTTTATTAGTGACATGCATGAGGCTAAAAGCAATTGGTGCTTCATCTATGACACGTCTGTGGCACAAGGGAGGAGTCCTGCCTTTCCCGGGGTGCTGGTGCTCCTTAACTGGGGCCAGAGGGAGGAGCTGGGGGGAAGTCTGGAGGAGCACTGCACCATTCCCAAAGGTGGCTGGACCTGGGCCTTTGGTGGGCTGTAGTTCATTAATTCCCTAATGTCCTCTCCTCCTGCAGCTGCTGGCTTTAATAGAGCTGCTTCCAATTCTGTTCACCACGTCCGGAGGTGGCGTGTCACCCATGAACATACATTTGGGGATGGAATGAACCAGTTTTGGGTGCTGAGTCAGAGCTAAGACAAGCACTTGTCTTTGTGCAGGGCAATGGTGATAAATGCCAACTGGAAAAAAAAAAATATCTATAACTCTGGCCACTGGCGTTGGCGAGGATTTGAAAAGACTTAAAAAAAGAAAAGAAAAATGAGGTGCTCCAGTGTGCTCCATGCTGCCTGTCAGCTGATGGCTAGAAAAGAGTGTGGGACTGGGTTTGAAGGAGCAGCAACTATGAACCAGGAACCAGCTCACTGTAGAGTCATTTTTGATTGCTCTTGAAATGAGGATTGTTCAAGTTCATTAACATTTTCGAGATACTAATCACCTGCTGGAGGAGCAGCTCCAGGAGTGCTCAGTATCTTGCGGTATCATTAATTTTCAAAGCCCTATTTAAGATTATACAGGTCTATGAATTGTCTGCAAATGTTTCCACACTCCTGGCAGAAACAACCGGTGAGCAGATAAATTATTTTTCTAGGGCTGTGAGAAGAGCTACACAGTCCCCCTCTACTACAGATCTGGATTTAACAGTGAAGCCAGATTCACATTTTTACAAAATTTTCCTCATACATAACAAAGGCTGCAATGTTCCCCTGGGCAGCTGCTTTTTTCCTGCTGGGCAGCAGTGCTGCAGCATTATCTGTGTTTGTTTAAATCTGTTTGCCACCTCTGCTGGGTTGTAACCCAGCATTCCAGCACTGGAACACAAAGGAGCTGATTGAGTTATGCTGGGCTGGCCTGATGGCATTTTTATTAGCAATACTGTGTGGCCTTGCCAATCTCAGGTAGAAGAATCATCCAGGAATCCTAACACTCTACCATCCATTAGTGTCTTCCCTATTCAACTAATCCCTACTGTGTTTCTCATCTTCTGGAGAAAAAAAAAAAATTAAAAAAAATCAACTGAGAAACCAACTCCAAGGCAAGAATTCAAACTGAGCTGAGCTGAGTGACCTTCCCCTTTCAAGAGTCCAAAGATGTAATTTCCAGTGAAAATGATCCAGCACCAGACTTGAAAAGGGTCTTGAAAGTCACAGAATAATTTGGATTTCCCATGCTACAGAGAACAGCACTTCTGTTAATACTGGCTGCACACCAAATTTTAGTGTATATAAGGAGTCAACAATCGTGCATTGTATGTTGTTACTTCAACACAAAAGTCAAAGCATGGAAATAATTTGTGGCGTAATTGTTCTTCTATTATTTGATGTCTTTCTAAGCAGCTGATGGGTCAATATTGAACAGAACTACCTGTAAATCAAGTTCCTATTGTTTTATTTAACTGTTTGGAGGCAAATAAACGCCATAACAGATTTCAACAGTTACCAAACATTTCTTTCCATGTTCACGTACTTTTCTCACTTTGTTTGGGAATGCACCCTTCCACCTTATTTTTCTGGATTTACCATTAACTATTTGTTAACTTTGGTCCCACAGTCAAATGTATATCTGTGTAACATGCATAAAATAAAGTATGCAACAACTGAGCAGGACCAGCTGCCAACAAATCTTTAAGGTGGCCTGATTTGCAATTCATCTTTATTAGGAGCTTATTTCTTACAGCACAAACCCTAGGGCTGAAATTCTAAAACTCTTGGTTGTGGTAGTACAAACTTCACATCCCCTGGCTTGCAGCACCGGCTCTGAGGGCTGAGGTGCCCACTTCCAGCCCAGTTCCTGTTCCAGGGGGTTCATCTCAGTTCCACTCAGGACAGTCATCAGTCCAGACCATTCCTCTCAAGCCACTATAAAATGTGAAACTCCTGCTTGAACGAAATGGGCCAAGCCACAGACTTTCACTGCAGTTATTGGATTTCATGGAAATACCCTCATCTGTTTCAGGGGGTGCAGAATACAGAGCACATCTCATCTGCTGGTTTATGTCACCATCCATCCTAAGCCACATCTGCAGGGGCTGTATGCTCACTTACCATTTAATTTAGAGTTTAATCTATAAATTCACATTTGAAAAAATGTCAAACAGCTGCATAAATTGAATCAAATTTCCAAATAAAACAATTATATCCACGTACATCAAATTAGAGAGCAGGGGGAAAACCTAAACTCCACAGCCATTTACAACATGCAATTATTTTCAATACCTGGAGAAGATATTGATCTTAAAGCTAAATAAAGTTCCTTACCCATGCTATATTTTGCTTTGGTACAGGTCGTTCTTTTCAATATTTCATAAACCTACAGAAGCAAAAGGAAAGGGTTATTTCAGACACGGCCAGTGAAAAGCACAATCTTTTTGTGTACAGCTCAAATATTGGCCAAACCAAGCTGTCGATGAAGTCATCATTCTTTAATAAAAGTCATGGTATTCAGGAGAGCGGGGCTCGCAGCTCTCCGTGCAGTGCTTGCTGTACAGGAGAGAAAAGCTTAACTAAATAGTCAGCTACCAGGAGAATTGGTGGGGGCAAACAGGGTTACAGCTGCCCCCTGGCATAACAGAAATGCCATTTTTGCTGGAGTTAGCCATCGATCAAAGCTCAGGGGCGTTCTTCCACCCGGAGCAGCTCTCCCCTGGGCTCCGAGGGTGCAGGCTGGCTCCATCCCGGGAGCTGAGCAGAGCTCGGGGCTCAGGGCACACACAGCACACAGCCCTTTATCAGACTGGACTAACGCAGGCTGACCTTAACATCTCTGAGCCTGCCTGACCTCGGTGGCAAAACAGATGTATTTATTTTGGGATTTATTGCATTTATTGTCGAGTAACCTTTGCACAGCTCAGCAGGCTGCCCGCGAGGTTCAGCTTTCGGCCGCTCCCGGGCAGCGATGCTCTCCGGCAAGGCGAGCAGGCAGCGCAGGGAAACCTGGAGCAAAGGCACCTCCTGCCCACTGCCTGGCCTGTCCGGGGAGCTGGGGACTGTTTCCCAGCTCCCTAATCCGTGTGCTAACTTGACTCTTGCCCAATTCACTGGAGGAAGCAAGTGAGGGCATCCGGGGCAAGTCCCACAGCTCATCCGTCTGTCGTCTTGTAACCCCAGTGAATTAAAGGGCTGTCACAGAGAGATTTCCAGTTATATAATATATTTTTTTTATTTTCTTTTTTAATAACTAAAAGGTCTTTGGCTTAGTTTCTATTCATCAAAGACTCACGGGTAGTGACTAGATTCCTGTTCATTTTGCAGTAGGCGGAAGGGTCAATATTTGCACTGTGGTTCAAAAATACATATGAGAAAGGCAGGGGAGAACTTTAAGAAAGAAGAATACAAACAGCAATGCACACAGAATAAAATGATGTTGAGAAACATTCAATATGTTCTTCATTACTGGGTGATTTGCAGGGATTTCACACAAAGCAGCACAGCACCAGCATTATTCTTATATGCCCAGTGTTCCTTCAGTTGTTTAAAAAACCCTTTTGCCTCCTTTTCTTCTCAGCCTCTGCTCTGAGCTCCTCTTTCAGCCCATTTTCCAGTCAGTCTTGCTCACCCTCTTGTCACATGGAGCCATTTTGTCTTGCTGCCTTGCTCAGCATGTCAAGAATTTTAACTCTTCATTTGTTGAGTTCCTTGTACTTACAAGATTTTTTCCCTATTCATCTGGACATACAAAAGAAAGCCTACAAACAAAACCCAGGCTTATTTTCCTTTTTTTTTTTTTTTTTTCCCCAGTCTCCAGTTAAATGTTTTATTTGCAAATAAACCAAATCAATATTTGCCTTTTTCTTCCTCATTTCTGTGCTCCTGCATCTGCCTCCCCTGGTGCAGCTCCCCTCGCCCCCATGACCAGTGCTCACATCAAACCCCTGCTCTTCAGGGAACTACACTGTGGAACAAGCTGGAATTTCAGAGCAGGAAAGGGAAGCTGGATATCTTACACCCCTTATCACCACAGCAATGAAAGGCAGCTATGACTGGGATATAAGCTCTTCTGGAAACCACTTGGCATCCCAAAAGGCTGAAGTTAAATATGAGATAACAGCATGCTGGCAGCCACATTCCAAGGCACCAGTCAGGAGCAGTGGAATGGGGCAAAGAGTCCCTGTTATCCTCTGAAATGGGCTGCAGCCAGGGCTGCTTGGCACAGCCCTGGATGACACACGAGCTGGCCTTTCAGTTCCTCCTTTGGTGGCTATAAATGGGGCTACACATTCTTCCCCAACTCTATTTCATATTCTGTAAGTCAGATAAAAGCCATCAACCTCAACATTTTCCATACCATTACAGAGATTTTCCCCCACAAACTGTAAATAATATTCTCTGTAAATACCTGACTGTTCTGTTGGAATTTGTTTTGGGATATTTAGCAGCTTTTTGCAAAAAGAACAACGTATAGTTACAAAAAGTAAAGCCACTCATGGGTGCAGGCTGCTGGTGGGCAGAATGAGTGGTAAAATATAAATATTCCCAGCTGGTTATATCTCTACTAAGAAAATTGCCCATGAACTAGAAAGAAGATCCAAATTATTTTCCAAAAGGCAGCAACCTGTAAGCATCAAACTCTACTCAGTACTAAATCTGGGATTGTTTATAATTTCAGTACCTGATGGCACAGGAGATCCTTGGCATTTGGTTAAGAAAGATATACTTGAACAGGTACTGGACAAAAGCTGTTAACACCACACTGAGGCAATAGCCACCATAAATTATTTATAGGCAGTACTTACTATAGTGCTTCTTGTTTTACTGTCGAAGAAGGAATCTTTGTCAGACAAATCAAATCTGTTAAAAGATTAGAAGGAAGCCCATTAGGTCAAGGAAAAAAAAAAAGTCAGTAATTTCCTGTTCTTGTTGACCCCTTCAATATTTTCATTTCTCCTGGGGATCTCTCAGAGCTCACATTAAAGAACAGCTTGTAGAAAACCTGTTAAAAAGCAAGTCCAACCCAACTCCCAAAGTTTAAAGAGGCTGCTTATACATTTCAGTGGATTTATGTCTTTATAGGTTTTTCAGCACAAAAGAGAGTGTTGATGTTCATTTAAGTTGAATCCCTGTGATCCCTCCTGGAGCCTGACCTGGAGTAGAGCCCAGCCAGAGCACAAGGACAAAGCAGGGATTTATTCAAAGGCCTCCCTGGGCACACCTGGGCAGCACCAGAGCCCAGCTGGGCACAGCCAAGGGGAACCCAAAATGGGCACAAAATGGATGACAGATCACGAGGGCTCACACTTTGATAAGTTCTGGTCCATTGGCATATTGGAGTTAATTGTCCAATTACAGCTTCAGGCTATGAAGCTCCATCCTCTTGGTTTTTAATTTTCACTTCACCATTGTTTTTATTCTTGGGCCTGAAAGTTGTCCTTGGTCCCAAGCTAGAGAAGGAATTGTTTTGTCTGCCTTCTCTGTGAGGAGAGCTTACCAACAGTTAATATGAAATCCAGAACTACCCACTAAAACAGCACAGAATCTAAAAAATATAAAAGCTTAAACTTAAGGCATTACCTAACCACTGCTGGCCTTGAATTTCCCCTCATAATCTTTAATTTTCCCTGTGAGGCTGCTGTTTCCTCCCTCATTCAGCAGAGACACAGGTGGTGTCACAGGAAAAGCCACCTGCCAACAGTGTGAGGCCATCCATGTCCACACTCAGGAGCATCTTTGGGACCTTCTCTAAACCTCCAGGAACACCCTACACTCAGCAAGCACACAAACACATTTCCTGCAAGCCCCAGGACAGCCAAGCTGTCACACACACTGGCTGGCCTGAGCCCACCAGTGCTCTGCATCTCTGGATGAGCCTCTGAAAACCCCATGGGCAGGGAAGAGGTCCTGCCCTAGGACTGCTGCTTGTTCCAGCTGGCACATCCATAAACATGGCCTTCGAAGCAGCTCCTCTGGGATGCTGGCCAGGGAAGAGCAGCAGCACAACAATCCAGGGCAGGAGAAGCTTTGGCTGGGCTCTGCCTCCTGGTTTTTTCCCTACACCCACATTTACAGCTGTTCTTGCTGATCTGGGATCGATGGCAAAGCCACCTCTGACTTCACAGCACTTCAAAGGCAAGACCTGGTTGGCACTACCTGTGTCAGCTGCCCACACCAGATATATGAAATTATTCTGAAATTTATCAACCCACATCTCTGGCTACAAGTTTTAATGAGCATTTTATTTAATGTGGAGAAGAGACTGTTATAAACCACATTATAAATCCTCTTTTGGCAGCCTAACAAGGGAAGTCTATGGTTATACAGATGCACATTATGTGCCACAACAGCAGCTAAAACACACAGAGATTTCTCTGCAAAGACTCATTCCTCAACAGTGAGCCAAAGAAATCCCCCAAAAAATACATTTCCTGCAAAATGAGAATATACTTGGCAGCAATGCCCACCAAAGCGTTGGTGTTCATGTTTCCTTTCCCCCTCTGGTGCCTGAGCTGCTGTCAGAGAGGCTGAAACCTGTGGACATGGACATTAGGGAAGGCTTTCACTTACAAGTGTTGCTTTTCTCTGGAGAAGGGGTAGGAGAGGCGCTTCACTGTCTGAGGTTTGTGTTCTGCCACTTTGGGCTGGATGGGCTCTGTTATTTTTTGAATCACAGAATTAATCTTTTTCAGGAGGCCATGGGTCTGGTTAATCTGATACATCTGAGGGGGCAAAGAGAAAAAAAACCAAAACAAAACAATAAAACTTTACTGCTTTTTGGCTATCCATAGGTCAGAGTGAACTGTAAGGAATAAACCTGCAATTAGATAAATATATCACAATAAACTATCGAGGAGTGTGGTTTACATTCTTGAAATCACCCAGAAAGAAAGGGATGGGAAAGTCAAACAAAGGGTTAGGGAACCACAGGATCGCAACAGACCTTTTTATCTAATTGTGCTTCTGATTAAAATCCCTGGTAAGTGAGGCAATAATGGGGATTAATATGAAATCCAAACCAAAAGTGTGGTTTTAGTGTTGTAATAAATGATGCTGGGCTTGGAGACTGTCTCTTGCTCCATTATGGACTTCCCTGAGCAGTCTGGGACCCGCACTTAGTCCGTGTTTAAATATTAATCCATCTCTGAGCTGTGCTCACTGAGCAGGTAGCTATCTATCCATCTATCCATTTATCTATCACGGGTGATTTAGAATTGATGAAAATACACTGTCATTCCTTTAATGATATTTCAAATATTCTGAAAGGTAATTTATTTTGTGGTAGAGTGGCTCCAGCTCCTGCAAACGTGACTGACTGTGTATATGAACAGTCACTAAACCCAGTGAGACAAATTCTTATCCTTGTGTTCATTTTTAGCAGTCTTCAGGTGAGAAAAAAATGTCCAAAAGGCACACAGTAATTTCACCATCAATTGAAACCTCTTGTTTTAAAACATACTGAGGATGAATTCACTCTCATCATGTACAGACAGTGGTTGCAGCCAGAAATTCTTTATTTCCATTCCTCCTTCCACTTTTTCCCTCTGCTGTCCCAAGCAAGTACATTTGTGACTTTTATTTCTGGTGCACAGCAGTTAATTGTTTGTAATTATGCAGAAAAATCTGCATTTGTAAGGTGCTCTGAGAGGAACATGTATTTAAACTGTGCCTTCATGAGGAGAACAAGAAAATCAGGACTCACCTTTTTTGTGGGCATCTTCAGCTTAAGGAATTCTGCTTCTCGACACAATACATTCCATGGTGCATGTATTTTTACAAATCCAATCCCATGGATCTTAGTCTTAAAAAAAAAAAAAATATCAGGGGAAAATGTGATGAGAGGAAATTAAATACATTACCCCTCGTGATTCATACATATTAAAGGAACAAACAGTCCATTAGGGCCAACATGATAAATCTCATTTGTTTGAGAGAGTTGGTTTCTAACAACAGGACAATCACTGAACACCTCACTGTGCTGAGCTGCTCTAGAACATGACTCAAAAAATTCTATGGTCTCCCAGAGCAATTACCACAAGGTTAAACAGATAAAAACTGTTTGGGAAATAAAAGCTAATGACTGTGGACACAAATACAGGCTAAGCCAGTTAAATTTGAAGCAGAGGCATCCAGCCAAAGTGGTGTGATTTGATGAGTGTGTTGTAATTCCTGGGGCTGAGAGAGACCCTGCTGCTCAGGAGGAGCAGCCTCAGAATCAAATGTGAGAATCTCCATAAAGCATCATAATTGGGAAAACAGGTAGGAAGAACTTCAGCAAACAAAGCAAAAGGTGGGAAGAAGTGAATGGCAATATTAGTGGATTGCCTGGAGCCCAGTGGCTCTCTGAGCTGTGTTCTAGAGGGCCAGACATGATGTCTGCTCCTGGCACTCCCATGTACACCCGTGTTTGCTCCCCCTGGAGCAGCCCTTCCAAAGGCACTGGGCAAATGATGACACCCAACGAGGAGGCATTCAGCAAACAGAAGAGAAATGAACCTTAATGAATCTTTCTAATCTTGCTGATGCACCAACTCGGTTATTGTAATAACTACCTTTCACACAGCTCACTGTGTATTCTCACTGGCTTTCCAGAAACAGGTTGCTCAGAGGACCATGGAATGGTTTGTGTTAGAAGGGAGCTTAGGGATTGTCCAGTTCTGGCACTCCTGCCATGGACAGACCAGGCTGCCCCAAGCCCTGTCCAACCTGGCCTTGTTTTAATCAGTTATTTGTGGACATCAAGCCACTGACCACAACTCTTTGTGTGTGGCCATCCAGCCATTTCACTGAAGAGAGCTTAAGTGATTTATTAAACGCCATCTGTTTCAGAAACCTTTGCCCTTTTTGGAATCACTGAGATCTCCAGTGCAGCTCTGTAGCTTTTCAGGCCCCAGTGGTTGCAGATCTTTCCCCCTACATGGACATGCTGGCTGTGGAAGCTGATGTAAATCCCCGAGTCTTGCTTTCATCTCTACACTTTCATCTCATGTGGTTTGGTGTCTTGCAGTGAAAGGACAGGGTTCCCTCTCTTTTACAGTGTCCTGGCTTGACCCCTGAGCTCTTCTGCATCATTTGAAATCATATTACATGTCATAGGTAGGACCTCCCATCTGGCAAAGGATTGAAATATCTATGATCTGGCGCAGGCAAACTCCCTGTTTGCCACAGAAACCTGCAAGCTGGACAGAAAGCAAGTCTGATTTTCACTGGGAGACAGAGAGGGGAAAGGTTTTGGGGTTTTCTTGCATTGTACCGTGTTAAGCATATATAGTACATACACATAATATATAAAAGACATAAATGTCTGTAATTTGTGAGTAATAGGTGACGGATTTATTTTTTCACTGTCTGTTTCCAGGTCAAAATGTTTATCTCAGCTTTTAGATCCTGTAAATAAAACCAGCATAAATGTTTACCCTCTCTCTCAGGAGTCTGAGGTACATTGGTTGGGTCAGATGATTGTAGCAGCTTTCTTTGAAATTAATACTGCTGTGTCTATTTCTACTAATCACACACTGGCAGCACTTCACATACATCATTTTTTACACAGTCTAATGGGATTTTAATAGAATATCCTGTTTTCAGGGTGCAGGTGGAAGATGTTACAAGCTGTACTGTTCACGACTAAGAATGGAAAGAGCAAACTGTAACACAGACCCATGTGCTCCAGCAGGAGTGTGCACCAGAGCCTCCCGAACAAATTTAATTCTCCTCAAGCTTACATTGGGGAATAAAGATGACACTGCCTGTATCTGACTGGTTTTTTCCTCATAGCTGGAATTACCAGTGGATCCAAACCACTGCATACTGTGAACCCACCAAACTGGGATCAGTGTTCAGAGCAATTTAAGCCTCACTTCCAGAGAGCACAACACAGCTGTGTTGCAACGGTGAGTGTGCCATAAATCCTGGCCAAGAAAAATCAGGAACTTCACCTCATGCAGCGTTTACAACACCATGGCACACTCCTGTGCAGACAACTAAACCAGTGGGTGAGGATGGCACTGACTGCCAGAACTGCAATCAAATCCTGCAAGAGCTGGGCTTGTGCAACAACGGTGATCACAGCCAGGTCCACAGGCACAGCTCAGCATCCCCCGGGACCTGGCCTCTCTATCTTTAACCCTTGCCAGGGGATCCTCACATCTTCATCACGTTCCAGCTCCAGCCCAGCCTCCACCAGGTTCCCTTCGTACTCCTCCCTGCGGAACCTCTTGTCATCCTCGTGGTAATCCAGGTGAGGCTCGCTGTCCCCCATCTCCAGCTGCACCCCTTTCCCGGGCAGGGGCTGCTCCTGCCGGCTGCTGCGGACACTGGCATCGTTCTGCTGAGCTCTCCTGGACAGAGCCTTCCCGGCAGAGGACTTCTTGTAGTGGTAAACCAGGATGTAGTCCACCTTCCTCTTGCCATCTCTGAAGTAGAGCCCGTACTTGCAGTCAGCATCTGGGTTTTTGGATAGGGAATTTAATAACTGGAAGAGGGGAATGGGGGTGTGGAGAGAAGGAGAGAGAAGAATAATGAATGCACAGCCCAACACAAGCACCTGGCAGACCATCCTCTCCTACCAAGGCTCCTTTTGCCTGGAGCACACAATGCCCTCTCTCCAGACAGCCAGCAGATGGGAGGGGTCCTCCCCATGCTACTTACTCCAAACATTTTTGCAAGTTAACACCTTTAATTTTACTGATAGCCAGCTGGGATTTTATTGGCCAGAAATAAATAGATTGCATGACTGGGATTTAATCTAATCACCAGCACACTGGTTCATAAGTCAGCTACTTGCTGGGTTTGGTTTTCTCCTTCGGGGGTTAATCACCACTAAGATCATCTGTCCTTTTCCACCCATGACATCTGCAATGCTGCAATTCTGACAAATAGATTAATATCATGTGGAAGCATTTCTCACTTCTCTTATCTATCATTGCAAGTCCATATCATCTGAGAAAGAGATCATCTTAGATACAGACTGAAGGGAGCCAGCTGGTCCTGCAGCACGGCCAAAAACGCGATGGAAAGCAGCCAGGGAAGTGGGGTCACTGCCTATTGAGTTCACCACTTCTTTTTCCCACTTATAAAACCTATGTCACTATGCAATGTGATGGTGGCAATGGCTTTATTCCCAGCCTGAGTTAATGCTGGGTAAGTGTTGCAAGATACATGAAAGGTAGGGCTTAAAATGCAATTTCATTTCCAAGCATTTATCTGAAAACAGAGGGCAACAGTAGAAACAAACAAACAAACAAAAGGTACTAACAAACAATTTATTCCTACGTTTCTAACACCTCTCATACATACTACCCTTCTACCAATTGGAGATTCTACCACAATTCTACCCTTGGAGATCCACATACTATTAAAAAAAAAAAAAGAAAAAAAAAAAAAAAAAAAAAAAAAAAAAAAAAAAAAAAAAAGGAAAAAATTCACTAGTAACTGGCAATTTTTTTACAAAAAAACCCCCATCACATGAATGGCTTTTCAGTGACCAGGGATCTTTTCCAGCTGTTAAGTTTAATGAAGAATGTCCATCCTTCATGGAGGGAAAAGGACTTGTGCTCCAAAAGAGAGCAATTGGTAATCAGTTGCAAAATGCTAAAATCTATTCGGGATGTGTACACCTGCTGATTTCATACTTAAAACACTAAATGTAAGTTATTTTCTATAGCCTTTGCTATCTGCTTCTCTCTCCTTTAGGATCTCATCCCTCTTTTCCATTTAACTTAAGCCCTTTACAGCAAGTTAATAAATATACAATAAAATAATACAGCATTTGGAGCCACCATGGAGTTCACTCATTGTCCTCCTGCCTCTATTCCCCGTTCCATGAAAACAGGGGAGGTTGTTTAGCCATGTCAAACTCTTCAGGGCACAGTCTGCCAATGTTTGTGCCCTACCTAAATATTCTCATTTAGTTCATAAGCATAACTTTGATATAAAAGACCATTAATAGCTATTACTTTTCAATTACTTTATGATTAATGGCACGCACCTGTGAATTCAGAAGATTTTTTTTAAAGCAAACTGGCAGTCTGCTTGTGGCAGGCAACTCACTTATGCAGAAACAAAGTATTAACAAATGGCAACTAACTGGATTGTGTTTAATTTTTTTAAAGACGTGTTGATCTTACTAATTAATTAAACAGCAGTTTCTGAGAAACCTGGCTGAGCCACCACTGTGGCTACTAATGCCTCAACAAATTCATTTGTATGTGAGAACAACTATATCCCACAGCAAACAGGAAGCAGCCAAAAAACTCAGTTCTGTTTTAAAGAAATTACTGGTCAGATTATTTTACAGATGGGATATAAATGTGAAAAGGGACTCATGGGCCAGATGTTCTCCTGCAGTGCTGCTCTGCTTAAATGGAGTTGCATTGACTTAGACCATGTAAAGCTCATGTCTCTTCAGCTGTGAATGAGACAGAAAAGGCATTTCAGTTTCACCACAGCAGAAGGATTTTAGCATCCTGACAGAATCATTCCTCCATGCTCCCTCCTAATTTTAATCACAGGCACAATAAATCACACGTTGCTTTTTCTGGTACCTCTCCCCAGCGAATCTGTTGTACAGCCCACTCCACCTTAATAAACTTCTTTTTATGTTTAAATTACATAACCAAGTCGTAATCATGCTGGGTATTCATATTACTAATTTCCTTTAAAATCTGTGTTAAAGAATTTAACCAAGGAGCAACTAACGACACTGGAAATCTAATCTCTATTGTGTGCTGCAGAAGATCAGTTTAACGTTACCTATGTTAACAATGGCTTTTGCATGAAATTTTAGACGTTGTCTTCTGTTCTTCTCTACACTGGCAAGAAGGTGTAAAGGTTGGCACAGCCTTATTGCCAGATTCTTTATTCTGAGAAGAGTCAGCCACAAAAATAAAAAAAAAATAAATTCCGAAGTCCTCATCCTAAAATATATATTCACAAAACCATATCTGTCCTTTTCATTAGTTTAATCATATGTCAGTATTAAAAATGAGCCAATCTAAGCCAAACCAAATCAATGCTACAGGTTAAACCAGGTTCCCTTTCTCACACATCCAAGAACAACTCCCCACGACACCAGCACGGACTGCGCCCGGTGGCAACCCTTCCCAGCACCTTGGAAAAACGGAGGGAGAGGATTCCAGAGGCATCCTGGGGGAGGGGAAGGATGAGAAATAAGGTGAGGGGCCCAGAGCAGCGTGCCTGCTGTGAGCCAGCAGGCTGTGGGTGCTCACCGTGCTCTCGTGCTGGTCGTAGCCGATGTCCTCGATGGCGCGGATGTTGATGATGTGGATGCCCTTCTCCTCAGCAGGCAGACAGGAGTACTTCTTGTTCACCCTCATCCCTGTCTCCTCTGGAGCCTCGCTGAGATCCTCTGGCAGAAAATCCACCCCATGAAACTCGCTGTCTGCCTCTGAGAAGGAAGGGAACAATTTTATCAAGACTCTTTAATCCCAACACTTGCTCCTCCCAGAGCCACCCAAAAGCTGAAACGTATCCTGTTCCTGCCTTCTCCTGCCAACGAGCCCTTGGGCAGGGCTCCCACCCCCTCTGCCTTCCTCCCTTCTCAGCTTTCCTCAGCCCTCTTCAGCCCCACCTGGCTCTCCTCCTCCAGAGGAAGAGTGCTCAGTTAACTTTTATCCTGCACTGGTTTCTCAGGATGTTTTTACTCTGTGGGCTCGTGGAATGATTGTATTTCTTGGCAAGAGGAGGAAAAAGGGGGGCAAAAGGGAAAAACTGCTGGTGGGGATAGGTGCCATGGTGCCTTTCCCTTTGTCGGGAAATGCTTTCTCCTTTAACTTCTTCATAATGAAAAACTAAGTCAAGGGTTTCCCCTCAAGTACCTACATCCTGCATCTGATTTACTGAACTATTCTTATTTAAGTAGTCTTGAAAATCTGGGGGTTTCTCCCTCTCAGCCTGCTTCTGATGAAGCCATCAGAACTGTTTCCATTTCCTGTTAAGGTATATAGATAGGTTAAGGATTTAATATAAAAATTTCACTACAAACTCAGCAACCTGGTAAGTGACAGAATGCAAACTGGTGTTTGCATACGAGCACTTATGCAAGCAATAGAAGGCAAAGTGTTCCCAGATTTTATTAATTTTGACACTGAAATAAAATACTGCAGCGTTGTACCCTTTTTTTTTTTTTTTGAAACCACCCAGGACCAGGGCTTGCTCAGCTAAAGAGTGAAGATAAAGCAAGGATTGTAGCATTTATGGATAGTAAATTAGCTTTCACAAACAACAGAAAACATGAAACTGAATTACCCTGTCTGGGTCTGGTTGAACTCCAGGGACAATGTTGAGGAAGAGAAAAGGAAAATCCCACTCCCCAGCAGATTTGCAGATGATGTGAAACCCAGGAGCAGGATGGATAAACTGGAGGGCAAGGCCATCACGTCAAGGGATCTTGACAGGCCGGAAAAATGGAAACCCAAAAAAGTCCCCCACTTATGCAGCCCAAAGAAGGGAGGGCAAAGGATGGGGGTCCCATTCCTGCCTTCAACTACCAACTGAGCAGGAACAGACACGGCAGCACCAGATTCTTCTCACAGGTGCATGAGGAAGGGGTGGGAGGCTACAGACACAAGTTGCAACAAGAGAAATTATGACCAAACATTAAAAAAAAACCCATCTCAATTCTCTAACAACAAGAGTGATCACACAGTAGGGAAGGAGCCAGTGAAGCTACAAATCTCCATCCATTCCTGGAGAAGGTCAGAGCTTAAGCACACCCGGCCCCAAACAACCTGGCCCAATCTGCATGCTGGGAGGGCACTGCAATAACCACTGCCCTTCTGGGCAGGCTCTGCGTGGGGACAAGGCAGGAGCCAGCACGGACAACAGCCTGCAGCAGGGAGGGGGGAGGATGCACCGAAAACCTTGGCACATGTCCTGAGCTTATCAGAGAAAGGTAAACATCACTGTTACGAAAGCCATGCTTCTGGGAATTTGCAGTTGTGCTCCTCCGGAGCTTGCCAACACCACGAGTTTGTGGATGTTCATTTCAGGTCTGGGCAATCTGCTGCCCCAAGCTGCTTTCATAGGAACTCCAGTGCTCATTAAGATAATCACCTTACCATAAAACCTGGGCAGCAATCGCCCTCTACATATTCATGAGCACAGCGTGCAGCACCCACACCTTTGCAGACCTGGGCTGCTGCTCTTGGCTCTTTAACACTCTCCAACAGCTCTCCCAGAACAGATATCTCTTGTGAGATCTCAGGGCTCTCTGCTCTTTCACACCCTCCAATAGTTCTCCCAGAACAGACACCACTCATGAGATCTCAGGGCAGCATGACCAAGCTCAGCGAGCCTCTTGAACAGCAATTTGTAACAGTTTGAGGAGTTTTTTTTTGGGTAATATAGAGATGCAGCCAAAAACTCTGCTGGCTCATGGGAGCAGCTAGAGTATTTGTAACAATTCCCTACCTATGTGTGGTATCATTTTCCCAACACACACGGGCACTCTCCCTGAACAATGGGAATTGAAACAAGTGTGGGCAGCTGCAGAATCTTGTGTACTCAAGCCTTTATACTGTGGCTGCAAAATACTTGTAAAATAATAGAACTTTTGGAACTTCGTAACTGTAACAAACCTGCATTTTTTGTGGAAGGATGCTGGAAACAACTTTCTAAGAAAGTGGATTAAGTGCTGTAAAAATCCTCTTCTTTTCCCTCCTTTTCCCACGTGTAGTAAACAAAACCCAGTTATTTCAGAATTTCACAGGGGGCATTAGAAGAGAAGCAACTTTTACTGACTGAGAATCTGACTAATGGAGCTGTGAACTGGAAAGTGCTAGTTTAGGAATCACGGCTGGGGCAGAATAGGCTCAGAGGAGGAAATCACAAGCTTCCTTGAGCCCAAACGACCTCGCTGTGCTCTGAAGCTGCCTTTCCAAGCAGCGTTTGTTAAGTGCCAGCACGGGGCAAGGAGAACTACTCGGATGATTCAGCACCATTGTGCAAGCCCAAACAATCCCCCCGACACAAGCAGATATTTACATTTCTGTTTACACATCAGTAGCCTGGCAATATTGGAAAGAACGAGTGCTTCAGGTAGGCAATGAATCATACAACTTTGGTTTATTATGGCTACTGGAAAATATGTGAATTGTGAGAGCTTTCTTGATATAATCTTAATTACACCAAGTTTGATTTCTGCACTTAAGGATGATGTCAGGATTTAATACTGAGTAAAGCCATCCAAACGACTTTGGTAATTACAAACACCCAGAGATTACAAGCAGTTCACTTGTGCTGATTTGACAGAGGTCAAAGCCTTCTGTTGCAGAACACAAACCCTCTTTTTTTTTTCACATGGAGCAGAGCATTTCAAAGACTTAAAACCATGAATATTTTATGTTAATCACATTAAACAAGGACAATAATTTAATCTCAAAAAAAAATTAATATTCAGAATTATTTATGGCAAGATAGAAGAGGAAAGGTGAGGTGTGAAAAGAACATTAATGTCCTAATTCAGCTAGACTGACATCCTGATCTCTTTGTTAGGAGCTGAAAGAGGAGAGCATTGTGAAAACTGCTGGCTTTGCTGCCTTCTAATGCTGACAAACCCACTCTCTTCTATTTATTAAGCAGAAAATACTACAACAAAGACTTGAAGAAGCAATGTATTTCAATGTATGTCAACACAGCCGTAAAACCAATCCCAAAACCCCATGAATTCTGAGTCAGCAGAAGTCTCTAATATTCCTGGGACACAGAGTCAAAGCCATGCTGTCTGTCCTTCTGAACAATATGGGAAACAAGACTGAACTAATAAAAAAAATCCCTCAAACTCAAACCCACTTCCTACTCTCTTCAAATTTCAGTTGCAGCTGTTAAAATTCCCAACCTCATCTTGCAAAAATTAACACCAATTAATTAATGACCACTTTTCCACCACTGAAATTTGGCACACTGTGTTGTGACCTTCCCACATGTAGACAATGCTCCTTCACTGGATGTTGATGGCCAGGAGAATCAGAACCAAAAACCTGCTGTAGAAAACAATGTATTTTCTGCATGATTCAATCAAACATTAACATTATAGTCACAATGATGCGTAGCCACTGAATATTCCCTGACAAGAAGTAATTTTGTCATTAAAATGAATTTTAAAATTTCATCCATGCAATGCAACTTGTAAAGAAATACCCTGCACTAGTTCTAAAATAAGCATCAAGTCAGCATAAGTAAATCTAAACAAATGAACAATTATTTCCCTGCTCAACTTGAAACAAATAATGTCACTGAAACTGCCTTGTCTTGTTTTCTTTTTCTTTTTTCTCCTTGTTTCCTCTTGTTTTCTTTCTTAGGGAGTGTGTTTAAGAAAGTGGTAGAACAAAAAAAGTCACCAAGACCTCTGAGTTAGCTGTCCCAGCTGTTCCCAAAAGGGAAGCAGCAGGAGAGTTACGAGACCATGTGATCAGAGGCTTTTAAATGTCCACGTCCTTATCTTTTTGCTTTACATAAACGATGATAGAATTCAGAATGAAAAATTAAGTATCATGCAGCTAACGAGGAAGCATATTAAGAAAGCCATGCGCACACACACACATATATATGCCAAAAGAAACACATGCAACCTATAAGTAAAGATTGAATATTTGTTTATAGTAAACTCTACAGAGAAAAAAAAAAAAATGTTAATGTGTGCAATCCGTTGGATAACTTTCGGATTCAAGGTGTTTTCTCGAAGAAAAGGTGAGACACCGAGATCAGTCGTGCCGCGGGGTTTCGCTGGCTGCACATTGCCCCCTAGCAGCAGCAGGATCGTCCCCGGCATCTCCCCGAGTCCCAGCCGCAGGCTGCTCCAAGAGCAAGCCAGCGTTCTCACAAGATGCTCGCCTCTCGCTTCCCGCGGCTCCGGGGCTGCCGGGCCTGGAAGCCAAACCCAAGGAACAGCGGCAGCCACCGCTCCCCGGGCCATTCCTGCGGCCCCAGGAGCCGTGCCCGGGAATGCCAGCGAGGATGCCGGAATGCCAGCGAGGATCCCCGCTGCTGGCAAGGAGGGCAGGTCTTTTTTTGGGATGCTGACACCTGTTTACGAGGCGCTGGCCCCGCACCAACAGCGCGGGCCGGAGCTGCCGCGCTCTCCAAGGAACACCCGCACACGTCCCGGGCTCGCGTTCCGCTCGAAGTCCTGGCACCGGGTGCCGATCAGCTCCACATCAGGAGCAAGCCGATGGAAATTTTACTTTTCCCTCGCCTCTGCAGCTGTGAGCAGCCAGATGTTGCCTCGAGCTGCGCGGCTGTGTGCGGGCAGCGGGTTTCGCCCGCAGCAGCGGCCAGCCCGGCAGGAGCAGAGGCGCTGGAAAAGGCAGCGCCCCTTCCCCGGGCAAACTGAGCTCCTCTGGGGATGCTGGTGCCTCCTGTCCATCCTTCCTGGGCTGCTGACAGCCCCTGCCCTTCCACCTGCAGAAAGGGGAACTCTGCCACTCTCATCTTCTCCAGCACCACGCTAAGTTTGGAACCCGCCCATCTCCTTTGCTTTCCATTTATTTTAAAACTTGCAGCTACACCTGTGCTGGTTATTACCTTAATGTATCAAGAATGATGTTATGACCCAATCCATTAAAAAAAAAAAAAAAAAAAAAAACCTCAAACAGTGAAATAAATCTTGGATTGCATGGACAGTTTCCTTTGCAGAGGAGAAATACTTCCAAAGCAGGATGACCTTGGTGTGCCTGATGCTGACAGCTCCCACTGAAGGGCAGAGCCCATTCAGACACTTTGTGTCCGGTGCTTGCGAGTCACACGGGTGGAAAAACTTCAGCTCCTGGCAGGATTATTTGGATGATCAGCTGGCTTAGCTCTGTTCCTCCCTACTGAGAATGGTGGGGCTCTGGAGTGGGGCTGCAGCTTTCCTGGAAGGCTGTCTGCAGCTTTAAAGTTATTGATCTATTATTGTCAGCAACATACTCATGGCAGGTTAGAAGGATACACAGCTATGACATCATTTTTTTATTTATGCCTGTCTATTTTTGCTTTTAAAGATTTATTTACCCTGTTTGCAGGATGCGGCCCTGGGCTTGAATGCACATCTGATCTGACACAAGCCTTGTGAAGTGTAAAAACAAAGAGCAAAACCACCTAAAACCTGTAAAGATAATGAACATTTTGATTGAAATGGCATTTTCAACAGCACATAAAGGACTGGAGAACACAAATTCTACCATAACACTACTGCCTGTTTATTTAGACCCCATCAAATCTCACATTTTATGAAAACACATAAAGCCTCTTCTCATCCCAAGACAAATTTCACTTTTTTCTCCATCACTACCAACAACTATTTAATGGTCTATTAAGTAAGTCTGTTTTCAGACATACTTCTAACGCACCAAAGTTAAGCACTCTTCTGCCAGGCACCAGTAAAATATTATTTGCTTCTGTTGCTATTGCACAAAGCACTAAAACTATGCTCAAGGTTATGGCGAAAACAAAACTAGATATGGGAGAGCCACTGAATCCATGTTTGGTGAATCCTGTTAAATACGTTTTGCAGGGTTATGATGCTCATTATTTTTGTGTGTTCCAATGGAAGGCAGTTTTTATCAATGGTGAAAGGGAAAAAAATACTAAAAAGATTATGGTGAGAGAATTGGTATTTTTTTTGGACAGTGCATACCTAAATTCTCATCAGAGTCTAAACATAAAAGATACCCAGATACATTTAAAATATGACATATATTTTCCTTTACCAGGCTGTAACAAAAGGCTCTTTATACCAAACATGTGGAAATGAGGACCCAGAAATTACCAGTTTTACTCTAAAATCTCAGTCATGGACTGCAGCCTGGGACTGAGGCTGACATGTGCTGACTGGCAGAGCTGCTCTTTATCCCTCAGGTTTCCTGTTTAAAGTCCTAATCTTGAGACATTTACACTCGTGTTTACATTTCCATGCAAAGCCACGAGGGCGTTTGGGCTGCACAAACCCAGTCATGGATGCCTTGGAAGGCTTTGCTCACCTGATAAAGAGGGTTTGGGCCACAGGCACCACATTCAGGAGTTGCTTTTCTACATTTGAGCTGAGAGAGGCAGTCACTGGGGCTGGGTTTTGCAGGGCAGAGCTCCACCTTATTTATATATGTTTTTTGGGTGTGTTCAGGCAGGTGGAGCTGATTTGTTGGGGAGATGGGGGTGGGAGATACCCAGCCAAGGTCCCAGCTCTGTGCTCCCTGAGGAAATCCAACCAAATCCTGCCCTGAGTAAGATCTTGGCTCTCCTGAGTATTCTTCATAGCCCTGCAGCTTTACCTAGGAACAACACAAATATAAGATAATAAAGGGGAAAGTTCCACCAGCAGTTGGAAGAATCTCTCTCCCTGAGCAAGGGAATGCAATCAGTGAGTGGGAAAAACTTTGTTAACTCCTGTCTGTCCATGGGAATGCCATTCCCTGCATTCCCCAGTCCTAAGGAAGCAAACTGAGGCACACCAGAGGCAGAAGCCCTAAGAGGTGTGGATGCAACCAGGCACTCTGCTCCTTGGTTTTTAGGAAGAGCTGAGATCTGGGAGGTCACCATGTCCCAGCCAGCCAGCTCTCCCCATGTCAGGGGATGCAGAAATGCATGCTGCAGGAAAACAAGACGCTCCTGCTTAGGATTCCTAGAGGCCACATCCTGAGTGGCAGAATTCTTGGAGGAGAAAGCTCCAAGCAAAGACAGCTTCTCTCTGGGGCCAGCGAGGGGAAGGAGTGGGCCAGTGCCTTGGTAAGGCTTCTTGAGAGTCCCCAGTGAGAGGCACACTTGGAATGGTTGAGGATGGACATTCTTTGCAGTTTGGGCCACAGCAGGCAAGCTGAGGACGACAGCAGGGCCAAGCCTGGGCTCACCAAATCTCCTTAAGGAGCTTTTGACAATATTTATCATCTAATACATCTTTGAATCAAAGGAGCAGTCAAGATCCTGTCTAAGTATAATCAGCTGCCCTGTAGGCTTTGTAACAGGGCACAGGCTCACTAATAAACCTGGATTATCCAAAGGTACACTGGTCAATCCACATTTCCTGCCCAAAAACAAAGGAGAGGAAATTGCCATGAAATTGCCACCACCTGTACAATGGAAAGAAGCAGAGCGTGGAGGGCTCTGTGCTTGCTGCAGGTGCACAAAGGCAGCTGGGCCAAAATCTCTATCCAAATATCTAAGTTTCATTCCTAACTTGTTCCTGTTTGTTCTGCAGCAGCACTTTTCCAAAAGGAGCTCAGGATCCATCCCAAAGGCATGGACCTTAAAGGACCACTGCTGCCCTCCGAAAACAAACCCAAGGAGTTCATATCACAAGAACCTAAGATGCCTATTTTGAAGGATCATTGTGCTCAACCTGTGTATGAACAAGGACATCTTGGCAAACTCTAAGAGATGACCTAAAGAAAAAAACAACCAAAAAAACCCAAACCAACTTTTTTTTTTTTTTTTTTGTAATTATGATGACCATGTAAAACAGTAATGAAAACTGAAATAATAAAGGGCAACTCTAGTCCACTATTTTCCTTCAAAAATATGAGATAGGATTCTCCTGTTTTGCCTTCTGTCTGTTCATTGTTCTTTGAGAAATCATCCCCAGAAAGAGCATCACCAGACAATCACAAGCATCACCAGAGGGGCACCATCCTTCTCACAACAAACCCTCAACACTCTCTCTTGAGCACTAGAAATGAATCCTCCTCTCCTGAGGAAACACCTCTGAGCACCACAAAAGTATGGCCCAAACAAGCAAAACTAGAAATTACAGATTTTCAAACAGCATGTCTTTTCTGCAGCCAAATCTTCTTTAAATTCCCAAACTGCAGCTGTTCCACCATGAAAGAGCCCAAAATTCATCACAGGCACATGGTCAGTGATGGGCTGCCCAAAGATATTCTGGGTAAGAAAGGAAACAGCAGCTCCTGCCAAGAGCAAGCATTTGACATCAACACAGAGAGAAAGAGAGAAAACATTATTTGTTTTCATATTTCCTGAGAAAGACATTGAGGATGTAACCTTGTTATTTATGCAGGGTCAAGGTTTCATCCCAGAATTTAGGAAAGGAATTTATTTTCCCCTAAAGTGTGATTAAGTTTATAAGCCTAAGACAAGTTTTGATTGTGGGTTTTTTCTGTTTTGGTTAGCAGAATAATATTTCACTTTCTGTCTTCTCTTTTTTTTTTAAAAAGGAAAATACGCTGTTCATTTATCTGGTAAATGTTTATCCATTCCGTGTTAAAAACCCCTAACAATAGAATAAAATGGAATTAAACTCTAATATACTGCTTATCTTCAAGCACTAAAACACTTAGAAAAACGATACTCTACATGAAAAAAACGCCCCATGTTTCATCAAAATGTTTAGAAAAGTAATTGTTTTTGGATTCATAAAGAACAATATCTGTTATTCCATAAAATTTTTCAAAATACATTGTAAGTGGCTATTTACAAACTTGATTGCTTTTTAATAGCACATACTCTATGCTGGTGTGTTTGTTAAACCAGTTTACAAAACACATTTTTGTCAGCTAGGTTTCTAGTCTCATGAAGAGTCTCTACAATTGTAGTTTTGGGTTCTTTTTTTAATATTCGAGCTCTTTGGAAATTATCTTGAAGTGTTTGCTTTTAAACCTGCAATAAATGTATTGCTGATGGAGAGAAAGAAAAGTTCTAACTGCAGTAATGATGCCAATATTGGTATTTTTAAGGAAGAGAGGCCAACTAGCTTAATAAAAACAAAGGTATTGCAGTTCTGATTGTTTTCAGTCTGACTGAAAGAATATGCTAGCAACATCCTTGGGCCATTTGCTGGACCAGCCTTTTGGACGTCTGTGGCCTGTAGCAGTTGCTGGTTTTTATTATGATATTGCACAACACATTTTTTTGTGTTTGAGGGACAGACAATATTTTAAATATTTGAACCGGTTGCAGAGGGTGAAAAAAAAAAAAAATGTTTGATGGGATAAATTTTTGTTTTCATGCTGTCAGGCTCCAGCACAAGTCAGCACCAAGGCACCTTTCCATGAGGGTAAGGATGGACAGGGGGTGGGCACCTCCCCACAGCATCCCCCTGAGCCAACACACACTTGAGACGTTTCTGTATCTGTTTGTTTTCTTTGCCTGATTTTAACACAATTTTGTATTTAAGCAGAACTGACTCTTCTTCCCTGAAAACTCTCTTAACTGTGTTCCTTCAGGGAGTATGTGTAACTGAGATCAACCCTTGGAATTCTTTATGCCTTTTCTCCCTGCAGGCTGGTTTTTGCCTGTCCTTGGGACTGGAGCCAGGCAGGGCAGCGGATGCCCCCCAGCACAGCTCCAACAAGGCAATCCAGCAAGGTCCTTCAGGGCAACCTCGGAGCACAAAGCCAAGGCTTCTCGATTAGCATCCCACCGTGGTACAGCACAAAACCGTGCTCTGTGAAAGGCTGCATGCTCCAGTGGTACTGAGAACGGGACCAAGTGGAAAATGCAGGTCTGAGTTGATTCCACCCAGAGCTTTTGGAGTGCCAGTTCTCACAGGAAGGAATACCTACAGAGCCAGGCTGTCACTCCTGAACATGATATTTCAATGGGGAAAAACCCCATCATCTCACCTACTCCAGCCCATGGAACAATTTCCACAGCCCCCATGGGGACCTCCCCAGGCTACAAAACATCGAATGCTTTCTCTGCTAATCTTTACACTTGTTTAATCAGCCATCAAGCTCTTAAGGACTCAGCCTACTACTTTTTAAACAAGATTTAAGAAGCCAGGCAGCAAAAATCAGCCACTTGCAGAAAAATCTGTGTCTGAAATGCTACTTTTCATGTAAAACAATGACTTGGTGGTCTGACAGCAAGGCATACTTCTTGCTGATCGTGAGCCTTTTGAGCACTTATATCCTGTTTGGTTTCTCTCCTTTATGCCTATTTATTTGGGAAATTTATGGTGCGATTCCCAGAGGTTCGGATGCTCTATCACTTATCTGCGTCAATAAACAACCTGGAGCACTGTTTAAATATGGAAACACTTTGTAGCAGCATAACCAAAGGCACTGGTTGTGCTGCTGCTGTGCCTGAGGGAAGAAAAGAAGGGGGAGAAGAAGGGATCTTTTGGTGAAGACAGCCATTTATCTTTCATTAATCCACCAACACCACTGGGGCTCACCACACAGCTGGAAGAGTTACAAATTCAGCCCATTCTGCCCTTGAGCTGGATGCTCTGCTTTGGGTAAGGATACCATTGGTTGCACCATGTACTGACAGTTCTGCTCTCTCCTCAGTTTTTAGATGCCAAAACTGAATCTGTTTCTGCCCACATCCCAGTGTCTTGGTTTTGGGAGACACTTTGTGTTGAGAACCTCCAGCCACCACTGGTAGTGCTCTCGGAGCAGAGCTGCAGAAAACAGTGGCAAACCAACTGGAAGCCAACACCTAAAGGTCAAACTGCACACCCACTGCCTGTCCACCCTGTGTGCAAACACAGCACGACTCCTCCACTCCAAGGAACACCCACAAAAATATCTGGAGTGTAGGTCCTCAGCAAGCCCCTCAGAGCTCCCAGCACGGTGTAACTGTGCTGCTCAGACACAGGCTGCTCCTGATCTTCCCCAGAGCTGTCACCTGCCAGCACCATCTGGATTCCTTCATTCTGTGTCAGTACAACTGTTCCTCTGTGAGAAACAGCTCAGGAAAAGGAAAATTACAATTTAGGGTATGCCCAGTGAAGATGAACAAGCAACAGCAGCTTTTTTTTCTGGGATATTGCCTGCAGCACTCATCACCTGCTGTGTCAGACACAGGTACTCAAATTTAAACAGATGCAAAATGACACAGGGGGTTGTGGCAGTGATGGAGGGAAGAGCTTCTCTTTCTAGAACACAATAAAAGAACTAAAAATCTACTCCTCATTACTTTCCCCATTCTACACTGGATGGTCAAGAAGACAAAGGGCAATGAAGGACAAATAAAGTGCACAAACAATAAATTAACATTTTAAAAACACTCAAAAGCAGTCATTAGAGATGAGACTCCAAAGCAGAGGTTCATGCCAGGGCAAGAGTGGTAAAAAAAAAATTTAAATAAATAAATATATAAATAAAGTAAAACAAAACTATTTTTGTAATGGTACTTGAGAAATTTATGAATGGGATTCTGTGATGTGGTTGCCCAAAATAGCAAAGATTTGGACATGGTGACCCCAGGAGTTCCTAAGAGCAGCTGGCACAGAGGCCATGTGTGAACAGAGGGTTTCCCTCCATTCCCCCTCCTCTCCTGTCAGGATGGGCTTTTCCCTCTGAGTTACAAACAAAATTCAGCAGCAGCATAAGGCACCTTGCAATAGCACAAGGATGGTAAGTATTGCCCCAAAACAAACAACTCTGTCCAGAAACCCAAAGGGAACTTTCCAAATCCCACTGGCCAGATGCTTCTCTTCCTCTACTTTCTTCCAAGACATACTTCCCTGGATTTCTTTTCATTTTTGTTGCTTTGGGCTGTATGCTCCACATTTTTCTTGTGAAAAGATGCTTGAAACGGGATGAAGTACTCCAGGTCAGGCTTTTCCAGCCCTGAGCGGCATTACTACATGTTCCCTACACAGAGATAGTGTCAATTTATGTTTAGTTTATGAGTCCTAGATCCTTCTCTGAGGAACTGCCATTTAACTGGCTAATTATCCCTGCCCAGATGGAGGATTTTGCACTTGTCTGGTTCTCATCTCCAGTCCTGGGAGCACATCCTTTTCCAGGAAGATAAGCAACGAGGAGTCTGCTTTAACAATGCAAGATTTAGGGCTGCTGGTCCCAGATCCAAACCTCCACAGGCACAGACACAAAAAGCTGAAGGGGAGTGCACCGACTTCTCTGGTTCAAGTTTCAAGAAATTTTTGGTGGGGCAATCTGTCATCAGCAGGCTTTATTTTAGATCTATTATCAACTGTCCTGCCATGTCCAGCCTAAAGTTGGCATAGAGGAACAGAGCTGCCATTAACCCAATTGGGTGCTTTTTTCTTTGAGGAATTTGATGGAAATACAAACCCTATGTGACCGTACTCGAAGAAAATGAAACCAGTACTTTTGAGTGGCCTGATACTGCACAGATCCAATAACTAAAATGTGGGATCAGGGCAAAGTTTGGTTTTTACACAGTAAAACTCAGGAGGAGTAAACCTGGAGGAGATTCTTTTCTGTGAACACAAGAGCACATCTGATGTGGAGATCAAAAGGAGAACTTACACTAATTATACCGAAAAACAATCAGTGCTCAAGAACAGATAATAATGAGAAATGAACACTGAAGGAAACTTTGATGTACTTCTTAGATAACTGTGGTACTTTAAAATTGGATGCAGTTCAAACATTTAAAACATGCCAGTCTGAGATCTACATTTCAGATTGAGAATGTGTTGATGCACAAGTAGATTTTAAAATAAACACATGGTGGAGCAGAACACAAACAGATTAAAATTTTTTAAAAAAACCAACAAAACAAACCCCTGCTCTTCAGTTAAATCTCCCTTGTTAAAGAGGCTTTAAAACCACTTCTCCTTCACCCAAGCTAAACCCGAATGCCAAATTTTACTGAAATCACTGTTAATAATTCAGTTTGCAGCCTGGGTTGGCCGGGGTGTCTGTTGACTCCGTGCAATTTGAGTCTTGGGCACAGCCCAGAGCACACTGCCAGCTCCTGCTCCCATCAGTAGGCACAGCACTGGGCAAAACTGCAGCCCTGGTGGAGGAGAACACAAACCTGTGGATATTTCAGCAGGCCATCTGTCTTGCTGAAGCTAACGAAGATTTCTCAGGTGGGTAGGTCTGGTTCATTACTGACTAAACTGTGGGACCAAGCTGAGAATGCATTCCCAAAAGCATCAGTAGTGACAGGATGAGGAACACAAAGCAAAAAGACAGAAATTTGGAGACTTTCAAGCTTCTCTAAATGTATTTCCTTACACTTCTGTTTAGCAGTAAATTATTTTCCTGTAACACCCCTCACCAGAAAGTCACCCAAAACAGAATAAAGAACTAAAAGGACAGCTAAAGGAACAACTAAAAAGACAGCCAAAGTTTTTCTAACAGTGCAGCTGAATGAAATATGTGAAGACAAAAGCTACCACAGGGCAGGAAAGAGCCATTCCAACAGCACCATGAATCCCTCCATTTACACAAGAAATAATGTCCATGGGATACACTTCATTTTCACTCTCTGCAGCCAAGCCATGGGAAGTGGATTTTCTCAGTATCATGGTGTGACGTTTGATGGGCATCAAAAACCATATGATAATCTTCAAAACACCACAAAAATTTAGAAATGCTATTAACAACAAAAAGTGGTTCCCCCCCCCCCCCCCCCCCCATTTCCTATTTACATCTCCTGTGTTCTGAAGTTTAAAATTCCTATGAAAGTCCCATTTGGGGGCATGGAGAGCACAACTGGAAGAGGTCCATGAGCTCCACAAAAAAATTAACACAAAGATAAATTTTTAGAACACTCTCTCTATATAAACTACAAGACAGCACGTGCTGCCAGGATTACCCTTCAGGAACAAGATGTGCCAGCACCTATTGGACTGTTTATGAAACTGGCCATTAAATTTAAAGAGTTTGGAGGATGGAGAAGAGCCTGTGGCTCACTGGTTTTAATTACTTTGCTGAGGGGGTGCTAAGAGGGTGTGAGACAGCTCCAGGGATGAGCACAGCACATGAGAACAGCCTTGGATGAGGCTGCTCACGTGCCCTGTTATACCCACGCTCCAGGAGCTACAGCTTTTCAAATTTAAGCAAATTAACCAGAGGTCCTCATAACCCAGCCAACCTTAAGGACATCTGACCCAAGGACACAGAGTGGGGCTTCAAAGGGGACACGGGGCGCTCTCAGTTGCAAGCATGCACGGGCTTGCTGCCACCAGAATGTCCTGACTCGTGTCCATCATGTCATTTTCAAAACAGCTGCTGCCCACGGGCGCTGCAGGAGTGTTTAATTACATGGAATAAGCACTGAGAGCCCAGTGCTGCTCCAGCTCCCGTGCTGGGCCACCAGCAGGGCCACCACACTGGGCTGCTCTCCCCCAGGTGACAGAGCACAGCTCTCACCTGCAGGGTGGCTCCTCCCTGGTGCCCACTCAATTTATGTCCTGCTGGAGTCCATCCCCTGGCCTTGGAGTGCTTCTGGAGCACATGAAATCTGAACATGCAGCATCACAAACATTGGCTTCCTTTCCTTAAGAGGTAAAGGAAACAGCTCTCATTTTATTTTCAGGGTGCAGCCAGCACCAAGGAAAACAGAGGTGGAAATATTTTCCTAAAGCCCTTTCCAAAAACATTTGCCATCTGCATGCTGGATGATGGACTGTGTGATTCCAGGAGCAGATTTCAGGGATTTCACATTTCTGTAGCAGTCAGGAGTCAAATATTTTCCATCCTGTATATCTTTCAATCAATTACCTGCCTACTGGTTACAGAAATATTAGAAACCTTACAGTTCATAACTCTAAATGTCCAAATTTACTATTTGAACACATGCATCTGCTAGGACAACATGCACCTTCTTCTCTATCCTAAAAAAGGGTTCCTGGAGCCCAGGCAGCAAGCCCTGTTCACATGGAAATGTTAAAGAAGAGCAACAATATCAGAGTGCACCCTATGTTTATAATTATAGCTTTAATAACATTCCACCTCCTTTCTAATTTTTCCTCCAGGTTCCATTTTTGGCCTGTTCTCAGTGACAGCCTCTCACAGGCATTTCCAAACTACAACAAATACTTTGGTGAACTATCAGTTTCACTTACTCCATGCTGATTTTTACTTGATGGCAGCATTTATTTTTCCTGGTGGGGCTATGAGTTATTTCCTCATAAAGAATAAAACATTTAAAGGACAAGAGCTCTCACAAAGATTTAGCAGGTTTTAGTCATCCAGGTACACACCCATCTGTCCACTTTTATTTGGAGTTTTTGATGGGTTAAAGTTTTACATGGAGAGGGGAAGGAATGACAGGATTGAAGTTTTAAGCTGCAAGATTGTAAGAGTAAATTAGGGTGGAATGAAACAGCACTACCAAGTCCAAGGAAAGGTGAAGGCTGCACAGGGGAGACTCAACCAAATGATTGATCAACTATTTAAGCAAGAGAATGCTGAGGATGGGGCAAGATCTCCTGATGAGCTAAAGCTGGTATTGCTGTAAGGTCCCTGCTCCTGAAACCACACAGAATGGAAAGCAAAGCACTCTGTTGATGTAAGGGCTCAGAAATGCTGCAGTTATAACCCTCATGGGCCAAGTTCATCATTTTACTGGATAAATTCAGTCAGGCAAGGTGGGTCTTTTCCTCTTTTTTCCACAGAATTTCCTCATCCTATCACGCACTGCTGTACACCACCACTAAAATACAGAAAATGCAAAATGATACCCTTGTTCACACAAATTTTGACAAACCCTCACTACAAAACACCATCCAAAGCAGATCATAATGGATTCAGGAAAGACTTTGGCATGTTTGTACAAAAACAGCCTCTCAAGCCACACTTTACCAACCAGTGTGGAACCCCGAAGTTCTGAATATGAAAGAAAACTCTTCAAGGCTAGGTTATCCCTGCTCTGTTTGGGCTCAGCCTCTTTGCCCCCTCCTCAGACATGCCTGGAGGCAGCCTGGAGATCCAGCCTGGAGGAATGCAATTGTTTCCCACAGCGAATTTCTGCACCCTCCAAAGTGGGTGAGTAAATATTCCCTAAATAAAAATTATCTGTTGATCATGCCACAGATGTAAAATAAATCAGGCTGTGTGAGATGAGAAGCTGGAAAAGAGACATCACTCAGATTTACCCTCTTTCAACAGCTTTAAAAAAAATCCTTTCCCCCCCCAGGTGCAGCCTCTCTGGACTGCTCTGATGCTCACACATGGGTCCCAAGAGGACTCTAATTCCTGGGCACAGCACGTGGCAGAGGGATGGGGCAGGGGCACCTCTCCTACATACAGGGAGCTGACACTCCAACAGCATCCAGCTGCTCTCTGCACCCATTGCTTCCTTCACAAATATAACCAGCTACTTACCCCATACCCCCAAACTCAACAAATAGCTGGGGCACTATTGCTCCTTTTATGAAAAAGGGAAGATATCAGGAAAAAAAAAAAAAAAAAGAAGAAAAAAACAAAGAAAGAAAAGGAACAGACACAAAATTAAACAATCTACCTTAAAATAAACTCTGCAGTACTATCTGTCTCTTGTCAAAAAGTTATTAGGGAATAAAAGTGACAGACTGTCTACTAAGATAAATCCCATGACCAAGTGACACACCTAAAACTTGTCAAATACTTCCCTCTGTTGATGTGTCTGCTTATCCTTAGTGCCCACATGTGTCACATTACTGTATATTCTTGGAGGGTGGAAGCTCTTGATTTATTTGTTGCAGGCAAAGAACAATTCTTTCCCCCACCTGATTTCACCCTTCTGATGTGACAGGTCTTTGTCTGTTCCTCACATAAGCCAGAGAAGTCCTCGACTAAAACCAGACTCCATGTAATTATTTTCCCTTAAAAATAAAGTCAATAAAACTGGCAAATGTGAACAAAACTGGAACTGATCTATCAACGAACTGTAAACAGATTTTCCTCCAGCGCACATTCTTCACCCTGAGGAATTACTACAGGTCAGTATTAAAACCAGACGAATGATGTGGTGCTTTGGTGAACGAGGGGATGAAACAACTCCCGTGGACAAGTTGCAGGAATGGGAGAAGGGGATGGAGCCTCGGCAGAGCCAGCAGTCAGCCTTTGGGAAGGCGGTGTCTGCTGTCCGGCTCCGCCGAGCGCTGCACGTAGGGCCCTACGGAACCCTGCCCATCAGGGCTGAGCACCAGGCTCGGCCAGCTCCCTGGGAACACTGGGCTCCCACCACAGCTTTGATGTGGCTGTGCACTGGGTACGTTCCCATGGAGTTTTAATTCTTGTTAAAACTGCGGGAGGGTGGAGCAAGGGCACCAGGAGGGCTCAGGAGAGAAGTGCTGCCGTGAAGGCAATCTGGAAAGGGTTTCCTCTGCAGTGTAGCCAAAAACATTCAGAGAGATTTAAAAACTGTTTGCAGATGAATATCTGTACTTTTTTACTGAGAGGAAACTTTAAATGAAAATTAAACTGAGCAAATAAAGCAAGCTACAGCTATTGAAATAGAAAGTGGATGGATCATGGGAAGGAGAAAAGAGCAGGAGAAAGGCTTCACGCTGGAAGGTGCACCCAGGAGGGCAAGCACACAAGAGTTTGAGTCTGGGCAAGAGCAAACTGAGTGTCAGACCAGTCTACACCACATCAGCTGGACAGATGGAGAGAGAGATCTTACCTGTTAACATTGCTAAAGCCAGATTTGACACAAAGATTCATTTTGTTTCTTAATTATCTCTTCTTGGGGAGCAATTGAAACTCTCTTTTCCGCACTGTATCTACTTTTATTTGCGTTTGTCTCAATGCAACCCGAGTGATGTGATGGTAGCCCAACAACAGCAAAATGTTTCTCTCCCAATGCTGTGAGGAATCCACAGCCCAGGGTAGCAGAATTCCCTGTCTTCCTGGACTGTTCCTCAGAGCATCCCAACACCAACACAGCACTGCTTCATGGCATTCTATCACCCAGTGGTATTGAGTCAGACAGAAAAGAAAAGTACCTTCAGACATGAAGTGAAGGAAAACCTCTGGCCTTCCCAGAAGGAAGTGCAGAGGGCAGTTCAAAGCTGAACCCTAAAAAACCCTTGGACACAGAGGGTTTTGCCTTTTAATATGGTTTAGATTAAAATCCTCTCTGTCTCCACAGCTTTGATGAAAGTCTTGTTTTCCGTGTCAACCAAAAGCAATGAAATAAAACAAAGAACCTGACATGTGTACACGTCTCCAATGTACAAAAAACTGGCTGTTTACATAGAAAAAACCAGAGAACAAACTGAAATAACTCTAAAAAAAATGAATTCCTGATTTTGTAATAAAGGCCACATGGTCTGTTCTAGTGAGCACAGAACTGGAGATGCAAAACTGATTGGTTTTACCCAGACACCAATACTGATTTCATCTCTTACTCCATCTCTTCTTCATCCCAGGACACATTCCTGTGGAAACTGCAGGACTTGGCAGAGCACTGGCAGAATAAATTATTGAGCATTTAATCAAATCACACAGTAAATGAACATACTCTGATGTACAAGTTCATGGAAAACACAAAGCAAACCAAACATCATCGACCAAATTTTTGTGGTTGAATGCAAATCTCTTATCTATACTCACTGGAACCATTCTGGTCTGGGCTGCACACAAGCTTATTTTGTACACCGGAGTCAAACACAATTCAACAGAGCAGAAAATCAACAGAAATGTCATTTAGAAGCTGGATAGTGCAAACAACCTCTTGTGAGATTTTAACACCATCGGACTCCAGATTTTGCCCTGATATTCTGAACCCCATCTTACAAACCCCACAAGCCCAAACTCAACTTTGCTTCTACCAGGCACCACTATCAGCAAAAAGTCACTGATCAATAATGCTGGCACTGTATTCAAGTTCAAGCAAGGAATAGAACTGGCAGAGGTTTTGGATGTGAGCTGAAAACCCATTTAGTTAAGAATATTTTATTGTGGAAAAGGACATGGAAACAGAAAATAAGTTAAAATGATAAAGAGACCTGAATAGAAAACTCATGGTTATAAATGGAACAGTCGCTGTGAGCAGACAGTTCTGTACATCCACATCTGTTCCAGTTCAAAGCAGTTCATGTGAACCAGGGGAAGGAACTATTTTTTCCTTCAGTGCTGCAAACCTATCTGCAGTCTGGCCAGGGCACAGGATAGGAAGAGGGAGAAACCACCATCAGTGGCTGAATCCAAGTTTCAATGAGATGGAGCTGTCCCCAGCATCACTTCTTGCATTTCCCCATTTTCCCTCCCATATTAAAACGCACTTAGAAGAGAACAGCAACATTTGCAGATACTTTTGGCAATTAAAGCTGTTTGTTTTTGCTAAAACCAAGCTTAACAAAAGCTCTGTTTTTGTTCCTCTACTCACAGACAGTTTCTGTTTCACAACTGTCCCTTCTGGGGCCACTTTGATGATAACGTGGGAAAGGCAGGCAGAACAGTCAAAGAAGGAAATAAATATATAAAAATAACGGGGCTGCTGCAGGACCCATTCAGGTTCCAGAGGAGCTCAGATTTCCTGCCTGTGGGTAGCTGAAGCATTTTCTCTACCCAGTTCGGTCTTTTTTTTCTGTAATATCCTCTTTTCTTCTTCTTTTGAATATTAAAAGTTTGGTTGGGTTTTTTTTGGGTTTTTGGGGTTTTTTTAAGTAATAAAGAAAGCAGTGGCAAGAAAAATGTGCTGCAAAGAAACAGAAAGAGCACTCAAAAAAGGGTGAAAGCTGGAATTAGCTCCCTGTTTTGGTCTGACTGCAACACTGTACTTCAGAGGAAAGGCCCTCCCCTGTAATAATCTTGTCATGAAAAGTATTTATTTTCCTACTTACATTATTAAAAGACTACATGCATATAATGAATGGGATGTAAAAGGTTCGTTTGGGTTCATTTTGACATCAGATTGTTCACATCGAGGTTGAAATATGTTTATAGGGTCCCTGAGTTTATTTGCCACAGGAAAAACATGAAACTTCCCGCAAACAACTCTGCTCCTGACAGAAAGCCTGCTCAAGTCAGTCAATACTGAGTAATTGCTGGACTGAAATCAATCACAAGCTCCCAGGAACTGCTTCAACTGGGTTTTGCTTTAAGGGTTTAGTGCTGTGACTGGTGAGGCACTGAAATCCTCCACTACCATTAGACATTGCTGCCAAACCGGGTGGGGCAAACTGGAGCAGAGCTCAGGAGGAGCTCCCGAAAGGCAGAGATCTTCCAGTTCAGCTAAATGCTCCTTAAACCCCCTCCCACGGATGTGTGGCTGAAGGGGCAGGGCTGTGCTGTCCAGGGCTGCTGCTGCAGATTCCCCCTGGACACAAAGGTGTGGAAGCTGTCGGGACACGCGGCAGGGTCCCCTGCTCAGCTGCCCGCCTGCCACCAAAACCAGGGCTATTGGTACACTTAAGTGCTTCTCTGGAGGAGGGCCAGAGGGCCCAGGGAAATGCAGGACACAGCCCCCAGGAGCTATTCTGAGAAAATGCACTGAAGAGAGAGAAAAAGGAAAGCTTTTCGTTAATTTATGTTATCAAGACAACAAAGATCTTGTTTTGGAAACGATTATCTGGTTCTTTTAACTGAGAGCTTCTTAGAAAGATGCTTCAAAGAGAAGCTTTAAAAATTAAATTATTTCATCTGCCATTTAGAAACTATTAGCTTTAAAATGCTTAGATTTGATTTCTATGCCTCTGGTATGTAACCATGTTTAAAGTCTAAAGCAAAAACTGTTTCTGCTCTTCCTCTGATAATTAGTAGATGGTCTCTGGTTTTCATTATCCAGCTATTAATTTATATTGTTACATGGGCTTAAATGGTTAAGACTAATCAAAAACACTTTATCACAACACACAAAAGACAAGTCATTACTACACTGTAAGAACAGTACCAATGAGCACAATTTCTCTTGCAGCCAATGACTTGTCATTATTCTCAGGATGTTTGAGAGAGCAGATTCATTCTCAAAAGAAAATGATCAGCTGCAAATTTACAAAATAAGCTATTTAACTTTTACAGTGTGATGGCACTCCTCAGTCCCCTACAAAGTAGGCAGCAGAGTGAATAAGCACGGCCCAATAGTTCAAACTCCAGTTCTGACCTGAGGAGCACCTAGAACAGTTCCACCCTCTGTGATCAGGGACAGACACAGAGCACTCTGCTTCTTCCTCACCTACACAGTCTGACCCTGGACAAGTGTTCTCTTCTCTCAGCTGAATCCATTTCAAGTGAACTAAAATTCTTGTTCTCTGTTGCCCGTCAAACCCATAAATTCAACATATTAATTCTTGTCATATGCCAGAAGCTCTGCAACTTGAATGCAGTGCAAATGGAGTGATGGGCTCTCACGATGTCTCCCTAAAGTTTGTGAAGTCCTCTAAGATCTGTGGATACAGAAATACCTTCTAAGGCACATACAGACAGTCTGGGACATGATTTTGGTGTTCAGCCTCTTAACCTGGGAATTAAAGGAGGATCTCCTGTGTACCCTTGAGTAAAATTATTCAGAAACAGGATCTGTTCCTATTCCAAGAGCCCCAAACATCATTTAACACCCCAGGGCACATGAAGTCAAATATTTCTCCAAAATGACAGAATTTGAAATCTGTAGCACAGGAAGAGTTGTCTCTGGTAGCTGAAGTGTGCCCTGGCAACGAACCTCAAGCTGCTCTCTCATGCCTTTAGCTGGCCTCAGCTTTCTGGCAAATGGGTTATTGACAGCAATAAAGATGTAAAAATGAAATAACATTTCAAATCTATGTCCCTGCCAATGTCAATGCTATACCTAAAAGACAAATCGTGGGAGCCTGCAAACACAACCCTGCTAGTACAGTGCTGACACCCAAAAACCCAGAAAGCTTAAAAAAGTCAAGGATTACTCAATTCACACTCTCTGTACAATCAGTTTTGTTGATTTTTAAAAAAGTAGAGTATGTGGACACTCACCCTTCATTATTCTGTTTGCCACTAAGAGAGGTACTCCCAAGATATGTCCTGGCAAAGGAAATAGTGCTCAGCATGTTTTAGCTGAGATTACTCACCATTTTTAAGGAGTGAACAAAATTACAGCATCTTCTACTACAGTTGTACAGAAGCAGCCTTAAATTTCAGTAGGCAACCACCCAAAGGAGACCTCTATATAAACCCCTGATAACAGTCATTTATTTGCAGGTCTGTTTGATTCAAATTTATGGCTGGTTTGGGGAAGCAGCATGATAAACTGACTGTATGCCCTAGGAGACTAAATTTGTGAAAATACATTACTTGAGCTGATTAAAGGAAAGTAAGTGTTGCTTTGGATGTTGGTCTGATGAACCTTAGGGAAAATGTGAGAGAAATAATTGACTGGAATCTCACTCTTATTACTTCAGTGATAAACTAACCTTTACAATTCCACTTCTAGTGATATTTTTTTTTAACTCTTTGCTCAGAGCTGTGAAGGTCTTACCACATTGAAAGCAGCTTTCCCCTCCATGCCCTCATGTCATGTGTGAGACCCCTGAGGCACAGCCCCAGAGTCAGCCCTTTCCCTCACCGACCTCAGAGCTGCAACTCCTACACCTGGCGAAAATCCTGGAAAAAGCCTGGCTCCACATCCTTGCTTTGTGACTCAGGCTCATTTCTGTTTATACTCTTGTGAGCTGAAGAATGATGATGACTAGTAGCTATATAGATAAATAAAGCATATTAAGTCACAGGAAGTAAAAAGGGAAAACCATTAATTTATTTTTAGAAACCTGTTCTTGCCATTCATCAGAAGAACATCCAAAAGTTTGCAGCGAGATACAAGCATCTGGATGGGGTTTGCTGACCACATACCAGCATTCAGACTACTCACAGAGAAGCACTTGCCTTCTTTAGACCAGTCCCAGACCCAGTGCCAGGAACAGGATAGAGCCAATAACAGAGTAGTTTCCACTAGCAGGAAAGGGTGCTTTCACCACACAGGCTACAGCTGCTTGGTCTCCCCCTTCCAGGGTCCTACAGCAGATTCCTCCCTCCAGATGCACCGTGGCACCAGCTGGTTCATCCCAAACTGCTGCCCACACACTTTCCATCAGCAGTGCCCACCAGGTCAAACCCCAGGGAAAACATCCCAAGGTCCAGATTGCCTTCTCCAGATGGACAGTCCAAGGTCCTGCACCTCGACTGGGGCAATCCCAGATACACAGAATGGATTAAGACTAGCCTGAGGAGGAGGACTTGGGCTTGCTGCCTGAAGAGAAGCTCAACTTGAGCTGTCAAGGTGTGCAGGCAGCCCAAAAAGCCAAACACGTTCTGGGATTCCACAAAAACAGGGTGAGGGAGGGGATTGCATCCCTCTGCTCTGGTGCGCTGCTCCAGCTCTGGGGCCCCAGCATGGAAAGGATGTGGACGTGCTGGGGCAAGTCCAGAGGGGGCCATGGAGATGCCCCAAGGGCTGGAGCCATCTATGGAGCCAGGCTGGGAGAGCTGGCGCTGTTCTGCCCGGAGAAGAGAAGGCTTTGGAGAGACCTTAGAGACCCCTCCCCTGCCTAAAGGGACTCCAGGAGAGCTGGAGAGGACTTTGGACAAGGGCCTGAGTGCCAGGACAAGGGTGAATGGCTTCAAACAGAGAAGGCAAGTTCAGATGGGATATTGGGAAGGAATTGTTCTCTGTGAGGGTGCAGAGGCCTTGGCACAGATTCCCAGGGAAGCTGCGGCTGCCCCAGCCCTGGCAGTGTTCAAGGCCAGGCTGGACAGTGCTTGGAGCAACCTGGGATAGTGGGAGCTGTCCCTGCCCATGGCAGGGGGTGGAACAAGATGATCTTTAAGGTCCTTTCCAACCCAAACCACCCTATGGTTGGATTCTCTGACTGTGCCAATGCTAATCAAAACCAAAAAGGCAATTAAATCTGGAGCTGGATGCTCAACTCCCAAACACTGAACAAGCTCAGTACATCCACACACCCCTTGCTTCCCCTCCTCTTGCTGGTTTGCCAGAACAACACCAATCCAGCAGTGGAAAACCTTTTGAGGCCAACAGCGCCGTGCTCGTGAGGAATTTAATGGGATTTACATAAAAGCTTCCATCTCTTGCGGCCCACAGAAGATATTTTCTGGGCAGTCATACCACAAGCATAAAGTCACACCATATTTTGAATCCTTGTCTTCCAAAATCCGGGAAGAATTGCAAGGCACACTCATTGACATGTTTGGTGGTGTGTGGGCAGCAAAGATGCCATAGTGCAAACAGTCAGACACAAATATGCAAGAGTTTTTTTCCTGACTGTTAATGCTGCTCTGGACAAGTGTCTGTCACCATCCTTACTCCAAAGCAGTAAAAAACCTAAAACTGTAAATGATGCTTAGCCCTGAAATTTTCACTTTGGCTCCCTTTCCTAAAGAAAAATTATAAAACTCTTACAGTATCACGTTGAAAAGTAGAGTTTTAAAATGTATTCAGAGTTCATTACTTTTACCTCCATGATATCACTGAAGTCACCATCCCCTCACTTTTCCTATTCAATTTTTAACAATGTGTCCTGAATCTGCTCTGAAAATGTAATTTAGTTGCTAGACTTTTCCTCTTTTTTTCACTAATTGAACACTGTGCAATGTAATTTTCTCTCCCTGGAACATTTTCTCTTAGTAAACCTTACTTATCAACACATGGATCCCTACTGCACATTGCTAGCTTGTTCTGCAAGCAGGATATCAGCTGACGTCAGTGAAGATGTACAAGGGGCACCAAATATTTTGCAATGTGTTTAGAAAACAGAGATTTTTCTTGTTTTAGTATGTACTCATCAGGACACAAATAGAGGGAAAGGTAAACCAGCAGGACTGGGAGCCAGGATACATAACTCAGATTGTTATGTATCACTGATGTCATGATAGAAGTTCAATAATTTATAGGATATGAAAAGAGCAGTTAATGCCTGCAAACCACTTAGGCTTTTCATAACAGAGTTCGGGTTTTAAAACTCCCTTGGAGCACTTACAGTTGTGTGGAAAAAGTCATAGGTGTTTGTGTCAGTTTAAAAAAAGAAAAGGTTCTGCCTTTCAGAGCTGTAGTCTGAAAGGCCATCTCAGTAATTGTATACATTATTAATATACCACTGATAGGAATAAGAATGTACATCCAGGTCCTTGCAGAGATAGAGGGCTGCCAAGAATAAATCAGATATGTAGATAAGGTAAGCAGGCAAAGATATTAAAGAGGAATGGCACTGGGTCTGGTGTTACTGCTATCTTTCCATCAGTTCAAATCTGGAAATAGTTTCTGTAATGGCTGGAAGGACAGACTGCCAGCAGAAGGTTCAAAAAATGTGAACTGTGGGAGTCTAAAGAAGACAGCAAACCCTGGCATGTGGGCCAGCCACAGAGGAGAGGCAGGGACAAGCCGCTGGAAAGAGCAAAGGAACACAGAACACAGGAGCAGCACAAAGGCACGGAACAAAGGCGAGGTGAGGACGGAGCGGGGACACGGGTCAGCTGCTGCAGAGAAAGGCTGAAGGATGCAGGGAGGTTAGGGGGCAGGGAGAAGGGCTGGCCCTCCCACCAGGATGTAGTACTACTTTCAGAAATAGAGGGATGAGGGATACAAATCAAAGGCTAAACCAAATAAATAAGAGTCTATTTCCCTGGAGGCCATGTGGGCTCGCCTAGGACGCATCACGGTGACTAATGCAGGCCAGCAGAGGAGCTCTGCTTCCTGTGCATTCCAAGGCTCCCGAGGCGGGCAGACGTTGTGGTTATTGCTAAAAGGCCCACATTTACCATAAATTACCTCGAAGGAACAATATGGAGACAGCACTATCTCCGTGCTCTTCAAAGCACCAGAACAAAGCAGCGCAGTGTCAGTGGCATTGCTTAGATCTAACAGCTGGCACAAGATGACTTAGCACCACCGAAAATAACCCCGTGACAGAGCCCCAGCAAAGCTGCCAACCCCTGAAAATTTGTCATTTGTAAAACCCCCTCCCCTTGGGATTTGTACCTATGAGAGAGCTGCAAGTCTTGTCCTGATCTCCAGTTTGACTGCAAACATGAGTGAGGGCAGGGAGGTGAATAACCCCACGCTACCTGAAACACCTTCTGCAGTCTCTGAAATCATATAGAGCTCTTGCATCCCACTGTTGCTAACTTGGCTTGTGTAATTAAACATGAGGCTGTGAGCACAAGGGCTTTGTCAGAATTCCTGAAAACACTCACAAGGAATAAGGAGAGTGGTGTCTTCCATTCCTGGAGCTCACCAGACCAGCGGCGCACCTACGCAGTGACCCAACAATTCTATATGAAATGTATGTTTTGATAGCGTAGGTACTTCAAATTCCCAATCATCTTGCCCGAGGACACTGCCAAGGACTTCGGGCAGGCTTTCCTCTGGAGCCTGCTCGGTGCCTTTGGCTTTCCCAGATCTCAACCCTCGCTGACTGCCCTCTGTGGCAAATGAGGATATAGCAGAGGGATCAGCCTCCCGAGGGCACAGAGCAAAACTCGCGAGTACCTGGCCAACAGGGAGCAGGACGCTGAGCTCTGGGCGGAGGCTAAGGGATCTCTTTCCCCAGGAGTCACAGCCCTTGCTGTACAGTGTGATACAAGCACCTCTTTAGCAGTATGATCTCAGTGAGAACAGCTCCTTCCTGCTGGAGAGGTTTCTGGTCAGGGGTGTATCCCGGGCGATCTCGCTCAGGACTCAGCTGTGTAAGATGCCAAACGTGCCCCAGTTAGTGCCAAGTATCCCCAATAAAACAGGAGGTGGGGCCAAATTTGGCTTTCATCAGCTTTTCACACTGTAAAGTCCTTAAGCTTTTCATGCCTGTCACAGTTCTTTCCCTTCTTCCTCTCCCCAAAATGATCCTAATTAAAAGCGAGCCCTATTTTCCAACCGCAGCACGTCCCCAAGCGTTTCCTTTCCTCAAAGCTGTCAGAACCCAAAGGGTGCAATTCGAGTCAAAAGGGACATTTTTCCCTTCCTGATGCCAACAAACACTGCTACTTCCCAGGGTCACTCTGCTGCCTGCCTTCTGTTTTGGCACGTTGCTTTCCCCCCATATTTCACGTCGAGCACCCGTGCGAGCCCGGAACGGATCCCGGAGCTCTGCACCCCCTTCCCAGCACATCCAGCTCCACAATGCCGCCTTTCCACCACCCTGCCGGAGCTCCCAGGGACTGTCAGGCTGCCCTGCTTGCTGCCAGCCTGGGGCAGGACAGGAAATGCTTCCCGTGCACAAAGTCAGAGCCGCTGCCCCGACCGCGTGCATGCTCACCCCCAGGAATTAATAAGTTATTACGACAAATTAAAATATTAAGTTAATGATGTGCATGACTGCAAGTTACAGAGCTGGAAAAGAAGTCCTAATTAAATCAATACAGTTATTAGTCCCTTGTCATCTCTGATTAATTATTAGCTTAATATGCTCCATCATTTTCACTGCTAATGGAAAGAGCTGCAGTACACACCAGAAACTTATGGAGACATGCTGGAACTCCCAGCTCTGGGTCGAACAAGGTTTTTCAGAGTAGAGGGGAAGAAACGTTTCATTTTTTGGGGCACTGGTGTGACAGTATTTGTTTTCAAATGGGGCAGATGTTCGCTCAGGGGATTTTTGACTGCTGAAGGTTAAGGGGTAAAGCCTTGACTCCTAAAGCTGGGTTTAGTCCCAGGCACTTGTCCTGGTGCCTCCGAGCTTTTCTCTGCAGTGACAGGATAGCACCAGGGTCCTTTCAGAAGCCAACGTGCCCCAGAGGCCACCCCAGTTGTGACCCTCAGCCCATCCTCAGCAGTTGCACTTGTTACCCCAGGGCACAGAGAAGGAGTGGGCACATAATAAAGCTGGCAGGCATCAGCTGTGGTGCCTGGCTCCTCAGGGCACAGATGTAGCTCAGGGCACCTGTCCTTTCATGCCACCGACAGGGCCAAAAATAATGTGCTGAGGTCACTTTTCTCCTTGGTAGTGATAACTGAAACAGTACTTTGGATTAAGGCAACAGATAGTATTTACCCAGAGCTTAGGGGAGCACAGTTTCCCTTTTACTTTACTGTCCTCCATCACCCTTTCACTGCCTCCAACTTTTTCCTAACTCTTTGTAACGAGCAGGTTTCCTTTGCTGTCTGCAGGAGGATTTTTTTGAGTGTGAAAACTTCAAGGATGGGTCTCTACCTGTCTCTCCAGCAAGTCACTAAGCGAATTTGTACCACAAATGCTGCTAGGTCATTAGACAGGAGTTTTGTCTTAGAATCAGCTTTTACAAAGAAGCCCTTTTGGATAGGTTATCAACAGAAATACAAACACACGCTGCCGAGAACAAAACTGCTCCTTAAACTCATCAATGAAGCTGTTCATGCTGCTAAGGGGTGATTCAGTAAATTAAATAATGTCACTGTAAAAGACTGTGCTTCTCAAAGATAAAAAGCCACTCAAACGATTTCTCAGGACTCTCACCACCCTATCGCTGCGATTACCTCGTGATAAATTGCCACCTGCCCCATGAGTAATGGTAGTTGCCAGTGCCATTTTATCACTTAGTCCTCTTACTGATATCTCTGTTAATGTACGGCCACAACACTTCAGCTTCCCATGCTCTACTTGCCTTCCAGTGCGGTTGTGCAAAGTTGGAGCTCCTTATTTCCATAAAGAAGTTAAGGTGGGACAACCAGTGTCATGCAGAAACCCTGTCCCTTGCTCCTTAGACAAAAAGCCCACCTGTTTTGTGTCAGACATTAAAGAAAAAGTTTAAAGCACACTGGCCAGCCTAGGTTTGAGAAGTAAAAAGCATTTCTTCTAGAAATGGGCTGAACTCCAGTAAAATATTTGGCTATTTAATGAGCAGGCTCTAGGATAACGGTTTTCGTGGGAATCCAAAAAGAGGGAGTAAAGAAAAGGGCTCCCTGTGCTATTCTTAGCTGCAAACAGCTAGATTTGGAATTTTGATTGTAAAGCATGGAATTTATAAATGGTGCCATGCTAAATTTACTTCATTTGTATACAATTCAGTTGGATAATCAGAAGTGTTCCAGTATGTTCCTGGTTAGCATCTCAGTTCTGGTTTTATTGTCTCCAAGCTGGTAGAAAAAATGCGTTCAGTAAATAGTGCTTGCAAAATTTCTGTCCCATTGCATGTGCAGGAAGATTTTCTATACACAGATTTTATATAAATGCGCATGTGGGAGCACATGCATGCACACAGACACTGAGCCGTGATTTATTTCCAGAGGGAAGCCAAGGAAATTCCCACCCCCTACCATTTAAACGATCTGCTCTTTGGCTCCAAACATTCTGCAACTTCTCAGCCAAGGAATGTATTTCCCCCCTCCAATATATATAATTTATTTTGCTGCACACATTAGTTAATGATAGTGAGATACATGATTTAGTCAGTTCTGCAAAAACATTACTGACAATCTCAGACAGATCCATTTCATTTAGTAAGTTGGTTTTTTTTAGCTCGTCTTCCGCAGCACGGTGTGAATTAACAGCAATCATCAACTCAAGGATTTGTCACATATACTTCGTACTCCGGCAATTTTTCATAATTAGATTGGCTTCCCGCGGTTAGACGAGCTTTTAATTACGATATTAATATAGGTTAAAAGGACTTTACACTGTTTTACGCTTCGGTGAGGAGGGGGGGGAGTGGGGAGGGGGAAAGCGGGAGGTAGGAGACGAGCTATTTCATTTCGCCGCTACTCTGCGGCGATTATTTCTGGATTTTTAAAAATAGTAAACGCTACGAAACGCTAATAATAAATCCCTTATCGGGGCGCCCGGGGCAGCCCGTCCCCGGCCGGCCAGGAGCGCTCCCCCATCCCGCGCCGTCCCCAGCGCCGCGGCGGCGGCCGACACTTACGCGGTCCCCAGGGCGCGGCGGCCGGCAGCCTGCGCAGGTGGATCTCATCCTTCTCCATCGCCCGTCCGAGCCCCGCAGCCCGCCTGCCACTTGGTACCAAAGTGAACTTGCCAGGATCCCTCCTCCCGCCGCTCCTCCTCCCTCGTCCCCCCCTGCTGCCGGGGCGGGCGCGCTGCTCCGGGAGCGGCTCCGCGCAGCGCCCCGCCGCCCCCGGGCACACTTTAAATACGGGCGCCGGGCGGCGGCCGGCCCGGCCCGCCGGAGCGCGGCCCTCCGCGGGGAGCCGGCCCTCCTCCCGCCCTGCCCGGCCCGGCCCGGCCCGGCCCGGCCTCCCCCGGTGACGCCGCGGCTCTCCCCGCCCGGCCGCCCCGCGCAGCCCCCGCGCGTACCTGACCTTGGGCGCGGGGCGGCGGCGCCGGAGCGACGGCGGCAGCTGCGGGCGGGGACAGCGCGGCCGCGAAAGGTCAGCGCGCCCTGCGCTGCGGGAGCGCCCGCGCTCGGCCGAGCCCCCCGCGCCGCTTCCCGGCCCCTGCTGATGGCCAGGAGATCCCGCACCTGCCCGCTTTGTCCCGAGGGGAACAGGAAAAGCGAGGCTGGCTCTGCTGCTGAAGCCTCGGGATCCTCCCGCTCGCCCGAAGCGCCGGCTGGCCGCTGCCCGTGTTTCTCACAGCCCCGGTGGGAAAGGTGACGAGATTCCCAGCTGGGAGAGCAGGGATAAGGTTCAGGGGCAGCCAGGGCGGCCCGTCTCCCGGGAAAGCTTTTTCTCCCAGCTCTGGTCCGGGAGGGATGCTCTGAATGACACCACAGACTCGAGAACTCAGAGAACAAATTTTTTTTCACTTTTTTTTTTTTTTTTTTTCTTTAGAAATGTGAGGTGTAAAATAGCTGGCACTCGCTTTTTACGCCTCCCGCTGCGTGGTTACGGTATTTGTACAGGGGTTGATTAGGATTTCAGGCTATTCCCCTTTTCAGTGCCCCACAGGGATTCCCTGGTCTTCCCCAAAGTTACAGCCTGAGCCTGTGCTGCAGAAACCCACTCAGACACACCTGACACAGATTTATCTGTGCTATTCTCTGACTGTTTTCTCTCCTTTTTTTTTTTTATTGTACTCTCAGACCAGCACTTAACCCTCAAAAATGCAAAGCCAGGAGTGTGCAAGGGCTCTGCCAGAAGGGAAGAGGCTCAGCAGGCTTCCCAGCTTCTGGCAGACAGCCCCCAAGTGTCCCACACCTGCAAGCTCCTCTCACTGCCGTGCTCCTGCTGTACCCAGGCCCTTCCCAGTCCCCTCGCATCCAGGGAGATTACAGGGACATTGCTGAGAGGCATCTTGCTGGTGGCACTTGCCCCCAGGCTACAGATCGTGGTTCTAATTCCACTCTGAATTCCCCTTTGCTGCTGAAAATGTAGCAGGTTATGGCTTACATATCTCTGTGGGGCTGTTTTTGGGAAAACTGTAAGAGCATCTTTTCTGGCTTGGTTGGGGGGCTGACAGGAGAGGCAGAAAACACAGTGTGGTAAAACACAAACAAGGGGATTTACACATATGGACTTTCCCTTCATGGAATATAAGCCCTAGAGGCCCTGATGGTTTCAGGCTACATTTCCTATCTTTTTTGCTCCATCTTAATTTTAGGGCTGTTTTTGGGACAGTTTGGATGGGACTATTTTTACAGTGCACATCACTGGGTTTAATTTTAGCAGGGGAAGGGGTGAGCAGATTGTGTTGCACTGAAGCCTCACTCACCAGCTCTCTTAACCCCCAGATCAAAGGCACTTGGGAACGTGCTCTTTTCCCTTTGCCTGTAATTAATTTATTTTGGACAGAGATCTGCGACAGACCCAAATGTGGGCATGGGACCAACATATATATTTGTTTTACAAATGTGAGACACAAAGAGAGATCTGGGAATCGTGCTGGATTCCAGTATCCCATCTCGTTGTGACCACAAGCTCCGTGAGCATCCGCTGGATAGAGCTGGGGTGGGAATTCAGCCTGCATGTATGCACAGGGCCTTCATCACTCAAGTGCCACCTTTCCTGGGGTACTCCCTACTGAAGGCCCAGCCAGATGTAGATCAGCTGATTGATGACATCATTTTTAGCAGGTTTTAGGAAGTTTTAGTCTGACAAACCAGATTTTGAGAATTAGGTGTGTATTTCAGCTTTACACCTGAAAAAAAACCCCAAAAAACCCGCTGACATTACTGCCTCATTCAAGGTGGTTAAGTACTAATGAGCAATAATTTATCTTAGTATCCTGAAATTTAAAATACATTAATTGCCTGGTATTATTTGGGAAGGTCCTATCCTGACATAGCCCAGATTTGAATGGAAATGAAAAAATCTCAGCGCAGTGTGGAACCTGTGCTCCACCCAGTAGTACTGAGAGGCAGGACAACCAATTCCCATCCCACCCCCTAGATGAGCTCTGGCAGATCCATGAGCTTCTCTGGAGAAGCCCATTGTTGGAAACTGCTGTAAAGATCACAGGGAAACCGTGAGTCTTGACAGAGCCAGAGCCTGGACAGAGTCAGGGCCTCCATCCCCCTGCTGTGCTTCCCCACACTATTCCTTTTACCTGCAGATATTCCCTCCTCTGCATGGGCATGCAGACTTTGTAATTGGGCTAACAAGGGCTGGACCACTCACCTGAGGTGACAGAGCCATGCTGTGGGACTGCTCAGGCTCCAACAGGCGCAGAGGAAACGCAATTTGTCTTCTCAAGAGCCCCACGAGCTAAAATAGGCTGCTGGGATGACAGGAAGCAGAGACTCCAGCTCCAGTTTTCTTCCTCAGCCTGTGATAAACCCAGCATGCCATCTCAACACATACTTGTGAGAAGAACAGCCAGGGGATGGAGAACCCACTGTCTGTGCAATAAAACAAAATTGCTCTCCCAAAAGTGAGGAAGGCGACAGCGGGGCTTGGCACCCACACCTGCAGTGAGTGCTTTTGCTGGAAATATTTACAGTCTGGAAAATGAATTGTGTGCCTTCCCAACAATAATAATGCAGCTCTGGGCTGCTGTGTGCTGGAGCTGAGTGGAGGCTCTGTGTGCTCAGGGTGCTGGTGCTCCGAGGAAATGCCCGCGTGTGGCACCAGCACCACCACCCCAAACGGCAAACACTCAGCCACCCCTCTGCCTTGGAGTTGGCTCTGGACTATTTTTCTGAAGTCTTTTACACTTTTGAGGGGCACTCAGTGAAGGCAGGGATCCACTGCAGCTCTGCTCTCAGCTGGGGCACCCAGAGATAAGAGCCCATGCCCCTGGCAGGCACCCGGAGCAGCGTGAACACAATCACATGACAGTGAAACAAGCCCTGGCCCTGGCTGTGACAGCAGCACAGCCCCTGCCCCTCACCTTCACCACCACACACAGCACACTCCCTGGCTGCCACGGCCTCACAGGCAAAAATAAAAGAGGATATATTGTGTAGAATCAGGTTCCAGAGAGCCCTAAAACCGCAGGCAATGCAGGGAAGATAAACAGGGAGGGATAAGTCATAGTATAAAAGCTAAGGCATGCCCAGAGGAATTAGCAGGTGGCAAGATTAAATAACTAGGATGAGAGTTTTTTCCATGTAATGCACTGAAACCATAGGATTATTAAGTAAATTACTATATAGTAGTAAATAGAACAAAACTGTATGTAGAATACAGTTACATTGTTACATTGTCATGAGATACAAGTCAAGCCAGAAGCTCTTTAATTTTTTTTGGAAAGGGATGAGAAATATTTATGAAAAGTACCTTGGCTGGTGTCTACTGTACAAAGGAGTCTGGCTGTAATTTTCAGCTTAGTAAACTCTCAAAGCTCTGATGGTTGGAGAGACATTCGTGGGGTTGTTCTACTTCTAATCTCCTTCCCTTGCTGCTTACCCCTGACAGACAGTGGGTCCTGGGTGAGATGGACCTCAGAGTACAAGCTCTTTTGGCTCTATAGTCCTTAGCATTTAATGCAGAGCTCATGTTCCTAAAGCACAGACGATTTTATTTGGTTTGAACTCGTTTTGGTCTGTTACTTCTGTGAGCAGTCTGTCCTTTTTTCCAAAATTTTTTTTTTTTTGGTGATGAAACACTTTGCAAAGCTCAGTGAGAAAAACGTTACTGCTTGTAAATAGCAACGTCCAGGAGGAGCAGGGCTATTCCCTTTCCTGGCTCCCCACGAAATGCTGCCACCAGTCGCGGTCAGCCCCGAATGTGGGAAGCACGCCGGGTTTCCCCGTGCCGAAGTTTCGCAGTGTGGTTTCGCAGGGGCGGCCGGAGGCGCTCCGCGCTGCCGCCCCTGCTGTCGGCGGCTGGAGGAGCCGAGCCGAGCCCGGCCGGGCTGTGCGGGGCTGTGGGCAGGGCGGGGGAGGCTCAGCCCTGCGAGCCCCCGCTGCTGGGGAGGGCGGCTGGACAGCTGTGCCACAGCTGCGCCGCGCAGGGAAACGGAGCCCGCTCCCGACCTGTTCAAACCCTCCGCTGTTGCACCCTGTCTGCCTCTCCGGCCCAAAGCTGCTTGAAGTGGAGCCAAACTACTGCTGGTGTGAGTTTCCTTTTGGTGAGATCGCCATCATCCAACTCCACCTCCTGTGGGATCCTGGTGCTGTGCTTAAAATTATCTGTGCATTTAGAAAAGTTTTCCCTAATTCTTGCTATAGGGCAGGGCAATTGGTCCGTGGCCATTTCCATCAGACACAGCAGTACGTGTTCCCTGCTATTTGATCTTGGTGACTCACAGCAGCACAAAAGCACAAACTGATTTCCGTCTTGAACTGAATCTTCAGGTAACCATGAGAGGAAAAATCAGAATGGTTCTAAGTGGCTTTCTTCCTTTTTTTTTTTTTTTTTTTTTTTTTTTTTTTTCTTTTTTTTTTTTTTTTTCTTTTTTTCCATCTTCCAACATGCTTCAACCTACATGTGTGTCTGGTCTTCAGCAATGAAAGTAAAAAAAAGATACAAAATCACTTAGTAGAAGTTACCTGTAGAGCTTTAGTCACTTGAATCACGAAGAGGAAGAAAGGGCAAAGCATTTGCTTGTGACTCCACTTGCCACTCATTGCATTTATAGGAGGCTGCATCTCCCTCAACACACATTTAGTCCAGGTGTTTACTGCAACTTCATTTTGAACCTTCGATGGTTACACCATTTGTAATTGAGGCAGCAAAGCCTTTTGTCGTAAAATACAAAGGGGCAATGACAGCGAGTCAGGTTAATACTTTAAGTGGCTTGGGTACTGGAAGGCTGCAGCCCCAGTCATTCTGTTCATGGTACAGTCATTCTACAGGAGATTTAGCATCCTGCACGCACTGGCAGCCCACTGAGAGACAAGGTTTTAACACTTCATTAACTGTGATGAGACTTCTGCCATTAGCAGTGATGGTTTTCACATGCCAGGACCTAAACATTTCATACCCTCCTTCCTTATCAGCAGATAACCATTAAAACAGCTCAAGATCTGTAATCCACTGGAGATTAGAGACCCTGTAAAGCTCAGAGTTTTGACGGCACTTGCCAGAGGAGGTGCTGGTTCTTCCAGTCCATCCGTGAGGCCATCTGCTCACCAGGATAAGAGAGATCACAGCCAGAGACTCAACCCATGGGGTTTTACTCCTTGTCCATCCACCTCCTAAGCACCCAGGAGCCCAGACTGATCTCCCTTTCCTGAAAACACTGCACAAAAAGAAGCAAATTTGTACTTCTGTAAATGAGTGCAGCTACAACAGCAGCAGATTGTGGTATAACAGCAAAGAAGCTGTTGCTCTAATACTTGGATAATATTTCACTCATATATTTAATTTTTCTGATTTGAATTATGGCAGTGCATCTCTCAGTGCACACACAGCAATTAGCTACAAATATTTTAAGGCCTTTCCTTGAGACATCACTGATGAAATCACAAATAAGACTGTCACCGAAACGGAGGTTTAAATTCTGTACTTTCATATATTCAGTTGCAACTGGTGGCTACAGCTTTTTGTGTGTTTCATTGTTTGGGTTTTCTTAAATATCCACAGTTTATCTCCAAGGTGTTTGTGGTTTAAACACATGAATCATGAACTGAGTCGGGATCTCTGTGAAGACTCCCTGGAAACAGGAGGACAATGAGCTGAGAATCCATTCCAGGGCTGAGTCAGAGGCAGGTTCAGAGACATTCACCAATATTTTCCAAAGCACAGATACCTATGGCTTACATGAGAAACTGGGTGAGCTGATTATAGAAACATCTGTGTTCACTTTTTCAGCCTCAGGCCTCTGTGTTTCTGCAGGACAGGTACTGAAAGGAAGAAATAGAGACAAAATTGAAGAAGGATGTTTTAATATGCAATCACCCTCCTGAGACAAATCTGAGCAAGAGAGAGCAACTCCTGCAGTAGCTGAGCCCTGGTGAAGTAATCAGGCATGGCTGTGTCCTTACATGCAAGTGTGTGAATATCAAATGGATCCAGGAAAGAATATAGACCTTCCTACGTTGTGCTTTGAATCCATATAAATCAAATAATGCAGCAGTGATTGTTTCCTGGTGAGGCTGAGCACTGCATACCTTCCTGCATTATATCTGTAAATATAAGTAAGCTGTCTATACCTGGAGGGGTAATCAGGATTAACAAAGCCAGGCCATTTGTTACTGTACACAAATGTGCCAAAAAAAATTCACCACTCACAGCAAACAGTGGTGTTTGGAAAGCCAGCAGCTGGCACTGGGTCCTGTGTGGTCCCAGCAGCTCCAGGAGAAATCGGGGTGGGAAGGCAGGCAGAGCCAGAGGGGGTGACAAAACCAAGGTAATGCAAAAGCCCTGAGCTGTGGGCTAGGTTTAGTAGTAAGAGAGGAGGGCTGGACAAGAAGGGATTAAAAAAATGTGATAAAAAACCTTTGTAAAGTCCTTCTGTCTTATTCAGCCTGACTAATCCAAAGTCAAACTCCTCTGATGAGCTGTTGCCTCCTGTCAGGGTAGCTGTGACATCCAGGCCATTCCTTCAGCTCTAATGCCACCTTCTCCATGGAATCTTGGTAAATCTTTTTAATTGCACCACTTAGGAGTGCATCTGTCACGGGAGGATTTTTTAGTAGCTCCCCTCCAGACTGTCAGGTCTGTGTGCAGGAAAGAAGAAAGGGAGTTGTGCTGCTATTTCTGTCAGGACCACCATCCGGGAGGTACTGCACGGAGGAGTTTTCTTTTCCAGAGGAGAACTCACATCACAGCAGCCTCTCACTGGCCACACATGAAAACTGAATTTGAGTGGGTTCAGGAAGTTCTGTACGCATCATTTATGTAGGTCAAGGTGGGAAATAGAAGCGGTCACACAAATTTTTTTGATTCTGGTGATTTCTTTTCAAGAGCAGCTCTTGAATGCTCTCTTTCAAGACACTGGGTTTTCAACATATGTAATATTTCTTTGGCCTATTTTATCAGCTATTCCAATGATAAAAACTAAGTTCTTTTATATATATAATTTTTATATTTATAAATATTGAATTCTTTAACTTAACAGCAGGTTGAATTCCCATGGGAAGATGCCAGCACATACCCTGAGGATGAGGATATCAGCAGCTTATTATAGCTTATAGTTATTGATTATGGGCAATAAACCTGAACAGAATAAAGAAAATAAATCTCAGTGTTCTTTCAGAGTATTTTTAAATACCTTTAAAATACTCTTATTACAAAATTATAAGTAACTTCAATTTATCAGTGTGTTTGGGAACATCTGGACAATCCTGAAAAATTACAAGATAAAACTCTGTTTTCAATTCTGAAAAGAAGCTTTTACAGTATCTTTTTTTTCCCTATGCCCTAATTCTCACACCTTTCTCAGGCAGAGTTATTTAAGTTCTTCTCCATGAATCTTGCCTCTTAAAAGACACAGAGTTGTAATTGATCTTTATCACATTCTTTTAAACACGAGGGGGCACCAAAAAGCCAGAGGAGCAAGATAAAAAAGGTTCCCATACAATAAATCAGAAAAAACCTGTTACAACTCTTGATAGCCTTGTCGAGTGAGACAGATTTTGAAGGAAAAAAAATTGGACAGCAATGTAATGTTTTCTCATTCCTTCGTCTGAAAGGACTGGGAAAGTAATTCCTGCCATGTGCATCTTTTGCTGCCTCATTTTTTTACTAGCTAGAATCTGGATTATTTCCCACCACAGATGGTTCTCAAGGAAGGTGGAATCCTGTGTCCATGGTTTTATACAGAAGGAATCCAGCCTTGAAGCTAAAAGATGACAAATACCCCCTAAAATGCAAAATTGAGACAAAGAACCATTAGATTTTTAAATTATTTTTTACTATAGAAACACGAGTAACGCTTGTGTTACTAAAATTCCCAGCCCTTTTCCAATCCATTTGTGTTTCCATAATAAAGCTGACTGGAAGGGAAGTTTTGATATTTAGATTAAGCTGTGAACGTTCTCAACGCAGCGCGATCCCATCTGGTGAAATGTGGGTGTCTGCACACCCAGACCAGGGGCATTTCCCCAGTGCCGGGGGAGAGCAGGAGACCCCGCCGGGTGCAAACCCCGAGAGCAGAGCTGTGCGGGAGGAAAGGGCCCCTGAGCACTGCTCCATCCCCTCTGGCTCTGCCGAGGCTCGCTGAGCTTCTCCAGCCCCCAGGTGCGGGGCCGGCGGCGGGGATCGCCGCTCCGCATCCTCTGCAGATCCCAAAGGAGTGGACGCTGCAGTGCAGTGGATGAAAGCAAGGCTCCTCTGGGGCTTCGGGGAATGGCTTTGGCAGAGTGTTTTCCTTTCTAACTTTTCCCTTTTTTCTCCTCTTTGACTTCAGATATTGAAGGCTTCCTCCCGAGGAGTTTCCTGCTTTCTTAGGTGCACTCTCCTGGATTTTTCCTGGATTTTTTTATGTCCTAACTCTCAAGGCATTTACCCATCTAGCCCTTCCCTCTTCTCAGCTTAAACAAACATTGGTAGAATGAGTTTTCAAAGGAATTAACACTTTCCAGGTCAACATGAAGCCTCAAGGGATTCATCCCTAACTGAGAGGTGGATTCCTTAAGTCAGCAGGTAGCAATCACATGGAGGAAATAATTTATTTTTTTGCAAGTGTTAAACTGTTTTAACTCATTTAAAGTCCCAGGTGAGCCCTGCATGGAGTTAAAATGTCTTTTCTGTGTAGTCAGACCATACACAGGTCAATTATTCCATCCATGAGATGATGGTCCAGGTATGAAGGTTTCAAGCTCCTGTTATTCTGCTTGGGAAAATGGCTCTACAGTGACAGAGATCTCATGGCTAAGATTTTCCTGATAACTGACTGTGTTTGGACCTGCACAGGGCTGTTTTTCCCATTCTCTGTGTTCATCTAGGTGAGGATCTCCCTGTTCACTGCTGAGTTTCTTACCTGCTTAATGTAGCTAAAACTGTTTATGAAAACTGTTTATACAATGGCCTCAAAAATGAGAAAACTCTTTGGGCTTTGTAAATATATGTATATAGAAGACAGTATGTGTTCTTTAAATCCATCACAAACTCAGAAGGATCCCCTGACTCCAAAGTGGATTTATGGATGAAGGAGAACAGAGTCATGAGATGTGAATCCACTTCACACCACTACCTGTCTTGTGAATATGAGTCAGTGAACTTGACTGGGCTTTATTCTCATGTGTAAATGAGAATGCACAAATACCTTGTGCATTACTGACAACACACCCAGCTATGAGGAAAAAAACCCATCACTTCTGCAAACTTGAGACCAAAGCCTGGCTTGTCCAACCTTGATGTCAGTGCTTCCACTGCACTCACCAGCCCTTGAAATCAGGGTAGTGTCTGACTTAATGAAGTTTGTTGGGGTTTGAGGGGCTTTTTTTTTCATGCACTTAAATAGCTGTTGGGATGGAGTAGAGGTAAGGAGCAGGTTAGTTTAGGAGTATCCAGCTGTTGCTTAATCCAAATTTTTCTCTCTTTTTGCTTAGTCCCAAAAGTATTAGAGGTGTAACATACAGGTAAGGATATTATGAGAGAAAAGTCTGATAAAATGTGATTTAGACCCTGATACTCTAGCTAAGCTAGCAATTAACTTGTAACTTCCCATGTGAAAAAAATCATAAGAATGAAAGGCAGGTAACACAACCAACTACTCTGGTAAGATAACTGTTTACACCTGTAAAAAACAAGAAATCTGTCCTATAAGAATCCGTGAACAAAATATGTAAACTATCCAGGAACAAAAAGATTTGATAGACATGTAAAATGCCATTTACTAACCAATAAATTAAATAGCAAGAAAGATATGAACCAATTAGAGTTTGATATGAGGTCTTGAAAACTGTATAAAAATGGGCTGTAACATTAAAGATTGGCTTTTTCTACATGAAAAAACTGAGTTCTGTCTGCTTACTGCAACACAGAGGTTCTGCTTGCATCATGCCCCAGGTCTCCAGGCATTTCTGTGTGTGTGTGTTGGTTGCAGCATTAATTCCTGCACATTCCAGAGCTGGAGTTTTGTTTGTGCTGAGCTGCACAACATCTCTTCAAGCAGAGTCTGGCACTGCTGGGACATTCAACAACCAGCTCCCTCACTGAAACTCAGCATCATCACCTGATGATGCTTTTGTTCAGGTCTTCAGCATGCTTTGCTTACTTTTTGGGGGTCATTATTCCTTCAACTGGGTTTGGGTTTGGCTTCTCTTTTTCCTTCACATAAATACCTTTTATTCTTCCTGCCTTCCTTTCATTTGTCACCTTTCCCTCTGTCAGCTGCAGATATTTGCCCAGTAGTGCTGAGATGCCTTTGCTAGGTTCCTTACATTAACCATGACTGCAGCATCCCTCTCCCTGTATCCAAACCAGGCACAGCACCAGGGAAGCTCTTCAAGGACACCAGAGCAGCCTCTGTCCTTGCCAGAGCTGTCCTGGGGTTTTTAACCTTCACACCAAATGTCAAATCTATTTCTTATTCACCCACCATATGAATAGATCTCCCTGAGACACATGAATCAGCTCTCTGGGGATTTGGAATCGTGGATTTAAGGAAACAAGGTAGTCCATACTTGATAATGAATTCAGCAATTATGGCTCCACATGAACAACTTTTGGTGCCAGCTCTGGCTCAAGGCATCCCTCTTCCTGTACATGCTGGGCCTTTTACTGCTGCACTCACTCCTTCCTCTGGACTATGGTTCTGGAAGCCTGTGAAGAACAACCCAGGCAACTTATCTGAATGAGGAAAAAAGAAAAAGAAGAGTTGGGCTTTTGCTCACTTGAACCAGTTCCTCAAACAATCTCTCAATGACAACACACAGGTTAGTGATGGTCCAGAGCAGGGGGCAGCTTAGAAAAAGGGAAAGAGTTACTTATAAAATCGGAAATAACCATGCTGCTGGATGTGGCACTGCAGCCTGAACTGGAATCAGTCAGAAAAGTTAAAACATGGCCCTTTGTGAATACCGAAACTTCTAACATCGTGAATGTCAGGTCTGATAAAATTTCCTTTCAGGCAGCAATGAAAACTTCCTGAACTTTATTTCGTTCACTCTGTCAAATATGGCATATAGTGTTTCAATCAACCTGAAATAAATTGTTCTTTCCAAAGCACAGAAATTTCCTGCAGACAGGAAATTCTCTTACTAACCAACCAAGTAGAAATAAAGTCAAATGATGAATACAACCTGGCTTTCTTGCTGTTACATTTAGATTTCCACCCAAGACAATAAAAAAAATAGGAAGAAATTGTACCTTAGCCTTTCCAAACTGCAAAACTCAAGCTCAAAAGTAAAGCTTTCAAGCCATGGTGCTGTTTCTCTTCTGTGCTGTGTAGGTGTGCTGCAGATTTCCCCTTCATTTTGCAATACTCATTTGTATTGAGGAGGAAAAGGAACAAAGCTGACTTTTATCCATCAGCTCTAGAGCTGTCCTTTAAAAGAAATTAGTGTTTCCTGAACGCATTCATTACCTGTAAAACCCAGAAGCAGCTAGAAACCTTGGACATACCAGATAATGGAGTGCACCAGGGAATCAGAAAAGTGCAGCTGACCTGAGTGGAGAAGTGCACAGAGCTCATGAAACTCGTGCCCATTCTTACATCCATCCCTTGTCCCCACTTCTCCCACTTGGCACCAGCGAACCAAGGCCATTTCCAGGGACAGAGGAAAGAGCTGCCTCCTCCTCTAGCAGCTCTGCACACGGTGCTGGAAACAAGACAAAGCCCTGATAAACACACACGCCTTGTCTTAAAGGAACCTGGCTGTGAAAAAAGGGAGGGGTCAGCAGTGGCTTCAGCACTCTGGGAGTGCATGGCTGTCCTGATTTTGAACATCACTCAGCTGATGAGGAAAACCTCATCTGGCAGAGCTGTACCAGCATCACCTTGAGCCTTGCAAAGCTGCAAAAATGATACTAGCTCTCTTGATTTTCACCAGGGTGGAGGAAGACATCCTTTCCTCCTAGCTGCAGCCATTGCCCTCCTCTCTGGGGAGTGAGCACCCGCTGACTTAGAGCATCAGTTCAAACCCTAGCACAGGTTAGAAGCAGGGGATGAAATCCTGGGGATGTATTTCAGCTGCTGTGGCCTGAGTCTGGTGCCAAGAAAGCCTGCTGCAGGCTGAAGGGTTAATCAGCACCGGGCAGGAATGGCCGCACCCCAGGGGAGCCCAGGGGAGCTCTGTTCAGCAGCTGCTGGGCTTGCAGGGTGAGAAAAACGTAGGGAAGAGGGGTGTGTGATGAGGGTTTTGTGTTTGAATCTGTCTCCTTTCACTGGAGTGATCAAAAGCAACTTTGGCTAAGTCAAGAGTTTTAATGGTAAGAGGTGATAGCAACAAATCATTAAAAAACTTTAGGATGCTGTCAGACAATCAAATGTTTAGGTTTTGCTAAGAGGCCAAAGAAGCATTTTGAGAGTTGCCTAGTGTAGGGTTTAAGTATTTATATGTATTTTATTAACATTCATTTTATAATTACCAACATGTTATTGTGCCAGATGTATGTTTATAAATACCACCAGACTCACTGTAGCACCAACTTCACTTGTGTGATAAATATTGACATGTTTGTCTTAGAAAATGATCTCTTTTGCTTTGGAGTCTTTAATTAGTTCCGCTTTCTGTCATTCCCTGGAATTGATTTTTGCATGTTTACTCTTTGGGAACTGTGTGTACAATCCTTGCATGGCTGCCAGAACTTGGGTGATATGTTGTTCATCTCTGGAGCTTTGTTAAAGTGTTTTGAAAAGTGAAAAACGGAGGTTTCTATAAATCTGCCAGAGAGTTGTAGCCAGCTTTGTTATTCTTTTTTGATTTTTTTTTTTTTTTTAGAAGCTGAAGAAACTTGGAAATGGGCAGGAAAAGTTTAAAAGTGTTTTCTTTAACAGTTTGAAACATCGTTTTTCATGTTGCTATTATAAACAGTGAAATGCCCTGTTCCCTTATTTGGTTAAAAAAGCAGACAAGCTATATGCACTGGGTATTCTGCCTTTAGGACCTTTTTTAACAACAATTATTAATTACAGTACATGGTGGTTGGCATCCCAGATTGGTGCTACTGAGCTGAGAAGCCAAATATTGAAAGTTTCTGTTTGAAGGCTCAGTTCGTAACCCCTCTGTTTGGATTAAGAGCAGAATGTTTGCGTGAATTTTTTTGTAAAAAAGTTGAGCTTCCAATGTTTAATGGAAGTGGTATTTTAACACAGGCCATGTCTCCAAAGTCCTCTCAGAGTGAACAGCAAAACAGTTTTAAATGCAAACATATGTTTCATAAACTCTGGTTTGTTTAACTTTTTTTTTTTTTTTTTTTTTTTTTTTTTTTTTTAATGAGGAGATGAATTTTACAGCTGACAGAGTCGAAATTAGGCAGCATTGTGTTCAACAAGCATTCCATCCTAAGGGGTTTTTTAAGTTTCACAACAAAGATCTCTATTTATCTCAGATTACGCAATATTCAGTGACTGGAAGTCTAGTCTGTCAGAATTCCCACATTGCTCTGCATCCCATCTTCCAGGTTGGTTATCTGTTGCAATCTTAGCCTAAACTTAGCATTTAAAAGCTTCGTTGCTGGCCCACAGTGCTCAGACATGAATCACGACCTCCCTTCCCCACACATTAATGAATTTATTCAGGAGGAAGGAGTTGACCTCACACCACACAGTGCCACTGCTTGCCCAGGAGCTGGGGGGCAGCTCTGCTTCCAAGAGGTGCTAAATTATCAACAAGCAGGAATGTCTTTAGATGAGCGTGTCCTAAATGTTGTAGACATAAAAGTGGAACACAGAAAAAGGAATTGTGGAAGATTGAGGAGAGATGATTTTTCATTTGAGCCCAAACAGGCTCTGCTCCTCCAAGCTCCATACGAAGCAGAGGGGCTGTAACAATCCACCAGGATTTCTACAACACAGCATGAGGCTGGGGGGTCTGCCTGTGTAAACTCACTGTGAAAGGAGAAAGTTCACAGCCTTCAGATCCCTGCACCAAGTCACTGGAATTTACTCCCTTTTTCCTTCACAGATGGTCTGGGATCAGCCCAAACAGAGGCATTCTGGCATGCTCTGACTCTCTTCCCTTAAAAATCTCAGGTTTGGGTGTTTTTTGGGGGTATGGGATCAAATTTACCAAGAGGTTTTTAATACTAGACTTTATGTGGCTCTGGAAGTGCCTGACACTGCCAGGAAAGTAATTCAAGATTGTTACGAAAAAAAGAATCCAACAACTTTAAAAGTGAAACAGAAATCATCTTTAAGCTTTTGAAAATTCAAAATTGAGCTTTGTTTTTCCAAGTTCAGCTACAGTAGAAAGGACAGCTCAATGACTTTAACTTGTTTTAATTGTTCTTTACTACTCACAGGCATGAGAAAACACATCTGTGGCATAAAAATTCAGACTACCTGTCCATGGGAGTAAATTTGAAATCTAAACTCTGGGCACCTAACCCATCTTTTATCACTCTGGAGAGAATTAAACTTCATGTTTTAAAAGTCTTTTAATTTTTCTGTCTGTAAGCTTTTCCTTTAGCTGGTACTGAATGCAACTAAAGAGCCTGGTGGGGAATTTAACACCTGGAGTCACCAGATTCTCACCCTTGGGTAGAAACTGGAGGATTTATGGATCAAGTGGAGAACAAAATATAGCAAAATATTAGATTGTGCTTCTGTTTGAAATGTCTGAGTGTCAGTATGGAATCACTCCATCTAGGAGAGGCAGACCTTACCCTTCATTGTTCCTGCCAAATGGGAACAACCAATAAAACGAAAATATTGATCTAAAATCTCTGCATTTTATACTGCTCTGCACATAATCAGCAGAATAGTCTATTACATGAGTACACTTCACATTAATAGAGTTCCAGGAATTAATGAGATTAAGAAATATCACTGGAGACACTGGGCTAACTGGCAAGTCTGTTCTTTCTTGTGAAGCTGTACAGTTAGAAGTGAATCCAGGCTCATTCTTAGATCTCAGGCTGAGATTGACACATCTGCATAGGAGGGAAAAAAACAACCCCTATACTATAACAAGCAGCTCAATGCCCCATGAGCTACTACAGCCTTAGCTGAGATAAATTATGACTGAAATTTAGTGGAGTGAACAAAACCTTCTAGACACAAATCTAAGGTACCCAAAAGTAACAAAATACATTCAGAATTATATCTCCAAATTTTGGTTGTCATACAGGGTTTATTCAGTGCCTGTCTCTTAAGTCTTACCATGCAAAATCCAAACCTAGAAATAGAATCAGGTTAAGCAGATAGGTCTTTTCTTCTCTTAATTTGGATTATGTATGTCCAGCAACATGGTCTTAATGACTTTTACGTGCACCAAAACTGTTCCCGAATTAGCAGAGGAGGGAATAACTGACTGGAAAGGAAACGTTATCAAGTGGGTAGAGCTGATGAGGACAGTTCTGAATTAGTTTTGACAGCAGCATTTCTGGCTTCTGAGAATCTGAAGGGTCTCATTTCTGAGATGTCAAGCCAGCAGTGGGGGAGTTGCCAAAAATACAAGACAACTTAAGAATAAATAGAAATCCCATCTAGTTTAGAAGAGCTCGTCATAGGGTAAGAGTTTCCCACAGGACTGAGCACAGCAGGGAAAGGGTCCTGAGGACGCTTCCGCTCCGGAGGAATCCCCCTCAGAACTCCAACGTGTTGTCACACAGCCACTGCCCCAGCTGCCAGAAAGTCCTATGAGAAAATGACTACCCTGACATTCCCTTCTGAGGTCTTTTCCTTCTCATTTTCTGACTGTACAGCCTCTGGGCGTGAGAGTCAGCAGGAGGAGTGAGATTTGTTGTGGGGCAAGCTCTGAGGTAGAAATGCAGCTATTCCACGGATTTCTATACCCCGTTTACTACTGCTTCATCCAAATGCCCTCAGCAGTGTTTAACAACAGAGCTGCCATCTGCCGTGTGCCTGCTCCCTCCCCTCCTTGCCAGTGGGAGAGGTGGGAAGAGTGGAGTGTGTTTTATAACCCACCTTCCCCCCAACACGTGCACAAAGGCACCCAGAGCTCTGCATGTAAATTAGAGGAAGATCAGCATCCCAGACACGCTCCCTGAACTTTGTCTGGAGGGCTGTGACATTTAGGATGGTCCCCAGCTGCTTGGGAAATCACCAGGAGGTGGGGAGATGTGCAAGGAGGTGAATTTTACCTTCATTGTAGAGCTCCATCACTCCAAGGGAGGACCCTGCATCACCCTGGCCAAAGATGTTTCTTCTGTTATTAACAGCAGCTGATAATTAGGGGTTGCTCTTGAAAGTCCAGGAGCTTTTCTAAAGTCAAGGCAAGCTGTAGGCTTGACTGATCAGTTGTAAGACCTCTAACCAAGGGCATTAAAATAAAAGCTTTTATGACTTCTGTCACGTAAGAGGAGCTGTGCTTTAGAAACACCCAGGTTCCAGAAAACAGTGCATATGAAGGAGCTGCTTTACAGCATAAACGGGCTGAATTAAAGTAATCAAATCTGTAGGAAGTGGGTATAAAATATGGTCAGTATTCAGAATGAAACTGCAAGAAACCTGGACTTCTTTATATGCAGGCTACTCAAGATTTTTAAGCTCTCCTCAAAGTGCTGGTCCATGGGAGTTTCCAGGTCTCGATTCTCCAAAGAATCCCAAAAGTACAGCAAAAGATGCAGGGAAAAAATAAAGAAGGACAGCAGGGCAGTTGTACTCAGAGGACCCAATTCCTGTTATTCACTTAATGTATGATTCACTTTATTATCTCTCTGTGCCTGTATCTTTCTCTATTCTTGGTCTGTTTAGATTGAACCTTCTCAGAAACACCAATCAGATTTGGGCATCATCATTGCCATCTTTCAATAAAACTATTCTTAATTTTGAAAAACGAGTTGGGTGCTATGTAGGTGCTTTGGATAAGGACACAGGAAAATGGAGTTCACTTCTCAGGTGCAGCACAAGATTCCTGCGTGAACTTAAACAGGTATTTAGCTGGGCTTCCACTTCCCACGTGTAAAATGAGGAGTTTTGCTTACTTTCTGTGCCTTGCCTAGTTGGATTTGAAATTCTGTGGTGCAGGGACCTCTAACAAAGTGTATTTATCTGTATGCAGGACCAGGAACAGGGGAACTCAGGCAGAGTCTCTGGCATGAGGCTGCTTTACATCTACTGGTTAGGACTGAGTTTTGCCCAGGGTTGAAGGTTTGCACATTGATTTCCACCTTTTCTCCCAAGCCTAGAAGACAAACCAGCTTTGGAATTCAAAACCTCATTCAGGTTCACCGATGCTTCTAATAATTTTTATTTTTTTTTAAAGTCTGACTCTTTAGACCTTAAAAAGAGGTGAGATTAGATAATCTCTTTTTGTATTTTGATATCAGAACTTTACACAGCTCAGATTTTCACTTTACATCCATGACAGATAAAATTACCAATTCCTTACTGAAGTTAGAATGTTGGCAGAAATGTTGTCCAGGTATGGATTCCTGGATTTAGTCCCTGTTGCTCGCTCTAAAACATTGTTATGCATGTACTAGTGGGGGCAGAAGAACATTCTGTCATTGAATCTGTCTTCAAATCCCCCTATAAATACAGAAGTTGTTACCCCACAGTCAATCCTTTGGCTCAAAAGCAGAAACTTGGGATTCAGAAAATTTAACAGCAAACTACCACACAGGAAAATTCCATTTGAAGCTTAGGTGGCAGTTGTTATTCCCTCTTCTCCTTCTGGGCCATAGAAATTGCCCTTCTCTTCCCTCTGCAGAGAGACCTCCTTTTAAGTGCATTTCCCTAAGGAAATTAGAATGTGTATCTACTTAATTTTAAAAGACTGCACAGAACTGTGTTTTGGAAATTTTCTAATCTGATGATGAGCTGCAGTCCCTCTCACTGTGCTGCAGACACTGTACCAAAACAAACCAAGTTTTTGCTGACACTCTTTGCTCTCCAAGTGGATTCTCATTTTCAGAAAGGATCAACACATCTTCCACTACAAAAACGTCAGTCAGGTCCTTCTGCCCTCAGCAGATGTCTGAGATTTGTTTTTTGTTTTAATGGGAATTGGTATCACCAGGACCTGGGACAGCCATTTAGAGAAATGGGAGGATTCATATAAAGATTTCACACATTTTAAACTAAAGTAAAGGCACTGAGCAATCTTGGTAGAAGGAGAATATCAGGTAGACAGAGCTGGGGGCTGGTATTTAGTAATTGCTGAGAGCAGCTATATGGTCAACAGCTGAAATGCACCTCTATTTGTCAGGAGAGCTGAAGAACCCCCCAAGATATTCCTCTATTTCTCATTCCTTACATGATGAAACACAGGCCATTTATTTGAAAGTAATGGGTGATACTGTGTGGGAATTAGCAGTGATGAAATGCTCAGACTCCCTGAAAATCATAATCAGCACGATGTTACTATTGCCTCGCTTCAATCCTTCAAAATACATTCTGTTCTCAAACTCTTCAAGTTAAACGATTTCATTAAAAACCTTTAGGCTTATAAAATCATAGCTGTCTGTAATATTCTCAGCTAAAATTAGTTATATGCTGTGTGATCTATGCTACAATAATAATATTGTAATGCGTACTGTTCAATCTGCTTTGCAAATGTGAACTGTTTTTCCATCTAATAAATAAATAGTAAATGATATAGTAAATATCTGTTTTTATACTTCATTTCCCTGTCTGTGATTTAATATTTTTCTCAGATACAGCAGTATGTATATTTTATCAATCCTGCTACCACCCCACTAAAATTTTAGAGCTGAATAGAAGAAAAATAGCTTTGTAGAGCTGAGTGTGCTTCAGAGTTCTATCCTTATTCTTATGCATGTTTTAAAATAAATACTTCATACTTAACTTTTTTGCAAATATATCAGTGATATAAATACTAAATACGTTTAGAGTGGTTTTCCTTTGATTGAATAATAATTAATCTCTCTTTTCCATCTTCAGCTTTATTTCATTGCCAAAGGGGGTCCTGTGTGGTGGCTTTAAAACCCAAATAATTCTGATTTACCAATCAATATTAGTCTTATATTGCCAAAATATGGGAATAATATTCGACACCTGACATTAAACTGAAAACCATTTAGAACATATATTTTGATACAGGAGTTTTTTTCCTAGCTTGCTGTTGCATAGTTAAGAAAAATATCTTATGAAGATGTCCAATTCTTCTTGATATTTCCCTTTGTCTAAAGAACAAGTATAATGAGTCCACTGTGCTATTGCTCAACCTCAAATCCAGTGCTGGATAAAACCAGGTTTACTGTAGGTTCCATTTTCATTTTCTCAGGAAAACAATTCCTTTCATCCTTCCAATTTTCCAGTGGTCCTCAAGACCCCGAGTCAGTAATGAGCCAAACTGAAACAGATTGTGCAAAATCCACTCCATGCTTGTTTGAATAACTTTTGCCTGGAATTCACACTGCAGCTCTCCCGAGACCTTCTCATCATATTGACATTTCCTCGCCCTGCTGGGTCAGAAGCAGGGCACTGAACGTTCTGGGGCAGCTCAGAGGTTTTGCTTCTGACCAACACCAAGCAGTGCAAACAATTACCATGAGCTCAAAGGCTTGCCAAGCTCCAAAAAGTTGGAGTAGGTTTGGTTGGATTTTGGGTCAACTGTTCATATCCTATTCATTTAATTAAAGACCAGTGTCACTGTTTTCTCTAACAAGGAACTGTAACCTTCATCTGGAGGCTTTAACCTCCATTCAGTCCTTGCTCAAACAAAGAACAAAAGAATGGCCAGGAATGAAGGAGGAATTAAAGGACCCTTTGAAACAACACCTAAATAAGCAGCAAAGTCCAAACTCAGCACAGCAAATTGTGGCTTGTCTAGAGTTAAGCTAGACTGAAGTGATTTCCTGTAGATACTGAAAAAACCCCAACAAAACCCAAACCACCTTGGGAACTTCAAAGACAAGTCAAGCATAAATGATGTGTCTTAAAGAGAAAACAGCTTCCTCTTTTTATTAAAAGTACTCTAATAATGTTCCATTCTATCACAGGTTTTTCTTAGGTATCAGAAACAAGGGGGCCAGAAAAGTTTTGCAAACAAATTTCTCTTTTGCAGTGATGAATTTCATCACTTTACTCCTCTGTTAAACACATCACGCTTAATAACCATCAATGAAACAGAGGTGTCAGTTTAGCAGTCATTTCTAAACATAATTTTGGCGGCAAAAATTATTTATTTCAAACATTTTAAACATGTTTCCTGTTTCTGAGTTCAAAAGTCTTTCTGAGATGCATCTGCAGTGTGATCAGAAGCACTAAATTCAGTTAGACACAGGTTTATTTACTATTGTAATCATTGTAGGAAAACTGGAATTATTCCTTGCAGGGAAGCTGACAGCAGAGTGCAGAAGCCTGCTCAAAGGCTGGGCTGGGAGCTTTTTTTTGATTGCTGCAAAGGAATCTGTTGAGAAAACAGGATATTATTTGCATAATGCATCAAAATGACTGTTAGTTTTCCTTTATGAAGGCACAACAAACTTCCTGACACAGATAATATCCTAGCAACTCCTTGTGGTAACAGAGACACCATGCCAGCAACAGAAATATTTACAGTATGTTTTTATGGCATATTAAGTCTCAGCTATTTAAAAAGCTGGAGGAATTGTTCTGTATTTCTAAAAATGGATGCTTGAGAGTAAGCTTTTAGAACTATGCATAGTTTAGAACCCAATTGTTTCTTTTTTTGTGAGATGCAGGTTGATTTTGGAGGAATATTTTTAAAAGGCATGATATTCCTGTCATTTTATATTGGTCAGTGTGATGTTTTCAACAAATTTTCAGCAGAGTGGTAATTGTTTGTTAGACAAAGATTGGAGAATTTTGAGTAGGAATAGCTATGTGGCAAAACTCAACTTTTACAAAGTAAACTAAGTCATGAATATATATTAAAAAATATCAACAGAAAGCTGGGGTAAGGCATAGCTGCAAATCCATATTTTAAGATCCAAATATTCAACTTCCATTTTATCTAAGACATTTTTTTAAGAATAGCATAGCATATTAATCATAGTCTATGTGTACAATTGAGGGCATAATCATAATTTACGTACATCATTTTAATCTTGAGAATTTTATACTGTAGGAAATTTGCATGACTATGAAACTCTTAAATGAAAAATAAAGAATTTTGATAGTGAAAGGCCAGTTTCTGAGCTGGCATTACACTCTGGGGTTGGTTATTCCTACCTGCCTATTCCATTGCAGTAAACAGGACTTCATGGGTGAGGAATTTCCTGAAGCCCCTTCCTGAAGAAAGTTTTGACTGCTGAAGGATGATTGGGTAAATGTGGGCGTTTCTCCTGAGCAACATTTTTTCCATTTATATACTGAAATGTCTTCTGTGGTGCCTTGCCTCAAAAAGTGAATATGTAACCAGTCAAAAGCTGCATTAAATGGGTGTGAAAAACCAGCTTGAAAGTCAAAATACACTTGTATTTCTTAAAAACCTTTTTATTTAGTTGTAAATCTGTGTACTTCATTGTTTTTATGTTTCAAAACTGATCAGAAATATCAAATAGGTGAAGAAGTGCAGCCCTGTTTCCTGGGAAGGAGCTCTGCTGTACACATTGCCCTGGCATCTCTAAGACCTGATGACATCTCTTTGGAGGACACCACATTAATAACCCAGCAGGGCAAACACTTGTATATTTATGCTTTTGCAGCTTTCTCATTGAATGAATGGAGTGATTTGTTTACCTGATGACCCAAGTCAGGAAAATGTGTGTTCAAAGTGCCCCATCATCAATCATTTTCTTAACTTTAAACATGTCAGGTCCCCATGAAGCTGACCAATCCTTTGGGTCACTCTGAAATCTGACTTGGGAGCAGCTGAAAGAAGTGTGATGTAGGTTTTGAAGAGAATTTTCACCTAATCCTCTGTTCCTCAAGATAAAAAAGAGGCAAGACTAGGCCAGGCAGCTTTTGATTTTTTAGCAAATGGAAAATAAGGCTCATCACATTCAGCTACCACCACAACCAGGAGCTGCAAGAATTCTGCAAAGTTTTCTGTGAACGCAGGAATCTGTGTGGAGTTTTGCTTAATTTGTTTCATTAACTCTGTCAGGAAATATGATATAGTGCTCAGGAACGTAAACACTCTGACTTACAAGTTTGTTGCCATACAAGTAGAGGGCTTTTTCTCAAAGTCATGGCAGACATGAGTGTACACAAAGAGATTCTGCATAGCAGGGGAGGCCACCCACCAAGTTACATGAATTTAATTTTTGATTCACATTCTTCCTCGCCCATAAAAGCCAAGGTGGGCCATGGCTGTTTTTCCCATAAAGCTCAACCCAAGACATTTGGGCCTTGAACAGAGAACAAACCCACACACAGCCCCAGCGCCCCCAGGAGATCCTCTTTGTACATCCACCAGGGTAGCAATTCCCCAGAGGAAACACTCAGGCAGGGGGAAGCACTGCAAGGACGTTTTCCTTCTGCATTTTAAAAGAAATTCCCTGGCTGACATCAGACCTGGTCCCCAATGCCAACCCAAGGGCCAGCCACAGGAGATGGCACTGCTGGAGAAAAGACATTTTTGGCTCTTGGCACCTTTGTTTTACAGCAGCTGAGGAGGCCCCGTGGGTGGTCGGAGCCTTTGGTTTCCCTTCTGCAGCCAACAAGAGACAGAAGGGAGATAAGAGCAAGGGAAAAGGGGGAGAGAGTGTCACAGCATGGACAGCCTGAGACGTGTGGAGCCACATTCTCTGAGAGCCAAATTAACTTGTCCCTGGCTATGCCAATTTATGATTTTGATTGATGTCTTGTGAAAAGTGCATTTCATGTCACAAAATTAACGAGGGAGCAAAATTAACCCCTAACCCCAAATTTCTACTGGGTACATTCTTCATCTTCCACTTTGGGACAAACATGAACGAATCAAAAACAACATTGGTGTATTTCCTCAACATGGGCTAAAACCTGTCCCTGCTCCTTTATTGTGATTTGTTGCTGTGTTTACCTGGAACGTGAACAGACACTTGTGAGTTTATGGCCAGCAAGTGGCAGTCCTGGGGTGTATGGAGCCAGTCACCTTGTTGTCTGAATGGTTTTTAAATCCATGTAAAGCAATTTCTGGCATTCCAAACATGTGTATACATAGGCATTGTCAGGTCATTTCTTTTTCATGTTATTACTGGATTCTAGCAAAAATCCTAGGAAAAGGCTCACTATAATTCTTTGCAAGTATCATTGGTTTAGGAAGATGAAACTGGAAACTGGGGTATTCCTCTCTTGGAAGATGTTGAAAACAACTTAAGCTCAGCAGATTTGCTTTAATTCTGTCCAAGTTTTCTCCCAAAAGCAAAGAGAAATCATTCTTTCCCTTATAATCTTGACAGTATTGGTCCTTGATCTGCATTAGATGGCAAATACACAGATAAATATTGTAATCTAACAGAGGAAAAATAAATTTCTCTGTTCCCCATTTTCTTTATAGTGAAAAAAAAAAAAAAAAAAAAAGAAAAAAAAAAAAAAGAGAGAGAGAGCTTTGGGGTCAAAATGTGCTTCTAAAGGAAGGTGTGGGTTCAACACAGATATCCCAGCTCCCTCTCTAATGGCAGCTATGGAGATGCAAGCCCTGGCTCTGCACTGTCCTGCCTGTGGGACACCCCGAGGGAGTGTCCCCAGAGGAGTCAGCCAAGGTCAGCCCTGTCTGTGTGGGGCTCTGCACCTTTCTGAGAGCACCCCACCCTCAGCCTGGGTGACCCAAGCTCTGTAATGCACCAATGAGTCCCAAAGCACCCTGGGAGGCAGTGCCAGGTGGGATGTGCTGCCTTTCCTGCTGTGTCCCCTCAGAAACTCCTGTCCTGGCAAGCCCTGTGGTGCTCTCCCTCTGCACGGGATGTTCATCCAGCACGTGGAGATGGCAGAGGGGCAACAATGCAGAGCAAGCAGAAATCCTTTACACTATGTTTGTAGGAAATCATTTCTGGTCATGCTTAACAGCCACGTCTCTGTGGAGTTCACTGACCAGAGGGGCCAAATAGCAGAGGGGCACCAAAGGCAGCAGCTGTCCCCTTTCCCTGAGGGACAGGGATGACCCTGACTTTGCAGGGCTTCTGTCTCTGAGGGAGCAGATCCTCCTGGGATGATGCAGAGGGTGGCCCTGGGAGTCAATCTCACGGTGTGTAAGCTCAGGGAACCTCATCCAGCAGCAGCCCTGTGGGCCTGAAGGCACTGGAGAGCTCCGTGCTGTGCTGCAGAGCCCAGGAGCTGCCAGGTCCAAAGGGCACAGCTGGGGGACTCCTGGGTCAGGAGGCAATGGGCAGGGAGCCCAGGAGTAGATGTCCTCCTGGCCTCAGGCCACAATGCCCTTTCCATCCAGAAGTTTGCTGGTTGAGCGCTGACTGTGGGACAGATCTTGACTGCTCCAGTGGTCACAAGTGATGGACATCCAGATAAACTCTCTGAGCAGTGTGAAGCCAATGGATCCAGTCCTGTCCTGAGCATCGAACTCTATCAAAATCTCAGAATGAAAAAGAAGGTACTAAAAATCACTCATCCCATCAAATGCTGTGTCAGATTGTCCCTCAGAGGAGGGACACAGAACCAAACCTCTAAAGCAAAAATTACCATCTCTGCTACCCTGGTTTTGGCAGAAATTTTCCAAACTGACCAAAACTGCAGCCCTTGGGCTGGTGGTCATCATTCTGACTTGCTGAGGCTGAGGACCTGGTTCAGCTGCTCACACACCTCTGGCTATGCCCTGTGAGCCACCCCAGCCTAGCTAGGATACCCATGTGCTGGGAGTCTTAAGGACACATCTGGGCTCCAGGCAGAAGCCAGGTGGGATATTTTGGAGCATGTCAGATGGCCTGTGGAGCTTCAAGACCTACATCTTTGCACTGACCTTCACTCAGAACTAAAAATATTCAGATAAAACACAGTGATGGGCACTGTGTGGGAAGCACAGACTGAGAGGAGGATCCCTCTTTGTGTGCAGATCATTTTTCCCAAGCATTCTCATGATCAAGCACAAACTTCTCCTTAGCATCACCTTGTTCCAGCGTCTTTTCATTTACTGCAGCAGGATCTGAGGCTTCCCTGTGGATCTTGAAGTTGGCTTCCTATGGGGCCTTGTTGATCTCCAGGAGTTAACATCCTGAGGCTGAATTAACTTTAACACCTCTTTATTGAGTGGGTAAATATTTACATCAAATTGTCCAGACTTTAGCATAACAACTTCAATTCCTCCTGGCAAGAAAGCCAGCACAGGTCACTTTGTCAATGACAAGGCTTCCAGATAATTAAACAACACTCACTGGCCACTAATTTATATACATTATAACTCACAGACTTAAGAACCCAAATAGAATAAACCTCACAGACACTAAACACTTATTTGCTGTGACACTATTTACATTTGGGTCTACAGAAAGCAGTAAATCAAAAGAGGACTTTAGAAGAGGAAGAAGAGAGAACAGTCTTCCTTTTCCCAATATTAATATTTAATAACCTTTCAGACATATGCACTTTTGGATGCAATTCCTAGAAATAGGAATTTTACATAAGGACTTGAATGAGCCAAATAATTAATGGCTAAAAATGCTACAACTGCTTTTTCTGGCATAGTGGCAGGCCTACTGTGAGATTTTAGGGCCTGGTGTGAAAAGAAGCAAAGGAAGATGTGTAAAAACATTTTAGAAGTGATTGTTCATGTGGCAGAATTTGCAAATTGAATGTTGCAAAATTATTTCCAGTGCTATGAATTCTTCTTTGTGGGAAATAAGTCAAAGAGAATAAAGAATACAAATAATATTCAATCCAAAGGGCACTTGCCCCAAAACTAGGCTAGAAAAAACATCTGCATAATCAAAGAGTTTAGGGCTTGAAGTATTTTTTTTTTTTTTTCGTGAAACTAATAGTGAGCCTTGAAAACAGGGCAGCTGAACAGGCAAGAGGTACAGCTACAACTCCAGGGTCATTCATGTCTGCCATGGGGAAATAAATAAATCAATTTCTATTAGTGTTCCTGGATTTTAGTGTCTGGTGCTCAAATTTTGTCACCATCTTTTATTTTCATCATATGATTTTAGTCAAATGATTTTAAATTATGCAATTTATAACCATGTATGGAAAAATCATTTCCCATTCCCTTTTCTGCATGCAGCAATATCCAAACCAATGTTTGGGGTTTTTTTAACTTTGAGCCTGGTGCTTCTGTATTTCTCAAGGGGTTTTATTTCAGGAAAAAGATAGGTTGCATTCTTGATTGCTTTTGTATTTTCTTAGTTGTTGTATCTTTTATTACTCTTGGCAACAAATCAAAACCAGCAGAGGTGTCTTTTCACTTGCAAGCAGAGAGTATTACATACACCTTTATCTCTTCATTAAACCAATTGTTGTAGTGATTTCTCAGCTTTTTCTGGCTGTTCTTCCAGTGCCTTTTGAGTTTTCCCAAACATCACAGGGTACAATTAGTGCTAATAGTCAGCCATTACCTACATCGTTTTTCAAAAGGGAAGTTTTTGATACAGTTTGCAGTGCAGGAGATCTGTCGGTTAATAAAGCCAGCCGGAAATGTAGGCATTTTTTCTTCATTCTAAGTTTTATTATTTTACATCCTGTAAAACTGAGTAAATGCACTGCTTAAATGTGGAGTAAATTTTCTATGTGGGCACGCAAGAAGTGAAGGTACAAGCCCAAATGCATTTCTCATGGCAAGAGACTTAGCAGATGTTTGTCTTTAATCCCTCTCAGGGCTTTTAGAGAGACCTCGATGCCTTCCAGGGCAGACGCCGAGGTGCTGGCTCTCGATGCCAGAGGAGTTTTCACTCGCATAAATAAGACACCTTATCTCCAACGCTGAAAACGAAGGGTATTTTCAAGCCAGCCCTATCAGATGGGATGCAGCAGGAGGCAGCCTCTCGGTTTGCCCCATGGGTGTCAGCATCTCTGGTGCTCTATCACACAGTCCAAGGCTCCAGCCAGTCGTGGTGCCTCCCTCCAAGTGCTGCTCTTGCTCACTGCTTCCCATTTTAGGCAGAGCAGCCATGAGAAACTGTCCTGCTCTGGAGCTATTATTGCAGAGACAATGTCCTGACATTTTTTCAGCTCTGTATTGCTACTGGGTTTGTGTACTTGTGTTTATATACATTTTAGATTCAAAGGGCTCCCCTGTGCTGGAGTACATCCAGGCTCACAGGCGAGGTCACATTAAGGAGAGTTTTCCTTGACAGCTTCTTGGGGAAAGGCATTTTCTGCACTTTCTGTACTGAGCCCGGGGCTACAATTCATCACCAGAGGAATCTTTGATGGGGACGGCCAGATCTTCAAAACATGCAAATCAAAGTAAATATTTTGGAATTATTATGGCATAAGAAAATGCCCTCATCTAATACTCTCTCATCCTGGGATGAGCTGCAGAGATAAGAAGTCACTCTTCCACCCCAGCCCAGAAAAATTGCTTCTGACAGGGCAATATAATCAAAATAGAGAAGAAAAGGCAATGCTAAAATACTGCCCATTCAGTGTGAGAATGGAGAAATATAGGGCCAGTCTTAGCCACAGGGTCCTGACCAAACTCTCAGACACCTTGACACTTTTAGGGTCTCTAAGTGAAGTGAAAATGAGGACCAAGTGAAAATTGATGTTGAGGATGTCTGCAATATGAAGAACAAAGCCAGTGGCAGCCCCGTTAGGCTGGAAGGAGGAAAGCAGGATCTTCTCAGGGACATGCTGAAGGATTGACTGGAGGTACAACAGGAGGGATGGAATAAAAAAAGAACTTTTTACTGGTGGAAACAAAAGGAGGCCATGATTTCTAAAACAACACTAACCACCTCTCTGAAGGCTGACAGGCTAAGGAAAATAAATAAACACAGGAAATAATTACTGTCTACAGTAACATCATTATAAACATTGCATCTCACTGGAACTGTCTCCTGATCTTTCACCATCCAAGTGATGATTCCATGAGAAAACAGATCTTACAGCTACCAATCTCTTCAGGTGATTGAAGCATTGAGGCTTTCCCTGAGGGCTCTGATGGATACTATTAATGCTCAGGTCAAATATCTGTATTCAAATTCCTTTGTTCTGCCTGGGAATGTATGTCCTGGCAGTGTCCTGCAGACTAAGGCAGACTGCAGGGACAAAGGAACTGACCCTCAAACTCACTGGGAAATGAGATGCAGTAACATCAGTTGTACCATCCGATACTGAGCCCTGGGTATTTTATTCTCTCCAATAAAATATGGATTTGAAGGCACAGCTTTGCTAAGTCAGTGTCATAAACAGTCCACAACAGTCCACAAAAACTGAACCTAAAAATTTTTCCAGGGAATTGAATTCCCACTGCTAAAGAAATGTTGAAGCTGCCCATTTTCCATGTTTCAAGAATGGGGTAATCATTTTCTTTCCTCTGCTAGGGAAACTGAAGTCACCAACACAACTAAAAATCCTATTCTGATAATAGACAAGCTGGCATTTATATAGATGCAATTGCAATTTACCTCTCAAAAGTTCACTAGTAGATGAAAAGGTTGATAACACTCTTTAGAATATGAATCATACATTTGTCTTTTCCTCTCTGGTGAAGCCTTTAGTGAAATAATATGTGCAGAAAAATTAAGGCTTCTCCTTGAGATGGGAGATGCATGAAAGTGCTGGAGCTGATTTCATCTGTGTTGGGTTAAATCAAGGGCTGTTGCATATATCCATGCATGTATGCTCATGTTAAAATATGTCTCTACAGTACAAGAACAAGTGCCTTGATTGTACTATTTTATTTCAGGGTGGTGGTTCTCAGCCCTCCTGTTCAATGACTTCACAACAGCCATGGATAAATCCCAGGACTGCTCAACTTTTTTTCTGTGCCAACTCAGGTTTTCTTTGCTCAGGTTTTCCTGACCAAACCAGATTGGGATTTAATACCTTTAGTGTTTCAAAGGTTGCTTAATAAACTGGAATAACTTAATAAACTGGAATAACCAGCCTGGAATAACTTGAACTATTATTTTCTAAGACCTTCAGATTTGTCACTGGAAGGCCAAGCGTTGGAATGACCATGTTCCAAACATCTCCAAAGCTGAAACAAAAACAACAATACAAATGCATATGTCAAGGACTTGTGCTTCTTTCAACATTCCTTTCACCATCCCACACTTGTTCCTGTTCCAGCCATTCTGAAACATTTATGTAATGCAAGTAATTCCAGTTTCTGCCTTCCATGGGATTGCCTCTGCACCTCAGGCCACTACATGTTTAAGTCTTAGTGCTTTGAATTAAGTGCATGTGAACTTGTTAATCAAGAAAGCAGTTTTAAATACCTGTGTTGTATGATGAGGGGATTACAGAATCAGACCAAGAGCAGGGCTCTATGAAAACTGGAATAATTTGGGACTTGGAAGAAAAGGTCATGTGAATTGTGTTTGTCTTTCAGGACTTTTTGGTAATGGAAATTTGAGGCACTTGAAATTCACCTGAATCTTGGCCCAAGGAGCACCAAAAGACATTGTCAGGCACACAGATCCAGTGACAGGCAAACGAACTGCCTGGGGCTCAAAGGAAACATATGGAAACAAAGGAAAAGGGGCTCATATGTCTTGAGACTAGGAATTAATAAAAATATTTAATTAAAAAGAGGCTTTTTCAGACACATGCTTCAAATCTCAACATAAAACCTGTCTGTTGATGAACAACCACAGGGACAAACATCAGGGATTTGTACCTCTGCTTATACAGTTGCCACTTTCTCTACTTTTCTATGACTCTGCAAGTTTCTTTTATGACAATGGAGAAATTAATTTGATAACAATACATGCTCTGACAGGAACACTTGGTTTCAAATGTCAAGTGCCACGAAAAGAGAGGCTTATTTTAACAATTTATTGCCAGTGGAAATGGGTGAAGACCCAAAAGGCCTGGCAGGATATTTATTGGTCTATCAGGCAATCTGAAAGTTCATGAGTACAAGCACAATCTCAGATTCTATTGTTGTTTCCAGTAGGACATATAAACCACTATCCACATTTTCCAAAACAAAGAGGGCAATAACCTTCTTCCTGAATTTCCTATCACCGAAATAAGCAGATTTCAGCTGCTCTCAGCTTCACCAGGCTGAACTGAAACACAGCAGTCCTATCTGTAATTAGAAATTCATAAATCACTCATCCAGATTGTGTATTTTTTGTAATTCAAGGTAGGCAGGATGTGTTTTGCTAACTTTTAAATCCAATCCATGACCTCCTGTGTTTTGAGAACAGGGCCAAAGATGGAGCTGGAAAATGAGTGTCTTGGTGTTACAGACACACTGTGCATTTGTGAAATACAGTTTGGAAAGCATTGCAGAGTGGCAGCCATGCACAGGAAATTTGATATGTAACAGATTTAGAACAGTTATAAGGAACAACTTCCTTTATGATGACGTCTAGGAAGTAATTTATCATCTCACAGAGGAGTCTGGCACCTTAAAGTGTTTATCTAAGGAAAGGAAATGAACCCCTGTCATCTAATAGAAACAGTATTTGATCCATCTCACAAAGAAGTACACTGGTCAGAGGAATTTTAAATAATCCTCAGCTCCAGCATTTGGCTATACCTGCTTCTTGTCTCCAGGAAGCTCTCAATCCATTACTTTCCTGGTGTTTTCCTTTCTTTTCAATCCTTTCCTTATTTAGACAATCTCTGGGTTTGAACATTATCCAAGATTTATTCCTTTTCAGATTAAATTAACAAATACATCCAGTTACATTGAGTTACATAGCAGGTGTACTTTAAACACACGAAAAATTCAGTTTTCAGGAAGAAAACTAACTTGGATTCACTAAATGTTCCTGAAGTTTATTCTACAGACTGGAACACAAAGGCAGCCTCAGGGACCACCACTACTAATGCATGATCCCAAGTCCTTTAAAACCTTTCCACAGCCTTCAATGGGGCTTTGATTAAGGCGTGTGGGTGGGACCATCATTGAAAGCTTTGCTGAAAGAAGTATGGTATAAGGAGAATTTCATTTAAGACAAGCAGAGAATGAGAAGGGAAACCTGGAAGAGAGGCAAAAAGGACAGGATGGGAACAGGTTTGACAGGAAGTATAAAACAGAGTGAAAATATCAAGAAAGCCCATGAGGAGAAATGAGAGCCAGAATGCACAAAATAGTAGATTTATTTGTCCTTTGAGATTGAGATTTAAAATTAATTTGTGGGCAGAGAAATCTAAGCAGGAATCTGAATAAGACACCAAGAACAGCAAGAAATAATGATGACTCTTCCCATAGTATTTAGGGATGGATGAGAAAATAGGTAGGGAGGAGATCTGGGAAAAAACAGAATCCTGGAGCTTCAAGTCTTATTTGCTAAGTCTTGGTAGTGAGAGCTACCAAGGAAGAGGAGCAGCCTAATGAGATCCCCAGCCTGCTGTCCCGAGTTTCCATGAAGGTAAAACTAAATAAAAAAAAAAAGTTAAATTTGTGAAAAAAAGTGAAATATCTCAGAGAATGTTTACACCTTTAATGGCTTCTTCTGCACCAAGCAGCCAGATGGACATAGAAATGTCCATTTCCCTGGGCAGGTGTGAAGGAGGTCATAGGCTCAAAGTGATCAGTACTGAAAGTTGTAGTTAATTCCCCAAAAGAATGAAATAGAAATTGAAAAATTGGCCCTGATCTGCAGTCCAGAAAAGCAGAAGAAAGAAGACTGTAGGGAGACTAAAGGGTATGATGGTTTTCTCTATGGGGGAAAAAAATCTATGAAGTGAAAATAAAAATTGAGCAGAAGTTATAGTCAAATATGAGCTTCTGCTCATGGGGCAGTGTGGGGTTAGGGTTTATTGAGAGTTGATTGCTCTCTAGGGCTTCAGGCACAAAATATTTCTGTGAAATGACCAATAATAACTGAAACAGGCTGAATTTGTAGTTTGGGGACAATATTGATTGCATCATCAGGTAGTGCAGGTGAGTTCTAGACCCTTTCCCTTTCACTAGGGAGCCACTGCATACAAGAACTTTCCTTAAAAACAAAAATAAGCAAATAAAAAGAAAAGAAAGAAAGATATTTTTCTGTTCCCTTTGACCTAAATCTCTCTTTTCGTGATGGTTCATCATGACCACCACTGCATGATACCTTTGAGTTTCCCACCTTTAGGGATTGAAGAGTTCAAAGCTTGTGATAGCTGGCTTGTCCTGACTGTCAGGTTCAGCGCCTTCATTCAGCACTGCTCTTGGCTCCCCATGGGATTTACACCTCCCTGGACCCTTTGCCTTCCCCCATGGCAAAGAGAGCTGCTGGGACAGACTTTGACACTTTGTTCTTGGTGCTGAAGTCAGCACATTCCCACACAACAGATCACAGGATTTATTCTGGCAAATTCCATTTAGTATTTCCTGCCTTCTTCCTCTCCTACCTGTCATGGGACATGGCCATTGCTGTTATCTGCCTTCCTCCTCCCTCCAGCTTTCAGTTAATGGGTATATGAAGAATGTAATTATCTGCCAGTGCTTCTTTCACTCTGTCCATACCCATTTGAACCCCTCATTAAAAACGTTTTTAGGAACTGTCAAAGAAAGGGGGTGGGGGCATGGGGGGAAATCTTCTTCCCTGTCCCTGGTCTTAGAAAGAAACTTTCCAGGTGACAGCCTTTATTTATTTTAAAAAATTGACATTTTTTATATGCTGCATGCTTAATTTGGAGAGTGTTATCTAACTGCAGCACAATGACAAATCAGTTCCAACTCCTCTCTGACACAACTTGCTTTCTTCTCTCACTTTCAGTGGGTTTACACTGAGACCTCATTTGGCTGTGCTCTCCTACCTGACTGTACTGTCCTCCCCTGACCTCTGCTTGTCTCTGGAGTAGCACATCAGAGGCAGGAGGTGAACAGGCATTGCTGGACAGGAAAAGTGTCCCGAGTCCAACAAACCTTTTTCATTTATCTTTTCTCTGTGTTCCTGAAGTGCCAGTGAAACCTCAAATCCTTAAATCTCTCAAGTACAGAACATCTGTCTTCCCCACAAGTTATCCAAGCTTTTCTTCCTTAACGACCTTACTTGGCAAATGAGTCCTGTGTTTACTACCTTGGTGAGACCTCAGAGTTTAAATTCCCAATCTGGCCTTAATTTTCCAACTTCATTCTGCATGTGCCATTCTCACAGTAGTTTCCTGTTCAGTTTTATGGTGATTTATTACACATTTTCACTACTTCTAGAACTAAACCTCTTTCTTTCAATGAATTAATTTCTCTTCTTGAAATAAATGATTCTTTCCTCTTTCTTCAATTTTTTTCCCTGCACAGACCCTGGTTTTGGCTGATTTGTAGCAACAAAAATTCCTGAGAAAGTCTTCCTTGATAACTGCGTAAAATAGATGCTATGGCCAGACTGCAGATTACTGTCACTTAAGTCTACATAAACCCTGAATAATACCACTGAAACCAAAGGAAATAGATTTCAAATTACCTATCCCATGTTGTACCTTTCAAGTAATGAGTTTCATGTAATTTCAGAAGGGGCCAACTTCTAAAGTAGTCTTGCTCTTATTGTAACATTTTTTTAGGAAAACCCATTCAGCCTGATAAATTGTCTGAGGTAACATATAAAACCCCTCTCTTTACCAAAAACCCAGAAGACTGGCTCAGAGTTGTGTGATAGCATAACCTGCTGTATGTCTCATACCTCTCCTGATAAAGCATTTGATGGAAATTCACTATAAACCCCAGTCAATCCCTCAGAGGCCTAAATATAATTTTTTGTGCAAAACATTTTAATCTTTGGTGTAAATCCATCCATTTTTTTAATATTTCTATTCTACAAGTCTGTGACTACAGTGGAAGTGGGGCTCTTTTCTCCTCTAAGGATGGTGTTTCATGTGACTGTGTCATTTGAATGGAGTCAGTAAATGAAATCACTTGCTTCCCCTTCAGTGTGTCTGACTTTCGATACACTTGTCCAAAAAATTGCAAATCTTTTAAAATCTTGTACCATCCATCAACCTTTCAATGCTTCCAATTCTAGCATCTGCCAGCTCTGGATGTTGGCACTCTCCCATCATAATCATTTCTACTCTGCTCATCATTGGGCCCTCAAGAGTAAGGGATTAGAGAAAGCCTAAAAATATCACGAAGGATGTCATTAATTTCAGTCACTTCCCTGGAAACGCAGACACTGCACATTCTGTTCAGACCTTTGTCCACCTCAGCCTGTTCAGCCTTTCCACAGCTGCCTCCAAGCCATGGTGCTCCTCCTTGGGAGCACAGGGAGCCTGCTGAGGCTGTCCCAGAGCCCTTCACACACTTTCCTGCTCTCCAATATCAAAAGCTAAACACTACTGAGATAATTCTGTCATTGCCTGGTGGTGCCTGAGAAAATTATTTCCCTAATGTTTTGGTTCCTCATCTACTTTCTGCCTACTCTGTGTCTATAAATAGGGTTAGTGTCATTTGAGTAGGGAACTGCAGCTTTGTGCTCAAGGTTTATTTCTGCTCCTCTAATCATTTGGTAATGGATTGTGTTGTAACATTCCTCTGCATCAAAAGGAGTAGTCAGCATTTATTTTTGCTCCAGAGCCTGAAGGCATTCTAACTGCTCCAGAAAACAAGCAGGAAACCTATTGGCAAACATATAACCTGCCATCACCAGATTGAAGGGTAGGTAATAGCACAGAGTAGGTGAGTGACAGAAAATGAGGAGAAGGGTTAAACATAAAAAGATAACCAAAACAACAATGGGATAATGGCTTTTCTGAGCAAGGCCATGATCCAGTGGCTCTGAAGCTGTCTGAATGAGCAATTAATTTCCTACTGGTTTCTTCAAGAAAAGACATACTTCTGAATATAAGATTGTTTCCTGTGTGCTAACCAAGAAAGGGAAAAAACTCTGAAGAGATTGGGAAGGGCTAAAGGACAGAGTTTAATCCAATGTGATTTTTTCCAAGGGATGAGGACAAGGGAAAGTGGAGTTGCTTACAAATGAAGCAGAGAACTGTATCAAGGACACCCACAGGTGCCACTTGCTGAGTACCCTAAGCAAGATCACTGGGATGAGCTTTAATAGTGGTTGGGAATTCTTCATGTTGTTTTGTCCTTATTCACAGAAGTTTAGTTGAAAGAATTTTTTTTTTTTTTTAATATTCTTGGCTCCCCACGCAGTGCCCTGCTGCAGTGGGATCGTTTGAGGTCAGGACTGTCCCTGTGTAACACGGGGCTTTCTCTGGAGGTGATTGACACCAGGTGAGGCTGCACAGCCTCGGCAGAAGGGCCAGGGCAGCGCTGTTCTGCAGGAACACGGCTCCCCCATTTCCCCATGTGGAGGGAAAGTTGGGAATAACGAGGCAGGCCCTGCTCAGCAAGGCCCCAGCCCTCGCACAGCCTCTCTAATCTGCACCGTATTTAAAGATCAGACCACCTTCAAAGCATCGCTCGACTTTATCTCTCCTTGTGTCTGTTCACACTGTCCTGGCCAAGCTGTTTCACTGCATTTTATCTGCAGGCTCGCTGTGACTCCTGCAGAACGTGGCCACCCTGCCCAGCCTGGCCATTCCCTGGCCTGTCCCTGGACATTCCCTGGCCTGTCCGTGGCCATTCCCTGGCCATTCCCTGGCCTGTCCCTGGCCATTCCCTGGCCATTCCCTGGTCTGTCCCTGGCCATTCCCTGGCCATTCCCTGGTCTGTCCCTGGCCATTCCCCAGCCTGTCCCTTGCCTGTCCCTGGCCATTCCCTGGCCTGTCCCCAGCCTGGCCATTCCCTGGCCTGTGCCTGGCCTGTCCCCAGCCTGTCCATTCCCCAGCCTGTCCATTCCCCAGCCTGTCCATTCCCCAGCCTGTCCCCAGCCTGTCCCTGTCCACTGTCCCCAGCCTGTCCCCAGCCTGTCCCTGACCTGTCCCCAGCCTGTCCCAGCCTGTCCCCCAAGCCTGTCCCTGACCTGTCCCCAGCCTGTCCCTGACCTGTCCCCGACTGTCCCCAGCTGTCCGCTGTCCCTGACCTGTCCCCAGCCTGTTCCCCAGCCTGTCCCCAGCCTGTCCCCAGCCTGTCCCAGCTCCTGCGCTGCCATGGCACAGCCTCCCACGGCAGCCTCCGTTCTCATCATTCCTGTGAATGTCCGATGGAGGACACAGGCCTGCTGTGAGTGCTCTCCCCAGCTCCAGGAGATGAATATCTGTGCTCGCAGAGTGGAAAAGGGAGAGCCCACGCTGCTGTGGCTGCCACGCCGGCTGGAATCAGTCTGCTGCTGCCCAGCTACCAAGTTACTCCTTTGTGAAGGGTTATGTGCCCACAAAATAGCATGAGGTAGCCATCCTATAGGAAAGATACATCTGGAATTCTTAAAATGAACAGTTTCTACATTCATAACTCCAGGGTGAGAGAGCCTGTATGTTATTTTACTAATTCAGAGCAGGAGGCAGTGTGTTATTAGTTTGCACTTCACAAATTTTGTGAGGTGTTTCTGAGGACAGAAAGATGAGACAGACAACCCTCAGACAGGCAAGCCTTCTGATTAGGATTTATTTAAAATATGTGGACTAAGAGCTGAGTTTTCTATGCTCACGAGAGGAGAGCATTCCTATGTTATTTAGTGTTTGTTAGTAAGAAATTAAGCAAAGCAAGGCCAAGATCAGTAAAGCATGTAAAGCTTTGCTCAACTCTCTCCTTAAATGCTCAGACTTTTCAGAACATGCCATCTTTAGCCCCACTCTAAATCCTGTTGCCCTCAGTTTCACATAAGCACAAGACTTCTGTTGACGTTCCGTGAAAAGTTATGCCAAAAAACACAGTCCAGAACAATTCAGAGGCACGATGCTTTTAAAGCAGCATTAATAAGTTTCCCCTCTGAATTTCTGCACAGTCACAGTATTTGAACCAGCATTTCAACAGGTAATGTTTGGACAGTATTTTTCATTACAAATCTTATCCACAAGAGCAAATTAAGCTGAAAGGAAAAGAAGAAAAATTACTTTTCTATTTTCAATAAGAATTCCTATTGCTGCGCTAAAGTGAGGGAATCTTGCCAAGAAGTGTCAAGCTCCATCTACTGGCATTAAATTGAATTTGTAACTCAGCACACCGAGTTTTGGGTCTATCTACAAGAAACAACCTGGCAATGTCACTGTCTTTGTAGAATTTTAGTCCAATTCCATTGTACTATATGTAATCCATCTTATTTAAATGTCAGGTGTATTTTCAAACTCTTGTGACATCTTCTGAGCTTTGTGAGCATGGAAAAAAGTATTTCAGTGCATGAGGTGCTGGGCTGTGCATAAATAACAATATCCATACAACAAAACCAGAGAAGAGAAGTTTGTAGGGCTCTGCTTGGTGAAGTGTTCACGTCCCAAAGATGTGATCTGTGGGAAGTCACTTCTTAGTGGTATAAAGGAGGACAATTTATACCTGTAAATAGTTCCCCAAATGATCAAAAAGAGAGGGGAGACCTCCCTACAGTTGCCACACATGAAGGAGTAGGGAACAACAAATGTGGGTTGTAAAAAGAGACACATCTCATCCTTTAACCAAGGATACAAAATTTATTTTTTTCTCTCAGAATTTACCTCAAACTCATAATTTTTATATATACTCTGCCTTTTTGATATACACTCTTCCTGCTCTCACGTGTGAAATATGAGACTGGAAATAAATTCAAAGACCGTTTTAAAGAAGGACAACTACTTCTTGTAACTACAATTTTTATGTCAGGTGGGACTTTTGATAACTTAGAGATAAAAATACATCATGCTAAAGTCATACTGAATAAATGGGCACCATAACAATTGTGTGTATTCATGATAAAATAAAATCAGTCAACTCAAATGAATGGCAAGGCTTCTGTAATAGGGCATCACACAAATTCAAATTGCTTTCAAGATACTGAAGATATAAAAGGCTTGAGGAAGTACATTTCTTCCTGACTGATGTACAAGAAACATCATAGATTTTAAATCTCATTGAGCCAAAAAAAAAGAAAAAGAAGGAGAGAGCAGGAAAAGCCTTGACAGGAATCTGGTGTTCAGAAAATTCAACAATCAGAAAAGTCTGTGATTAGTGTTAATAGAACATAACATCCTATCCGTTTCATGTTTATTTACTTTTGAGGGAACATTCTTGCCTGAAATTGCATCCTGTTTCCAAAAAAGCCACTGTGCTGAAGCTTTACATGTACCAAGATGAGGAAAGTAGGTCGAGCAAGTCCTGTTAATCTGCAGTGGAAGTCAGCTGAGGGGATGTGCAAGTTCCTGCTGCCACCGGGACTCCCCCCTGCTCACCTGGCCGAGATGTTGCCCTTTCTCTTGGAGCACTTTGCAGAGCTCATCCTGCCTGGAGCTGGAAACCAAATCCTTTCCCCATATTCCCGTGGTTTGTGCTGCTGACCTTCAGCTCCACACTGCAAACTTCTCCTCCCTTAGCTTTTCTGACTCTGCCCTCTCCTGGCTACCTTCCCTCCTTGTTAATTGTTTCCTCCCTGCTGAGGCAAGAACTGAGGGGAATCTCACAAAGATCAGCCCCTGGCCCCTCTGTCCCCACTCTGTGTATTTCAATGGATGTAGTTATTAGAAAATAATTGTTTCTGTTTCATCACACCTGAAAAATTCTGGTGACTACATAAATAATCTATCTGCTATTTTTCAACCATCTTTATTCTGTGGCATAGGGTCACTTTATTCCAAGGCATAGGGTCATTGACAATATGTTCCCTGTTTTCTTTTCTCAAGCTGAGGAAAAACAGCAATGTAATTTTATGACACTGTCAATAGGAAGATCAACAATATCACCACCAACTGAAACTACTGTAAAAACATTATCACCTTTTTTGTTTAGTTTGTTGTTTGTTTTTTTTTTGTTTGTTTTTTTTTGTTTGGTTTTTTTTTTTTTTTTTTTGCTGTATTTCTCTTCCTCTTTTGATTTAGACACTCATTTCAATTAAAACTCACTAGTAATTAAATCTATTTTGCCCAGCTCTGTGCTTGGCAAATGCTCTCCCATCACCCTGAATCTATTCCAAAATCCTTGGCAAAGTCATGACCCTGGACTTGCTCATCTCATTCTCTTCATGACCTCACTCTTCCTTCTCCTTCAGCCTCATTCAAAATCCCTCTTTGAAATTCCTCCAGTGCTTCTTACACCTGAGCCTGACAACTTCTCTCAGACAAGCCTTGGAGCTGTGTTTTACAGAGATGTCCTTGACTGTTCCACTCACTTTTTTCATTTCTATTTTTGTGCAACTGTTTGTTTCTCTTTTTGAGGGAGATTTCCACAGAAATCCCCTCCTCCAGAACCATCCTAGGCCATAACATGTGCAAAACAAAATGTCAATAGGGTGTAACTTTGTATGTCAATTTTATGCTCCAGCCTTTTACTTTTTCTTTTGTTCCTCTGTTGAGCAACACCTAACCTGCCTTCATTAATGTCATATAAAATATCTGATGTATATAGGATATGCCTGTAGCAGCCTCTGACTGTCTTAAGCATCCTGGAATCTTTTAATCAGCTGTAAATATGGAGGTAATCTCATTCAAGGAAATGTGACTAAGCAACTGAGACTCTTGAGTTTAATACTGAGGTCCTTAAATAGTCAAAATGTGAAATAAACTAACTAATAGAAGCATATTTTGGTACTTTCATAACATTGAAACAGTATTCCAGTCATTTTTCTCAGAGTGCTCAGTGGGAAATGTTGATATCTCAAATCACATAATTTGTCTTTACTAAGAGCAAAATTCTCCTTTAGTATTTCCTAGAGCAGCCTAAGGCACTGATAACTCTGGAAAGAAGAGAGGTCATGAGTCAAATATGGGGGACAACAGTGCTACAGTATCCAAACAACTTTATGCTCTTAATTTTGCCTTGCCAACTTGTCATGAGCAGACATTTTTCTTCAGAGAAATCCGTGTGAGATAGAGGCAGAAATATGTGGGGAATCTGGGACTAAAGTCATCTGATAAGGGAGCAGAGAGATGGGGGCAACCTCTTATTATTTCTGAAGTGGGAGATGACACATAACAGGAAAAGCTCCTCCTCTTCTGCCCCTCTAAGTACAGAGTTGCAGTACTTTGTCTTCACACTTCCAAAGGGGATCTCTAACCTGGGCATGGGCTCCAAGAATATTTTGATGTACCCTGATAGCTCATTAAAACAAATGATGGGTGATAAGAGAAAAAAAAATACAGAAATAATAAAAAAATCTTTATTCTTCTTAATTTGTTCTCTGGTTATTCCTGTTGTGCTTCTTTCCCTTGAAAAGCAAGGATTTTGACAGCTCTACTGAATAGAATAAGACATAGCAGTGTTTTCCACATACAGGATTTCATTCTACCTGATATTTTGCTGTATTGGTTGGTGGTGCATATTTTCAATCTCCAAGCTGTTCTGCTGGGTATATTTAAATGTGTGTAACCTTTCCTCCACAAGTAGCCCAGCAGTTGTCCCTTTTGCCCTGGCTTTGTCCCTCCCTGAGCCTTGCCACAAAGCTCCCTCCTATTTTCCTACTGCTCTGTCCATGGCCCTGCTCTCTTTGAGCAATCCCACATCTGCTGTATCCAACAAAGATTTGTTGTCTTCACTTTGGAATCCTCTCAGAAGAGCACCTTGCTTATTCCTGATCTCTGCTGAAATACTGGTAGGGAAAAGCAACATCATGGACATTTGGAGACTGAAAAATTCCTTTCCCTGTGAACCGGGATGGAGTAGAATCTGTCCATGCATTCTCTCTGCATCTTCTTCACACTTCCTGACCCAACTTTCCCTGGGAAGTTTCACTCGATTTTCTTTTCTTTAATCTGATGTGAGATGTTTGACTCCAGTTAAGAAAACATACTTTGGTGGAAATGTGTTTGGCTGAAACTGTTCCAAAGCATCAGCTCTAATCACCTCTGACTTTTAATCAACCCCTGATAGCAGCCTCCCTCTGCAAACTTGGTACTTTTTCAAACTTTAGAGTGCCCTGCTTCCTCCCATGCTGTCTTTTAAACCCCCATGAAACTATGTCATCCTCCTTCTTCTAATATCTCCCTTGAGGGACGCTTGGGAAAAAAAACAAAAAAAGGATTCTGCTGTACAGAAATTAATAATTCTGAAGAAAATGAACTAATGCAGCAAAACGAGCAAACAAACAAGCAACGTGCAAGTCAGCTTTTTAGAAGTTATCTTTGAGTGAAGCAGGAACTTTCAGTTCAGCAGAAACTTCTCTAGGAGAAATTGCTCAAGACAAAGATGAAATTTCTGATTAAAAAACAGGATCAGAATAGTGCAGGTGTGTTTATATTCATAGCATTGAATTTCAGTTCCCCATTTGGCCTGATGAGGAGAGGTGAGTGCACCGTATGCTGGGCATATTTTAATTTTGGTTTTCTTTCTTTGTTTCTCTTTAAAAATAATCATCTGTGGTTTCATTTAAGGGCAAACCCAAACCTTACCATGAGTCTGCAAAATATTTTGAAGAACGAGAAAGAGGATTGTTTTTTCTACACCTTCAGTTTTAGTTATTTAAACATGGTTTTGTGAGGTGCATTGCTTTTAATTTGTTCCAGGCACCTAACACCAATATTTTGGAATAGACAATATAGCTGCAGAAATATTTCAATATTGCTCACACATATAAAAAATCATGTCATACCTGTAACATCTCCTCTGTAGACTCATAAAAGTTATGCTTATATTACTAAAAAATGAAACCACTGGGATATGACATCCAACAGGGAAATCAGTCTTCTCTGACTGTAAGAAGCTCCACTAATTACAATAAATATTTTTCTTCTTCAAAAGCTTTTCAATAAAACAAACCATTTTTGTTTCCAAATATCATATGACTAGTTGGCAAATACTAACAAGAAACAAGCATTTCAATTCCAAACTTTTATTTCAAAGTGAAACACCTTTTCTTGTGTCATTTTCTTCACTTTATTTTCATAGGTTTAGGAAATAAAAGTTTATGTCGAAGTGTTGGTTTGAAATAACAGAGGCAAATGTCCAAAGAAATAGTTTCAACATTTCAGACAAGAAAACTCTAGCTAAAGATTAAGTCTCTATCTAGAATTGAAAAAGGTTCACTTTGAAATGACATTTTTCCAAATAATATTTGAAATAAATTATTTGTTGGTACCCAGACTCTTCCTGCTGTCAGCAGATGGCAGCCTCGACATATATCAGTGAAATGCAGGTTTTTTACATGAAGTTTAAGTTGGCTTTAGTCAGAATTTCCCTTTTGAGGTGATTCCTTTGCTCTCCACACTCTGTCCTGACTTTCTCTCCATCTCAGCAGTCTGCAGCTGTTACTAGCTGAAGCCAGTCAGCCTGGAGTCAATTCGTTGATTTAGAATCAGCACCTCTGCTTATAATTGCAATGGAATTTGGGGCCACAGAAGGATTTCCTGGGCAAACATGAAGAAGGGAAGCCCACAAGCAGGAGCCCAAATCCCCTTACCTGATTCATGGAGTTTAATTTTTATTTACACTGCAAGGCAACCCAAGTATCATAAACAAATAATGCTCCACTGTACAAGGATTGCAAGCCTGAATTCCTGGCTGTGCACTCCAGCTCTCCTGCCCCAGTTTTACATGAAAATGCCAACACCTTCAAACCAAAATAAGCATTTCCATGATGGCTTTTTTTCTCCAAAGAGCTGGGTATCCATTATCCTTCTTGTTCTTGGTAAAAAATTGAAAAAATTATTTGCTTAAACCTCCAGTATTTTAATGCACAGGAGATTAAATATTTGGAGATCTTAAGCCTCATCTATAAATAAAGCAAAGGAAACATTAGGTGTAGCATTGTCTGCTGCCATTGCCATCACAGTCATGTCACTTCTGAAAAGAGAAGAAGGTTAAGTTTGAGATGGAATTAGGGACTCAAATGCTTGTGAGCTTTCTAGAAGTACCAAGAATCCAAATCCAAATCTTGGAGCTAGTTTCATGACATTGGGTTAAATCCTCTTGCCAGGAGTATACTTAAATCACTGGGTTTTCTGGCACTAGAAACTTCAAATCTGAGTTTGGTGCTTCAGCCCTCCTTCTTTTACTGCTATCAGATATTAACAGGAGGAGATTTCCCTTACCCCAAGCTTCCTATGCCTATGAGAATGAAGAAGCTCACAGCAAATGCCACTTACACCAGAGTGAGGTAAAAGTAGCAGTAAAGCCCCTCAGTTCATGAAGATCCAGACTGCGTGTGCAAGATCTCTAGTTTAAAACTTCTCATCCTGAAGATATCTATGTAGCCAAGTGCTTCTTTTTTAATTGCTGAAATTCATACTCAAATGAATTTCAAATTGAGTTCATTTTTACTTCAGAGATATCAAATCAACACTTGCAGGCCTTGGATGCTACTTCTGGAGAGTGTATCAGAAAGAAAATTATTCCTTCATACTTGGGGGTTATGCATTTGAGACAGCTAGTTGTAAGATTTGAAATGTGTAAGGTGCTCCAGGTACTCATGCAGGTGGTTCTCCAGGAATATTTTCCTAATTTTGTGTTTCATTTCCTCCCCTTTAATCAGATGTTCCAATAATCAAACTGGCCTGAGGCTTGATACGGCAGGTACTAACTTACACTGAAGCTCAGGGAGAGCCTGAGGCTAAATATGCTGAGAGATGAATAACACACAGGTATATCCCCCCTGCTGTTTTCACTGCCACATCTCTTGGCTTGTTTGAAAAGTGAGCACAGGACTTGTGAAGCCAACGTTGTCTTCTGCCAAGGAAGGAGCTCTCCTTGCCCCCACCCTCCAAGCCTGAGGTCAGACCCACTGACCGTACAGCTCCTCACTGCGGCATGAAAACACCTAGCAACAAAGATCTGGTTGATGTATTCAAAATCTGTGACTGGAGGTGAAGATATCGATGTTGTTCAGTGAGCTTTTATTGCTCAGGACTCCACGTTCTTAAATCACCATGCAGCTGTTGATGCTGCACCGTGTTTGCTCCCTGTTGAGCTGTATGTGACTGAGGTCAGCCCACGGCATTCATAAGAGCACTTTGTTTAGTCTCAGGGTTTATCCCACCATAAATGCAGCAATAAATAAATAAATAAATAAATTAATTAATTAATTAATTTTGAAAACCCTGGCCACACAGAGGACAGGCTTCCAAAATCAGGATGCTGGATGATTTACTCTGACCCCCTGGCTTCAGAGACTTACGAGAACTTTTAAAGTTGGAACTAGAAAAAGCACATGTGTGCTTGTATGCTGAGGACAAGAGAGCCTGCCCGCCTGAGCCCGGGATTAAGTGTGTGAACTGATGCTGACACTCTGTCATCAGTGCCCAGAGCTCCTCTGACTGGGCTTGCCACACACGGCACTCGTGGGCTCGCCCACCCCTCCTAAAGATAGCAAAGTGCGGCCAGGGAGCCTTTGCTCCGGTTTCAGGCTCATTAGATGAGTGATGACAGCTCATCGTAGTGGTCCCCCGTGGCCAGACAACGAGCGAGGCCCCCCGCTGCTGCTGCCCACCCTGATGGCAGCTGAATTTTGCCAGCTGTCGTGGCAACCAGTGGGACACCGGCACAGATTTCCCCGTGTCTGTGCCTTTGGTGCGAGCTCCCCTGGAGCCTCTCACTCCTAAGAAATGTGTCCCCTCAAAAGCAGAATTCTGGTTAAAAGTGTTTGTCCTGTTTCTCTTTGCAACTGGTTTTACCAAAGATAACCTGAAGAGGACATAAACACCCTCAGTCTCTCCCCCTTGTTTTGGATCATTTCAATGTTGAGCATTCCCACCTGTGACTCATTCAAGAAAGAGTGTTTGCTAATTGAAAGCTTAATTTTGGTGTCTTTTAAGTATTAAAACCATTATATGGTTACATCAGACTAATCTGTAATATGATCTTCATGTGTTCATTTAGTACCATTGGCTGTAATCTTATCTAGGCTCCAAAATAAGTTAAACTCATAGCACTTCCAGTTTTATGGTCCTTCCCTACATTCACCATTTTCTGAATTACTGGATCATACCTAATTTCATGGGTCTATGAATGGACTATTTTTCAAGTCTGTGTTAGCAATTAATACTAAGAAAGCTTCTTGAATGATCTCCAGTGTGCAAAAACTTCTCAGAATCTGTGGGAAAGGTTTCGTTTCTGTACTGTAAATGTGTGATTCATTGCTCCAAGTATTTCCTAGTAAATCACACATCATTTGATGCAGATGAGGGCAAGGCAGAGAGCCAGGCACGGGGCATGGTTTGAGAACATGATGAAGCCTTTGTGGTTCTCTAAGTCATATTTTAAAATAAATTGCCTTAATAATAATGAGGTATTGAAATATTGCAAGTGTTTTCTTAATACCATCTCTTGCTTTCAGCTCTCAGAGAGACAAGGATCGTCTTCTTTCTAGAGATACTGTGATGCATGAAACATCAAGAGTCACTGAACAAAGCACTGATCTAAATCCAAACAGAAAAGGTCTTTGTATGGAAAACTCTATCACCACTCTGTGCAGAGTGTCAGAGATCTGTTCCTTAAATGGCTCTGAGTTAATACACTCTGTTACGTCTTAGTGATTACTGATTTTTGTCCTAATTACAAAAGGAATTTCATGTGCCTATGGAAAGCTACTCAGTGATAATTTTAAGCCTTTATTTCATTTTCATGATTTCCTCAGCCATGCTGCATTCTTGTAAAGATCTGTTGCCCTTACTGTCTTTCTTTAGAGTGCATCAAAACGTGCAACATTGGCACATAATGCATACTCTGTATTTGTAATAGACACCAGAGAATTAATTCTAACTCTAGAGGAGTAAACAGCAACTCCTGTACTTTAGATGCTGGGATTTGCTTGTAGTTGTTTGCTTCAGACCTGAAATATTTAAGCAAAATTATTCTTCCTCTTTTTTTTTTTTTTTTTTTTTTTTTTTCATTTTGTTGCACAACTCAATTTCCCCTGCATTTCATTCATTCAATATGTAAAACATTTTCTCCACTCTTAAACTAACTCAGAGGCATTCACTGAGGCCTCACTGAACTGTACCACTCTTCACAGACTGGTGCAAATTCCTCACACGTTTTTATGATGCTTCTCACTGCAGTAGCTGAATGCAACACAAACAGGAATATATGTGTATTCACAACTCCTTTGTGAGGTGAAAAGTGATGTTACGCTGTCGTTTTGCAGTATCATGTTCCAGAGAGCTGCATTTAGAGCAGTGTAAGGCCCAAAACTCACACTGAGCTGCCAGGCCTGTGACCTGCAATTCTTGCCAGTATGAGAATTTCTGGCTCCACCTGCCAGATTGGGCAGGGAGGATCTAGACCCAAAGTCCAGTACTCAAGTCACAAGATCATTCTTCTTCTCGTGAATAAAAACTGGTATTAATATAGGTCACCTGTAGAGTGATCAGTAAAAGATGATCTGCAGTCAGAAGCACAACAGAGTTATTCAGAAACACCATTTAAATTATCTGTAGCAATTCTGAAATGTTTATCACCTTCATTCACTAAAAACATCATTTTAGCAGAAGAAGAAGAAGGACAGGAGCAAATGTTGGGTCTGACATTGTTACTCATTTCCCTGGATTACCCTGGTGCCCTGAATTAAACCCCAAAACTAACAAGAAACTATTTCCCAGAAATAAAAGTCTCAGCCTGGTGTGTTTTTTCAGAGCTATTTTCACTGGTGTTTATTTCATGTGAGCTGATGAAAGTCCCAAGGGTTTACCTTGGACAAAAAGAGTGGGACAAACACATGAGTCCAGCAGCTCAACCCAGCTGTGGTGAGGCTGCCAAAGGAGATAATTCTGCCAAGCCAAACGGCTTCCAGACTGTGCACTTGTGTGTCAAAGTGACATTAGTGTATTTTGACACAAGTGCTGTCTTTTATCAGGGATAAGCTTCAAAGCCACAGAGATGGAGAGATGGGAAACTGGAGGTTGACAGGAAAAATAGAAGCTGACAGAAAAACATAAAGAGAATTTGTTAAAATAAACCAAACACTCCAAGAGCCAGCGATACCCTCAAGCATCAAATTTAGAGCAAAGGGTGTTTTATTGCTGTGAGACCATGATAGTTTCAGCATGGTAAATAAATTTTCTCTGCAAAATGCAATGGAATTTGAAAAGCCTTGTGTTTGTTCTAAAGTTTGGAGCTGCTTGCTGATGAGAGAAGCTTTAGTCACAGAGAATGGAGGTAGTTAAAATAGACTGGCATGCCTGTTCATCTCTATTTTGATTTAAGTTCTGGACAACTCAGGTCCTTACCTAAACAAAGTTTGGCAAGGAACTCTTCAAGAAGCAGTGGGAAGCACTTCAATCCCACATCTTGCTGAATGGATACTTTCAGAGGTGAAATTATTTGCCAAAGTTTACATTCATAGCAGGCCAATAATGATACCAAGACCAGAATAAGGCATCCACCCTGGAGCTCAATTCCCACGTGCAAGCAGAAGTGTTGTGGACTGCTGATAGTGTGGGTGAACTCACCCTGGATCAGACAATTCCCCTGAACAATCTCTCCCTGATGGGTTGCAGCGTACTTGGGAAGTTGCCTCTGTCACGGGAAGAGGAGCACACAGCCTGCTTTGCAGCACTTATCACTGAGCCTTCCTGTCTCTTTGGCTAGCAAGACAAAATGTCCAGAGGCCAAAGCCTTGCAGGATGGGGCTAAAGGTTTCTAACTTCACATCAAAATTTCCTGCCAGAGTGATTGTTATGTCCAACAAGGTAGGTCATTTCCCTCTTGAGCATTTTCCTCCTCTTATCTCTGGTGGCTCCCAAAAGCACATAGGTTTCACTGGGGCTCAAACTAAACCAACATCCAGCATCTGGTAAATCAGGACACCTCTGATCTTTTGGTCAGTCCCCTTTGACAGCCACACAGTCAATAAAAGGCTCAGGGGTGCAAGTAAGCTCAATCCCCTTCTCTATTCCCTTCTGAGGCTTGAAGCCTGCAGAAGACGGAACAATTTTCTTCTTCTTGCCCAAATTTCAGCAATTAAAGAAGAATCTGCCAATTAAAGGTGTCACAGCTTCCTCTGACAGCTGTCTATTAACATGATTGATGTCTGCTGGAGCCCAGAAGCTTCTGCAGGTCACACATGAAGATCAAAGACTTCTATCTAAGTCCCTTACATCAAAATATTTACTTGCTGTCATCTGGACAGATAAAGAGAAGTCATGGCCTCAACATCTGACAACTCTCCTGTGATGCTACGAATGTGCCCCATTTGCCATTAATGTCCCCAGTGATATAAATAGGATATTGCAATGCCTACAGAAGGGTGGTTTCCAGCCAGAGATAGCTAGATCAAATTCGACCTGGATAAGGCAAAAGGAAAACAGCCAGGAAGGAGGGATCACAGGAAAATGGCTCTTGTGGAAGTAGATGCACAGAGAGAGCAAGCCCTTTAGCTCAAAAGACTTGTTTTTACTCAAAAAAGGGCTTCTGATCCTTTAGCCCAGATCTGTGTGCTTAGAATTAATTCTCAGCTTGTTGCTATTCCTTAATGCCACACAGTCCACCATGATTTAGTCACTCCATCTGCACAAGGCTGAAGAAAACACCTTGATGAGCAGCATATTTATAAAACTTCAATATCAAATCTGAAGAAAGCCAGGAATCACTGAGGGAACAGAGATGCTCCACAGCACAACATTTTGAGACATACAAAGAACATTAGAAATAAAAAAAAAATCATAAAGCAATATTAAAATATTACAAGTATTGGTGCTCAAGTAAAATCTGTATTTTAGCAAGCTACTTGTTTTCTGCTATTTCAAGACCGTTTTAAGCTTCTCATAAACAAGACTTTTACTGTATAGGACCAGGACCAGCACAGCAATGACAGCAGGAGCTAAGGGACAATTCTGAATCAGTGTTTACAGTTCTATATGCTGTTGCAAATATTTCCTGGCAAGTTCTGGTATTTTAAGAAAATCACACCAGGTCCACAGAGGCATTAAGATGCTTCACTCCCATTAAAATCCCTGAGGAAATCAGCAGGAACTCAGCACTTGCTCCTAATCAGAGCATTGGAGCAGCAGAGGCTGGTGATAAACAGTGAACCCTGCTGCTACAGCTGCATCTGAGAAAGGATGACAAATTTTAAGTCCAGCTGATTTGCAAATCCCTAGTTTTATGCTTCCAACAGCAGTCCCAGTTTTGTTTAAATGACATTTTATTAATCACTTTTCTAGGCTGTGCAGTGCATGGCCTGGCAGTCATTGAACATGAACTGGAGACCACAAATCAAGACTCTTAAAATGAACTGCTGCCTGCAGTGTTTGAATTTCTTGTGCAAAACCAGGCATCATGAACTGAATGAATCTTTTACACACCTCCTTAGTGACACAGTCCAGGGTTAAACCTGTGATCTGGACACCTGGAATGTTTACTGATTCCTAACAGAAATTTTGCTTTTGTCTTTCCCCATCCCAGGAAAAGTGGTGATTTTTCAGAACATTTATTTGGAGGCATCTTGAATTCATATTCCCATACTTAATTCACAGGTTGCAGAGGTAATTTTTTGCAGAAGCCCATGGAAATGGAAGTCAACCTGGCTGTTGCTCCCAGTACATTTTGCAGCGCTTGGATTTCTGGACCTTTTCCAAAGTGTGGCATTGTTCATGTCCTTTGTCTTGCCATTAATGTCCCTACTGTTACGGTTTTGTCTGTTGGGTCAACGAGATTAGATTTCATTAGCACAGCAAACTGAAAAAAAAATACAAGTTATTAGATAATCATTAAAGCACATCTGTTGCCTTTTTCAGAGTGCCAAAGTCTGAATTCCATTGAACTACTGACATGGCACTTGACCAGCGCTTAGTTCAGCTATGGGCAATGAGCTGCAAAAGGATTAAAATATTAGCAGCGAGTGGATTCAGCCTAATCCCTGGCACTTTTGTTTGGATTGCAGAGAAATGTGCCCAGAGCAAGAGAGAATGAAACAATTGCAGTAAGAAAATGCCAACATTTTTGAGGCCATTCCACAAATTGTGCTATGCTGGTGCTCCACTTGGGTGTCGTGCCAAGACATCAGTTCCTCACTTCCACGCTTTCATCTGCTTCCCCCCGGGTCAAAACTCCCTGAGAACTTCCCAGCCTGAAAATCTGGCTGCTGGAGAATGGAGACAGGTTTTCCCCCCATCATCCAGGCAGCCAGAGTGACAGTCATCTGGACTGGGAACAAACATCATGTCTCAGCCATCAGCTCCTTTTCTCTTTCAGAAAACCTTCTGAAACATCGTGTGGCAAATAATTTGATTCATAGACACTTTTTATGTATGACTTTGGTTTATTTTTTAAAGGAAAGTTGTATGTGTTATGTGTATCTCTTTGCAAAGCGCTGGAAATCACATTTTTACAGACAAAAACTAGGTTTTCCAAAGAGGTCCTCATGGAGGAAGCACCCAGTTCCCAGAAGATGTCAGCTGTGATTTAAAATTAAAGTGTTATCATATGAGCACTGTAGATGTGTAATAACTAATATAACATCTAATAATTAATAACTAAATAACTAATTCTACAGAATGATACAAGAATTGGCAAGGGGAGAAAAGGGAAAAAAACGTTTAATAATAAAAAAATCACATATTAGACCACACACATTTAGGAGAATTTACCTTCCTTAAGACATGATCTGGAGTATTGAAACCACTGTTGCTTTGGTGTGGCTGTCAGCAGCTAATTCAAGAGTTGAGATCTTTTGTAGTTTAGTAGGAATTAAGATATTTCATGCTTTAGTACAGGATTCCTGATTTTTTAGAGATCAAGCAAGATACACACAGAGTGAAAAGAAAATTCTTGGATGATTTTCTGCCATCCCTGACCACAGCAAAAATCCAGAGTCCACCTCTGACCTACCAAGAAATTCACAGGTAATAAGACACAATCTAAAGATACTTTTGGGTATGGGTTTTGGTTTTTTTTTTAGTTTTGGGGGGTGGGGTTTGCCTAAGAAACACTTGCAAAACCAAGCTACAGTGAGGAGCATCACTACTGGACTAATTAAGCTATTCCTCTATGGAGTTGAGAATTTTTTACTGGCTATTAATTGCTGCATTTCAAGCAAATTTGGATGAATGGAAATTCTATTGATGCTGATTTTACAAAGTGTAAGACACGTACACTGAGGGGAGAGAGTGACTCAGAGACAATCAGGATTAGCCAGAAATGTGAATGTACATTTATAAATTACCATTTTTTTATGCTTAATCAAATCATTGTCTCAGATGTCCTTCTCTCCATGACTATTGCCAACACTACTGCTACCCTCCCATGCAGCTATTACTGTCCTTGCACTCATTAATCCCAATAAATGGTTGCTCACACAATTCCTCTGCATTGTACTCCTGGAATACGCCCTCCCACGTATTACTCACCTGGAATATCAGTAATAAACCAGAAAATGATGATAAGCCATCAAATCTGTAACAGGTGGTGAAAGGCAGAGAGGAGATAAACCCTACAATTAGAAGTTTATCATTGATGATTATTTCATCAATTGTTTTGTTTTTAACAATTATTTTTCTTTGTATGACTGACTTATCTGTTGGAATTCCTCTTTTAATGAGCAGGAAGTCAGCAGGATGACTTTGCTACTTCTTAACAGGCTGAAAAAGGCATGCCTAGGAAAACACAGTGCCAGGGTAATGTTCCAGAAAAAGCAATTAAGGAATAAAACCCACGCAACTCTGTACTCCTTGCCTACATAAAAGGTCATATTTTTGATTGCTTTTCCTAGGGTAGGTTCTGCCTTGATTTGAGTCTTGCAACATTCAGGGATAAGAAATGTGTCTAGGGTATATCCTGCTGCTTGTCTGTGGTACATGTTCCCACATGTACAGCAACTGTACCTAAAAACTCATGAGCAAGTCATTGTTTAAACTTGGTTGATAAAATATTTCCAGTTTAACTAATTGATGGACTTGACAGTCCATGCATGAAACTAATCCATGAGGCCTATGCCCCTCCTGTGCCATGGAGGAACTTGGAAAAACTTGCACTGACTTGGAAGTCAGTTTACGTACCTGAAGAGTCTGCATTGTTTATCTCAGCTTGTCAACAGCAAATTTATGTGAAGAGAACCTGGCTCCTCTGGCTTCCAGAACAAAATGAAAGTCAAGAAATTGTAGATAATTGGCTGCAAGGGTGGTTTGGGTTTTTTGTTTCCTTTTTTGTTTTGTTTTTCTTTTTTAAAATCCAGAGCATTTCTCAGTCCTTTGGAAGGAAGAAGGAGAACAAGCATCCTGGACACAAAGCCTAACTTTAGGGGTTTTTGTCACCCTAGGGGGGATCAGCCCCCATGTCTGGCTTTCATGCCAGGTACCCCAGCTCCCAGAACAAAGGGAAAGCTGTGCAAACATTCAGGAAAGGGTTCAAAATTCTCAGGATGAGAATTTGCTGTCTCATGCTGTCAAATGATGGTTCAGAAACTCATTGAGGGTGTGAAAAATTCGGATTCTGGTGTCCCCTTCACCAATGGACAGGGTGTTTTCATAGAATCAAAGAATCGTTGAATGGTTTGGGTTTGAAGGGGCCTTAAAAGTGGGAGGTTGCATTTTACAAGGTTAATGTAAAATAGGCCAAGGAAGGGACAGTTTTCTCCTTTTCTGTCTGCTTGCTAGAGGAAGCAACCACACAAAAGCAATTTCCTTGGCTTGGTAGTTCCTGAGTTTTTTTTTTTTCTGAAGAACAGAATAATGTTAGAGGCAAACAGAAAGCTCACAGAGCAAGTCACAGGGCCTGAAGCATCCCTCAGACAGGGCAAACTCTAATCCAGGTCTTCCACCTGCTCAGGCATTGTGCTAACACTCCATTTCTGTATGAAAATGTCCCAGCTGCCACAGTGACAGTGGTCCTTCCAGCCTCTGTCACTGACCCTCAGCCTCTTGGCACATGTTTTACAGAGCTCTGAAATGCAAGGCTCCTGTGAGGCCACTGCCCACCTCCCCAGTGCTTGTTACAGCTATAAAATGGGATTGGGGCCAAAGTGTGATGTGATCTGGCAACTGCAGCCAGCAGGATAGTGCCCTGTGGAGCACTGGGTTCCAAAAGCAGGTTAGAGAAGCCATAAATCTGTTTGCACTTGCAGTGGGAGCCCATTTGCTCTCTTTCTTCCCAGGCATCTCTCAACTCTTCGTAGATCCTCAATTGTTGCTAGTGATTTTGTATTTTATTTGCAGATCCTGGTATTTGTTGCAGGAGTCTTTTTGAGAACACATCCCCAGATTTGTACAAGCCTGACTTTAAACATTTCATTAAGGTTTGCTTTCCGTTTTTAGAAATAAAACCAAGATTAACTCAGTCAGGAGTGACAAAGGTCTGTTTCACGCCTTGCGTATGGATTTGGGTAGAATCTCAGTCTGGAAAGCAAACAAACAGGTCACTTCAGCTTTCCTCAGAAAGTTTCTGTGACTCAGACCACTGCCTTCTGGACAATTATGACCTAAATGTGACTGAAATGCTTCTAATCTATGCAGTGGCCTGTGTAAATGGTAAAATTCCCATTTACCTGCTGTGGTCACAGGCTGACATCAGTTCCCCCAGTGATGTCATGATCAAATATTTCCTGGTGTTCAAGTGACCAAATACCCACCAAGGTCTGAAAGACCCTGTCATGCTTTAGGCCCAGGGAATATTTTCACAGCACAGAGGTCAGAAATAGTAAAATAATGATTCATTTCTGATCTTTTAGCACCTGGTGCTCTTTCAGCTGAGCTCTGTGTCTCTATGTGTGATTTTATTTCCATCAGCAAAGAACATGACATCTTATTTCAGACTCTGGAGAAGTGCTCAGGAGAAAAATGTAGCTCGCTTTAGCTGATTGGAAAGCACCAGCATGTTCCCAACAGGAAAAAGAAAAGGCAGCTGGGTTATAATGAGGCAACTGAACAGTTCTATCACCCCTTTAATGGTGTAAGACACATTCAACATAGAGCAGAGAGACAAGAGAGGGAACAGTTTAAGGGGTGAACAATTTATGGCCAAACAGCAGAAAACCAACCTTGCACCTCCTAAGAAATAGGGTCTGCTTTTGAACACAGGCAGGTACACTTATTTTGATGCAGTGGATTATTGTATCAGTTATTGCATCCTTTAGAGGCTACAACACCACCTTTCCCAAAACCCCAGATTAAACCAGATTGCTCTTTAGCTGAAACAGTCCCATGCACTTGGGAACCCCTGCTGAATAAAGACATGGGGCTGCTGAGCATTACCACACCTCAACCTGCTCTTCATTTCTCCTGCATGAGGAGTTTTTTACACACCCTGAGGGCAGTGCTGACCGTGGGGGTTGGTATGGAGCTGGTGGGGAGCACAGCCCCTGCTCTGCCTCCAGCAAACAGCTGGATTTTGGTTAGGCAGGTAAGAGAATGCACAGAGAGGGACATTAGGGAGATTTGGAATCTTCTCTCCCTCACTGGAATGGTTGTTGTGATATTCTGAGCACCAAAATTGATGGAGTGCCAGGTCAGGTTCTGATAAACTTCAATGCTGTTTTTCAAATGCAAAAATACAGGTTAGTCATGGTTTGGCCAGGAGTTACCTGTAACTTTTTCCTGATGTGAAAGGTTTTCCTTTTTCCTCTTGGCAACATTCAGAATACAGTAGGCCTACCATTTATGGCAAAGAGTTGTGTTTATTGCTCAGGATGGAGAGCACACTGCAGATAAAGGTACGCAATTATTTTAATTCTAATACCCTTGAATGGGAACCAGGAATCGTGTTAACCTTTAGGTCCATTTTGAGAGTTTCCGAGAGCTCTTAATTAGACCTTTGGAATACCCCATAAAATACCTCCTTCTTCACAGAATTCTTTTATTGTCAAAAAATAACATTGGCAGATCTCAAGAAATCTGAAAGTTTTTATTTACAGGCCTTTAAAACTAATTTTGAATTACAAAAAAACCCAAATCCGTAACATTCTACTCTTATCTCAAAAGCAATCCAAAGGAACAAATTAATGGAGTAACTTCAGAGCATTTATTACTCACTGGGAGATACAGTACCAGACACTCCATGGCACCTAAAATAATTATCAAGCTTTTATTATATTATTACTGCCACCTGCCCTGGCAAAGAAGTCATGTGACTTAAGATGAAACTCTGGAGTAAGGCAGAGAATGCTGGATAAAAATAGACTGAAGTCTTGTTCCATTTAGGTCAAAGGCAAGAATTCCTGCTGATTTCAGTAGTCTTGGTGGGGCTTAAGAAATATTTTGCCAGAGTCACTCTGCCTGATAGAGTTTTATTTTTAGTCAAACTGTGGTATCAGAAATTAGAGCAAGGAACTGATAAGTTCTTATTCCCATACTCCCAACTCCATTCCCAACAGCAGATGCTTGCATGGGTAGAGTGGGTCGCTTCAGGAGTCTTTTCTAAGAAAATGCTCCTCCTTCCTTGGTCGTAGCCTTCCCCAGGAGTGACACTGTCCTGAGCTGCAGCTTCAGCTTGACAGCATTTCAGCAGGGAGATGTTGGGCTCAGGGGTTACTCACCTTCTGCCTCAGCAATCCTGATGCAGATACCAGTGATTTTTGATAAATACTGCACAGGGAGCAGCTAGGCATGAATATCTTAATTTGCACTCAATGTAGCTACTGCTTGTTTCTTGGTGGAAACAGCTCTTTCTCTAACAGCAGCACCTAGGGGCTCACCAAAACCAGAAGAAAACCCAAAAAAACAACCCATAGGAGGGGAAAAGTCACCACCTCAACTTCTAAGTAGCTGTAGTCTAACATTTAGATTTTTGAGTGTGTATGGAAATTTCAGTTTCTCTTACCAGAGCGTTTTCCTTACCACAAGATGTCACTGTTTTTTATTTCTTTCCTCTCATCTGGCACTGTCCACAGTAATCCCGAGTTCCACAATGCTCTCTAAAGGAAAACCATCAGATGTCACCAACATGAATATTTTGTGTACCTGTTTATTTCAAGCATTTGTTCTCTTTATACAAGATTAAAAAAAAAAAAAAAAAAAAAAAAAGGTAAAAAAAGAAAACGCTGTTTAATGGCTTTCAGTGTTTATTTATTGCAGATATTCTTTTCCTTTCTGAATGTAAAATGTTTCACAGCTCACCACTTCACTTCTGAATTTTCATTCTCAAGCCAGCTCAGGCTTACTTTGGGTCTACTAAATAAGAAAAATGTTTTAGATGTGAGACTAATCCAGCTATTCTGCTAAATTTGGGGGGCTCTGTCAAAATTTGAAAGGTCAACGTCTGAGTTTTAAATTCCTGGTGAAATCAGGCACACAAGTTTCTAGACAGCGTTTAACACCCTTCTACTACAATAATGCTTTTTTTAGATTGCACATCAGGATATGGTTTTATTGCATAAACTTATAAATATGACATTGTTGAGTAGGTAAAATTTCCCATAACAGACTTGCACTGCCTGCAAAGACAAGGGGGATTTACTGATACTGATGCCTTAAGATTTTAGCTTTTATAATTTTTAGATTCTGTGCTGTTTTGACTTGGTATTTTCAAGTTTCATACTAAATGCTACTAAGCTCCCTTCACAGAGTAGACAGACAAAACAATTCTTTCTCTAGTTTGATGCCAAGGACAATTTTCAGGCCCAAGAATGAAAACAATGATGAAGTGAGAGGAAAAACAGAGGATGGAGCTTCGTAACCTGAAGCTATAGTTAGACAATTGGTACTAATATGCTAATGGACCAGAACTTATAAAAGTGTGAGACCTTGTGATCTGTCATCCATTTTGTGATGATTTTGGGGTGCATCTTGGTGTGGTCCAGCCAGCCTCTTGTACAGCCCAGGTGTGCCCATTGAGGCCTTTTAATAAATCCCTAATTTATCCTTTTTCTCTGGCTAGTCTCTGTTCCAGGCCAGCCTCCAGAAGGCATCAATATCCACATTTATGTTAATAAAAAAAAAAAAAAGACATTTCCATTAACTGAAATAGGAGATGGCAACAATTGATTTTATCTTCAGATGTGTTCAAAGTGTTCCTTGTTGGCTCTATTTACCTGGATTCACCAAGATGTTGGCAGTATACTCTCAAATAAGGGTGTTACACTGGGGCAGGATTTCTGCAGAATTCAGATCTGGAGGAAGTTTCTCCCAGTGATGGCTGTTGGAGTGAAAAAGCTGCTTTGTGTGTCTGGTTGAAAATCCGAGAGGCGCTGCGAGCAGCGAGCCCTCCTCCTGCAGCACCCCCAGCAGGAGCCCTGTGTTTGCTCTCTCCCTGCTGAGGGAACACCTGCTGTGAGCAGTGTGGAACATCTCCCAGGCCTGACCCACCTCCAGTTACCCCTTTAATAACCCAGGTCCCTGTGCACAGTGAGAGGGACATGCAGGGCTCTCCTTTCCACATAATGGACAGGCTGCACTAACCTTGCATCTGCTCCTGTGTTAGCCTGTCACTCACAATCAGGGGTTACTTGATGCCTAAAATAATTCCTCCCCTGACAACTAATTCATCTGGGAAGAAAAAAGACTCCATCCAGATGGTGGGAATCTCACAGGCTCCTATTTTCTTTTCTTTTTTTTTTTTTTTTTTCTTTTTGTTTCTTTTTTTTAAACAGTAAAGTCTCTCTATTTTTTAATAGACACCCTGTAAGTTATATAACATTCTCAGAGCTATCCCATGCTATTATCAGCCTTTAACTATGCAGTAGGCATTCAGAAAATAAGGCCTTCCCTGACCTGGGAGACTCCATCTCTAAAAATGAGGGCTGCTAAAATCCTTTACAGAACTGAGCCCTAATACCAGATACTATATTTTTCTCAAGATGTGAAAATTAAGAATGTAGAGGGTGATGGGGAAAGGAATGGGGCAGACATTTTTAACTCTGTGCAGTGTTGATTTGCAGAGGTTGTTGGCAAGTGTCCCCATCTTTGGACTTCCTCATGGCCCAGACACCAGGAATAAGTGCTTTTAGTCCAGCATTTAGCAGGTGTCCCAGTGATAAAATGCAGAATGATCTGTAAGTTGTAACTGAGGAAATAAAGACATAATATCTGTGAAAGGAGGTCTTATTTCCTTAGCTAAAGTGCCAGGCTTCAGAAATGGGTTTTCAGGAACCACATGCTCTGTCTGTTGAGAAAGCTCCCAGAACCTCACCCTGCAAGGCAGGGGTGTGCCAGTGTAATTGATTTTCTATTGTTTGGTTGTAAAAGTAGAGCAGCATGACAGTTGTGATGCTATTTTTCATAAACTGGGGTTTCTATTCTGGCTTGGGGCAGATGGAAAGGCAGCTCTCCTGGCTTTTGAAAAGTGAGTTTCCTCATAATGTGTTTGGGAAGAAGGGCTTGGAAAAAGGTTCAGGAAAGGTCAGAGACCAAAATGCAAACATGAAGGTTATGTACCAAGCAGTAATTTGAGGCAATATTTTTATCAGAATAATATCTGCTGCATCCCATGAGAACAAGCAGAGCACCACCAGCAGTGCCAGAATACTTACCTGTGTTAGTGGGAGCTGGAAATACTCAGCTTTTGCCAATGAGATAAGTGGAAGATAAAACTGTGTGGGGTTTTTACTTGTGGCCATGCTTTTGGCACAGTGCAACATTCTGCTGTAACAAAAGATGAAATTGGGGGTTCCAAACTGGCACCCCCATGCCTCAGGAAGGCTCCCTGCCCAGGCCTCCCTCCTGTGCTGTGGGAATAACTCTGCCCAGGACCATGACACATCCTGGCCCTGGGACTGGTGGACACCCCAAGAGAAATTCCCTGGACATGGGAGCTTGTGTGGCTCTTTATCTGCTATGATCTCCAGTGTGGGCACCGCTGAGTAGTTGCTGTCCTGGATCAGCCCCAGACCTCACCCTGTGTTCCCACCAGGTGATGCCTGAAGATGTCTTAAGTGCAACTGGGCACAGCAATAAATGAAAATCAACTATCTCACTGTAAAATTGCTTCCTTAGGCTCCAGTTGCCACCTCAGCCCTTCACAGAGCCAGGCTCTGGGCTGCCCTTGGAGATCAGGGCTCCCTGTTTGCAGCCCATCCCAGGTGGAAACAGCTGCTGTGGGGTCCCCTTCCCCATTTATTGCAAATCCCCTTGATTTGGGTGTCTCTGGCTCTGTGAGGAGAGGCTGGGGCTGCCCTGAGCAGGACTCAGCTGCTGCAGCCACCCAGGCACAGCCCAGCCCCTCCTCTGGGCTGGTGGCACCGCTGGGAAAGGTGTGCAATAAAGGGCAAAAGTGCTGGACAGGCAGAGGAGAAGGGGTAAAAGGCGAGGAGCAGCCCTGGGGCATCCAGAATGGGGAAGAAGGTGGAGGAGGAGAGGAGCTCCAGGTGCTGGCTGGAGCAGGGATTCCCTCAGAGAGACCACACTGCAGTGGGGACACATAAGAGGACGGAGAGGAGCCAGAGTGGAGCTGAGTCTGGGAAAGGGTGAGTGATTTCCCTGGCCTTATCTCAACCCATGAGCTATTCCATCCCATTTTTCCCCCTCTCCCCATGTCCCTGAGGAGGACAGTGGGCTGGGCGAGCAGCTGGACAGTGGCCAGGATTGGCCCACCCCGTATGTACAGATCCTCTGGCTCTGAGGAACTTCCCAGAAAATTAAGGTGATAAAGTGTACAAAAGGGAAAGATGTTCCATATTAGAAGTAATTCAGAAGCTGAGGCACAGGAACTGCTTATATTGTGGAGTTACATGGGGAAAGCAGCTCAGTGACCTGGTGTTGCAGGCACTCAGGTCCTCAAGCACCTTCCCTCCCACACCAGGACCATGGAAAAGTTCTCTTCTCCTGTATTTTTGCCAGTTAACTGGCACTTTATATTCCAAATGGGCTCAGGCTGCAGGCATTGAATTTGGCCTGAAAACAGGCTGTGGTATTTCCATCTGTCAGTAACAGATTAAAAGAAGATTTCACGGATTCTTTATAAACAACCCTAAAGCTTCACCTAAGCTATTTATATCTAAACTGCAGAAACTCTTCATGACTGATGGCTGGGCTCCTCTGCCAAATTCTTGCCGATAGACTGACAACCCAAATTCAGAGAGACCTGTGCCCCACTGAAGGGATCAAGAGCAACACTGAATTCCCATTCCTCAATAGGCTGAAATGTTTCCTACTGACTCGTGACCTGTGGGAATGAATATTCATTTTGCAAGAAGGTTACTAAGCATCAAATACTAATTTACTCATTTTTACCACTTGCATTTCTGCTTAAAACATTATTTTAAGGGTTTTTTTTGGCCAACAAGCATAGGACTAGCAAGTAATATTTATTTATGATTTACATATACCTGTTTATTGCTAATCAAGGGGACACTATGTTTTTAAAAGGAAGCAAGGAAGCAGTGAGTAGGTGATTTCCTTATAAGACAGAAATTTGTACTTTACCTACTACAATAATGAGAATTTTAATATAAGAAAATAAAGATTATTTTAATTAATTGACCCTCAGTGTTGATACTGTTACCCACCAAGCTTCTCAGAAAGTTAATTTAAATGGAGCACTTGAACACAAGAACCTCTGAAATATTTATCCATTAGCAGGGCCAGGAGTAGAATCAGCATGCATATTTCTAGCACAGCTGGTTTTATTTTATTGGTTGGAAAGCATCATTTACCAAGTTAAATACAAATATTTTGGGCTAAATGGGTCGGACAAATCCATTTACAAAACTGATAGCTTCAATTTTGAAACACTATTCAGTCCAAGTGGATTTGCTACAAAGAAGATGAGGAAACTGAAATCAGGAGCAGAGGAAAGTAAATCTCCTTCCATCCTTCCCAACTTCCTTCCACCATTTAGGGGGTTTGTTTAGAAGGCAGTGCTGAAAATCCTGTAAAGGTGTGTTGGGTTTTTTCACAAAATTTTGCACTTTAATGTAAGCACTTTCCACTTCTTTCTTACACTTAATAATTCTCCAGCTAAGAAAAACTGAGGAAAATAAAAGGAGAGAAAAAAAAAAAAAAAGACAAATATCTGGGGTTTTTTGTATTTGCAAGTTTTGGCATATGCAATTGTATAAGAAATATATGTCTACTCTTCAACAGATCCCATTTTGTTTGGATATTCCATCCTGGCCTAATCATTGTGGCAAAATGTTTAATTTTTTCCCCCACTACTGTACTTGAATGTTCATCATTGGTAATTCAATGTATTTTTAGCACCCTTTCTGCTCCAAGTTCAAGACATGAGTGACTACACTGTTGTGGAAGTGAACAGAGCAGTGAGAAGTCAAACCTGACTTCTCGGGGTGCCCCAAAAAGCAGGAGGAGCCCTCAGAGACCTCAGTGGTCCCAGAGTAAAAGTGTCTGGTTGACATTTTGAAGTGTCTAACAGTGAACCAATAACTTAATGCTCAAAGGTTTTTTAAGTGCAGGCAGTGAGTGAATTTTCTATACCTTGATCCTCAGGAAGTTCTAAACCACATCACGAAATAATCTCAAGCTGTTATAGCTTGGAAGGGGGAAGGATATAAAATTCTTGGGCTTGTCCTGGACTTCAATAAAAATAATAATATAAACGGGTCCTGATCTTTTTGAATCTCCACAGTCAGGCCCTCTAATCAGTGACCAGCAGTGTGAGATTTTGTTAGCTTCTCTGGCAACAGTGAATTAATGCTGCTGACCTTTCAAACAAAAGCCAAAACCTTGACCTGGTTGCTGAGTGAGCTTCTTTAAACAGAGTTTGTTGCACTATTAAACTTTTTCATCTACATATATTTGATTAGTCTGCTACAATGACTACTTGATTCTCACTTCAGAAGCTCCTCAGGATTTGGGAAGGCAGGGAAGTTTGTCTTCCCCTCCCAGCCCTGAATAAAGTGAGACTGTGACAGATGCTACATAATAAATCTCAAATTCTGATTTGCAGTGTCAAAACCCAATCAATTAAGTTTAATACATAGAGATAAAGTACTCCTTTATCTAAGAAGTCTGTCAACACTCTATCTTGGTAAAACAATGTCTTTTTCTTACTTATGTTTAGAGTAGAAGTATTTTGGTAAAATACCGTGTGTTTTATTTAGTCGCAAATTCTCATCTAAATGCAGCTTGATAGATGTGAGCACTAGGCAATGCAAATGGAAATAAATGTGATGAGACACAGGGAATCTTTCTGGTAAGCAAAAGGGAGGAGGAGGTGTTCTTGAAAGAACAACCTTTTTGAATGGGAAAATGAGGAAGAACAAGCACCAAAAAAGATCAGAGTCTTTCATGTAAAATCTGTATGTAATCAAGAGTCTTTCTTACTGATTTTAAACCTGATTAAAATCAACTGTTATTATCAGTCCACCTTGTTTGAGTGTGTCCTACCAACTGGGACACCCTGCCTGCTTCTGAATGAGAGTGAAGGGTTGATGTAAACAAGCTGTGTTCTTGCTTCTGCAAAACATTCAAAGATTTTTAATTTTTCTTTTAAATGCCAAAGTGATGTTTAGTCACAGTGCCTGTTTCCAGGAGTGCTCAACTTTTACACTGCTGTAAACCAAGGGTTTTCATGCTTCCTGGAAGCCTCTTGTAAAGTGCAACTGGAGTAGAGACAAGGAATTGGTGAGGGACAGGTAGTGTCAGTGCCTCACATTCCTTCACATGAGCTTTCCAGGCAGGATTGAAATAGCTGTTATGGCTTGATTTATTTTTTATTTTGGCAGCAGCCCTGCAAGGGAGCCTTTGTGTTGGGATTCCTGCATGGAACTGCCCCTAGAAGCCATTTGTCTCATCAAAGACCTTCTGTTTACAGCTGTCTCCTGGCACCTCGTGGCTACAAGGTCTGCAGTTCTCACACTTGCTGGATGTCAATGGACTATAAAATAATCAGCTGGGAATCAGGCTGTTTAACCTGGATCAGTTTATGGCACGGTGTTTTCTCCCTGGTTCTCCAGCACCATGCAGCCAGTCCCATTTGCACCACCTTAACATGGAGCTGATCATACATTAGTTAGCAGTTATTCACACGTTGCCCCGTGGAGTCATTTCACAAAGAGCTGTATAACCCAGGAGATGAAAAGGAGTTGGGTTTCACTGCTGGTTTAATATGTGCAGCTGTTTCACCCTGACACCCCTTTGCTAAATGCTCAGGAAAGCCCATGCCCTAACACATCATTAAAAACAACAACAAAAAAAAGAATCTCCTCTTCTCCTGGGCATCTCAGATCAGATAAGGCTCATAGCCTAAAATGTATCATTTAAAGTCCCATAGAGCTACCACTTAAAAAGAAAGCTTCCATAAAGCGCTTCCAAAAGGCATGAACTCTAAAGGAAATTTCATTTTTGTGCACACATACATATTTGAGTCAGGCTCTGTGTTTCAGTCATGTCTGAAATGATGAGTCAGTCATGATCCAATTGTATACATGAGCAAGCTGGGCAGGTGGAAGGTGTTCCTGACCATGGCAGGGGATTGGAATGAAATCATCCTTAAGGTCCCTTCCAACCCAAATCATTCTGTGATTCTATGATGAATGAGCTGGTGCTGCTACCCAGACAATAATTCTGATCAATCCATTTTAATAATAATGAGTCTTAATCGCCCTTCTAAATTGGATAAGATTCCACTGCAAGTACTAGGTTGTTCTAAAAGAAGTTATCTTCTGTCTTAGTTATCTAGCATTGAGACACTTCAGAGAATTAAAGATCACAGCTAATGAAGGAGGATCCTCTGAAGATATTTGTAGTGGTCATAAAAATTTCCAGCATGGAGGAAATATACAAAAACAGCTTGTGAAAACTTTGCAATTTTTAAAGAGGCATCTAAGTGTAAAGTCTCCATGGCTAGTGCAAGGACTGGTTCTGGTATTTGCCAGTGTTGTTCTATGTCTAATCAAATCTCAGTGACAATGGCACTTTATTGAATTTATTCATAGTTGGAGTCAGTGCTGTTGAAGAGGCAACAACCAAATGCCTCAAAGTTTTAGACCTCAAGGCAATCAAAATGCATTTTGAGATAGCAGAAAGCTCCAGCCTATTTATTATAGGATCTTCACATTTGTGGTTCACACTTGAATTCCTGCCCTATTCTGCTTAAAAGAGATGCTTCTCTAGATCTGATGCTGCATTTTTAACCCTTCTTAAATAAGTGCCTGTTAAACATAACCCTGCCCAGAATATTTAACTCAGTGCCTGCTGGAGGGGTAGGTGAACGAGACAATCTGACTCTCCAGCTTCTGGAGCCAGACCCTTGGCTGGCAGACCCTGTGGCTAGCAGAGGTCTTAGAAAGGATGTGAAAGAGGCAAGGAAAATAATCAGAACTTTCCAGGACAAACCTGGGTTGTAAAATGGCACAAAGCAACATTTAAATTAGTCAGTTAACCAGAGAAAGTCAACAAGTAAAAAGCAATGCTTCAAATAATAGCAAAGCATAAGTCAGATGGGTTTGGCTTTTTCCTGGAAGCAAACTGGTGTGAGACACAGCCTAATTCTCCTCCTGGTGTAAGCCAGGAGAAATTCTGCTAAAAGCAGCACTAGTGGAAGCCAGGTCAGAGTCAGCCCTGGTTTCCCAGTGCTCTAGAGGAGGTTGATAAGCTGTCACCTGTAAGTCCTTCCTGCAAGCCCAAGTCAGGCGGTTTGGGAGCCAGGCTGAGGGTTACAGGGTTATACCAGTTAACATCCCCTTGAATGGCAGAGTGCCATGGGTCAGTGGTAAAATGGAAGGCTTAGCAATGGATCAAATTGTATCTGCCAAGTATATTTATCTTTCTGCCTGCTAAGTGTTAAAGAGTCCTGGTGACACTGATAAGGGAACTGTTACTTATATTTGCAAAGCCTAAATACATCAGGTCACGACCCCGATTGGATAAGTGGTAGCTAAACCCTTATGGCTCCCTAACAATGGAAAAAAATTACAGCGCTGGTAATTGGGCACCAGCTACGGGGGAAAATGGGAATGGCCAGAAGTACAAAGCCAGATTATGACTTTCTGACTCCTTGGCATGCTTTAGTGAGTATATGGACCATGCCACTTCAGTCTGATCTGCACAAAGGGTTTATCTTTGAACACGCCGAGACTGACAGCTTTTTTCTGGCTCTGTGTGGGGTTAAAGTCTGGGACCTGGCACTCATGTCACTGGTGCGTGACAAAGAGTGGAGCAACACTTTAGAGACACAGTGGGCCTTCTGCTGCCTCTTTTGTTGCCTGGACAGTGCAGAGTTCTTGCGTGTCCCAGATACAATAAAGGTGCTGGCCACTGCTTTGGTCAAGGATGGAGCTGGCATAACAGCCCTGCAATGGTGCAGAACTAATCTGTGCAGGGCCTTTCCTGTGTGATAAACCCACACCCAAGTAACCTAATCTGCAGTGGGAAATCACACACACAACAACAACAAAAAAACCCTAAAAAATCCCCCCAAAACCCATCCAAGTGCCCAGCATTTAGTGATGGCCTGAATTTTTCACAGTCATTTGAAGGTTTCCATCAGGGACCCTGGTCATTTGATGTGACAATTAGCTAAGGGACTTTTGTACTCTACCAAGATGAAAAAGCCCTCTACAATAATTATTTTATGCTTTGAACAGAAACAAGAAAAAAAAAAGCCCAGAGAGTAGATAACATTGTTACATTAAATGGCAAATGGGTTGTGCTTGTGACTATTTATTTTCTTTTATTAAAGCAAAGTGTTACTTTTTCCATGAGAAAAACAACCCTTGAAATTATAAAACAAAATTTCCCCATGCTGCCCTTAGTCTGCCCACATTTTTACCTTCATAACCCAGTCAGTTTGCTTTGACCCTAGAGAATTTTTTAATTCTCCTGGTCCTTTAATCTCTGTATGAAATATTAGCAACCTGAAGGGGAAAAGTGTTGATATCACCTGCAAGCTCTTTTTTTTTTCTTTTGCTATCATGGACAACACACTGGAAGATAAAGTACCATACTTAGGGTGCTGAAAATCTCTCTTCCTCTCCAGCTATAATTTTGTGCAAGGTACCTCTAAGTAGTATTGTTCATCATTCTGAAGAGATGATCAAAGACTTAAGGAGTAGAGATACAAGCAAAGATATTTGATCAAAAAATTAATAAGAACAGCTCTCCAAGCCTATTTTTAAAAATTTAAACAGATAGCCTCCTATTCTTTTCTTTATATTATTGAGGGATCTATAGATGAAACTGGAGATTCCTTCACTGGGATGCAGTTTCCTTTGCAGAAAACCAGATTACGTATATCTTGACTTCCCTGAGATAGAAGTAGAGGTATTCTCCCTTCTGGACACACATGCTCACTACACATTTTTAATTTGTCCCCTACACTGTAAAAACACCTAACACACCCAGCATGCTGCTATCAGCATTGAGTCATAGCAAAATAAATCATTTTTGAAAGGCAGAATGGGTAAGACTAATCATGTTCTCACTTGGATAACCTGAGTACAAGGGAGACCAGTTCAAGATGCATTTTTTTCCCCAAAAGACAGAGTGGATAGTGTTAACAATTTCATTGGCAGCTACTCCTGTTCTTCGCATTCTCATTGTAAAAAAATTATTTGTTTGCACACTCCTGAGGAGTTACCTAAATTTGTGTGCTACAGATTTTATTTCTTAGCTCCACTCCTTTGAATCATGCAGAGGTTTATTTCATTAATAATGAGGTTTTCTACAAATGTTTTACACCAGTATAAAATATACCCAGTTCAAAGGAAGGTAATGGATTGTTTATGTCATCTGGAGCTGGGTGAATAATTCGCACATCATTGTTTTTTTCACCAAGTTCTGTCTTGCTTTTGTGATTTTATTGCCTCTGTGATTTGATGGACAGTCAGTAAATTGTTTATAAGCTGTACCTTGCTGACAGTTGAGATCCAGAATTTAAGATGGATTGCTAGAACCCCAGTAACACAGTTAGAAGGCTTAGAAGCATGTTCTTTAGTGCAAGAACTCACATTTAGCAGTTGAAAAATCACAGCCTGATCCATTTTCAGTATTTCCTTAAAACTGATATTTATTTCTGCCAAGGAACACCAGCAAGTGATCCAAAGGCACTGAAACAGCTGATTTAGATTTATATCAGCACACAAAACCATTGCTGGCAATGTGCTGTGTGCTGAGCTCAGGTCTCATGCAGTGGAAAGTGAAGGAGGTGACATTCACCTGAGTCCTGGCAAGCCATGGGGAGCCCACACAAACCTGGGCAAGAGGTTGAGAAGTGGACAAGAGGGTGAAGGAGAGCAGGGTTAAAGCCCTGCAGGCTCTCCCTCGCTGGTGAATCTCCCACCCTGGGAGCAGCTCCTGCACGAACCCAGAGCTGGTTAAAGATGGTCCAGCAGCACCAGAGCTTCCCAGACACAGCACAGCCACTCTGGAGCCAGGCAGGGCAACCTGCCAGGAGCTTGCCCATATTCCAGCACGGAGCAGCCCCTCAGTGAGGGAATCTGTCTCTCCTCTTTGCACAGCGGCCTCGCTCCTCAGGGAAGTGCAAAGAGCTGGAGGTGTGAAAGCCTTGCAAGCTCATCTGCATTTTGATGCTGTTTGGGGTACTGCTCCCTGTACTAAATAGGAAAAAAATGTAGTTACTTTTTCACCTCTGTGCTGCCAAGGTCTTACCCCAACTCCCGGAGCTGTGGGGTTTGTATGAAAGAGGCACCACTTTCAGTACATCCAAACATTCTGCTCCTTTGGAACACAGAAGGTTCTCAGTGGTTAGAGGCCTGCAGTAGGGAAAAACATTGAGTCAGGGCTTTGTGGGAGAGCTGAGCACCAGAATTCCTGAACACCGAGCAAGAGGTGACCTGCTGTCATGGGGAAGAGGTGCAAATCCCAAATGGGACTGCTGGGAGTAGCAGTGGTGCTGCACTGGTTTTAAACACAATTCTTATGAGCTTGTGGAAAGATAAGGACCCAGCACAGGCACAGGGCTGAGGATTGAAGAGACCAGCTCTTACCCAGATGAGCTTTGGAGCAGTACAGAGCACTGACTTTAATAGGGGTCACACTGCAGCTTAAGTGTTTAACTGAGATATCTATCTTTAAAAAAACTCTTTTTAAGGCTTAGTTACATGGGGAAGCTGCATTGGTTTGACCTAGGATATGAATTTAATTGATTTAGGGAAATCAGTGAGAACTCTCATGGGAATATATTCATTTTAGCATAAAAGAACAGTGATTAGTTTGTCTTAAATTAGCTTAGCTTTAAATTAAATTAGAAGTCGTATTAATCTACTTACCTAATTATTTAACCAAGCTTTAATGATGTTGATTTAAAAAACTGCCTGGAGTTAAACCACTGCACTTTTGCTATGGACACAAGACTTTTGACCTTGTTGCCTGAATTATGCAGTCTTCATCCCTGATTAAATTGATTCTGTAGCCACCTCCTAGAGCGGGTGTGAAGAGAAGCCAGCAGCTTGTGCTCCCTCGAGTCTCTTAACAATGAGAGCCAGTTACTTTTGGTTGACCTATAAAATAGATGTTCCAAAAACATGTTTGCAGTCTGTTCCAGGGGTGCACGTGTACATGTGTTCTTTGAACTGCCAGGGATTGGTGTGAATAACATCAGAGTTTAGGAAGTGACAGAGCGAGTGGGTGGCAAGGAAGGGTCACGTCATCCTCCAAGGCAGTCTTGTGGACACAGGCTGATTCCAGGATGTGAACAGCAGCTGTGGGGAGCATCCACGTCCTCACAGATTTTCGGACTGGGACAACATGACTGAGAATTTGAAGGGGCTTTAATGCAGGCTCAGGATGGCAGCCCTCTGAAATTCTCCTTGCCTTCCTCCTCCCCAACCTGAGCCTTCCAGGAGAAGAATGGTGGAAGAGTCTCATGGCAGGCCTGTCCCAGCAGACTTTGAGTTTTTGTTCATTCAGAGAGAGCTACTCCATATCACAAGGTGGATGCCACTGACATTCTTTCTCAGGCCTTGATGGTCCCTTTCCTTCAGAAAAATACACCTGCTCCCCCACCTGTTCATGTCTTAAATATCCAGGTAAGGATCTAAAGGAATATGAACAGAGCCCCAAATACAATGGACATTCAAGCCAAAAGAAAACCCAAAAAACCCAACCAAAGATCTCCAATTAAGGTGCAGTTGGGACTGGTCTAGTTCAAGTCTCTGATGCCAATTGTATTAATTGACAGATTAAGATCCAAGATGCTAAATACTGATATGACTCAGTTACTCACAGGATAATGGGATGCCATTCAGCTCCTGGGCTATTCTGTTCCCTCCCCATGGGGTTGTCTTGTCTGTTCAGATCATGAACTCTTTGGGATCTGAGCTTGCCCTGCTCCACTGAGCACCTCACACAACAGTGGTCCTTTCACAGCTGGTCCCCTGGCAGTCCAGCAGGACTACCCGCAGTGGGAATTTCTCCATTGGGCTTCACTGGAATTAGATCAGGCTCCTGGACCCTTTGAAACACGTCACTCATGCTGCTGGAGTAGGGCAGTGCTCCAGGATATGGTTTCCTGGAATGTCAGAGGTCGGAGGTAGGAACAATCCCGGGCATTGTTCCCGTTACTAGCTCCTGACATTCCACAAAACAATCTTTTGGAGGGCTTCTCTCGCACTTCCACGAGCATCTTCTGACAGAGAGGGTGTGTGGGACTGGGCTGATGCCTCCCCTGATTTCAGGAGCAGCTCACCAGCACAGGAGCGTGGGCTGTGCAGACAAATGCTGGCCCTCCTCTGCCCTGCTCTGCTGTTTCCTGCACATCTCTGCCTGTTACCCGTGCCCTGCACGTGTGGTGTTGGACAGAGCAGGGCTGGCTCTCACACCGAACGTGGGAATGCAGTGTAAAGGAGATCACAGCATTTAACTACTCTGGGTTATCCACCAGGCAGAGAGCAGGGGTAAGGCTCTGTCCCCAGTGCTTCTCTCTTCAGCCACACAAGTCCAAATGGACACTGGAAAACTTATTCCAGGTGTGATTCTGCGTTACTAAGCTCAAAGCTAACAAGAAATGCACCTGGCACCATCTAAACCCCAAATGTAATTAAAACGTCTGGGTTAAAATATTTATTGTTGAAGCATGGCCTTATCTCAGCATAAATCCTTTATGTGTAATATTATTAATTGGATGGGTATTTTTATTTTTAAATGAAGATTTTTTTATCAAAGTGTTTTCAATAACTCTTTTTTAATTACTATTTCCACCTGTTCACATTATCATTTCTAACCACAACTGAGAGTCTAAAACAAACTCTCTTCAAAAGGAGGTAAATTCCATGTAAATTTTGAGGGAAATATTGCAAAATCTGGCTCACAATTGAGCCAAGAGCAATCAAAGCAGTGCATAAAATTTTTACTATTGCACTTTTTACCCCAGCACTGGAAAGGGCTGTCCATAGTTTTGCACTCTGACACAACTGGGAGGAAAGAAGCACGGTGATGATTGGTTGGAAATGGGAAAAACAAAGCATGCAGAATCTCAGGCCCGGTAAAGAGCAGCCTGTCTGCCACCAGCACTCTCTAGAACACAACCTGGAGTGATGGCAATTCACCACTGCAAGGTCTCGAGCTGCAGGAGCTTTTTGGGCTCTAATTCAGATGCTAAGAGACCTAGGAAATGGAGAACAAAAGGACCATTTTATCTTCAAAATGTTGGTACTGATAACCCTGCTCTGCAGATTAATAAAAGGCTGCTCCATCAAGATGACTACTTGCTTCGCTAAAACAAAATATAAATTACTAATCAAACTAAAAATAGTTCAGAATATAATCTAAACAAGTAAATTCTGAATAATTCTAACTGGTTCAAAATGGTTATTGGTCATTAAACATTTTCAGATGTTTAGTTTGGTTATAATTTGTAAGATTTTGCTTTTGTGGTATTTCAGGAGATGAAAAGCTAAGCTAAAATTAAAACAAGATTTTTTTTCACATAGCCGAAGGTGAAAGAAAACTCCCAAAGTGTTTTCCAGGCAGGTACTCACCATGGGTTAGGAAATTGGTGGTTCAAATGTCATGGGGAAATAGCATGTCAGTGCAAGTTCTTTAGTGATCAATAAAGTATTCTGCATTCAGGCTTCACAAAAAGGTTTCTGAGAACCTTCTCAGACTCCCCGTGGGACAATCCTTTGACATATTCATTGACACCTACTGGGGTAGTTGTCTTTTTAGTTTTGCCATAAGACAGCAATTTGCCACCTCATTATCAGTGTGATTGATGAGAACACCATCTGAAAATCTGTCACATGATGATTGTGGGCTTGACTCCCTCTCTAGATTGATCTTCTTAGAGTCATACACTGATGTGCATGACAAAATGTTTTCTGGGGAAAGATGTCAATGACAGGTTTTTTGAAAGAAACTGCAGCTTCTGCAAAAGCAATTGACTCTTCTCTCCCTCCTCCCCAGCCCTCCAACTCTCTCTTTCTTTCCCCCTCTCTTTGATATCTGTGCTTAAAAAGTAGAGCATTAGACAGCATTTGCTTTTAACAGAATTCCAGAGCTGACTCAATCCACTGGCAGATGTGGTGGCTTTGGCACGAGCGTGTGAGGCCCTTGCAGATCCCTGAATGAAACGTGCTTTGCAAATCAGAGTTACAAGCAGTGCACAAATAGGAGCCCTTACTGAGAGCCCCAAACACCACTTCTGTTGAGAGCCTGCACGATTTCACCCTCTCTGGTTTCTTGTTGCACTTCCACGCTCTCTCTGTCACTTTTATAGCTGTTGTTTGTGAAACTGAATTCTCCCATTTTTCGCTTGTTCCATTTGTCTTTCTCATTTCAAGCTCCTCAGTATCATTTAAGACTGGACTGAGACTTCAGATTCAGTAAGAACCTGGGTAATAATTTTTAAAAACCCCAAATATTTCAGCCAACCTAGATTTGCAAGAACTTTTCTTGAAGTTTTACAGAGTATAAACTCCATTAGCAATACTTCATTGCATTTCCTTTTCTGCATTTTTACTTCCTGACAACAGCCTCACACTTCTCTCTGTCCATGGGCAGATTTCCTTTCTTTCCTCTTCAACCCTTTCATTCTGCTACAACTTTTCCACCAGAGAAGATCACCACCACATCATTCACTGACATAAAATTGGCAGCTGACAATCAGGATGAAAAAGATGGAGATGTTTGACTTGAAACCCCTGTAACTCCCACCACCCAGAACATTACCTGGAGATGCAAAATCTGCTCTTTTAATTTCTTTGCAAATTCTACAGAATAACCCTAGGAAACTGAAATTCTTATATGATTTTTCTAAATACAGGCTTTCACCGCAGTTTTCAGCAAATAGGCTTTTGCCTATTTGAGTAGCAGACATGTTTTTATTGGCTAATATTTGGAAAAAAGGTCTCTCCCTGCAAGATATTCAGACCTGGTCCCTAATGAGCAGTGGATGTATTTAAATATCCTGAAATGGTTGTTATACAAACATGTCCAACTGCTCATATAAAGCTTTACAAGCAAATGCTGCCTTAAAGGTATTTAAAGACATTCTCATTAAATTATGATAGAAAAGCAGTCTTTTAAAATACATCAGCTGAGGTCTTGGAGAGCTTTGCTCCACAACATAATTTAAAAAGTAACAAATTTCCTGGTTAGTGTTCTTCGAATAGAGATAAAAAGTGCTACTTCTCACACCTTCTGCCTTTTCTCAAGTATAAAATAAGATTCACTGGGGACAGAGACGTTGCAAGACCCACCCTAATCCCTAAAAGCATAAACTGCTCCTAGATTGAATCAAACAACTCCATGCAACACATCAACACATCCCAATAGCCCTGCAGAGCACTGGGGACTGGGTTGGGAAACTGGCGCTGTACTGGGAACTTCAGTGACTGCAGTGGGGATTCGGGATTCAGTTAAATCCTTAAGGCAGAGACCTTGGAAAATGAACAGAGGCCCAGGGAAAGACCCTCAGCCAACACAGGTTGCTGCAGTCTCTGATTCCCTGCCGAGTAAGGATTGCCAAGGCAGGGATGTGGTGCTGGGCACAGCCCAGGGCGGGCAGTGCTGGGGAGGGAGCAGCGTCTGCTCCACGCGGGATCTCAGAGCATCCCAGGGATGGGGTGCCCAGGTGCTGCTCTCCTTGGACCCGGTGCTCCCCCAGTCCCACTGGGGCTGAGGGGGAGAGAGAAGGGAGAGGGGTCGGGGAGGGGGGACCCAGCACAATGTGGAGTGACTCCAGGCAATTAAAAGGAAAATGAAAGAAATATCTGGCTGAATGCCAAAGTGCGCCTTTTTCTTTTTCCTTTTTCTCTGTCTCTTTTTTTTTTTTTTCTTCCTTCTTCGCTGCCAACAGTCCATGAAAATGGGAAGGTATGTGAGGAATTCCCCCACTTTATATTCCAGCTCCCAGCCATTGTGTTTTGGCTGTGGCAGAGCAGCCCTGCTATTCTCCCATGCAGCCTGGGAAGAGGCAGGCACCTTGTCCCACAAGACTGATGATGGGGCTGGGGCTGAGTGAGCAGCACCCAGGGTTTGTCAATGCAGGCCCAAGGAATCTGCTGATCAGATAGGGAAACAAGGGCACTGCCTTCTGCAGAGAGCCACCTTTTGGGGGGATCTCTTTTGTTGCCTCTCTTTGATCTACAGGAAAATAAACAGCCTTTGCTTGGTCATTCTGCTGGCAGCAGCGGGAGGTCGGCGATAGCAGATCCATATTGTGACATCTCAGAGAGCTCTTGGAGCTGTCCTACTTCTGCTCTACTCTTTGGGTCACATTAAAAAAGTGTCCTTTGGCTTTTATTGTACAAAAAATGCTCTCCCTGTTGGAGCCGGTGGCAAAAACCTTGCAGATGATAACAGGGAGTGTAATTCAGTTATAGAGCGCTTTTTAATTATCTCCAAATTAATTAACTGAGTCTTGCAAACATCCTTATGAGGGAGATTAATATTAGCAGTGTGCACCTGCCAAAAAATAATGGCTCTGGAGCTGGAAAGGAAAATGAGAGCCCTCATCATAAGAGAGAGCTCTGGAGAGGCACCAAACCTGCTCCTTGCAGGTGCCCTCATTCCTGCACAGGAAAAATCCTTAAGGTCCCTTTCTGGCCAAAATATTCTGTGGTTCCATGATCAAAAAAGACACTGAATATTTATGATTTTTTTTTCTGCATTAGGAAAAAGTCATGTGCCATTCTCAATTTCCAAATCACTTCCTCCTGTGTGTGAAATGTGTTTGAATGAGTTCTCAGACCTTGAAGGTTGGAATTCTGTATTCAGGAAGTGAGGCCTGGTGAAAATATCTTTGAATCTTAGCAAATATTTCTTGAATCTTACAAATGGTTGTTAAAACAGGTGCTGAACTCTCTGCAGATTTGTCTTTTCAATCAAAAGGTTTTCAGAATCTCAGGAAAACATGCTGACTAAAGTGAAAACCACAATCACATGAATAATATGCTCAAAATTGCACTGTCATAAATTGGAAACAATTATAGCTACAATTTTATTTTGCCTATTTGTTCTAAAATACAACACAGAATCAATATTTGACAAAAACAGCCTGCTTCATCTGCAGAAACCTTAGTTGTAAAACAGCAAAATTTTGTGGAGTTCCAATTTCCTTCCTCAGTTTTTTTTTTAATTATTATTTTTAGTAAACATTTCTAAGCAGTTCTACTAAAATAATAGCAGCTCTCCCCTTCTGTCTCTCTCTCTGCACATTCCAATACACATGCATGTAGAACCTCTTCAGAATTTTATGGTGGTTCTGTTGAAACAAAAAGAATTTTGTATCCAGAAGAACAGAGAGGATGCACACACTCTATTCCAGGAGATTCCTTGGTGAATATCTCCCTCCAGGTCCTCCTGCAGTTTGACACAAGTCTCCTTGAGCTGATCCTTGATTTAATGATCAGCAGCTGCAGCTGCAGGGATTTCTGGCCTAGGTTTGGTTGCATGCATTCAGGGAGCCCTCCAAACTTGTTTTATATCACATTACACAGCAACACAGCACAGAAAAGCCAAGTACTTCTCTTTCTGAGTTTCGAGAGGCAATAAGAATCAGAATTAACAACAAGGAAATAACAACTAACAAGGAATGACAACACTGCAGGCAGTGATGATGCCCTTAAATCATGCAGCGGGTTTGATTCGGGGCACATAAATGATTTATCTTGTTGATGTAACTGATCACAGACTTTCCAGCTCCCTTTCACCAAGGGCTCCTTGCATGGAGAATGTTGTCCAGACAGGCAGACCTGGCCAGAGTGCCCCAGAGACATGAAGGACTCTCCCCTGTTTCCAGAACTGCTCCAAGGAAACTTGTGGATCCATGGGCAGAAGGTGAGGCTCAATCCAGCTTCCCTCAGGTGCCTGCAGCAAGTCTTCAGGCAGCTGAATCCATGCTTTAGAAAGAAAAACAGGCACCTTGGTGTCAGCATTTCTCTCACTTCCAGCTTAAATCACTAATTTCAGAATTATATTTAATCACAAACTCTGTTTTTCTCCAGACCCTCTAAGAAGAGTACAGATGGTAACTCTGGAGCTGGAGCATGTAAAATTGGGAGGCAGGAGCCCACAAAAAGTGTTAGTACTCCAGGATACCTTTGCCATGGATAAAAACTGAAGCAGAACTGGATCAATCAGCTTTGGGGTTATATCATCATAAATGAAGACATAAGTTAAACCTTGATTTAAACATTTTTTCTTTTTTTTCTTTTCCCTATGAGGAGAAGAAAGGAAAGGAAAGGAAAGGAAAGGAAAGGAAAGGAAAGGAAAGGAAAGGAAAGGAAAGGAAAAAAGGAAAGAAGGAAAGGAAAGAAAGGAAAGGAAAGGAAAGGAAAGGAAAGGAAAGGAAAGGAAAGGAAAGGAATAAATTTATAAACCTACAGCTGCAAAGAGATTAAAGCAAATGCAAACAGAAATCACCCTTAATTCACTCTTTGATATGACCAGGATTTTTACTAATCAGGCATTACAAGAAGTATCTTTTTTTCTTCTCTTTTTTCTTGCCTGCTCCCTTCTTCTCTGAGTAAATAAACATAATGATATTTTTAGGCTGAGCTTTTCACACTCCCATTTGCATTTGCAGTTTTTTGGAAACTTTTGCATCATTTTTCTGTGGATGAGCAAAGAGAAAAGCTGATACTTTCAGTTTCTAGTGTGCCCCAGGGTTTAATTGCTAAAGGCCCTTGTTCTTGTGTCCTTTTCAGACTGTCCTTGTGGTGGGTATTCCCACCCTGCCTCCTCATAGTGACAGTTCACCAAGGCAGGGCTGATATAATTCAAATAAATACAGCCTGGAGGACACTGCAGATTCAGCTTCTGATTCAGGCCAGTGCCTCTGGTTTCACACCTCAAAGTTTGCCTGCTTGCCATATGCCATGTGAATTTGAGTTCATCTTTGCAGAGTTGAATGCAGGATTAATCTGAAGTGTAAGGAGCTGTACAACAGGTCCCCTGGAGATATTCCAGGGAGATGGGCAGCAACACCCCCCTGAAGGCTGGTGGAGCATGCACACAGGCACAGACCCTCATTTATATTCACTTATTTATGCCTGGTTTTATGTGCAATCATGCACATTTACATATATTTTAAAATCTCCCAGAACCCGGTTTCTAAAAGCTGAATCACACATGCACAGATGGAGAGCTGCAGGAAACAGCACTGTACCAGTCAATGGAATTTATTGTGGGAGAGATTGGTTCTGCAGCACACACAGAGTCCCTCTCACCTGGATAGACAAAACCATGTAAATGGGGATGTGTCCTGACCTCCTGAACCTCCAGCCCAGTGAGCAGCAGGCATCAAAGTATGAGTTACCCAGTGCTGTTCTAGTGGCTAGATTAATTTATCAAAGGTGTTCAGAAGCTGCAGTAAATAAAGGACAAACCCACATTAAAGACAGGTCTGGTTTGCTTTCCTAAAGGCACTTTACAAAACAAGAAATGATTGTGGAGCAGTTGAGGATTAAGGGTAATCAAGTCCACCTTAAAGTGTCAGGTAAAAAATGTTTTGTCATTAAAATACCAGAGTGGATGTCTGATTTGATAAGTATGTTCAAAGAACATTTATTTTAAATGATGCAGGCAGATCATTGACGAAAAATAGAAGAGTTGCCTGCAATTTCAAATTGGAAAGTGTTTGAGTGAAGCAAAAGGCATTTGCAAAGGCTGCTACCTGTGTCTTTAGAAATAAACCCAGCAGGTGCTGACCTCTGCAGCAATCAGGGACTCTGATTCACTTTAATGACTTCATTTCTAAAGTTAGACCTGGAATGCCTGGATTTGGATTACCACTTCTGCATTTCCATTCAGCTGGATTATATAGATTGAACTTCAGTTTAGTTTTGAGGATCCTCAGGATTGATTGAATGTAAACAGCAATGCCTTGCTGAAGCCTCACACGTTCCCTGGCAAGATTTTTCTTTTTCCCCTCCTTTTTCCCCAGTTTCCTTCTTTAGCTTTATTAGACCAACAGTTGTGTATACTGGACCCACCAAAATATTAACATTAAATCAGAAGATCAAGGATTGGTCCTTTTTTCCATTCCTTGTTTCCAGGTATTATGTGTTGATTTTCCCCACTGATTCCTAGCCTTGCCATTTTTCCATGGACATTGCTTCACCACTCCCCCTTCCCCAGGTTAGAATGCCCAAGAATCAATCTTGTGTTTGTTAAATAGTGCTGTATTAGGACAGTTTACATCTAGGTTACAGGATTCAAAATACTTCTCTTTTTTTTTTCCTGTCCTGCCCTTTGTTTAGCCTCTTTGATTTATTATTGGAGGCTTCTTTTTGATCTGGCTTTACCTTGTCAGTCCTTCGTGTCCCACCCACAGACTTTTTATTTCTTTTTCATCTAGTGATGCTGGCAAAGAACTTTAAAAAAAAAATGACAGAGGGAGGGATTTGGGATTGTCATATAAAACCTGTGTTACTCACTTTTCAATATCTCATTGAACTTCTCACAGCTTTGATATTTTAAGTAGGTATCACAACAAAGGGAAACAGAAGTGACTGGAAAGGTAATGCAGTGTATTAGGCTTGTTAATGGCCCTGAAAGTCCCAAGAAAAACCTGCTGAAAGAAGGATCCTTTCCCATGAGTACTATTTAATTTCTCTGAGAGGGTTTTCCTGGTGAACTAAAACTCTAAAGAGCACATTTAGGCAACCAACAGTTGTCTTAGCCTATGTTGTGTGCACGATGACATCCACTTTCGTTTTATAAATTCTTTTGTGAAAAAGCCTATGGTAGAGAGATTTCTGGAGAATCTGGCTCTGCTTTTGCTCTGCTGTTAACATACTTGGGAAATGTATAAAATTGGAGTAGAAAACTCTTTCCCACAAGAGCAGAGCAAGACCAAATAAATGACGTGAATATTTTACTAAATAATTCCTTTTATTAGTTGTAAGTAATGACCCTGCTCCAACACTTCAAATTGTTCAATGTGTGAGTATGAAGCAGGTTAAACATCTATTTAGAATTTTAACAGATGAGATTTGTGAGTCTCACAGGCAGAAGAACAAGTGCTCCAGAGCTTATAATATCAATTCAAAGTTCTGGCTCTTGGATTTCTTCATGAAAAAAAAAAAAGAAAGAAACTTCAAGTTGACCCACAAGCAGTTATTTACCACAGGGATGCAGTAAAAATGTGAAACCCTGTGGTTTATTTTCCCCTTGTGCCATGTGTGGGCTCTGCCAGCAATGGCCACAATGCACAGAGACACTGAGCACCTCTAAGCATTTTGATCCCACTGGAATCAGTGGGAATGGAAGTTTTAGGAAAGGAATATTTCTTAAAGGATCAATCCTTAAGCATTTCAATCCAAACTGTCCTGATGTTCACACATGTAGAATGACAAAGACTTTACATGACACCATCCCTTCTTCCTCGAAAAAGCAACAGAAAAAGTCAATTATTCTCAAGCTCTTACCAATTAGTTTCTGGTCATCTCATTCCTCAATACAAAAATGCTGATTAGATTGTAGCACAGATGACTTTATCCATTTCCAAACTAGGTGATTATTGACTCAAGAATGCAAATTGAACATTTCTGCACAGAGTAGATTTTCAGAAATATTGATCATCCTCAAACTGAGCCTTGACTTTCCCCACTGAGGCCAACTCCCATCTCCCTTTGTGTGACCTGCTTTGGAAATTACACACTTCAACAATTGCTTGCATCTCCTCATTTTGTGATCTCTCACATTAAAGACCCTTCACACCTGACCTGCACATGGAGATATTTCAATTAGAGAGTGACCCCTGCTTTAACTTGGCAGGCCCTGCCTGTTTCTCGTGGCCAGGGTGCAGAAAGGGGCAATAAGAGAGGGTTTGCAGTGGCAGCTGGAGAGCTGAGCCCAGCTCCCTGCTCTGGGAGCTGCATCCCTGGAGCACCCCTGGTCCTGCTCAGGCTGACACCCAGCCCTGCCACCACCCGTCTGTGAAAATGGTGTGCTACAACACAATCCCCAGAAAAGATTTTTCTAAATGATTCCTTCATTTGAAAATGCCAAGGCCGGGTAATAACATCAAACCTGAGAAATCCAAAGTCTGTTATCAAAATTTATATTAAGCTTAGAGTTGACATTTCTATAGCATCATTTTCTGTTGTAAATTATCTTTCTGACAGGACTTATTTACTGTCTCTAGGATGGACTGACAGCATCTTTGAAGCTGTTCTTGATAAAATCAGTGTTGGACACGCCAGTAGTTAGCATTCTGGTGGCTGCAGTTTAGGCAATAGAATATGAAACAAACTCCTGACAGACAAGATCAATTAGGAAGTTTTTTATTTGTCTTTGGGACATAACAATGAAGCTCTTCCACTAAAGTGTGCTGTAAAACAGAAGTGAAATCCAGGCAGAGTCAAGAAATGTTGAAGAAGCCACAGTAGAACTGACAGGATTTTTGTTGGTATTTTGCAGATTTTTTTCCAGGAATTTTTGTTGTCGTTGTTGATATGGAGAATCTAGAGTTTCCATCTTCAAAACAAATTCGTCTTCATGAAATTTATTTTTAATCAAAAAACCTCAAAACTTCCCAATTCTTTTTTAATTTGTAAATTCAGACACTGTCTTCTGGTGGACAAAGAGGATTTTAGTCTTCTTTATAACAGACACAGTCCCACTTAATTTTTCTGATGAGTGCTCTTTAATGATCACAGAAGTTTTTTTCATGCTTCAATGCAGTTTATGTGAGGGAGGAGTCCAAGGAAGGACTGGATGTGGCTCATGGTCTGGTTGACAAGGTGGGGATCAAAGGTTGGACTCCATGATCTCAGAGGTCTTTTCCAATCTAATTGATTCTCTGGTTCCTAATTGATTCCGTGATAGCTGCCAGAAAAAAAAAAAAAAATTAATTTGTACAATGCAGCAAACTCCAGACCAAGATCCAAGTCAAAGCTTTGCCCATCTCTTTTGGAATCTCTACTGACTTCCTCCTAAGTATCCTCATCTTACTTTACGGTAATGAATAAACTGTAAATGTTTGCTGTTTTTCAAAAAGCAAACTCATTCTGAAGCACTGCTTTCAAAGATGGTGCTCAAATGCCAGTTTGCTGTGGTGGATCCCTGTCTTTGTGTACACTCATTATTCCCACATTCCGCTGCATTCATTTTGCAAGGCATTCATAACACCTCCATCAAGAATACTTGGTATCTAAAAGAACTCTTAAAAAATTATTATATGGCAAATCCTTACCTGTCCATCTGAGGATCATTTTGTGTGTGTGTGTAATAGAAAATATTTAGGGCTGTCCATTTGAAACTCAAGGATCTGATAATATTTAATAATAATTTTGTGGCCCTTTAGAAACTCCTGTTCCATTTAAATGCAATTGTGGGTTGTAAACTCTAACTCTGCTGAATTCAACTCAGCTAGGAAATAAAAATTTACTCATTGTTTTGCTGTTTTTTTAAGAACATTGCAAGGATTTTTCCAAGTTGCCGCCGAAACTCTCAGCACCGATACGTTTTTCACTGCCCGGATTCCTCAATACCTACAGAGGCACACTCCTGCTGGAAGGCGAGCAGGGCTGTACTAGACATGGAATGCAGCAGGGAAGCCCATTGGCATGTCCAGGCAGGAGCCCTGTGGCCACCTCAGCCTGGGAGCACTGGAGAGGGCGAGGGCGGGTGGCTCCTCCAGGAGCTCTCTCTGGTTGCCGGCTCTAACAGAAGATTCTGATTCTGCTGCCCCTGCTAGGGAGCTGCTCCAGTCTGCCTGACACAATTGCTTATTCCCAAATAAGATATTTCAGCCCTGTGGTCTTCGGAGTGGCCGTTGAAAGCACTAATTAGTGATCGTTTAAAGTACTTAGGTAATGTTAACTCCGGCGCACAAGGGATGCTCTTGAGTCTGACCCCTGCTCATTCCTTTGCTTTTTGGAGCTTTGAAGACAATTGATTTTTGAAGACTGCAGCCTTCCCTGAAAATCAGGGGCTAACAAGAGTGGGGGCCTAATCTTGATTCAACTATTCATGCCATCCTTTAAAGACATGTTTACTTTTTCTCTTCTGGATGTCAATGAATAGATTTTAAAGTCAGTGAATTAACCCAATGTGAAAGAGTTTAGAGTACAATTGCATGTAGGCCGAAAATGCTAATTATAAATAATCAGGCTCAAAACAAAAAAAAAAGCAAAAAAAAAAAAAAAAAAAAAAAAAAAAAAAAAAAAAAAAAGAAAGAAAAAAAGAAGAAAAAGTGAGTGCACCTTAAATAGCTGATGGGAACAGGTTAAAAAAAAAAGACAGGGGAAGGGTTTTCAAACCTAGTTTGAAAGCTGTGTGTAGAGTTACATGGGGGAGAATGTCAGTCAAAACAACTGATAGGAAAGGTAACTTGGAGCTGACTTTTGCCCACATTGGGTCAAACATGAGCTGCATTTTCCCTCCGTAAGAACAAAGAAACTCTCTAAGACTCTAATTTATACTGGCTAAAACAGAAAAGTCAGTGGTAGCCATAAAGATATCTGAAGAACATTATGGTGAAGGGGTTTCTCCCTGGCATCTTTTGGCAACATCTCCTTGGAATTTTTATTTCCAGTTGTTGTATAGATTGTTGTCTTTACAGAATTTGGGTTTATCTTCCCCATAAATGTTCCTGCAGCAGTGCAGTTCAACTTGAGTTAACAGCAGCAGCACCACATGTACCACACATTTATTAGGTCTAATCCTTCTCAGAGCTGGCTTAGATGATCTGGCCCAGCCACAATCAGGATCCCCATGAAATTCCATGAAAAATGACCCTACTCCAAACTTACTGATTTCCGTTACAGAGAATTTCCTGTTAAAAATGATGCGATTTAGGATTAATTGCTGAACAGCTGGTGGAATTGAAGAGGATTCTCAAAGGTTTTTCTCGAAGGCTGAGGGCAGGTTAGGAGACACAGGGCATCACCAAAAAAAGGGAGGTCATGAAATGTCCTTGAAGAAGACCTGCAAGGTGAGATAGGAAGGGATTCTTTTGAAGAAGATCCTGACCCTGTTTAGGAATGAGAGGTGAAAACACAGAAGCCTGTCCATTTTCCAAGGGTATGGTCACAAGAGGCGGTTCAACCCCTCCACCATGACTGGCCTTTTTTATCTATTGAAGGAAATTGAAGGACATTCTCCTGGGAATGTCCCACCATGGGATTGTTCATGGCCAGGCTGGATGAAGTTCTGGTTTAGTGGAAGATGTCCCTGCCTGAGGGAAGGGAATGGAACTGGATGAACTTTAATGTCCCTTCCAACCCAAACCATTCCATGATTCTCTCATTCCATGATACATGAAAACAGGCCAACGATTTCTGCCCATCCAGCAAAATTTAGCTGATACTGAGATTCTGCTCTCATGCTTTGAAGGCAGGGATTTCCGAACATGAAGCTGTACTTAGGTCAATTTTTTTTATAAATCCAATGCTTCACTGTCAAGAAGCAACAGCTTTTTTGTGTCATATATTTCAACAGAATTTTTATATTTTAACAGCATTTGTATCTCATGTATTATTATATTTAAACATTATCAGGACATAAGCACAATGAAGCAAAACTGAGATTTGGTAATAGATTTCTTTTAACATTTATAACCAGTTTTTAAACAGCTTCTTTCCTTTTAATTTCAAAGGATTTTTTCTGCCAAACAAAGGATTCTCTCCTTGTGGAGGAATCAGCAGAGTAACACTTGAAAGAAAAATTTATACACTCTAAACCAACAAATATGTGGGGATATATTGATATAAACAATAAGTATAACAATCACTAATGTTTGTATCAGGTAAGTGTGGCAGGAAAATAGAAACATTGAAGTTTCAGCTATAAAATGTAATTTAAATATTTTTTGTGCATCATACCACTGTTTCATGAATCTGTATGTTTGACAACAGGTTTGAATGCTCTTTCTCCTTTTCACCACAGGTGTAGCTTTGCTTTCTCCAGAAGTTTAAACTTCTTTCAATCATTTTAAATAGAAGAGAGGGATTTGTTAAATTTCCTTTCTCTAACTACAACATGTACTGCCAGGCTAAAATAAAGGTGGAGAGGTATTTTGATAAAAAGCTGCTTTTTGGATAAACAGGGCTGCTGCTATGGAAGGAGGCTGGCACATGGGGGAAGATAACTGGTAAACAGCTGGAGTACACCTATGATCCTGCAAATCCCAGCTCAAGGACTGGATTCCTCTAATATCACAGAGTGAAATGTACAGAGTCATTGCCAATTGCTAAACAACGTCTTTTCTAAACTTTGTGTGATTAAGAACTGTAAAGATTTTTGTTAAAAGTTACTGTGATTAAACTGGGATAAGAAACTTACCTATGGCTAAGTTTGCATATTGGAAAGGATTCAGAGGATAAACTGGGAAAGAAACTCACCTATGGTTAAATTTGGATGTTGGAAAAGATTCAGATATCCCTTTAAATACTCCAATGGTTATTTACAATAGGATTAATTTAATTCACATTGGAGAATACCTATTATGTTTCTTGAGTTTATGCTTAAGCAGCTGTCCAATTAAAGGGAATCGATCTTCCACAAAGCTTGTATCTGAGCATAGCACTGCCCACTGTGCAATAAGTCCTTTGTATTAGACAGAGTATGCCATGCAATTCTGATCTAGAGAGGCTTGTGGGCTTTTTTTGCTGATTTTATTAATCCTTCCATTCCTTGATAAATTATCTTATCAATCCTCCCTAACCGAGAATTCCTTCCCAGTCCCACAGGTCGAGAAAAGGGTTAAAAATTCTCTATCTCTATCTGGATCTCTGCTGAAAATGGTGCACAGGAATGAAATGGTTGCCAATTTGTTTGCAATGCATTCTGACTGTACGGGAGTTCTTTTTTGCCTGACAGGCAGGTGAGATCAAAGTGGTGCAGGACAAAAGGGGCTCAGCAGTGATTTGTCAGGGGACGAAAGGCAGTCCTGTCTGGGAAAGTGGCTGTAGCCCAGAACGAGCCTTCAGATCACTAACAGACTAAAGAAATCATGGCATGAGAAAAAGTACAGCAAAAAAGGTTCAAAGGTCAGTTTTATTTGGTTTGGATTATTGGTGCCTCCTTTCAAACCAAAGAGCAAGAAGGGGAAAAAAAAGAACAGGCTAATAACCTTTGTTATTGTCCAGGAAAAAACCTCTTTTGTACACATGGCTCAGGGATTGTCTGTAATTAAAATGCTGTTGTTAGATCCAGGACCTGATTCTGCAAAAGTTTTACTCATGTGAGTAATTCTCCATTGCATGAATAGTCTTGTGGGGTTGCTCACGTGAATAAAGATTACTTCCATGACAAAGAGTTTGCAAGTTCAGGCATTACATATGGGTAGGGGCTGCAGGTGTGCCTGTGTGTGTGTCTGTGTTTGTGTGTCTGCTCAGAGATGGGTGTCCTTCTTTCTGGGCAAAGAATAGATTTTAATGAGTGACCTGAAAGAAAAAAATTATACATTTGAAACCTCAAAATCTCAGACAAAATGAAATAATTCTCTATAACTGTTTGCATTCTGCTTCTGTAAAATTCGGATGATTTTAAAACCCACTCTTCTCTTTCAGTCCAGATGTTTGTCTGACAATAACTTCACTGATTTATTTCGGAGAAGGCCTGTGAACCAAAATAATCCAAAGAAATATCTTGGGAAAATATTCCAAGATTCTGCTATTGAGGTCTGACATAGGTATCAGTTTTTGAGGAGCAACGTCGCACTCAGATGTAGCTGGAGCGCAACCTCAGGATCATCATTCATAAATGAATGGACAAGATGCTCCTGAGACAAACAGGTGATGGTGCCCTGGACCTCAAGTGAAGGATCTGACTTCTTCACATTCCAATTCACCCTTTTTCATACAGCAAAATATTGTCAGAATGGGGCAGGAGGGAATATGTTCCTGGGATAGCAACCTCAACTGGTCTGTGCAAGCAGTCAGTGGGTTTAGTGGTTAAGTGTTAAAATCAGAGGTTTAGTGGTTCAGTGCAAAAAAACACGTGATTTCAGAAAAGAAAATAATCCTGAAAGTTTTCACAGACCCTTTTTTTTTTTTTTTTTTTTTTTTTTTTTAGGTGATCTATTAAGGCAATTGACTGCATCTGCATTACCAAGGAATCATGGCAGCAAACACTCTTTACCCTTTGGAGAAAGCAGAGCTCAGACATAAAGACACAAGTAAGTGCTTACTCTGCCTCCTGTAACTCACTAAAGAATGGATTCTGCAAGGTGTATCAATTCTTTTTAAATGATCCACAGGGAAAATCTCTGTCCTGTACATACCTGCTGAGAAAAAGGCCTCAGTAAAGCTGTCTAAGATGCCACATCTATAGGATGCAATTCATCTATCCTAGGAGTATCTGACTCACTTTTTTATTGCAGAAAAAATCAACTTCATTTATCAGTCAGCCACCCCAGCCAGAGGAGAGGAAGCAGATTTTATTTCCCAGTAAGAAAAACACTGGAAAGAAAATGGTGAAGGGGGATCAGATAGGCAATGAGGTTTAGAGACATAAAAAATAATATTGGTCATTTGATCCTAGTTTTGCAGACCTGAGTTTATGAGCTTATGTTATTCAATTCCAAGGAAAGAGAGAATTCTGCTGAAGAGATACTGGGAAAAATACCCATTGCAAATTCACCTGTGGCATCCAGCACATGTGGGATGCTGGCAGTGCAAAGATTCCCCAGAGCTGACCTTGTGTGCATCCCCTGAACGTAAGCACAGGTAGCTGAGCTGGAGCACTCAGCAGTGCTGCAGCTGTGCACTGCAACCTCCAGGAAAGAAAATGCCCTGACCTCTCCTACTGATCATGACACCACATCCCTTTGCCACCAAAAACCCTGTTCAGTGGGAAAATATTCTGTCAAGGCTAAAAATCACTAATTTAAACCAGAGGCTGCAAGTAGAGAGGAGGTTGGTAGAGCCCTCCCTCTGTGACTTTGCAGCACCAGCTTTGCCACAGGCAGCCCTCAGTCCATTTCTGTGTTGTCACCTCTCACAAATTGCATCTGCATCTTCTCCTGAGGTGTTTCAGGTGTGTTTAATTTATTTTGGATAATTTTGCTAATTTGGTTCACCACTTCTATATTTTTCTGAGGACAGGAGAAATCGTAGAAGACTCAGATTAGAAAGTGCACTGAGATAACACACTACTCAATTATTGAAACTCCCTCTTTATGTTACAGGTGAAAAATATACCTTCAGTTCTAGCAGCTCAGGCAGCCAAATTGGGTTGAAACAAGAGAGCCAAATTGTCTTATCTACCCCATACTTTCTTAGATGCACTTAGGTACAGGATGCAGTTAGTACTTCTTAGGTACAGGATATCTAGAACATGGTATTAATCAGTTAATTAGTACCCTAATTAATGGAACTGCTAGGAAAAAAATATTTGCTAAATGCTGCAGAAGAGCACCAGAGGAACTGAGGCCACACCTGCTAACGTGTGGCAGGACAGGACTGATGAATTCCTCCTTCTTGGCTTGGCTGGTTTCGAGGATTTAAGTAGTAGGACTTCTGCTTTCACAAAATAAGAAAAAAAGATGAAGAAAGGTAATATGTGTTTTTTTCTCATCAGCTTATTTCCTCTATGGAGTTCCAGGTCAAGTAAGAGATATTCTTAATCCCCCTGTGGGATTAAAAGCTCACTGTGGGAAGGGTCTGTATCAAGTGGAGGGCACTTTTCTGTTGGCTTGACCAGAGCCTGGTCCCACATTCTCCTTGATTGCAGACCTTCTGGAGGGGAGCAAAATAACACTGATTCCATCCCAATCCTCTCCAGGGTGAGTCCTGAGTGCTTCCCATCTGCCCCACACAGGTGGAACAGGGAGGTCATGGCCACTGTGTGGACCTCTGTAAGCAGAGAGGCTTTAGGGACGTCAGGTCTGGAGCTAAACTCACATATTTGCACCAAGGCCCCTCAGGAGTTATTCATTGCTCCATTTTATGTCCCACCCAGGCTCTGATAGACAGATGCAGAAGTACAAGAAGGAAAGATCCTTTAGCTTGTTCCCTCTTTGCACTGCACCTTTCCCTTTCACCATTACTCTGTGGCATCGTGGTTTGTGTGGTGGAGGTGCGCTCCTGGGATCATTCCCCTACAACAAATGCCTCACCTCTTCCCCTGAGGGAAAAGAGGAATCCTGATGAAATTCATCCAAAGAACTAACTTTGTGTTTCCATTATTCTCTACATCAGCTTTCTTTTAGAATTGAAAATCACACGAACTTTCCTTGTCTGTATTTCTCCTGATTCCTTGGTCCTATTCCTTATCCCTTGAGACAGGAAGAACTTTCAGATGCTTTGCATCATGGCCTTCTTAGGACAACATATAACCGTGGATGGGATTTTTGGGAAAACCCCAGGCATATGATGCAAGCCTTGACCTGAAGTGGTCTTCCTGAAAAGTTTAAATGCAACTATTGCTGATCTTCAGAGTGGGGTGGATCATTCCTGGCACGAGTGTTCCCTCCCCCAGGGACAAATGTCCATGTGCATGGCGTTTCCCTAAGGCAGCCACTTCCAGGTTTTATCCCTGGTGCTTGGGCACCCCATGCACAGACCTAGGCCTGACCCCTCTGCCTGTCATCTGATTTTGCAAAGTGTTGATCCAGCCACAGCTTGGAGAAAGAGAGATCTTTTATCTTCGGGTAACCCAATTCCAAAAGATTTGCAGGGCTGAGTGAGATCGTAACAAGCCCCTGATTGTGAAAGCAACGGGGGAATAAATTCTAAAAGTAGTAGGAGATTTATCTGAACAGCAGGCCCTTCAGGCACAAAGTGCAATTTCATCGTAGGCATGGGCCAGATCTTCCTCCCAGGTACACCAGGCTCCTCTGTAAATCAGAAGAAGCCCTTTGAAGCTGATTTCAAAACCATGTGCAGTGTTACCAAAAAATAGGGAGCAAAGTTTTTCTAAGAGTTCAGGCTATTAAGTGAGGATTGAGATATCAAAGGTGTGAAGCAGGGATGCAAACAGGTCTCCAGGCTATCACCAAAGTACATTTCTATTGCTTTTGCACTCCCTTTCTCCTCTTCTGGACTACCCCATATCTCTTGTGTTTGGTTATTTTCGTGGCTGCAGTTTACAGTTCTGCAAGAGTCTGAATATCCCTATTGTAGCCTGATTTGAGCCTGCCACAGATCTGTCCAAACCACATGACAGTCATCTAAACCTCACCATCGCACATTTTTCCCTGTTACATTTCTTCTGCTGTTTCCTTTGTGTCTTTTGTTGAAAAGGAGTAAGCAACAGAAGGCAAAAATTTTTTTTTTCCTTTTATGTTGCTGAATTCATTGTTTTTAATATTTTCATTCAGTAAACCATTAAGAGATTACCAGAGCATGACAGAAAATAATTTTTTTAGTAATAAGATTGGGCCTGATCCAAATTCACTGGCATTAAAGAAAAGGCTCTTAGTGAATTCCATGGACTTTGAATGAAGGATTAATCCCTCAGCCCTCAGACAGAGAAACTCTCGCCAACTTTGGCAGGAATTTTGTAGGAGTAAGGAATTTAGGCACTTGCATCTTGAAGTATTAATAATGGCAACAACGACAATAATAACAAGAGATCTCGATTATATAATGTTCAAACCAAAATACAGAAGATTAAAACTTGCAAACTAATTTACTGTCTGAAGGGCAATACAGCAGTAGCTCACATAATATGTGTAGAATCAGCTGTGTCATCCTAAAGACCTCAGCTTGTTTGTTCATAAACTGCAAAAAGTTACTATGGAAGTGAAAAACATTTCATGTGAGTGGATAAAGGGGAAAATTATTTCATGCCTTTTATGTGTTTTGCATACCTTTTGGAGCTGTCTTTCTATGTGCTTTCAATGGAAATTACCTATATCCTATTTTCCCCACCTGAAAAAGCAACCTGAACCTCAGAAGCTATGAATTTCCTCCCGGAGCTTTCCTCCTCCACTCCGCCTCCATCCTGCTTTCTGGGAGCTACCAGTGTACAATACAATAAACAGCATTGCCTGCCCCTATAGAACAGGGTACCGTGATGCTGTGTGGTCTGGAAAGTCATTTAAACAAGATTATATTGTTCGTGGGGTGCAGAACAACCCCGCCAGGACAGCACAAAGAAAACAAAATATAGCCGAATGAAATCAATTGGATTTTAGGGGCTCTTCCCGGTATCAGCAGGTGTGAGGGGACTGCAGCAGGGAGGAAAGCTCCGCTCGAAGATGCCATTAGCACATCGCAAACAAACACCTCATCAGCACCGCGCCTGTTTTCTTTGGGACCTTCCCACGCTCTGCAGCCGAGCTGGGATGGATTTTTAATTGGAGAAGGAGAGCAATTTTTTTTTCTTTTTTTTTTTTTTTTTTTTTTTTTTTTTTTTTTTTTTTTTCCCTGCTGCGGACTCCACCCACCGGCTCGGTATTTATTGCTCTACAAATTGTGACTTCCTTCTCCTTTGAGTAACGGGGCCGGTCGTAAATCAGCGCCGGTTGTGCGGAGGAGCAGCACATCCTAATTCACATCCCCATCTCTGCAAGATGGGTGTTTGCAAAGTTTATTACAGGTTAAAGTTGGTGCCTTCAAAGTTTTATCTTTTTTTTTTTTTTTTTTTTTTTTTTTTAATCTTTACGCTTAGGTAATATTTTTTAGAAAATGTAACTCCATAAAGATCATAGACGTTCATATCCGAATATATACGTATGTATAGATATATATACATTCCTTCTCGGAGGGTAATTAGTTCAGAGTGCTTCTCGTGCTTACAAGGATAAAAACCTCTGTCTCGAATACTCGCTTTTACCCAATGAATTTGCAGGAGAAACGCTGGGTTTGTGGCTGAACTGAGAGAAGCCTTCGAAATACTCCGTTAGCAAAAGAATAACAGATCCCTGCCGCGTTCCTTTTAAAATCACACTCTTCGAGCGAATTAGGAGATCATTATCAGCCGTAATTCTGATTTAGTTACGTACGGTCTAGAGCCTCTTCTCCCCCCCACGTGTAGTGACAGAGTCGAACCGCTCCCTGATTATGACTTTGGGGCTACAAGGAGCTCTGGGGCATAATTAAAAATATTTCCAGAAAGACTCGGTAGACCACATCTGACGTCGCAGCCCCTGTTAGAATCAGACCACATCAAAGGGACCCTTTTTGTTTTCAAAAATGGTCACCAGACAAACTTAAAATATACAAGAGTGGGCTTATGTTTTATTGTAGAGATGTCTGAGGAGAGCGAAACGAGTTCAGGCTGCTCGCTATTCAGCGCTGCGCCGAGTGAGACGAGGTAGTTACGGCCCTTTGATATTTCCGTGGGGGTCGGCTTCATTCATTTGAAAGGGGGACCATTAATGATAGACCTGTAAGTGTTCCCCTCCCTAATAAGTAGAATCCACATCGCTCGGGAAGCCTGGCTGCGGCAGATGCCCAGGGCGGAAAGATTTGTGGCTGATGGCGCTAATTATGAAAATGTGATCAAGATGGAAACAATTTGAGCAAAAGTCATTAGCGTGTTACTCTTCCACCACTGGTCTTTGGGGTTTATTATTGCGGTGGGAGGCGGGAGGAGGATCTTGAGGGGGTTTTTCAGAGCACTAATGAAAATGCCCTGCGAATCCCGAACCGGAAAATGTCAGCTGCGCATCTACAGGCTCGGGACAGAGCAGAGATTTGCTCTAAAGAGATCGCTGTAATTACTGTCAGTAATTGTGTTTTATCTTCCCTTCAAGCGGTGCCGGTGAAAGCACCTTTCAGGAGACTCGTGGCACGTTAAGAGTTATTTTTCTGCTGCCACAGTTGTCTCGTACCTCGTCAGAGGTTACGAGTCCCCAGGAGACGATTTACTGAGCATCCCCGAGAGGAAGGTTTTCCAGAGAGGAAAGTTCTTCTTTTAGGAGGGACTGAAGGATTTGGCCCGCAAGCAACACCCGCTTCCCCTCACCCCATACACTCCAAAACTGGGGTCCTGCATGCAGAAGATTTTCATATTTTTACTTGTATACAGTCCTTTTTTAGCTTCCAGTCAATACGCTGGAACCACTTGACTGCCTGGCAGTGGCATTGTAGGAGAACAGCAATAAAGAATTAATTGTACAAACATTTATCATCCCCAGATCAAACTCTCCTTGTGAGGCTGGGGCTTAACTCGTGGAGAAGAAAAGGGGGAGGAAGGGTGGTAATGGCGGAGAGGGTGCTTGTGGGGTTTTTTATGTGTTTCCTTTTATTCCAGACGACTGTATAATGAAAATCCTTTTAGCCTTGAAGAACTACTAAATATTAAGCACAGCTTAAAACGGGGAGTAGCTTTCTAGACAGTTTCGTCCTCCTGCCATTCCTTTTAGGAAAAGGTCGTACCCCTTCCCTTATTTTCCCGCTAGTAAAAGCTTCCCTTTTTAAAGAAGTCTTTAACGTGTAAGAAAATCCTCCTGCTCTACATAGGAAGGTCTTTAAAAAAATTTATAGACCTCTTCATGTTCACCAGTTCCGGGAAAAAAAAAATTATATTGATCAAGGTCAAACGCTCGAATTGTGACGTGACTCACTTCAAAGGTGTATTTGTGTGCCCTTCAAGCACATTAATACTAATTATCTCTCAAACACTTCCCCAAAACTCGTACTGCCTGTTTCAGATGCAAATCTAATTAACGAGCTGCCTTTGAGGAGCACGCAGGGACAGCGTAATTCACGGAGCTGTTGAACCTTTTGCCTTCTTTTATATTTATTTATAGGTAGCCCCCTCCTCTTTTGAAAGCGTAGGCAGTGGTGTGAAGCGACAGGGTAGCGAGGGCAGCTCCGCGCCAGCTAATGAGACTTTCCAGGCACCGGAGTTAAGGAAAAGGATTAGCTCCGACTTCTTGAAAATGCACTCAGGGCTGTACATCATAACACTTGCCGGGCCTTACTTTGTCTAAGTTAATTTGGGAGTGATTAAATCGTGAAAGCTCTATCTAAATAACGCCTATTAGTCGTAAGCGTGAGCTGATTGATTTAGGAATAACTGTTTGCTCTCCTCACCGGGGGCAGAGCGGGGGACACGCACGGGCTGAGCAAACCCCGAGTGCGAGCCGCGGGGGGGTGTTCTCCCCCCAGCGCCTCCCGGGGAGCCGGGATCCGCGCCCCCTCCCTCGCTCCCCTGCCTTTAACCCGCGCCCTGCCCAGAGCCCCCTCCCGAAGATGCTCCCCTGGAGCATCGTGCCCCCCTGCCCGGAGCCGGGGGCTGCGGGGGGCGGCGGCGCTCGGCGGAGGGTCCGCGGCTGCTCCGCGCTGCCGGCCCCCGTGCGGGGGTGTGCGGTGTGCGCGGCGGCGGCAGGCAGGGAGAGAGAGAGAGAGAGGGAGAGGGAGATGCTGTGTAATTTTATCCATGCTGCACTCTGGGAGTTCACACGAGACTGATACCTTTTGCCTCCTCTGCTCTGTATCAATTGGTCGCAGATCAGGCTATTGTTGCAGGAAGCTCCTTTTATTTCTATGCTCCGTCGATCAACTATTTTCCCCGCAGTCTCCTGCCGAAATTCAGCGGCTCCCTCCCTCCCTGCCTCTCTCCCTCCTTGCCTCTCTGTCTCACGCATGCCGTCTGTCTATCTGGAAATCCAAGGAGAAGGCTGATCAGGGCAGCTCCGTGTAACACAAACAGCTGGGACTCTTCGGTGGCCTTTGCCGATGTCTATTGATTTAAGTAAATCTGAGACAGATAAAAGGGACAGATCGAGGCTGATAAAAACCTTGCCAATGCCGCACGGCTCGATGCAGCGTGCGCTCGGCATCTCCGGAGTGCTGCTAGCAAGACGGCTTTAATGGGACCCCTGGTGCCACTCGCTGCGAGCCTCGCAATCCCCAGCAGACTAAGCGCTGCGGCCATCATGCCACAATGGTTATAATTTGGATCTTGTTCCTGACTCTGTTGCAGGAGCCGCGGTCCCCAGGGCGGGCCGCGGCCGTGCCCGAGCCCGCCGGAGCCGCCCCCCGGCCGCGCCGGGATGCGGGGGGACGCGGCGGCGTCTACGAGCACCTCGGGGGAGCGCCCCGGCGCAGGAAGCTCTACTGTGCCACCAAGTACCACCTTCAGATCCACCCCAGCGGCAGGATCAACGGCACCCTGGAGAAGAACAGCGCCTTCAGTGAGTACCGGGCTCGCCTCGCCCCGGCCGCGGCCCCCGGGCCGGGCGGTGCGGGGATGGGGGTCCCTCGCCCGCATCAGTCGCGCCCGGCCCCGGCCCCGGCGGGCAGCGGCTGCTGGACGGGGCGGACGGGGCGGTGGCGAAACCGCTCCCGCCTCCGCTGCTGCCCGGCGCTGCCCACCGGCGCGGCTCTGGCTCCTCGGCGGGGACCGCGGGCATCCCGGGGTCGCGGCTTTGGTCCCCTCCCCTCTCCTCTCCTCGGCGTCCCGAGAGCCACCCCGCTGGCTCCGCCAGAGCTCAGCTCCCCTGCCCGGGGCTGGCAGCGCCCCCGGCACTCGAGCCGGGCGGGGAACTCCCGAGCCGGCCCTGCGGGGTGCGGAGGGTCGCGATCCCCCGGGGCAGGAGGAGACCCCCAAACCCCGAGTGTCCCCGACGGGGACTGCGACCCTGCCGTGCGCAGCCCGCCCGAGCTGTCACTGGCCTCGCCGCGCCGGGCCAACCGTGCCCCAGGCGGTGCCCGGCACCTCCCGGGCCCGATCCCGGAGCCCTGCGGGGCTGCCCGCATGGCCCGGCCCGGCTCCCGCGGGGCTTGAGCCCCCTCCGGCTAAATCACATCTGTCCCCTCTGACATGTGCCGGGCAGCGGCGGTAATTAAGATGAAAGCGGATATGAAGTCGGCAGTGAGGGGGTTGTGCGAGGGCGGCAGGAGGGAGGAGAGCGGGGCTTAGCCCCGGGGAGCCCCCGGCGCCCCCGCACCCAGCCCGGGCACGGCCCGGCCCCGCCACCCCAGGATGCGCAAATACCGCCTGGTGATGGCACACAGAGATAGGGGGACCTCAGGGATGTGTCTGGAGGCCGTAAAGGAAAACCACTATTTCCTAGAGAAACCCCCCCTCGCTGTCACAGCCCGGAGGAGGCATCCTTCAGCAGCGAACCGGTGCCTGATTCAAACCAGCTGTGCCAAACCCAGCCCAGCTCTCCCAGGGCAGCAATCCAGCTCTTCAGAGGGAACAGGCCCCCGGCTCTGCCCTCAGGGTTTCCAAAAGGCAGCAGTGGGTTTGGGTGCCAGGGTCACCTCTTGCTTTAGAGTGCTCATAGAAAGTACAGAGCCATCAGGCCGTGGCTGGAGAACAGAGCAGGGTTTGAGCGAGCCTGATGGAGAGCCATGCACATACAACAGCATCTTCTGAGTTATTTGTGCCTCCATCAGTGTCCTGGCACCTTTGGCTGGACATTTGGACAGGTATTGCACTGGCCTTGCCTGTGACACTTCTGTTGCAGGACCCCATCTTGGACGGTCTGAAAAATCTCCCTTCTAATTTGTCCCAGTCATCCAGTCCTTGTCTGGAGGGCTGCATTGGCCTCCTGAATCTCAAGTCCCTTTCATGCTAATGTACATGGCTCTAAAATGCAGCAGCCTCACTGTTTCACCCTCTGGAGACCTCAGCGAGGGCTTTGTCCCGAAATGGGCAGCTTCGTGACTGGCTTCAATAAGTCAAGAGCTCTTGTGTTCCTAAGCATTAAAGAGGATTTAAAGTTTTTTATATACACATATAGGATTAAGTGAACCTCTAGTTCAGTGTCAGATCTTTTTCATTTTTGAAAGAGTTCAATCTCAATCAGACATCTCAGGGTTTGTTGTCCACCTTTGTCTAGATCAATTCCCGCACCATCCTTGGTTTGTATTGTTTCAAATAACAATAATTTCATTTACATGTTTGCCCTGGTTCTTATGTGAGCAAGTAGTAGCTGTGAGATCACACTCCTCAGGTAAGCAGCCATGAAAATGTATCTCAAAAATTTACGCCTGAGCAATAACACATCTCCTAATTCTGTTTCTAGGTATTCTGGAAATAACTGCTGTGGATGTTGGAATCGTTGCCATCAAGGGCCTGTTCTCTGGCAGATACCTGGCCATGAACAAGAGAGGCAGACTTTATGCATCAGTAAGTTTTTCTGAAGCCTGGCACATGCCCATCATTTCCTCTGGGGGGAACAGGTCTAGAGGGGAGTACTGATTTTTTATAAATCCACATTTCTAGAGAAGAGTAATGTTATAAGAGGTTTCTGTCTGGAATTCTTACAGGCAACCAATCAGTATATTCTTAAAAGTGGGGAAAAAGCTGTGTTCTTACTTACTGCCTGGACAGCCACAGGTATGTGGGATGTCAGAACTGCCCATATTTTATATGGATCTTGGATGCTGGCAGAGACATGTCAGATAAAGAATGTCCACAAGTAACTGAGAATTGATGCTATGGGAAAGCAGCCTCCTGATGGGAGTTTCTTTGCACAGAGCTTTTGGTTGGGCAGTGGAAGAATTTGCAGGTACTAAAAGGCAGGACAATACCAAGGAAAGCAAGCAGGAGAAGGTAGGAGAAGATAAAGGTGAAAATAAACACCTTATTTTACTCCTTTGACTTAATTGTTTTCCTTGATCTGTGAGATAAAATCTGGGGCGTGCTGATGTAAGGAGGAGCCTTGCCTTTTCAGCCCAGACAGTATTTCCCCTTAGTGAATAAAATACTGCAGCTCATACTTTTTCACACTCAGGGACATCCCAGGGCACACTTGTCAGTGTGTACCATACACATTATCTCCCTACTTGAATTTCTTCCACTGTCTTTGATTACATCTCAGCAATCTTGTGATCTCTCACTGCAGGAGAGCCAAACTGTGCAGTTTCCTATGAATCCTAGGGCATGGAAGCAGGTTTGAAGAGGGCAAATATGGCTGAGGTGAAATTTGCTCCCTCCTAGAAATCATAAGCTGTAATTCTGTTGATTTGAGCAGCAGGACATACCCTTGAGTGATGTGATCTTTTCCCAGGAGAACCCAGCCTAGGTGACACAATCAATTCTGTACCTCCCCAGTTTGACACATTTAACTCCAGCTTTTCAGGAGTGTTCTCACAATGTTTACGACCCAGTTTCTGTAAGGTGTCTCACATGATGCTCACTGATTAAGGGGTCTGTGTGTAAAGATGAGGGTTCTTTGCTTCAGGGAACCACACCACGATTTTGACAAAGGAAAAAGCAGCTGAAGAGGAATGATGGCAAGGTAGCTCTGCTTGCCAAAGTTAAGGGTGTCCAGTTGTATGCTTCTGCTTAATATTCTGATTGAAATGGGTATCTTTTTCAATGGACCTCCTCCATCAGTTCAGAGCCAGCATCTGCCCCAAAGAAATTATTTGGAAGGAAGATTTTTTCAAGTTTTTTCTTTCTCTCTTTCTTCTTCAAAACAGGGTTTTTTTCCCCTCAGATTACTTAAACAGAATTAAAATACGACTAAACAAATCCTGAGTAAAAAGCTCCTCTCCTAAAGTGCAGGAAAGCCAGGAGCAGGATAGCTCTGAGACTCCTTTTCTCATTTCTGGTGTGAGGAGCATCAGAGCATTCTGAAGTTTGTTCATCTGTCTCATGGCAAAGAATATCAGCCATGGAAGGTTTTAATAGAACTTGAAAACATAATTTGTTCTTTTCCAGCTCAAGTTTGAGAGAGACTGTTCCAGACTTGTGTTGCAGAGCTGGAGGGACAATCCAGGGAAAGCTATTCTACTCCAGCTTTTTTCACAGGAGCAGGAAGGGGCGAGGACTCAGCTCAGGAGAAACTTCCTGCCTTTGCTTGCCTGTCCAACAACTTTACTGGTATCACTGGCCCAAGATCATGTGCAGGGCCCCTGTTTCAAAAACTTGACTAGTTCAGGGATGATTATCCAGGGAGCATTTTATGAAATTGTATTAAAATAACTCTGTTATCCCTTGGTTCACCAATTTTCCCACGTCAACAAGATGGGTTTGTTGAGCCTGCAGAAATCCTTTGTGCCCTTAGCAGATCGTGATAACCCTCTCCATTTATCCTGTGAGATAACCCCTCCCCAGCCAGAAGGGAGGCAGGCAGCAGGACAAATCCACCTACATCTGGTGGCTGCGTGGGCTCCAGCACCACAGCAGCTGAAACCCTTGTCCTTGCAAGGAAGGGCGCTTCCGTCTCACAGCTGGGAAGCCGGGACATGTGGAGTCCTTTAAAATCTTGTAGAACGCCCATCAGTGTTTCTGGGGAGTGAACACCATTGCAGACATGCTGTGGGTGGGGTCTGGGGCTCCTCTGGCCCCAGCCTGGCCACCCGTGCCCCTTCCACACCCTCCAGACAAGGAGAAACAAAACCCCGTGGTGGAAATTCCCTTCTGCCTCTGTGCTTCATGTGTTTTAGATGCTGAAATCTCAATCCCACAGGTGGAGCAGGGATGGGTTTGGAGTTAAAGGAAGGATGGATGGACAGTGTGGGAGGTCCTTTGTCTGCGCTGGTTCTGCTCCCAGGGAGGGGAAAGGAGTTCCTTGTGCCAGGCTTTTGCAGAGATGTCTCTCAGTCAAGTAGCAGGTGAAAAGGGGAAATTTTGGACAGATCATGTGAAATGTGAGCAACTAGGACAGGTCCATATTGTTTATATTAAGTTTATTTATATTATATATATTACTGTTTATGTTATTGTGTATATTATTGTTTATTATATGCTGTAATTGCATCTTGCAGTTTGAGACAAAGGAGCAGCCTGGCATTTTGGAGGAACACACTGGTGGGCAGAGTGTGCTTTCATTTTGTTATGCTGACAAAGAAGCTCCATAAAGGTGTGGTTTACTGCTCGAGTATCCATTCTGAACTGGATGCAACAGACTACAAGTGTATCTAATGACTAATACACCAACTGAAGAGACACATTTTACATTACACTGAAGGATTTTACCTTTTCAATAGATGGCAGAGGTTGATAGGCAGCAATTAAATAATCTGCCCAGTTCACAACTGCATTAAATTCATTAACACAAAAAAAATTAGAGCTGAACAATCAGCAGAACTGTTTGTTCCTATTCACATGCCATCTTTTGTTTTCAGTTTGGTTTTGAGGTCTCTTCCTGGGGTCTCTGATGCACAGAGTGTGTTCACACTGCTGACAAGGAGCACCTTGTTCAGGCTCAGCTCTTCCCTTCCTGCTTTTTGTAGCACCAGCCCAAGGTTTTCCTACCAAGTGTGTTGCTGTCTGGCCTAAAACTGGGGAGAGTCTGGCTTAAGATTTTTTTTTTTTCCCGTTTCCTTCCCAGGAGAGCTACAACTCTGAGTGTGAGTTCGTGGAGAGGATCCACGAGCTGGGTTACAACACCTACGCCTCCCGTCTGTACCGGACTGTGCCCAGCAGGGCGGGCGCCCGGCGCAAAGCCAGCGCCGAGAGACTCTGGTACGTCTCCATCAACGGCAAAGGACGACCCCGCAGGGGCTTTAAAACCCGCAGGACACAGAAATCCTCTCTCTTTCTGCCCAGAGTGCTGGATAACAAAGACCATGAGATGGTCCGGCTGTTCCACACGAGTGCGAAATTCCGGGAGAGTCTCCTGAAGGCCCCGAGCAAGAACCAGCGCAGAAGGAGAGGACACTGACCTGCTGGGGAGGGGGTGGGAGGGACTGAGAGCCTCCAAACTGCTGCTGGAAAAACTCTCAGCTGTGATTGTATGGGAGGCATTGACACGGACAGGTTTTATACACTGCGTGCTATAGCCGAAAACCACGTCGCTTGCTTTTAGCTGTTGTAGGGTTGTTACCTGTGGGGAAAGAGATGGGAGAGAAACTGAGGCACATTCCAAGGTAGATTAGCTGGATGTAATAATTTTGTCAATGACTTTCATGTTTCCTTTTCTTAAAAAAAAAAAAAAAAAATTATTTCAGGTATTTTCATTCTAACTGGCCATAGGCTACTATCTCAGTAATGCTGCCCTCCCAGACCATATGGATATTTAACACTTACCAAATTTATGTTCACAGAGAAGGTATAGCACTTTCATGGCCCTTTTGGCCATAAGAGGCTACATTCTTATTTTTACCTAATACAGGAGTTAGAAAACCAGTGGTTTGTTTCTTTTAATTTGCATATATTTATTTTTATTTTATGACCAGCCATTATCATTATACTTTTTCCAAGACTGTCTAAGAAAAGTAAGTTTTTCAGCTACTTCAAACACTTCAATAGATCTACCCATTACCAGATTACCCTTGGTTTTGTTAAACTAAAATTCTGAGATGCCTGACCTTGTCATTTAAATAAATGAATGGTGGTAAAGTGGCATTTGCATTGGTCAGGCTTTGGCAGTATAAATCTGTTAACCAACAAATAAATCCTCTCTTAGAATAGGACTCAAATGTGATGTGAAAGAGAGTAAGTTTGGCTTGGATACTGGGAAGGAATTGTTCCCTGTGAGGGCAGTGAGGCCCTGGCACAGGTTGCCCAGAGAAGCTGTGGCTGCCCCATCCCTGGAGGTGTCCAAGGCCAGGCTGGATGGAGCTCTGAGCAGCTCGGGGTAGTGGGTGGTGTCCTTGCCCATGGCAGGGGGTGGAATGAGATGAGAATTAAGGTCCCTTCCAACCCAAACCATTCCATGCTTCTATGGTTTTTCTGCTGTCATTCTGGAAGTTAACTTCTGCAAAGCCCAGGGGAGCCCCCATCACAGCAGGCGATGAGCAAGGGGTTAAGCTTTAAACATTTTTCTTGGCATCCAGGAGATAACAGAGTAGTACAAAGACTGAGATGTGCTTGACAAACACAAATAATGGTCATTTCAGTGGGGTTTGGCCTTGTGCTCTTCATTTCCCAGAATTAAGCCCTGACAGTGGAGAGCTGGAGAAAAGAAAGACTGCGCTGAAATAAATGCTCCATCTGAATTTAACAAAAAATCTGTAACTTAAATCTGATATTATGTAGAAACAGGTGTGAATCTCATATTGAGAAAAATGGTCTTTTTGTGGGCTGCTTTTGAATATGCATTTAAATGTGCTCATTTAAAACTAGGTGGTGAAAAACCTTCTGTTCACCAGGAGGTGAAATCAGTGAGGGAGAGAAGTAAGATGAGTTCACAGAATGAGGTGACCAAGCCTAGGTTTAGAACTGCTTACATCCCTATAAAGGTAAAACCAGAAAGGTGTTTTTATACCAAATAATGTGTTCCATTCCTTCCACCCTGGGATCTTTTCTGTAATGTTCTAACAAAGGAGAAAACTATGTTTCAAAAAGAAAGTCAAAGTTCCTTGCTCTCCATTCTTCTTTATGCTGAAATAATGTAAAAAGATCCTTAAATGATGCACATTAAATAGTGGTGCACACAGAATAGGTTTAAGGAAGAGCATGGAAAACCATGACCCACGGTCCCAAATTTTCCTGCTTTTACAAAATATCCAAAACTAGTGATGGGATCTTCATAGAGTTAATCAGGCAGCTTCAAGTCAGGAGCCTCTGTGAAGAGAGGAAACAGAGAGACTGAAAAGGAAACAGAAGAATTCAGGTTTTCTGTTTGCTCACTGTCCTGTCAACCACACAGGATTGCTGCAGGCTCCAGGGTGCCTTCCGAAAATTGCTCGTATTAAGTTTTGCCTCCTGGGCATCAGGGCTGTTTTGGGGATACTGTTGGGTCTGAAGCTCCCCTCTCTCAATTCCCAGTTTCTCTTCCCACTAGGGGTGGGAGATGGCTGGGCAGGAAGGGGGATGCAGGGAGCCCTCCCAGCTCTCCAGCTCCAAGAACAAAACGCAAGGGAAGGAAAGTGTCAGCAAGCCCAGCTGGCAGGAAAAGACCATGTAGGGATGAAGGTTGAGAGAGACAGTTTCCTTCATGCCTGATCTCTAATAAATAAAAGAAAAATATTTATTTTGACCGCTTTCAGATTTACTTCACCTCCATTTGTAACAAAACCAAGATCCATTCTTGGCTTTCTCTCCCCTAAAATTGCTGTTGTAAAGTTAATGACTACTGATTGCTTCAGGTATTTCTGATATAGACCTACCTGATGGTCTGAAGAAAATGAACAAACTCCTGTTTCCCAGGACACAAAGATGCATCTTCACCCTGCTCCAAGTCCATTTCCTATCAAACATTTACTCTTCACTCCCAGCTCTTCTCAAGAGCAAGATTTTTGTGCTGGCTGTATCCCTTGCTTTGCTGTTCCTCTGTTGTTATCAATTTTTCCTCTCATCCTTTTCTCCTGCCTCTCTTTCCCAGATGGCCCAGCTCCCTGCCATAAAGGATCAGCAGGTAACTGCTGTGAGTAATTCAGGAATATCACTAATTACAAAACACCTGCTTGCTCCTGCCTTGGTTTGTAGCTGTATTTCGTGATTGTAGGAATATTGTTTTAACACCTTTCCCATAGGAAATCACAATGAAGTTAAGCTTAACATGAATTAAATTCTTATTTCAGTGTTAGATTTTGTCCCAGCAAAGCCTAAAATACTAGCACTGAAAAAAAAAAGGAGAGGGGAGACAAAAGAAAAAAATAATTAACTCATTGGACACAATGGCATTTTAACTACTGTAGGTAAGTGATGATTTTCACATCAACCTAAAATAATTTCATCCACATTCTTAGGATTTTTCTTTGCTCAGTCTCATTGCAGAAATTCAAAGGAGATGGCTTTGGGATTTGTCTTCTTTTTTTCTTTTTTTTTCTATCTTTTAAGAAACATTAATGTTCTTGTTGAAATGCTTTTCATTACAGACATTCATTGCTTAGTATTCTTTTAGCAACCTTGAATTCCACAGTTCCCAGACACTGACAGGCTGAAATCCTACTCAGGATAATGATCCCAGTTGTATTCCATATCCCATTTTATTTATTTGGACCAGAACCATAGAGAGCACCTTAGCAGAGGAAGCAGATTTGAGCTATTTTCTCCTTAGGATTAAAACACCATGATGTGTCTCCTCTTCTAAAAGTTCCCTGAGTGAATCTATACCTTTCCATTGTAAAAGCTGTTATCAGGATTTTTTTTTTTTCTTTTGTGTTTTTCGAGGAGGATGTAAACTTTACCCATCTGGGGGCTCCAGAGTTTCTGCACACTTGCCATGCTCCTGAGCACAAAGCCATTGCTGTTCTCTCCCTGGAGCCAGGAGAGGATGCTCACCACAAATCCATGGCCCTGTCCTGGGCTGCCTGCTCTAGGTGACCCTGTCTGAGGAGAGGGCTTGGACCAGCTGCCCTCCCATCCATCAGCCTGGCTGTGATTCAGGGATTAGCTCTTCTTAATTCAAACTGATTTTTAGTTTGTCCTCGCCTTTGGATGTTCAGATTCCCGCTGTGCATTTTGGAGCCCAGTTCCCTCTCCCAACCCCTCTGATTTCTCTCCATTCACAAATGCTGTTCAGTTTGGGATCAGTAATTCTCCAGCCCACTATAACAATCTGGTGTACTAACTACCTGTTCTCTCCCTTAAAATCACTTATTGCACATTCAGTAGAGTTGCCCACTTGACAGGTATGAGCAAGAATTGAGAAGCTGGTGTACGTACTTCCAAAAATTATCTTTTCAGGTTGCTCTTCTGCACTATCTCTTTCCCACACTCCACAAGGTACCTTTTCTTCATCTCCTTCATCTCCTCCCCATGGCAAAATTCTTTCCATTGGTGCCATTTCTAGCACTTGTAGAAACATTTCATCACAGTTTTGTACTTTAAAAAAAAGATTGTGCTGCAGAAATTGTACAAATTATGCTTTTTTTTTTTTTTTTTTTTTTTTTTTTTTTTTTTTTTGACTTTCCCAATCACTGATACATTACTTGAACAGGGCTTGAATGTCATTGTCTTTTCATGAGGCAGAGTACAGTGACTTGAGGGGTTTTGGCAAAGTTTTCATTTACTCGCCTCCAGACAGAAGACACACAGCCTGGTCCGTGACTTTTTGATTTATATCTGAAGCAGTTTTAGTTCCTTTAATCCTTGATTTAGCCCATCATAACTCTTTTCACCAACCTCACATAAAATATCCTGGCCTTTGGTGATTGTGTTGGGACTTTTGTGGCTGCCTCTTCATAAAAAGCAAGAGTTGTGCTTGAAACATGAATAGCTCCCCCATGCTGAATAACCAAGTCACACGGCAGGAATTATTTCCAAATTTACTCACACCTTTTTTTCTCCACTTTCTAAGCATAGATTTTCCTTCTCTTTGAGCATCATTAATTTGCCATCCTGAGATTATATTCTGGTAATTCTGTGATATTTCTGGCTCTTAATTTCATCTCTTTATAGAGGTCTGATATTTGTTTCTGCAAGCCCTGCTCCTGTTTCCTGTTTGCCTCAGCACGAACAGCAGTGAACTCCATTTGTACTTGGAAACTGCTTCACAGTTATTCCGTCAGCACTTAGAAGAGGGCCTGGTGACATTTCTCAAGGTAATCTTATTTAATTACAAGGAATGTACGAAATCTGTTTTTTTCAGTCACCACAAGCATGAAAATAATGCTAGAGGGGATGTTTTGTTCATACTCTTTAACGGCACTAACAGACCCAAACCCCTCTCTGTTTCAAGTTCTTTTGTGAGCTCTTGGATTTCCTGCTTTACTTCCTGACATTTCCACTTTCTTCTCTGCTTTTCTTCCACAGATGCACAACTCTCTGGAAAACAATAGGCAAAGGAATCCCTTTGGCCACACATACTTCCCTTTGGATACTCGCATGGGGCTGGTGTTAGTTCAACTGTGCCGTTGACAAGGCTTAAGTGTTTCTTATAATTGTCTGAATCGAGGATGTGGTTACACCCCCAGCTTTCAGGAGGTTTTCTCCCATCCAGAGCAGTTCAGGATGAAAAAAAACTCTACAAGGAAGCTGTTACAACCTGCTGATATTCGCCATCATATTTTCGATGCACAGCTTCATCTGTAAACATGAGCTCAGAGGAGCTAAAAAGTAAATACATTAAAATTGTAGCCAGGCAGGGCAATATATGAGATATCCCAGAAACATGCCTTTGAGCATTCCACATAATTTTACACTCCTGCAATTGAAATGCTTCAATGTTAATTTCAATATTAATTACCAATGCATGCTGAAGGCCTTGTAAAGAGAGGCATTCAGTTAGCACAACTGTTTATACATTGTTGATGTGCAGAATTGTTTTCTAAGAACCAAAGGATATCAGCTAATTACTCTGTCAAAAAGATTTTGATAGGAACTGCTGGGATCTCTCTCATCAAACAATAATCTGTGCACAGAGGGACCTTACTGACAGGTCTTCTTTTTCTCCTTCTTGGAATGCAAAATATTTTCCTTGGTAGTAAATATAGCATCTTTCTACTGGCTGCAAAAGAAGTATCTTTTAGCAGGAAAATACCCCAGCACCAAGAAGCCTTTCCAGCCCAAACTATTCCATGGTTCTCTGTGGAAAGGTAAAGAAGAGGGGATGGATGCTGTCCTGCCAAAACCAGGAGACTGCAAAGGGCCAGATCCTGGCAGATATTCCTGCATCTTCTGGAGCTGAACAAGTGGATGTGAAATATCCTCAACCACCCCTTGGTTGCTTCTGGTCTTCTCTGCTGTACAGATCTTCAGGAACTGAAGAACTGTTGTTCTTCCTCTATTCTGTTAATGGAATTTTAAAAAATTATCATGGATTCCTAGCTGTTGCCAGGGGTGTTTTTTCCAAGCAGTTAATTCCTTGATTTGTTCCCAGGAAAACTTAACTGCAAGTGTGGAGTTGAGCAAAGTGAGGGAGGTCCCCTTCTTTGTGGCTGTTTCTCATGTTTTTCACTTGCTGGTACATAGCCTGAGAAGGCACCTGGGATGGGAAATGGATGTTCTCACCCACATCCATGATATAGACACAACCCTTCCACACAAACTGACTCAAGGAAGGAAACATTGCCAGCTGCAAATGCTCCTTTTTTATTGTGGCCATTAAGATGAGAGAAAAAGAAGTGACCAGCTTCTAAATTATGAACAAATCACACCCAAAATGCTTCATGAATAAAAGCAGATGCAAAAGTATCTAGGTGTAAAAATTTGACTTGAATTTTACTTATTTTTCTCCAATTTTAGGCCAACGTTTTTGTTGGGTTTTTTGGGATTTTTTTTTTTTTGTAAACAAAAGGTGCCTTGCTTTTTGGACATGCCCTGGAAAGAGCACTGCTCATAAGAATGGTGTTGGAAAAGTTTATTTCAGCAGCATGAATAAGCACAGCAGAGGGAAAAAGAGAGTGAGAATATGTATGAAACCCTAGGGAAATTTTGGAAACTTGTTCTCCTGTGAGAACCAGGTAATAAACCAAAACTGAATAGCTTGCATAAGGTAGCAGTCCTTTAGTCCACATATCTGCCTCCTCTTCTATTAAAGATTTGCTCTCTTCCTCCTTGGATTCCCAGAGGTGAAATGCTTTCCATAGGGAGAACATGTATTGAACTGATTGATCTTTATTTTTTTTAAAGCTATCTTAAACAGTCCTTTGAAGTTTGCAAGTTCAACTGTCTCCTGTTTCCTTTCAGAAGGTTTGAAGGATTTGGGAAGGTGAACAAGCAGATCTATAATTAAAGAGCAGTTGATGGTAACTGCCCTCCTTTGTGAGCATTCTCAGGCCACCTCCAAATTTAGATGCTTGAAGAGATTCATCCCATTTTAGTCCTGCAATAGTTCAGATGCCACCACTGCATAGCAGAAGGGAAGCCTTTCTAAAATCCAGGGAACATCCCCTTTTTTTGCCATCAAACATCAGGGGTTTTATTCAAGGTCTTCACTTTACAGGGTAAAGAAAATTTTTTTTCCCTCACAGTAACAATCCTAATTGCTGTGGTGCCTTTATTGCTGAAATGGGTGGATTTGAAGAGCAGTGAGGAGAACTGTGAGGGGAATTTAGAGGCATCCTGGTGCTAATGCAAATGTAAGAAACGCAGTGGCGGTGGCTGCAGAGCTCCTGGAGGATCCAGCCCCGTTAGGATGTGCAGTTCCACCAGCTTGGAAATATCTCTGGCACTACCTGCTTGATCTGCGATATTTTGTCTTAAAAGAAAGAAAACTAGGTCTGATAGTATGAAAATATCACAAGATTTCACACTTTCAGCCAAATGTCTGTTTCATTAGGAAATATCCTTCTTTCATTTGGAAATAATCTTCTGTTGGAAGTATTTCATGTAGGTTTGGTTATTCTGTCCAATAACACTCCATATGTGATAACCAGCCAATACTTTGTCCTAAATCAATTCTTGTCTTTAGAAATTCCTCCCTGCACAGATTTTGGAGGGAGAAATGGGCTCATTCACCAAGTGTGACCAGAATTGGGTGCCTTTAGATGCTTCGTTAAGAAAGAATTGACAGCAGGTCATGGCTCCGCCTCCCTTTTGTGTTTCTATGAGGAAAAGCCACACAAATGGGGCTTTTTTTTTTTACTTTATGGGGCCAGAAATGAGCTGGCCTGAAAGAAGTGCCCTGAGACAGTGTTCCCAGAGGGTATGTGGCACACACTGCTGGGCACAGCATGGCTGTGCTGGGACCCTGCCTGCTTCACTCTGCAGACGTGGAGGCTCACAGGCATGTGCTGCTCAGACCCTGAAACCAACTGAAAATTATTCTTAAATCCTTAGACATTTCTTTGTGGCAACATAGGGCTAGAACTACAGCAGTTGAAACTGAGTTTATTTGTGTCCCATAGCCTGTCTGCTCCGAGTATCTGTTACCCATTTTCAGTAGTGCATATGGAAAGAAAGCCCTCAGGATCAGTTTAACTCCTTCTTTCCCCAGTTCTGAATGAAGAATGAGCTGTATTTCAAGTGTTTTACTGGTAATGTGTTTAAAAATAGCCACAAAAAATCTGAGATTCTCTATTGTCTTTCCAGAGGGGGACCAGGATGGTAAAACAAAGCTCTTAAGAATTAACTGAGGAAGGTCAAACAAGATCTTAGAGAGGTTAGACAAGAGTTTGCTTTCTTGATAAATCTTGGAGACAATCTAAGTTATGTGCCATGTAAAGGACATGATGGTTAAACCAAGGAATAATTATTCTTTATCTTAGAAACTAGTGAAGCATTTGGTAAAAAAGCTATGGAAAGACTGAAAGACACTTCGTGCCTCTCTTCCATTGGTAATACAGAATCAGAAAGGAAACATGGACAAGTAAAAAGGCAAAAAGAGAGAAAAAATACACTTCTACCTTGAACTGCTCTTGTGGTGCTGCTTCCTCCATGAGACTTATGGAGGAGAAAGAAGAAAAGAAGCAGAGGCAGGTGGGGAAGAAGAAAGAGAATCAGTTTAGAAAACTGTCTTGGAGAGTCCTGCCAGGTGAAGGCCAGTGGGTTTTTACTCTGCACACACTTGCAGGACTGGTGCATTTTATCTGAGACAAACAAAATGCATATTTTCACACCAATGACATCATCCACTTGTCAGTGTGGCACTTCAACTGCACTTATTTATTAAACAAACTCGTACTTTCTGTTTGGCCAGACAGTGGTGGCAAACCAGGGATGTATTTAATGGATGCAAACCCATGTTTTCAGCTTTGGGGGCACATGTGTCCTCGTACTTGGAGGCACCACAGGAAGGGCAGTTCATGTTATCCCCGGAAAGGTTGGGATGAGGCTCTTGGAGCCCATCCTGGCAGCCTGGCAGGAGCCCAGGGCACTCCTGCAGGTGCTGGAGGGAGCAGAGCTGGCTCAGATCTGCACAGGCTCCACGTGTGCTGGTGAGGAGCTAAAATAAACCAAAATAAAGCAAATGCTAAGCTGAGGAAAAAGGCTGCTCCCATCCCCACTGGGTACCGTGACTGTGCAGGAGTCGGGGCAGTAGAACCAGGAGCAATTTCAGGAATTGGCTCAGCTCTACAACCCTGCTCTATTTCAGCTGCTCATCAACCTTAGCGGTAGCACAAGGCAGCTTTTTCAAATAATTCTGCATTTCAGAGAGGAGGTTTTCTTGCTCCTGTAAAGATACAAACCTGCCAACAGTTCCAGGACTACTGGGGCTATGTGAGATTTCTTTCTCCTTTTTGCTTCCAACAAAAGCAAAGGTAGGTCTCTCACATTCTAAGTTATTTTTTTACAAATCTTTGCATAGCTTCCATACACTTGTGAGAGGGGAAATGGTTTTGAGCCAACTGAATTAATTGCAAATTGATTTAATGGGTTCAGCCACTGAATCTGAGTAACCAGGGTTTTGAATAACTGAGATACTTTTCAGTGTAAGCAATAAATGCCAGGGATAGAACTGTATTATAGGCAACAGAGACTATGACTGAGCTTTGGATAATCAAGATTCTACTTTGTATCATGTATACTTTGGCAGCAGCTGATTCCTGCAGGAATAAGAAAGTAAGAACATGTGCAAACTGCAGCATGACACTACCACTGTGACCTCGTCAACAACTTCAAGGTCATCATTAGAAAATCCTTCTGCTTTTTTTTTTTTTTTTTTTTTTTTTTTTTTTTTTTTTTTTGCCTGGTTACACGTGGGTTGGTAAGATTTATTGCAATCATTGCTAGAGAACACCTGCTAAATGTCAAAAGATTCCTGGGAATCTTCAAGTGTTTTGCTAAGGCAAAACTGCACCTTTTACACAGCTTTGACTGATGGAATACAGTCCAGTCTCCACTGACTCAGGGTATTTTACGATTCTGATTCTATGATTTGATCATGCCCTAAAGCAGAAACATAACCAAGAGAGGTATTCAAACATATTTGCCCTCCAGACAAATTTACCACTGTCTAAAATGATCCATTTTTGTTTCCTGGGATTCCTGACGTATTTCATACTCTGAGTAAGGACCAGATCCTTGGCTGAAGTCAGCTGGCATTGCTGTAATGGCTCTGTTGAAGCTGAGCATTCAATCAGGTGCCTAATCACTGTCTAAATGTATTGGGAAAATTAAATTTGACTTGTGAAATTTATCCTAAACAAACATGGAGAAAGAACCCTAAGTCCCTAAGTTTAAGTTTCTAGAGGTTTTTACTGAAAATCACCATGTGTCTCCTTTGGCTGTGCTGCAGTGTTCCTGCCCTACATCACCATTTTATTTTCAGCTCAGCAATTCTATTTTTTTTTTTCTTTCTTTCCCTGAGCAATGAAACTCTGCCTGCTTTTCAGGACTAATATATGGCCCCTGAGTGAAGGCAAGGCTGTGATTCAAATCAAGGGTTCTGTTGACATTATAATCCTTAGGAGCACAGCTGGAGCATTTCATGAACGGTAGCAAAGACCCTCCATTGATTTACTGCCTTGGTATTCCATCAGGAGTCCATGTTCTGTGTCGTTGGCTGCAACACACAAAAAATAACTCGGTGAACTTCTAATTAAGGCATTAAGCTCCTTGCCTATCTCGTAAGAAAGGAGCTGAGCTATATGTGAGATGCTGCTGCTGGTTTTATGGATTCTCCCCTATTTTTATAGCAGGAGGGCTCCAGGCCCTAAGAAGGTCCAGTGGGCTATAAACAGGATAAACACTGAAGTCGCTCCCTGACCCTTCCAGCAGCATGGGATGGCAGGAATTTTCCTGTGTCTCCCCCAAGGTCCCTCCAAGTTCCTTTTCGTCCCACTTTCACAGGAACCTTTCCCTGCCTCATCGTTCCTCAAGCAGAAAAACACTCATGGCAGCGAAACAGGGAGCCACAGCTCTGCTTCTGGGCATGGACCGAGCCCTTCCCTGCCCGCAGGGCCGGTCCCGGGCTCAGCATGCACGAGAGCAATTTGGGAGCCGTGCTCTTTCTCGTCTCGCCCCTCGCTCCCAGGCCGTGCAGCCAGCCCCCAGTGACCTGAAGACGAGAGTTCCCTAGATTGTTTCCAGCTTGCACCGCTAGCCCCGCTGAATGAATAGCCCCGGCAGTATTTTTGGGGTGGTGACTCACCACAAAGTCATGAATGGCCCCTTAGGAGACCATCAGAAGCCCCCTGGTAAAAGGGTTTTGTTGTCCTAAGCTCCAACACGGTTTTCTCAGTTCATTGTCCAAGCAGAGTTGGGACTTAAAAGGCAGCAGAGGAGAGATGCAGCCCCTGATCTGACACCATTCCTGGCTATCCCATCTACAGCAACAGCCAGAAGTCTTCCCAGTCATGGCAGGGGCTGCCAAGGTGCCAGCCAGGACCTCCCCTTGCTCACCTGCCTGCTAATTCCAGTGGTACTTCAGGTAGATAAACGTCATGGAAATGCCAGGGTTTAGGGGTAAAGGTGTCTTGGCAGACCTGGTATCAAGTGTGTCAGTCATATTTTCTTTTTTAAACTTCATAAACTTTATTGATCCTCTCAAAAATAATATCAAGTTGCCAGGGACTGTTATTACAGTTCCTTGTACCTCCAAGTGTGATGAGATTCAACAACTTGGGCAGGACCAAGAAAAATTGGTGTTGATGCATGGTCTGGATTCAAAAAATGGTTCAGAACAGCTGTAAGTTCTGGAGCTGTGCATGCTATTTTGGACAGAAAGACAGCTGTGAAAAGGAAAAATGGCCTATGTCCATTTTTTTGTCTGAACACGTGGCAGGAGACACAGTGCTTTAATAGGAGGTGTTGCCTGTTTACCTTCCTTCATCTCTAACATTTGTTTTCTTCAGGCACCTTCCCTGGGCTTCAAGCCTTGGCAGCATCTGGGTTTCAAACCTTCCATCTCCTACTGAGCCAGGGGTGCAGCTGGTCAGAGCTCTGCTGAAGCCACCTGCTCAAGACCTGCTGGCACACCCAAGAGCTCAGTGATAAAAATCCAACCAAATAATTCTTTGCAGGGCCCATCAGTGTTTTATCTGACCCATATTTTTGAGACTGGGTCCTCTGGGAGGTGGATCATGGCAATAGGAAAATGTTCTGGAATTGCCTTCCCATGAGCAAGGCTGGGTCCCACCTCAGCAGCAATCCCTCTCTGGAGGCCATCCCCAACCACATCTTCTCCAAAGTGGGCCAGTAGAGACAAGAAATGAGTCAAAGAAAAGCTCAAGACAAAACTTTTGAGCCTGGAAGCCTCACAGGGTGAACCAGAGCAGATCTCTCCTGGACCACTTTTAGTGTTGCAGGGTTCTGGAACAGGCTTGAACCATGTGAGATGTGCAATTTTCCTGACAGAATTTCCCATTTGACTTCCCAGGGTTGCCCTGCATCCTGTGAGAAACTGTGAAAGTTTCTGGCAACTGCAGGCAGGACCATAGAAACAAAATCCTGTGCGTTTGTGGGCTTGTTACAATAATTTTATCCCCACCAACTTACTGTGAACAACTGGGTGGAGAGAGGTGGCTAAGGACAGAAAGGCCAGGTTGCTGCTTCATGATTTAGCTGAAAACTTCTCTCAAGACCTGCTCAGTACATTCCTTCTGAAACTCTCTAGCTGTGGTTTCTCTCACAGGCATGAAGAGGAAGAGCTCTTGCCCTAGCTCACTTTCAGAACAACAGAAAGTTTTCTAGTCCATGTATGGCTAAAGACTAAGTGCAATGAAGCCATGAAACATTACAATTATTGTTTCTTTAAAGGAATATCTTAACATTGTTCTTGTCCAACAAACAAAATATTCCATCGTATTCATTTCTCTTAGAGCCCTGATTCCAATTTAGTGAAAAAAAGTGGTGAAAAACCCCCAGGATCTGATATTAGCAAAATAAAGCCATGTAAAATAAAGAGAGTGTGAGGTTTATGACTGCTTATTTGGTGGGGCTGGGGTTATCCAATGGGAGAAATACTACCAAAATCCAGTGAGATATGGTTACTAGACAGGAATCCTAGGAGATTCTGTTACCACGCAGGAATCCCATGAGACAGTATTATCAAGAAGGAATCTATAGTATTCAGTTCACCACAAGGCAGTAATATTAGATTTTTAGAATTAAATCCTGTGGTATCTTGTTTTATAAGAGTTGGCATAGGAGCGACAGAGAAAAATGCAATGGAAGAAAGATGCCTCCCTGGAACCTGAGCTGGGAGACTTCATTGTTACACTGATTTCCAGCTGAAATAAAACATCACAAATTTTTCCTCATGGTCCAGAGATATTCTTACTCCACATGCTATAAATAATTTATTAGTGAAATATATTTTAAACTTTTTTCTTTGCTTTTACAAACTACAGATTCAAGCATTGAAATGCCAAGGTGTGAACACTGACATGACTATTTTTGATTGGGGTAAATATCTCCTGGATTTATTTATTTGTGATGGGTTTACTTTTGCCATGAGCAGTACTGTTTTGTTAAAAAATGTGAGAAATACCTGTTTTACATCAGCACCAAGCAAGCTTGTGAGCTGTTCAGAGCAGTGCCTATCACTGCAGGATTTTGTGATGCCTCATGCCATGTCTGCAGCATTTGAACACAGAAACGCTAGAGAATTGTTTTCCTCAGTGTCTTTTTTGTTTTGGTTTGGTTTTTTGTTGTTGTTGTAGTAACAGTGACACAAGAAGGGACTGGACATTTGTTTCAAGAAGACCTGATTTAATTTCAGCCTCTCTCAGGAGTTTGGCCATGACATCTGTGAGCTGTGAGAGCCTTCTGACAGTGATGGAGAGGGTTCTCAGAAAGCTGTTGCCAAGATGGCCAAAGGAGGAGACCAAAGCTTGCTGTTTTCACCTGATCACAATAGGTAATTCTGAATGTTCATCATCTTTTAAATAAATGTACCGTTTTGCCTGCCTGTATCATGGTACATCTGTATCAATATTTAATCAGATAAAATCCGATCAAGGACAGAAGTCCCTTCAACATTAAGAGTTTAGTGTGAAGAGACATTAATTTTGTGATTAGCCTGAATAAAGCCTGAGTATGTGTTAAATTAGGACCTAAAACCAAATTCTAACTGTGCTTTTAATTCATCTGTATTTCTAAATAGATTTTTCAGAGAGATCTTTGTGTTTTGGCAGGTGAGGGACACATGCAGCAGGTCACAAACTCACGTGGCTCCACACAAACAGTCACAAACCTGTCAGGATGCTTCATCTCTCCAAAGCTGATTTTATGGACAAGGGAGACAGAAAAAGGCAGGACTTTGGGTGAGAAGTGGAAACCTGTTGAAAGGAGCATCGCTCAAACACGCTGGGAAATTTTAAAAAGGAGAAGTCAACAAACACGGGTGCCATGAATTGAGACCGAAAGCCAGGAAGATCCTGAGGCTCCTGTCCCTGGGTGTGACACACGGCCCTGCACCCTCCCGGCTGTGTTGGCACCGGGGTCACCCATGGGACTCTGCCAGGCGCTCCCAGGGCTCTTGGAAGCTGCGGAAGGGCTTGTCCCTGGCATTCAGCTGTGCTCACAACAAGCCAAGGAAAAAGAAAAGGAGGTGTCAGGAAGGAATATAAAACTCAAGAGGCATTAGCCTGTTTGCTGTGTTTGAGAAGACGTCTGCTTGAGTGCCTGTGAACAAGAAAGCAGTGCAGCTGAATGGCAGGCTTAAGGAAAAGTCAGTTCAGCTTCAGAAGAGGGTGTGCAAACACTGATCAGATCTTAGCCCTAAAAGACATAATTAAACAATGCTGGGAGCATGGAAGACCTCTGAATGTGCTAAGTGGACCATTAGGAAACACAACACCTGTAGTGGGGATGTTGGTGGCACAGAGGTACCAGGAAGATTACACAGTGAGATTAGTGGTGATGACAGATGGAGAAGTTACTGGACCCACACTTGGGGAGATGCAAATCACAACCCTGGTGCTTTTGTGATAAGGACTTCCACCCCATAGGTAATGGTTTGGGACCATTAGTTCACATACCGTGGCTTTGCCCATGGATGCTAATGGATTGCAGCCCTGGGAGGATTGGGTGCTGGGACAGCTGAACCTCCCTCCTGGTCTCTGTGAGCAGCTGAGGGCACCCCGCTTTGGCTCATTGCATGACCTGTACCTCTGCCCAGAAGCCAGTGGAAATTTTAAGGGGGAACATAACCTGTGAGTGAGAATACAATGAAATTCATTCTCCATGTGCAGTGACCACTTATTTTCATGTGTTGCTAACAAGAGAGAAAAGTCAAATGACTGAGCTGCCTTGGAAGGATTAACAAAATTAGTACATCCAACATCAAGCTGAGAGCCAGGACAACAGTTCATGGATCTCTTGAGACAGTGTGACAAGGAAATCTCACCTGTATTCATGTAACATTTCATAAAGTTTGTCTCATCTTGCTTAGTTAAATATCTTCTTCTTGATATAATGTTCTTCTACTTGCTTGTACTGCAAAGAAAAAATTCTCATCTTTACTCGTTTCCCACAAATAACCCTCACTAGTGTCAATCTCATCAGCAGCACCCCCTGTGCTTCCCTGCAACATATATTTTCAAAAGCTTGGCTTGGGAGCCGCCGGTTTTGGTAGCAGTGGTGTTTTTGCAGGGAGACTCAGGCGGGGTTTCGGAGCAGCCTCCATGGCAAGTCACAGGAGCGAGACTTGGAGCAGAAATCTGGTCCTGAATTTGGTTTGGGATTTATTGCTCAGCAACTTGGAGCACAGCGAGTCAGCAGCTGGCTCTCTAGCCAAAACACCCCGGCAAACAGAGCAAAACTGTCATGGTAACAGTGACACAGAGCGTGCTGCAATGGCACCCTGGTCTCCAGAGGGAATTCCTAAGTGGTACCACAGTAAAAATTATGGCTAATAATAACCTTAATAGTAACTATTGCTGCTACTAATAATAGCAGTAATTATATTTGTGCTGTAACAACAGCGAGATATATTTGGCTGGGATTTGGTGATTCCAAATTGCTCTTTAAATGTGTCTGGCAGATTTCTTTTGTGACCTTTTTGTTGAGGTGCTGCAGCTCCTTCAGCAGGGTAGGGTTAGTCCGTGAGCAAAGATGTTCTGCATTTTTTCCTCTGCAAGTGATGGAAATGTCATTCCCTTATCCCTAATGGTGACAGAAGTTTTAGAAATATGTAACTTTTAGTATTATGCAAATTATAGTAATATTTAACTTTGAGAAATATGCAACTTTGTCATAAATGACATAAATGACAGTGTTGGTGATGCAGGAGTAGCACCACAGCAGAGCATTCCCAAAAGGGAAGGAAAGAGTTCCTGGAGCCACTTTGCCAACATGATCAAATCATGATCCCTTGTATTTGGGAACTGACCCTGCAGCTTGTGTCCACATTGAGTTGAAAGGACCAGGTAAAATGAAAATGGGTTGCAAACCATACCTCAAAAAAAAAAAAAAAAAAAAAAAAAAAAAAAAAAAAAAAGGTAAAAAATAGTGGGATTTTGCTGCTGTTAAATAATAATCTACAACAAGGTGTGTGAGGTTTGTTCCCATGGCTCTGAACTATGATTGCACATACAAAGCTGGTACAGGGAGGAGTTTGGGGGTAGTTTTTTGGATATCCTCAATTTGCCTGCTGCAGTTTAGATAAATTACTGTGATAACAGATAGGGGTGGAGAGAAACATTCTAAGCTCTGCCAAAATATATTGTGTAACAGCACTTGCCAAGCACAGTTCTTCCCTCTCTCCTTCATCTTCCTAATTTTTCTCCAGTGTGAGAAAGAGCAGGGAAGGTTCAGAGGGAAAGGAAGAGACCTGACCGTAGGTGTAACACATCCCTGTGCTGCTGTTAAGGATGACACTTCTTGCCTCTTCAGTTCTCATAGTGAAAACTGTCACTGCCACCAAAAAAAACCCATTTTATTAAATTATTTTGGCAGCAGTTCAGTGTGGACTTCCAGGAAAACAAACAAGGTAGCTCTGAGGGCTGCCTGCCTCCTGCTCCCTCCAACACTTTCCACTCCCCAGCCAGTGGGATTTTTCCTGGGGCCACAGTCCCTCACTCTCCAAAATGGGATTCTGAGCCAGAATTTCCATCCACTCTCTTAGCCTCAGGTAGAGCCCACACCGACAAACACCCACCTTCCCTGGGGTCCTTCAGCTGACAGGATCTTGAGGATTGATCTGATCTCTCCAAAGTTGGCTCTGCTTTGACACAGAGCTCTAGTTCCCAGAGGTCCTGGCATGATGTCTTGACCATTTTTAGCTGCCCTCCTCCTACAAATCAGCCAGCAGATGATTTTTCTATCTTTTTTGTGGTTTGATTGTGACTGAAGTCTTAGAATTTTTTTTTCCCAGAAAAAAAATAATACTGAAACTGATAGTGATAATATGTATGGTGCTGTAAGCAATAGAAATGGCATTTTACCATAAGAACTATTGTACCACTATTATGTTACTTTGTCTTCCAATCCAAGAAATGCTCACAAAGAATCCAATGTTTTTCCTTTTTCTGAAATCCTGCATTTGAACTTCAAGTAACAAGTAGCCTCCTACTGTGCTAGTCCAGCAGATCTCAAAATCTAAATTTGCAAATTAAAAAGTGGAAAGGGGGGGGGGGGGGGAAGAAGGCAGATTAATTTTAAAAGTTTTTTTTTTTTTAATGACAAAATACTTTTTCATCCAATACTGTTATCTGAATTTAGTTTTCAACCACTGAAGTAAATGGGTACCCTGAAAACTCCAGATAGTTTTGTAACACCTCATTCCATCATTATGAAATTTCATTAGGGCCGCCAAAAATATTTGTTTCCCTGTTGCAGAGCAGTGCTAGATGGCCGGGAAGGCACTGAAACCAGCCCCGGTGATTTTTGCCTGACTCTAATTTAAATACAGAATAAACTGCATGCAGTGTGTCCCTGGCAGGTCACTGGGAGCACTGCTGGGCTCCTTTTGTGGAGGAGGGTGTGCTCCAGGGGTTATTATAAGACTCCAAGACTTTGGGGTTCGCGGGGCTTTTTCTGGCCGTGTCACTGAGTGGAATATTTTGTGACTGGATATAGCACGTGGCAAATAGCACAGCAGTGACTGCACAGCACTGTCTGAATTCCCTGGGCAGGGAGTTTTCCCTTCGTTATGTGTCGTTCCCATCCTGCTGCCCTGACTCCAGGAGCTCTCGTGTGCATCCTCCATTCCCACTAGTATCCATAATAACACACGTGGAGTTTGGTATCAAAATAGTCATCCTCAGTGCTCTGACCTAAAACAGCATCTCTGGTGAGAATCAGAGTTTGTGCAGCTACAACTTATTTTGTTTTATCCCATTATCCCAGAAAGTTACGTTATAGTGAGCTCAGTGGCACCTTCCATAAAATAATTCACCTGCTATTTCAGGTGTATGGTAGCAAAGATAAAGTATCAGGGAGAAGCTGTTGGGACTTGCTCTGCTGGGATGTGGCAGGTTTTGGATGGCCACGCTGTTGCACTCAGCATTTGTGTGTAGGACACACACATTCAGGAGGGACACTTGGCTGAGTTCCAGTCAATGGAGGAAATCACAGGTTGGTCCTGGAAGTTATTAAAAATACAAAAGCCTTCATTCTGTTGTTGACTGCCTCATTTATGACTGTTTTTTTTCCTCAAGGCAATCTTCAAATGGGTCATTTTTAATTTGCATTTATCTCCTTCTGCTTATTAATAAGCAATCCCAAGCCTGGGACTTGTGAGCTAATTCCCTGGGGATCTCTTCCCGCAGAGCTTGTTGGCAGGATGGAAACTGTACATTCTCCTAGTCCAAAGATAAAATTATTCTGAAATGCAAGAAATTTAGTAATCTTCACTATTCATTGCTGAGAGTTAAGGAGGCTGTGTGGCTTCAAGGAGCAAATTGACTCAGAGCCTGGTCCTGTTCCCGTTTTCACCTACAGGGACAAAAGCAACCGCTGTGGGAAATGTGCTCTCAGAGCAGAATGAGGAATCATCCAAAAGGACATGAGCAGCCTTTATTGTTTTCTTTGGCTTGTCATTTCTTAAGGTGCATGGATTAATTCCTGTAATGCTGATGTTTCTGTAGCTCTCAAAGCTTTATCAGTGAAGTGAGAAAGATGGAGTAAAAATAGTTAATATTAAAATGGATGACTAGAACAAAGCTGCTCTTGAGCCTTGAATAGCAAGGGGAATTAAATGATTAAATCAAAAATCAAGCCATGCCATCTCTGCTGGTTTCTTGGTGTCAAGGGGATTTTTCTGAGCAAGGATCATTCATCCAAATCTTATTTACTTGTAACTCGTGTGATCCGAACTTGGAGTGAGAACTGGCTCCCATTGTGATCTGCAAGGCCTGTTATTCCCCAGCACAAAGAGAGTGAGTAACGAAACCAGGGCAAATCCCCTGGACAGGTGTGCTGACAGATGACTGTCGTGTCTGCTGACAGGTAACTTGGTTTAAACTCTGCTGCAATTTGCTCCTCAGCTACGGAGCTCAGCCATAGATCTTCTCAGCTTTGCTTTCCAAACGAAGGGGAAGAAAATACATTTTACGTGTTGCTGCTGCCACTACCCTCAAATGAGATGAAATTTGGTGAGTAACCTCCGTGCTGGTTGATCTTCAAGCTCTAGAGCTGCTACCTGTGCATAGTTCATGGCTTGCAGTTTGCTTTTCAAAAACTCACCCATCAAAACCCTGCAGATGTTTCTGGCTGGCTCCATCAGGAGTCATGCTGTGCTGACCTGGTTTTATACCTGTTTTTAGGGCTTTCCGTGCGCCAGAGTGAAAGATAAAGCTGTTGCCACTGCTAATAGCTCCGGTGGTATCAGGAAAGCAGAGGATTTGTTTCACAGTTGTGACACTAAAGGTCAACTGGAAAGGCTGGTCTCTTGCATGCTTGAGGAAGTTATGGGTTGTACAGCTGTGTCCATATATGTTCTGACAGGTTCTAAGTGGTGCTTTGCTAAGGAGTTTTAAAATTCAGCAATAAACGTCATTTGCTTACAACAGCCAGTTTTCTTCACTTTAGCCACGGGTAAAAAATGATTCATGCAAGAGAGGCCACATGTTGAACAGATTGGTGTAAACCAATTATGCTACGTTCAAAGTCAGCTAAAACATTCTCACACAAAAAGTCAACTTAAGCTACTATTTCCCACAATAATAATAATAAAAATAAGCTTAACAAACACTTACTCTGATTCTCAAAACTCATTTTCTATTATGCTTCATTTTACCAGTTTTGTTTGGCAAGGGGCCAAGTAATGTCTCAGCAGAAGTATGTGTGTCATAATCTGAAAAAAGAAAAAAGATGTATATTTTTAGTTTTAAAGTGTTTATAATTTCAATAGGTAAAAAGCATACAGGACAAGGAAGGATGAAATAGGACATGCAGAGATGTCAGCAGTGAGTATGAAAGTATCAGCATGTGAGCCTAAGAGTGAGCCTGGCTGGGAATAAATGTTTCGAAAGATCAGCATCGGTAACTGGAGCCTCCTGAGCATATTTCTCCATCTGTGTTCTTAGCAGACTTCCCTCCCAAGCTTTGGTTCAGGTTACACAAGGATGAGGGGTATGGAGCTGTGACAAAACCCCAGAACATGTTTGCCCCCCAAAACCCTCTGCCTTGACCGATGGCTTCCCATGGTCCCATCCCACTGCGTTCTGCTCCTCAGAAACACAAACTCCAGTGGTGCTCCCAGGGGCTCCTCAGATCTCCACCTTCTCCACTCATCCCACCAGCTGAGGTTTGGGTGGTCTCTGGGAATGTAGCTTCCACAAAGGGCTCTTGCTGTCCTGAGGATGGATGAGGGACTAGAACAGCTACAGGAAAAAAGAGAGGACAACAGGAAGCACATGCAGCCAGAAGAGCTGATCATGGAGTAAAAGCCCCTGAGCTAAGAAAACTTCTGGAAACAGAGCAGTAGAGATAGCAGGGCTGGGAATTTTTGCTCTGGACAACACACAGTGAAAGAAAAGCATGCAGCAAAGCTGCAACCTGGGGAACAGGTGGAGAAGCAGAAGATGTAATAGATTATCTGGAAGTGTTGTTTCACCTGAGAGCTGGAGAGCTGTTCATATGCCAGGAGGACAAGGAAATGGCTTGCCACGACCACCTCAGGTTGCTTGGTGAGTGGCCTTGAGTCTGCCAGGCAGCCACCCCACCACCTCACACCTCTGCAGTGATGTTAAGGAGCATCAACCCATAGAGAGCAAACAAATCAATCACAGCCTCCAAGAAAGGGCTGCCACGGCACCGAACGGAGCACCAGCAGAGTCCGAGGGGTGGGCCTCGATCCCCAGCTCTCCTGGGCACAGCAGCGGGGGGCACATGAGCAGTGTGGACATGAGCTGGGAGTGTGACTTGCAGCCTCTGAGCATTTGAAGCCCTACAGGAGCCACACGGACGGGCACAGCCGCGTCCTCTGGGGTCTGCGGCACCGCAAGAGGTGCCCAGCAGGAGAGGGAGTCGCTGCTGGAAGCGCCCACACCCATCCCAACCCAAGGCGTGCTCAGCCCCTCACTGAATCCATCCCAAACCGGGCTCAGCCCCTCACTGAATCCATCCCAAACCGGGCTCAGCCCCTCACTGAATCCATCGCAAGCCGTGCTCAGCCCCTCACTGAATCCATCCCAAACCGGGCTCAGCCCTCACTGAATCATCCCAAACCGGGCTCAGCCCCACACTGAATCCATCCCAAACCGGGCTCAGCCCTTCACTGGAATCCATCCCAAACCGGGCTCAGCCCCTCACTGAATCCATCGCAAGCCGTGCTCAGCCCCTCACTGAATCCATCCCAAACCGGGCTCAGCCCCACACTGAATCCATCCCAAACCGGGCTCAGCCCCTCACTGAATCCATCCCAAACCGGGCTCAGCCCCTCACTGAATCCATCCCAAACCGGGCTCAGCCCCTCACTGAATCCATCCCAAACCGGGCTCAGCCCCACACTGAATCCATCCCAAACCGGGCTCAGCCCTTCACTGAATCCATCCCAAACCGGGCTCAGCCCCTCACTGAATCCATCGCAAGCCGTGCTCAGCCCCTCACTGAATCCATCCAAACGCACCGGAGGGAGGGAGGGAGGGCTTTGTCGCCTTCGTTGCCTGCCCAGCGCTGTGGCTGCCCGCTGCCGCGCTCCGCTGCCCCTCTCCAGCACGGAGCAGAGCAGCATCGCCGCGATAATTTGTCAGGTTTTGCCCACGGCTAGGAGCTCCCAGCCGCCCCCCAGCCCGGGCACACGGAGGTCGAAGAGCCGAGCTGCAGACAGGGCACGGAGGAGGGGGGTGAGGTGCCCGGGGTGTGCTGTGCCCTGTCGGTTGCCCGGTGCTGTGCCCGGGGTGCGGTGCCGGTGCGGTGCCGGTGGTGCCGGGGTGCGGTGCCCGGGGTGCGGTGCCGTGCGGTGCCGTGGTGCCCGTGCTCTGCCCGGTGCTGTGCCCGGTGCTGTGCCCGGGGTGCGGTGCCCGGTGCGGTGCCCGGTGCTGTGCCCGGGGTGCTCTGCCCGGTGCGGTGCCCGGGGTGCGGTACCCGGGGTGCTGTGCCCTGTCGGTGCCCGGTGCTGTGCCCGGGGTGCGGTGCCCGGTGCTGTGCCCTGTCGGTGCCCGGTGCGGTGCCCGGTGCTGTGCCCTGTCGGTGCCCGGTGCGGTGCCCGGTGCTGTGCCCGGTGCTGTGCCGGTGCTGTGCCCGGGGTGCGGTGCCCGGTGCGGTGCCCGGGGTGCGGTGCCCGGTGCGGTGCCCGGTGCTCTGCCCGGTGCGGTGCCCGGTGCGGTGCCCGGGGTGCGGTGCCCGGTGCTGTGCCCGGTGCGGTGCCCGGGGTGCGGTGCCCGGTGCTGTGCCCTGTCGGTGCCGGTGCGGTGCCCGGTGGTGCCGCGTGCCCGGTGCGGTGCCGGTGCGGTGCCGGTGCGTGCCCGGTGTCGGTGCCCGGTGCGGTGCCCGGTGCTGTGCCCGGTGCGGTGCCCGGGGTGCGGTGCCCGGTGCGGTGCCCGGTGCGGTGTCCGGGGTGCGTGCCTGTCGGTGCCCGGTGCGGTGCCCGGGGTGCGGTGCCCGGTGCTGTGCCCTGTCGGTGCCGGTGCGGTGCCTCGGTGCGGTGCGGTGCCCGGTGCTGGCCTTCGGCCGTCGGTGCCCGGTGCGGTGCCCGGTCGGTGCCCGGTGCGGTGCCCGGTGCTGTGCCCGGTGCGGTGCCCGTGCGGTGCTGTGCCCGGTGCCGGTGCGGTGCCGGTGCTGTGCCTGTCGGTGCCCGGTGCGGTGCCGGTGCGGTGCCGGTGCGGTGCCCGGTGCTGTGCCCTGTCGTGCCCGGTGCGGTGCCGGTGCTGTGCCGGTGCGGTGCCGGGTGCGGTGCCGGTGCGGTGCCCGGTGCGGTGTCCGGGTGCTGTGCCCTGTCGGTGCCGGTGCGGTGCCCGGGTGCTGTGCCGGTGCGGTGCCGGGGTGGGTGCGGTGCCCGGGGTGCGGGGCGGCTCTCCCGGCCATCCCCGTTCCAGGCTGCCCTCGCCGGGCACCCGGGCTTCTTCAGACGTGAACGACACAAAGCTTCCCCAGGCTCTGCCCTTCTGCAGGCTGCTTGTCTTCCAGAACCGTTGCAATCGGTGCTGCTTTGCCTTTTCGCCATGCAAACAGGGTTAAAGTGATTTTTTCCACACAATATCCTTCTCCATGCCCCTTCCAGTACAGCTCCCCCCCTCCTCCTCCCAGACCAAAGGGTCTCAGTGAAATATTTGCCTTCAGGAGAAAAGCTCATGAGCAATAACTTTCAGGGTCATTTACATCTATTTACTGGAGTTAATAAATATGTTAATTGATTTTTAAAGTGAGGACCTAGATCCCTTTAGAAAGGCAGCCACAGAGCCCGATTTGGATGGCTGCTAAGCCAGTGTAATTGCAAAATAATGCTGTAAAGATTCCTTCTCCTTTTCCCTTCTTCCTTCAGAATTCATAATATGGGGCTTGAACCTGGGTGTGGGCCTGAATTCTATGGACCCTTTCTTCTTTTTATACTTTAAACCTAGAGGAATTTGGAAACAAGAGCTGTCTGAACTGTGAAGTCCACATATGCTTTTTAAGGAAGGGAGCAAATACAGAGATGGAGACATTTTACCTGGTTTCAATATGTAAATTATTGCTGAGAAAGTGTCCACCAGGAGTGGGGACACATAGCAGCAGACGGTGGCATGATATGGAACACAAAATTAATTGTGGGATGATCTGGAGATGCCCGGCTCCCCTTCCCTGCCTGAAAGCTGATGGCACGTTGGAGGGTCAGTTCCTCCCTCTGGCCTGGACCACTTGACACTGATTGTTGGCTTCCATGGGGAATATCCTGCTTTAATGGTTTCCTGTGCCAATGATTTCTGACTGACAATGTCTGTGTTACAACAGAAAGACCCTGAAGGTGAGCATCTCCCACCTGTCATTTACACCTGGTGCAAACTGAACATGGTGTGGTTCTAATTTGCCTCCATCCTTGTGGGTTTTTTCCCCAGGTGTGAACAAGAAAAAACAGAAAGTTTTGTAGCAGCAGGACCAGGATTTCACAGGTAGCCTGCACACAAACTCACACACACATGAATATAGACAACTTGAAAGCAAATCCAAACCTCACATTTCATTCTTAGCTGGAAACTCCTTGCTTTTCCTCTTGGAAAAGTTCATTGGAAGCCTTTATGGAAAGACTGATGTCTAATCCCGTGGCAGGTTTAGGAACGGAGCTGCAGAAGCATCCCTATTAATCTGTGATATTGTGCCAATGTCACCTGATTTTCTGCATTCTCTGTGTAACCATTTAGGACCTGAACTTGTGAACGTGTGGATCAGGAGCCTAACAGGGTGTTCTGGGACCCATTTCCATACTTCCCAAAGGGGTGAAGGTATCATCCCTTGCTGAGCCTCCAGGGCACATCCCTAACTCGGAGTTTGAGGGTGCTTAGAGCTCACAGTGCCTTGGGCCAGGCAGAGCTGGTAGTAAGGCCAAGCAGACCTGGCCCCGGACCATCAGCACGGGCACTGGGGCCACCCCTGTGCTGCAGGAGGGAAGCTGCTGGGTAGGAGTGTCAGCAGAAGTGCCACTCCTTTTCCTCACCCCTCAGAAGGTAAATAACCTTAATCCCAAATTCACCCGCTGCTGTTTGCCAAGAGCAAATAATCCAGAGTTTGAAGTGAGGTGGGATCACACCGTCCTGAGGAGCCAGGGGAAGGAGAAGGTGGCCAGCACAGCCCTGCAGAGCAGGGCAGTTCCCAAGCCCTGGGAGCAGCTGGTCTCTGCCTGATGCACAGCCTTTGCACCCAGAACTGAGCCACACAGCTTATCAGGTGCAAGGGGGCTCTGGATGGACCTCATGCAAATAAAAACGCAGTAAATATCCGTGCATTTCGTATCAGTAGATTTCATAGATTCACAGAATTGTTAGGGCTGGAACAGACCTTAATGATCATCTCGTTCCAACCCACTGCTACAGGCAGGGGACACTTTCCACTAGACCAGGCTGCTCTGTCTAACCTGGAACTTTTCTAGGGATGGGGCATTTCCACCTCCACAGAGAAAAATCTACACTGCTGTCTTTGAACACACACAGAGGAATGAGCTTGTTAGAGGCTGGGACAAAACTGCACCGCGGAGATTGCAATCACCCCCAAAGCAGTGGCATGTGCACCTCACAAGAAGAAATAAAAGCACATCATCTAAGTTTGCTCAGGTTTAGCGAAGGTCAGAGATTTTCGCACCTAGGTGAGCTGTCATCTGCCTCGGGGCAATTCTCTTTTCTCTCGCATCCTTTGCTGGAACAGCGGGAGAGCTTTACTGGTGTGAAAGACTAAACTGGCTTCAGGCTGTAAAGGACTTGAGTCACAAAACACTTCTCCCCCCTCCCCCGAAACACACTTTCATATTAATTCAGGACCTTCCAAAATTGTCCTAATGTCTCCTCACCTGTTTGTGCTGAAAACCTGTTGAGGGCCGAGGCTTAAGCTATGGGAGGTGACAAAACATATGGGATTTTCTCTAGGCAAAGTAGTTCTAAACTGATGGGGTCAAAACTTCTCCTCCTTTTAAATACTCAGCTTCATTTCCAGGAACCTAAAACAAAAGAAGCAATTACCTAAGAACAAATGCATCATTAAAACACAGCAGCAGCAGGAGCAGCATCTAAGTAAAGATTAAAAAATAATAATTCCATTAAAAAGTGCAGCAATACTTGCACGAGTGGGCAGCCTCTAGGCTCTGGAATAAACTTGTGTCACCATAGCCCCTGTCAGTACAGTGACCAAGAGGGAGCTCCACATCTCTCATACTCCAGATTTCTTAAAGGGATATTTAGAACCGAAAACTTTATCACAGCTTTTTCAAAAGCACTTGTTGACTCTTTAAGTGTTTTCCTCTTTATTGAAACCTTAGTCTTTTCCTTTGTTTTTGAGGGTTTTTTTTTGGTTTTTTGGTTGTGTGGGGTTTTTTTTGTTGTTTGTTTGTTTGTTTTTTTGGTTGGGTTTTGGTTTGGGAGATTTTTTGTTTTGTTTTTTTTTGAAAGTTCTTTCATTTTTAATTTCTTAAACCTCTCATTCAGCAACAGTTTTGGCTTTTAATGAAGGGAATTTTTTTCTGCATCCAGCAAACTGTAAACTATGTCGCTTGGATACAGCAAAAAGCTGAAATTCCACAGATTTACATAGTCATACATTGTATTGGGGGAAAGTGTGTTGGGCCTTCTTTGATTTTTGTATCTTGCATTAGCATTTGTAGGCATTTGAGAAAGGGGAAAATATAAAGAAAGGAGATAGAAAAGGAAAAGAAGAAAGGGGAGAGGAAAGAGGAGAAAAAGAGAGAGAAAGAAGAAGAAGGAAAGAAGAAGAAAGAAGGAAAAGAAGGAAAGAAGAAGAAGGAAGAAGGAAAGGAAGAAGAAAGAAAGAAAGAAAGAAAGAAAGAAAGAAAGAAAGAAAGAAAGAAAGAAAGAAAGAAAGAAAAGAAAGAAAGAAAGAAAAGAAAGAAAGAAAGAAAGAAAAAAGAAAGAAAAGAAAGAAAGAAAGAAAAAGAAAGAAAGAAAGAAGAAAGAAAGAAAAAGAAAGAAAGAAAGAAAGAAAGAAAAGAAAGAAAGAAAGAAAGAAAGAAGAAGAAAGAAAGAAAGAAAGAAAGAAAGAAAGAAAAGAAAGAAAGGAAAGAAAGAAAAGAAAGAAAGAAAGAAAAAGAAAGAAAGAAGAAAGAAAGAAAGGTTGTTGTGTTGAACGTAAAATATGACCTTTCCTTTTTAAAAGTTTGTGCTGTCCCTCTTGTTTAGCACCAGTGCTGCTCACCCTTTCCCTTCCAGACGCTCCAGAGCTGTTAAGCATCTAGGGGTGATAATTTGACTTTCAGCTAAGCCGGAGGGCTGCAGCAGACAGCAGTAGGTGGTGATGTAATAGGTACCAACGCACATGGATATATAAATATCGTGGCTAGGGCTAAAGCGCTATGGCTGAGCAGCTATAGAAGAAGATCAGCACTTCAGACAAGACTCCTGGAGTTGAGATCAAGTTCAGAAGCTCTTGGTCCCGGGATTTCCTCTCCATGCAGCCAGCCCAGGGAAACCGCAGATCCTCGGGGGATTGAGCACTAAGCTCCCACACTCCCTCCCTCCCTCTCTGCTTTGCTTTCTGGTTTTCTTTTTTTCTCCTTTATTTTTTTTTTTAATATATATTTGTTTTTTCTGTTTGTTTGGTTTTTTTTTCTTGGTTTTCCTTTTTTTCCTCCCCTTCTTTGACCTCAGCATAAAGTGGGAGCTGGGGGGAGAGCGTATTTTCAGAGCGACCGGCGGCCGGCCCGTGGCTACCCGCCCCTAAGCCGGGATGCCTCTCCCCGCGGCGCTGCTGCCGGCGCTGCTCCTGGGGCTGCTGTGGCCAGGGGCGGTGCGCGGCCGGTCGCCCCCGGGCCGCCTCCCCGCCGGACCCCGGCAGCGCCGCTGGGACGCCGCTCTTTTCGCCCGCTCCGTCGCTCGCCTCCCGGCCGAGCGCCGCGATGCCGCCCGCGACGGCGACTACCTCCTGGGCATCAAACGGCTGCGGCGCCTCTACTGCAACGTGGGCATCGGCTTCCACATCCAGGTGCTGCCCGACGGCCGCATCGATGGGATTCACAGCGAGAATCGATACAGTAAGCCGGCGACGAGCCCCGCGGCGGGGCAGGTGAGACGCTCCGCGCCCGCGGGACCGCCGGAGGGCAGTTCTGCGGGAGCGGAGCGACTGACCTGGCCCGGAGAGCGGCACGAACCGACAGGAGGGTGGGTGCATGGCAGACCACGAGCTTCCGCAGAAGTGCGGCCGCCGGCAGCGCCGCGGGGGCTGCGGCCCGGGGCTCCCCCGCGGGTGGCGGGGCGGCGGCGGAGCCCACCGGGAGCTCCGGGGCCGCTCCTCGGGCGGCCGGGAGGGGCTCGTCGGCGCTGCCCAGTGCCGGGTTGTCCCCTTGCCGCCGTCAGGCATCAGGTGTCGGGGTTGCCTCAACATCTGGAGGATCCGCAGTGCCGTGGGCCGCCCACTCCGAGCAGGCGCTGGGGCGAGCCCGGCTCTCCCCCGAACTTGAAAAGCATCTGCTGGGGACTTAACCCCGTGGCCCCATGCCTCTGATATCCAACTGAAACAATAAGATCCGGGAGCAGGGATATAAGCTGCATGATGACAAATGTTTCATTTGCCCTAAGCATACTCTGGCTTATTTTAACCTTGTCTACACAAGGGGATGCCTGGGGGCAAAATAAAAATAGATACTTAGCTAAAAGAAGAGAGGTCCCAGCATGGGGCATAGGGCAGCACGTGGAGTATGAGGCCGGGGTTCTGTGGCCACCCACAGCAGTACTGGCATGTGGGGATGCACGCTGGGGATGGCAACCCGTGGGTGAATGCAGCACTGTCACCACACGCTCCAGGGCACACCCTTTTGTCCCCCTGATTTCTGTGTCTCCTGTGTAGGTCTGCTGGAAATTTCTCCTGTGGAAAGAGGCGTGGTGAGCATATTTGGTGTCAAAAGTGGACTCTTCGTGGCCATGAATAGCAGAGGCAAACTCTATGGATCTGTAAGTAGCCACTGAGTGTGTGCCTGGGGAGGGGACCATGGTCAGCTGGGGTGAGATTGTGTGCACGGTGCTAAAAGCTGCCCAAGTCCCATCCTTGCCCCTGCTGGGTCAGGCAGCACAGAGCAGCCCTCCTGCCTTGCCAGCAGAAGGTGTGCTGCCTAGTTACATTGCTCACTGAGGTTTTGGAGCCAAACCCCCTCTTTTGTCATTACACTTCCTTGGGTCCCACACAAAAACTGTAGTCACCCAACCATGGTTGCACATCTTGCTTGCCTCATAGACCAACAGATCAGTCATCTGTGTGCAAGACCACAAGCTAGGCTTAGTGCATATATTCTATTTGTTATAAGTACAAACAGCCTTAGGCAGGTGGGGCAAACACTTGCTCCATCTCTCAGAGGGCACTTGAACCTGTGATCAGCCAGGCCCCCACAAGTCACCCTTTAGGATGTGATGAATCAGTGACCTACTGATCACTCTTTCTTAATGCTCTTGAACAGTCAGTTCCCATGGCAGTTCAGTACCCTTCTGTTTATGAGAAGGAAGATCCCATCAGGAAACAATACAGAGCTTCTTTTACATGGGATCTTTGGAAAAGGTAGAGACATCTTGTAAAATATACTTGAGGTGGACAATAACAGGGTGTATCTTTGCCCATGTTGAGCTGTCCTGCTTTTGAGTTCAGCTCTGTACAAGTGACTGTGATCAGCATAATTTTAAGCTCATGTTCCTGGCTCTCCTTCCTCACCCATGAATTTTCTGTCATGTTCCCCAAGTGAAGAAACTTGGGCTGAGGAAGAGCCAAACTGTATTTCATTTTCACATGAAGGCATGAAGAATCCACAATAATTTTCTGGGGCATTGGTCCTGTTGTGGAGGATTTTGCCTTACATAAAAGCCAGAATCAGTAACCAAAATGAATCTTTTCTTAGGGATACTGCTGTCTTGGTGTCCTGGGTAAAATAATCCCTAGTGTAGTGTTCAGCTTGGCAGGCTGAGACCTCACAAACCCCGGGGTTTTTGCCCAACAATAAGAGATGAGTTCATTTGTTCCTTTCCAGATAAGTCTCTAGCAAGGCCTGCCCCTCTTTGTACATACTTGTAAATGAAACCACATCCCTGAAAGGTTGCCTGCTGCCAGATCTCTTTTCCTGATTCATTGACCTAAGTTTTCCAAAACCTTCCTTTGATTTAAATCTAAAGGAGCAGAAAATACTGTCCATGATGAGAGGCTTTAAAATGCCTCTTTATCCTCAAGCAACACGAGAAAGTGCCAGTATTATATCTGTGGCCTCTCAGGCAATTCATTGCTGGTGGGACACCCCGGAGCGATTTGATGAGCAGGACCATGGAACTGAGCTTGGGCCTGACTCACCTCAGCTTTGTTAAGGTGTCCCTGTCCCTCCCATGGGTGTCCTCCCCACCTTTAGGTGTCTGTGCCTGGCCTGGGCACAGCATCCCTAATTGATCCTCTGGCTCCTGAGTCCTGTTTGAAGCTTCAGAGGCCACATCAAAAGATTGCTAAGTGGAGGGGTCTCACCTGCACATTTGCCCACAACACACCTTCTACACCTGGTAGCAAGAATATTTCCACACCTGATGTTTAAAATTCTTTCCCTCTCATTCTTTCCTTTTCATTTCAGGCCCATTTCAATGACGAGTGCAAATTCAAAGAGATTCTCCTGCCAAACAACTACAATGCTTACGAATCCAGGATTTATCCCGGGATGTACATAGCCCTGAGCAAAAATGGAAGAACAAAGAAAGGCAATAAAGTATCTCCCACAATGACAGTGACACATTTCCTTCCTAGAATCTGAGACATCTCCCTTCAGACCTACCTCAGCACAAGGGAAGACGCAGAACACCTTTGGGGAAAAGAAACATGGTGCACTTTTACTGGAGAGTTTTATGCAAGAGTAGGTGTAAGATATTTAAGTTAATTATTTAAATCTGTATATATTGTCACAAAATTTATTTATAGTTACTTTTTTTTTTTTTTTTTTTTAAACCTCTGAAAACAAAACAAACCTCCAACCCAAGGTCTTTCATTTCATGGTGCAACAGTAGAAGTCTTCTGCTCCGCGGTTTATTTAATTCAGTTCTGAGTTATCACAGGTGTGCTGCTACTCCGTGTCCTAAGCCAGGTGACATCCAGTTCCTCTCTCCCAACGTTTTGCACTGTTTGTGTGCTGCTCGGTGTTTACTGTTGTACAGGTGTGAGTTTATTTGTTTGTTTGTTTGTTTGTTTGTTTGTTTGGGGTTTATGGTGGCTTCGCCCTCCCCTGCGCGTCTCGGCGGCTCCCGGCGGGAGCAGGGGGTGCCTGCCCGGGCTGCCAGCTGGAGCCACACACAATGCCTGAGTCCCTGCGCTATTTCGCTGCTCCGGGATCGGTTTACCCCGGCACGGGAGCGCAGCCACCCCGCGAAGCTGTTTTTAGAGCGGCCAGCGCTGCGCCCCGAGCCGCCCGCAGCCCGGCTCCTGGCAGGGGCTGCAGCACCGCTGTCAGCTCGGCAGGGCTGGGCTGGGGGCTCTGCTTCAGATAAACTGTGGCCCCTAATGGGAGCTTTTATTTGGTACAATTGCTTGGCATGAGGCTGAAAATTAATGTGTCTGTCCCTCCCCCGGCCAACGGGCTGTGGAACACACAACAGTGAAGCAGCTCTACTTCACTCAAATCAAATTCCCCTTCTTATTTGGACTCCACATTCATTTCTCAAAGTGTGGGAGCTCTAGAACACTCCTAAGCTTTCTACAAGGGAAAAGCTTTTGCTGGTTTGTAGCAAATACAAGCTCCACTGAAAGAATTTAGATTGATGATGAGGAATTGAGGTTGGTTTGTACTATTTATTATTTTTGCTGCAGTATTTGGAAGGAGAAATGTGCTGCTTTTTTTTTTTTTTTTTTTTTTTCTGTCTCATTCCCTGATGAAGTTGATTAATTTCTACCTCACTACCTCTCAAAGGCAGTCTCATAACAAATTCTGCACAGGAGGAAGGTACCCACTTTCCTGCTTAGGTTTAAAGTTCTGGAGGAGGGCCTGGGGGAACAACCATAATCCCAAATCTCTCGTTTTTTCCATATGTAGCCAAAAGTATTCAGGATAGAGTCGGTTGCATCCTATTTGAGCCTTGTCACGTTTGAGCTATCTTTACCCAGTGGTTTACTTTTAGTAAGGGTAATCATGGTGAAAATATTTGCAGGCAGCTGTCCGGCTGCTGTACTATATCGTCATCAAGTAACCCTATATTTTTCCTTATATATTTTGCAAGTGTAACTCATGTCTCTAACGTGATGAAGGAAAAGATAGGTTTGATTATGGGGGAATCACTAAAAGGATTCATGTCTCTTTTTTTTCTTGATTTTTCCCCTCTCTTTTTTTATTTTTTATTTAAAAGATGTTCCATCTTTGGGCAATCAATATGTTAAATGGGAACCAGGACTAGCCACAATGTTTGATGACTTAGAGGATGTTTACAAATCATCTTCCAACCTAATTATTTCCGACTACACACAAATCTTTGATTCAGCTTTTTATTTTTTCCTTTTCCTCTTTACATTCCTACACAAAAGCCTTTGTTCCTTTGTAATGGTATAGACCTGCCTGTATCCTCTACTTACACATGACCTTGAAGAGAAACTCCACTCACCAATGTTCAGTAAGATCAGAGCAGACCAGGACCAGACCTTAAGGCAGCTGCCCTTGTAGCAAAAATAATTAAGGAAAAGGAAATGTCATGCCTAAGGATTTTATTTTTTTTTTTGTAAAATTGGGAATTTTCTGTACTTTCTATGTTTTCTATATGTGAGTAATCATTGTGTATTTACCACCACTACCTCTGACAACTGATGATTTTGTTCCAGATTTCAGATAGCAAAATCAGACCACAAAGGTTCTCTCTGGGAATGGTTCTTCTTTGCCATTTTTCACTTCATTAAATCCACAACCAACGGCCTCACAAGAGATATGTTCAGAAGTAGTTGTTGTAGCTTTTAAATATTGTGATGCAACCTCGATGACAATGTTACATGGTATGAGCTTTCACCATTTACCAGAATCTGTCTGTAGTTTTATACAGGTGCTGTTCAAGACTGTGGTGTATGTGCTGTGCACACTTAAATGCATAATAAATGATAAACGTTTACAATGCATGACACCCTGCTATTGATTTTTAACTCTTTAGAACAGAATGCATCCTGCAAGGGAAGGAAGGAAGAAAAAAATGCTATTTCACTTTCCCAAAAACCTGGGGAGCCTTTGCACCTTTGCCAGCTACTCCAGGATTGACAGCCTGGATTTCTTACTCAGCTAAAGTTCCCCTGCCAAAGCTGGAAGTTGTCCAGGGAAGCCCAGCTCCAAGCTCAGTAACAGATATGCACCCTTGCATCTGCCACATGCTGCTGCTCTCACTTGTGTTATTTCCCTGGTTATTAACAATGGCAGCATTAATTAATGGTCAGAGACACAAACCAGCTTCAAGGTTGATGTTGCTCATTGTTGACGTTACAAACAAACCTGATTGCCTGGTTTTGGCCCCAGTGGGTGCTTGTTGCTCTCTCTGTGAAGTGTGATGCAAGAAACGCGCTTGGTTTGGGACAGGATCTTTTTAAAATTACTGTTCATACTCAACACAAATGTAGAGAAATCTGAAGTGCTGTGTGGCATCCTAGGGTGAGATTAGGAAACATTCCTTTACTGGAAGAGGGGTCAAAGCTCCCAAGGGAAGTGGTGGAGTCACTGCCCCTGAAAGTAACCAAAAAATGAGTAGATGTGGCACTTTGTGGTATGGTTTAGGGGATGTGGTGATATCTGGTCAAAGGTTGGACCTGATGATCTTGGAGATCTTTTTCAACCCTAATGACTCTGTGATTCTTTGGCACAAATTTTATTTATAAATACTCACATGGGTGCATTGCACACACGTGCACACATCATGTCTCATTCCCTTGTTCAGTTTTATCCCTTCCCTACAGTTAGGAAAGCTTACATAATGGGAGGGGCAACATTCAGGTTTGATTTCCCACACCCTGACAGCAAAGGAAGTTTGTCCAGCTCAGTGAGGACCATATAAAACAGACATCCAGACCCCACCATACAGACTTCTGCACTTCATTTTCCATTCAGTGGTGCTCCTTTGTCTGTTCCTGGAAAGGGGAAGGGGGTGAGCTGGGAATGTCCAGGGCCTTCACTCTGAACAAGGGCAATTTCTCTCTAAAGTTGTACAGGCTCTATAAATATGTGGCACAGGTGGAGTTTTCATAACTGCACAAGTATAGCTGCAGCATATTTAATGTTGCTATGAATAGAGCCAGAATAAATAGGCAGGCAGACATAATAATTTCTCATAATTTACTTTTTTTGTTTACAGTTCTAAAAAGAACAAACACAAATTTATCACTGCCAGGACTGCCAGCATTATAACAAAAAGTTGTTGCCAGGGATAAAAAAATTTTTCAGCCTTGGGGATGAAATTTTATCGATTACAATTTTAAGATAGGAGATAAATCCTACTCTTTGGCTGCTAGGAAGGGGAGATATCAGAGTAGTAGCTTTGCAAGTTCATAGGACCTGAAGCAGCGGTGCTGCACACATGTCCTACCCACAGGAAAATATAAGGGCCACCTCAGATGGAGCATCTTGAGATGTCACAGAGGACTCTGGAGAAACATTCCTCCTCTGGCATCACCCATTTTTTGCTTCATTGCTAAGCCAGCTTTCATAGAGTCAGAGAATCATCATAGAATCATAGCATCATCATAGAATCACAGAATCACAGAATCATCATAGAATCACAGAATCATAGAATCATAGAATTACAGAATCACAGAAACACAGAATCATAGAATCACAGAATCATAGAATCAAGATAAGAAACACAGAATCAGATCACAGATAGAATCATAGAATCACAGAATCACAGAATCATAGAATGGTTTGGCTTGGAAGCCACCTGGTTCAAATCCTCCTGCTATAGGCAGGGACATCTTCCACTAGACCAGGCTGCTCAAAGCCACATCCAACCTGGCCTGGAACACTTCCAGGGATGAGCTTTCCTCACATTACCTTTTGAGGTAGTAAAAGAAATGCATTAAAGGTGAGAATCAATTTTAATCCTCCAAAAGAAGGCACTGATATGCCACGGGTTGCCATGGCCAAGGTTCCATGCCATCTCCTGAGCATTTATCTGCATGGAACAACCAAAAACCTTTCCTGAGGATGGGTTCTGCAAGCCAGGCAAATTTCCCCCCACCCAGGGACGATCCTGCCCGTGGGATAACCAGAAGGGGAGCTGTGCCAGCCTGGCCCTGCACTGCGCCCTTGCTCACCAGGGAAAGGACAGAGACTCCCAGCCCAATCCCTCCTTTGCAGCCTTGCCTGTTTTAAACAGCCCGTGCTGAGCATTTTGTGACTCACCCGTGACATCTCCCAAGTTGTCTGTATCTGGTCTGCACTAATAAAAATTAGCATGACAAAACACTGCCTTGTATATAAATAGCCGCAGGTTCCTCGGAGCGGTCAGGAGTTTATGGTGCCAGAGCGGGTTGTTCACACTTTACCACTTGGCTGCCAGCGCAGCCTGTGAACTGACCATGCAAGTGGCCAATTAAAGGCACTCTGCTAAGGGCTGGGGAGGCTTTTGATAATGACTAGAGAGCACCACAGCGAGAAAGTTAAAAGGAATTCCCTGAAAGCTGCAGCTCCCTTTATATGACGCCAAGTACTGCTGCTTGGCAAGCACAGAGGAGAACAGATTTTTAATGCAGAAAAGCCAGTGTGAAGCTGAAAAAAACCCAAAACAACCCCACCAAAACAAAACCACCCCAGTTCTCCTTCTACTACTAAATCATTCTAAAAATGGATGGCACAGTGCAAAGTTGTACTGCCAAGCTGCTATCAGGAAATACAACGTGCAAAAGAGGGACACAGCACAATTTCTGTTTCCTGCATATGAGTCATGATTTCCAGACTTCAAACGAGAAATATTTCCCTGAACCACTTGGTTTAAAAATTTGATTACTTAAAAATATCATCCAAGAAATATCTCCCAGCAGTCACTTCAGGCAAACAATTACTTAATGCAAAACAATGTTGCTTGCTTACATCATAATTTTCATCATAAGTTCCAAGGCCAGGTTGGATGGGACTTGGAGCAACCTGAGATAGTGGAAGGTGTTGCTGTCTCTGACAGAGGGTGGAATGAGAATGGCTTTAAGGTCCCTTCCAACCCAAAGCATTCCATGATTCTGTGCTCCTAAACACCATCCAGTCCAGCACCCTCTCATGGGCAGGGACACCTCCCACTCTCCCAGGTTGCTCCAAGCTCCATCCAACCTGGCCTTGGACACTTCCAAGGATGGGGCAGCCAGAGCTTCTCTGGGAACCCGTGCCAGGGCATCAGCATCCCCACAGGGAAGCATTTCTTCCCAATATCCCTTCTAACCCTGCCCTCTTTCCATTTAAAGCCATTCCTCCATGTTTTACCACCTTGTACCCTTTCCCAGCATGCCTCTCCATCTCCTCCAGAGCCCCTTCAGGTACTGGAAGGAGCTCTAAGTTCTCTCTGGAGCCTTCTGTTCTCCAAGAGGAGTAACAGCAAGGTCCAGCCCTTCCTTCCTGAATACCCAACCAGACTCCATGAAGTGTGACAAAAATGGTGAGCCCCCAAAACTTAACTCATCTGCAGCTGTGTGGTGGGTATGAATGACTGATAACTCAGTAAGTTATCAGTAACTTGCTGATGACAAGCACTACAAAAAATCATGCCAGGAAGGTTTGAACCTGGGCAGATTACATTAATTCAACTTTTTGACAATAGTATCCCTGTGCTTTTATCTCCTTGTTTCCATAAATAGTCATAGTCTTCAAAATATGTTCATTAATATATCAAAATTTGTGAGACTTGAGGATTCTGGGTTTGCAAGGGCATGAGGTCAGTCAGCTTGGGGCTGAGCAAAACAAAATGATGAATGGGTGCTCATTTATTGAACAGCCTCTGTACTGGACACTGAAAGAAACAGGACTCCTGACAAAAAAAAAGGTGGTGCATCACCAGATTTTACTTTCAAAGCAGGTTTTTTCTTCAATTCTGAGGACTGGATTGATCTCGGGTAACTTCTAGTTAACACAAAACTTCATTTTGTGTGTGTGTACATGCAATTGCATTTTATTACTAAATCATACTATTTTATTGTGGGTAGGTATAGGAGTACCTATCCTCTATAACTCCCCAGGCTGTGTTGACCTCCACTATCGTTCATTCACACTGCTCCATATAGGTTAAAGAAAGTGATTTAGTGATGTTTGTACCAATTACCATATTCCAGACTGAAATTGGTTGCTAATCAGGTTACCTCTGAAGTACAAATAGGATCTTTATCAGCTTAAAGGTATTTGGCAAGTGTCAAAGCCACTTGTAAAACTCAGTGGTTTCTGAGGAGCTACTATTTACATACTTTTTCATTATCTCTGCAGCCACATCTGTTTGCTTCCAGTGCCTTCAGGAAAGGTGTTTGTAGTGCTGGCTGGGGCCAATACAGCTGGGGAATGTCACTGAGGGGAAGGGTGCCTGTGAGAAGAAAGGGATGAGAGGAACAACCTGCGGGATGAGCATCCCTCAGAGACAGGAGAGACCCCAGCCCTGTGGGGATCTCCTCAAAGAAGATTAGAGGAATGTCCAGCCATGCCCCTCTGACTGATAGCTGCTTGGCAAGCTTGAGGGCTCACCCAAGAGGGGCATTTTCGAGCGTTTGGTGAACAAACCTTTTATAAACTCTTTCTCTTGGCCAGATGGTAACCGGATCCCAGCTCTGATGCCTCTCCAGGGCTGGGATGGTCCCAGGCTGGCTCGTGGCTGAGCAGCACAGTGGGGTGGATGCCCTTCTCAGGGCTCCTTCATCAGCAAGCCCAGGCTGCTCCAGAGCCTCCCCATGCCCAGTACCAACACTAAACCCCAGCATTGTAATGGCCCTTTCCCATTTCAAACCCCTCCAAGCCCCAGCAGCCAGGAAAGACTCAGCTCTTCCACCCAGAGTGAATACCACTGCTCTGCCAGGTCCGGACACCCCTCTCCTTTTCCTCCTGGAAAGGAGGGAGGGAGACCACTGTGCTCCAAACCTTTCCCCTTTCTGGGAATGGGCTTGTCCTTGCTCCCAGTGCTCGCCTTCCGTCCCGAATCCCGCTCTGAGCTCCGCCAGGCTGCGGGGAGCAGGAGCGCAGCCGCCAGGGTTACACATTAACCCGGGCAGTTAGCTCCCTATCTCCCCTGCGTGCTCTCGCTCTGGAGCCAGAGCGTCTTTCTGTCGGTGCCTTTCCTTCAGGGAGCTCCAAGATAAGGGCTGATCTCCCCGGGCACAGGAGCTGCAGGAACACACGGGTTATTCCCGTGCGACAACCCTGGGTTCCCCGCAGTGCTTGCTCCAGGAACCTGGGCAGGAACCATCTGCCAACAGCCAGAACTTTAGCTGCAATTTATTACAGCTTTTCCACAGTCCCTAGGTGAGATTACCTTGCTTTACACCTTGGTTTTGACCTTCCTCCACCGGAGCAGGGTGACTGGTACTGCCTTTCCCCAGAAGCCCTGCCTGTGCCCAGCTTCCTCCTCACATTTAGGCCAGAAACATCCCCCATCCAACACCCTTTTTCCATATCTTATTTTGACACATTTACATACTCCTCTTTTGATTTTCTACCACCTTTCCTGGCGTTTTTCAGTTGTGTTCTCTCTGATCACCTTTCATTTCTACACCTTGAACTCTTTTGTGTAGATTTTATTCTGAAGACCCTATGCACCGTGTTAAGACCAAAGACACTCAAAGACAAAGACACCTAAACTTTACCCAAGCATTGGCCTGGACTTGCCTGCTGGCCAGCAGGGTCAGAAGAGCAGTGATGCAAACTGCCAACGCGGGGGCGACTCTCGTATCTGCATCCAGCCCTGTGACTCAGATTTGCTCCTGCAGATGTTAATGTGCAAGGACTGCCTGCTATGCTCTTGTCAGGGTGGGTTTATTTCCACAGAGTCACAGAATCACGGAATGGTTTGGGCTGGGAGGAACCTTTAGAGGTCATCCAGTCCAATGAGCAGGGACATCTTCAACAAGATCACGTTCCTCAAGGCCCTGTGAAGCTGACCTTGAGAGTTCCCAGGAATGGAGCATCTACAGCCTCTCTGGGCAACCTGGCCAGTGTTTCACCACCTTCATTTTAAAGAAGTTGCTCTTCATATTTAGTCTGAATCTACCCTGTTTAAGTTTAAAACTCTTTCTTTCTGCTCTGGTCAGTATCTGTATCTGCCCTTAGTTTTCACCTTCTGTGGCAAATTCTCCTTTTCAGTTTAACACAGAGCTCCTGGCTTGCCCATATTTCATTTTCACCCATGTATCTCCTTTCCCTCAGTCCTTTGCAGCTTCTCTCCCCACGTCTCAGAGGTGACCAAGCAAATTTTCAGCCAGCCATGGCCAAGCTCAGCCTGTGAGGAGTTCACCACATCCCTCTGAGGAACAAGGTGTACCAGTCACAAAGCCTGATGGAAGGAGAATTAGAACACCAAGCGTCTGCTTACAAGCCAGAAAAGCATAAAAACCAGGTTATTCATGCTCCCTGATAAGTTATCAGATGTGATTCACCAGGCTGGATCGGTTTTAGCAACCACAGCATGGGCACTTCAGCACAGGGTTTTTCAGCCTGCTTAGGGTGGTCAAGGAAAAGCACTTAAGTGTTTATAGAGCTATGTAAGTTATAAATATAGCTGTGATAGTCTCATGCCCTGCAGAGAAGGCTGGCACTGATGGAATAATCACAGCAAAGTGTGTTTTCATCAGAAAGATATCTATATGGCTGGCCATCTCACGTGGCTTTGTGTTCAATAGAGATTGATAGTGATTGTGTTGGAAAGAATCTGATTGCTGCTGAAGTCAGATCTATAAATGGAAACCCAAGAAACCACAGAGTAAGCTAAACTGAAAGCCTTTGACCTCGAGGGTCAGAAATTTAGCATCTTCTGCAAATTTTTAGAAACACAAGTCACATCCAAGGCAGTGATTTCTTTTAAATTAGTTCTTACTGTTTATTTTGTTCATTTAAATATACATAGAAACAGAGATACACAATTTAAGTTATATAATGGGTATTGTAGCCATAAAATACCATCAACAAATAATGCATGGAATGCATGTTTTGGATTAATGGTTAGTAGATAGCAAAGAATGTGACTTTATGGAATAAGATGATCTCGTGTGATTATTCTTCAGGGTGTACTAGACTAGAGCTTATTCGGTAAATGTTATGATTTTGGAATATATCTTAGTCCAAAAATATGGATTAAAGGTGTAAAGACTGGGGTGACTCTAATAAAGTAATTGTCATGAATCATTAGGATTTAATCAGGACCATATAAGCCTCAGCTTACTCTTAGTCACAGGTGTGCAGCAAAATGAACAACAGGAAAAATATATTTAAAGCACTTTGCAAATAAAGGCTGAAAAATCACTGAATACCTGTTCAGGTAGATGTGGTGGAAAAAGAAACTCCTGGTATTCTATACTTTCAAGTCAGGTGAGAGTGAAGTAGCGACCTCACAGAATGAGGGAAGGCATCTGCTTGGAAGCATTATTAGTTTATTAAATTATTGGTTTAAAGCTAATTTTTTTATTAAGTTCTTCTCTTCTGCTTAATGATGACAGAAAATAAGTAAGGCTACCAGTGCAGTAAGTGATTGGTCCACATTGAATTGGAGTTTAATAGTCATGGAAACATTCTGCTGTAATCACTTTCTAACTCTTACTGAAAGGTGAGCAGATGCAGAGATAAGGACCAGATATACATTTAATGAAAAGCTGTGGGTGTTCATGTGGGTGTCAGAGTTGCAGACTGAAAATTACCACATTCCCTTCTCCTGGTGACATAAATCTGAGGTTTCTTTCCATTAGATTTCTGGAAGATGGTGCAGTTCATATTTGCATTTATTCATTGTTTGCACTCTCCAGAAGTTAATTAAGAAATATACAGAAGCAAACATGCATCTGCCTTGCCAATTTGTTCTGATTCTATTCATAGGAGCACCAAACATGCTGTCCCCTTGATTGTGCAGAGCCCCACTCCCCTGGCAGGTTTGCCAGGGACAGTCGGGGACTCACTGCATGGGGTGCTGTGTTAACAAAATTACCTTGGCATGTGACCATCAATAAAAATATTTCTTTGTGTTGGTGGTGGCACTGAAGGATGTATTCCTTGATAAAAGGGAAGAGTGAATGAACTGGCAACCGTAAATCCACTTTTAAGGCAGATCCAGCACAGGTTCTTTATAGAGGGTCACAAGAATACAACAGCCACAGCCCTGTGAATGTCTGTTGATGTAAACATACACACACCCACTTAAAAACACCTCTGCTGCCTATCAACACCTATTCCTTTTTTACCTGTCATGGGGATCTATGACATTTCACTGAAGTTTACAGTTCACCATTTTTTTCAAAATAGTGGCAAATTCACTCAATATGAAAACCAGTCAGTACTAATTCATTTTATATTTGACACAAGCATTTAAAAAAATCAGCTACTCTGGAAGTCTGTTTAGTGATACGCAGCCTCAGGAGATTTTGGGTCTTTCCCATACACTTTCTGTAAATTCTAACTTCCACTTGGAAGTTAGTGGAAATAATCAGAAAGTCTAATATAGACTTTTTTTAAGAAATAGAAGACCACAACAACGTTGGTAATAAGGTGATGTGCAACAAAGAATAGCCGGTGGTAAAAACGCTCCTATTTTTCCTGCTAAGGAGATTACAAGGTTATAATTTGTAAAATAAGCATATTCGTGTTAATTAAATTAAGGACTTGGGCTGCATAAGCAAATATCAATCACAGGAGAGAAAGAGAGAGAGGAATGCTGAGTTTCACACATAATTTGTTTCTGGCTACTTAGCAGGGCTATGACAGACATTCGCTAAGTAGAAAGCAAACATTTACTATTTAGTTCTCCTTTGCAGCTAACATCTACAAGCCTCTATTAGCAAAAACTGCCTCCTTTGGCAGAGAAGATGGTTTGTTGTGAAAATTTTTCGCTGTGATGGCTTTAAAAGAGCATTTGCTGCTAATTCAAAGACATGTCAGCACTGATTAATAAACGAACATACTCTTATGCTTTTATGCTTTGTAAGTTGCAGAATACTTCATCTTGCAGTCCTGATTCAGGTTTCCTGGAGTGAGTAAGGGATCTTTCTACTGCCTTCACTGAAGTCAAGCCCTAAATCCGGCGCTGGAAAGGAAATATATCCAGCATGTGCCCCATCCCTGTTCTTCCTGCTGGGATTTCCCCTTTCTCACACAGAACGGCAAAACAAGCCGTACACCCCCAGGGGAGGGGGAGCTCCTGTTGGGATTCTCGGCTCCACACCCCACTCCCATCCCTGCGCCTGCAGCCTCAGCCGGCTGCACTGCACGGAGCCCGGTGTGCGGGCAGGCACCGCTGGCACTGTGCTCAGAGTCAGCTCCCAGCCGGGAACGAACGAACCAACGAACGAATCAATGAATGAATGAATGAATGAATCAATGAATGAATGAGTGCTGTGCCACGGCTCGGGCTGCGAGCCCGCCCGGCTCCGAACAGCCCACCGCTCAGCCGAGCGCCCGCAGGAACGCGCCCGGGGAAGGCACGGGGGAGGCAGGACGGGCACGCTGGCACGGGAGCCGGCTGTTTGAAAACCGTCTGAAACATGCGGCACTTTCCTGCTCTTCGTGTTTCAAAAATCAGAGGATAAAATGGGAGATTCTTTAATTTATGCGCTTATTGAAAAAAAAAAAAAATAAAAATGTTGCAATGGGTGTGCAATGTAAAAAAAAAAAAAATATTAAAAATCTTATTTAGATGGAGATTTTAGACCACCCTGAGGAGCACAGAGAGATGAGCTGATGAAGTGCTCTTACGTATTTTGCCCTATAAATAATGTTTTAATTGTCTATGTGCCTATCCATTGTATTTTCTTTCTATCCTGGGGCAAATCCAATGGGGTAATTAACCGCAGTGCTCTTGACCAAAGGATATCAGGGTTGAGATGAGCTGAGCTATGAACTCACTGAACTGATGACTGGGATATGACACTTACTGCTTGACCAGCCTTAGTATCAGAGGAAGAAGGAAAGAGAGCAAATGTGATGCCTGTTTTCAAAGGGGTCAAGGGAAGGCTAATATAAAAAATGGAAATCAGTAAATAATCAGCACAGGATACCTTTTTAGAAATTCTAATGAAAAAAAAAAATAAAATTGAAATCTTTGTTTCAGAAAGTCCCTCTAACAAATAGTCCAAGGTTGAAGAATGACTCTGTATGTTCCTTTTTGTCTTGTTCTGTAGCAATCTGTACCCAACTACAACCAAATTGACAGATCTGCACTAAATCATCCTGCACTAAACTCATCTTCAACCTGGCTCATTCCAGCCAAACTCAGGTCCTTGCAAATCTCCCCAGACACACTCTTCCAGTTATAGCAAAATATCTGAAGTATGCTGAACACCAACATTCTGTGTTTAACCAATCCCTAAATCACATGGCTCAACATAAGACCCAATTGGAAGGCAGGGAAACTGTGAATTTGGAAAATGATGTCCTGTAGAGTAAGCTGTAATGTTTAACACAGCAACCTTAAAATCTCAAGCCTCGTGAGGCAGGGAGCTGGACCAGGCAGCATGATCAACGCAGCATTTACCTGGGAAGAGGTGGCCTATTCTTGAAATCAAACAGTGTCTCAAATACAATGGCATTTTTTTTCCCCAAGTATTTCCAGAAGCAGTGATGGTTGTTCCCACTTCTGGGTGAGAATGTGCATTTTGCTTTTGAGCTGTGACACAAAGAGGTTTGCTTCTCTAACACAGTTTTTGAATGATAGTGATGTTTTGTCACCCTTTCTATACACTGAAGTTGTGTCTAGAAGTAAAAAGGCAATTAAATACGGGGGTAGTGAGACTGAAATTAGTAAGATTTGTGTCTGAACTGATCCCAGCACATCTCCTTTGATTTCCTGGATACCCTCAGCTTTCTCCTGTGGGCTGGAGGCACTTGGCACCACAGCCAAGCCTTCCTGTGCTCCTCAGTGGGGCTGGAATGAGCTGCCAAGAGCGAAAGCTGGACCCTGGCCCTGGCAATGAACAAATGCTGGACTCTGGCCCTGGCCATCCCTACAGCAACCTTGCAAAATCTGTGGGGCCAGATTGCTTACTCTTTGAAGGCAAAGAGGAAATGAATGAACCCATCCCCAAAGCAAGGTAACAACGTACAATTTGGGGCAAGCTGAGGAAGGAGAGTGGCCTCTGTGAGTGATGTGCATCCTTTTGTAGAGCCAGCTGCAAGGCCTGGTCGTGGCAAGGTGTCCAGGCTTCCAGAAGTGCAGGTGCAAAGCCTGCAGACATCAAAAGCACCAATGTTCACACCCATTACCTGAGCACCACCCTTTTGTACTTCAAAGGGAAACCAGCTGAACTTTCCCTGTAATCACCATCTTGCAACATCCCTTTAATGAACCAGATTGTACAGGACCTTCGGGTCAGCCAAAGAAAGAGGGTGCTGGCATTTTATTTTCCTCTGCTGGGAGCCCTCTCAGCCCTGCTCTTCCTGTGGGGATTCACCCAGGTTTATCCTGCAGCATCAAGAGGGAAAAGGCAGAGCCAGCAAAGCCACCACGGGGTATGGTGGGCACAGCTGTGGTCATCACTTGGAAATGTTGGAAGAAGGCCAGCGCTGAAACCTCAGGATAACGGGAAGCACGAGCTGACAAACTCCTTGCAACTGCATCTGTAATTTGTAATGTAATTCTGCTCCATTTTGTAATTCGATTATGTTGCTTTCTGGAGTTTAAGAAGTCACCTCTTAGCTCAGGGTGGTTGAATGTCCCATGACAGCAACAAATGGGATTTAGTAATTGCCCACAGAGATTTGATTGCTTTGACTAATTAATTAACATGTGATTGCTTGTTCAAACTGTAGGCAGTGGAGAGTTTCTACTATGAACCTAGGTTTGTGACTGGTACCTGTCTCAAAGAGTAAAACTGCTGAAATTTCTGTATTTAGGATATGCACATGCATGGTATTTCCTCCCCTTCTGGACAGGTGGATCCCTAACTCATACCCCGGCATTTCTGCCTTGGGTGAGTAACCTGCACACTTAAAAAAGGCTGTGTGCTGCGCTTCTAAAGAGTTCCTGACCTAATTACTCAAACAACACAAACAAACAAGCAAACAAAAAAAAGCAGTTATCTACTTCAGATGCTAGCTTTAAGCAGCTCTTCAGAAAAGCCAGTTAAAGGACTTGTAGCAGGGAGCTAAACCTGGAGAACCAGGATCATCTAGAAGGGTGGGGGTTGATGATTCCAGGCCCTGGTGATGATTCCCTGCCATTATGACTCAGCTGTTCCAACTTGAACTCCTCTCCTGCTGGACCAGGTACCCAGGAGCTGCAAAACAAGGATGTTTTCACCAAGGATGTTTCTCCCCCAGCTTCTTTGTTGTCAATCCCAGATCATCCTACATGCCCAGGGCCAGCCTGGGCCTTGCAATGGCTCTAACCAGCATCTAGCCAGCAAACTTTGCTTTCAGAGATAATTTCTGCTCCTTCTATATGTTTTTCTACTTCCTGAGCAGCACAGAAATCAGATTCAAAAAGAGAAAGTTTTGGACTGAATATTGGTAAATGAAGGGATAACTAGGGTCATTTATTACTCAGATTTGCTGTGCCTGAAAAGAGACCTGGTTGGAAAGGTGGATGAATATGGTTTTTTATTTTTTGTTATTCTGTAGGATGGCACAGTAGTAATGATGTAATCACTACCAGTAAATGTCCCAGTCAGGCAACAACTCATTTGGCACCCACATTATTGCAGAAAAAAATGAGATACGGGTTTATGATGATGCTTATCAGCACTGTGTCATTTACACCGCTGTATCAACTGTCTCAGTTAAAAAGAGGTGACTCTGGGGACAAGAATCGAAGCATGAACTTTTGTGCTTCTCTGCATTTCCCCCTAAAGACACGAGCTTTATTTGCCATCCCAGTACCTCTGCGAGTGTGGGATATTCATACAGTGCCAGGAAATGTTCCCAGATATTATGTTTGAGCCTGTTCTATTCAATATACACCATTATAGAGAGATCCAGCTCATTCCTAATTGCTAAATGTTCCACTTGGAATGGCGAACGGAAGGTTTAAGCCCCAGTGGGATCTTATGTGTCTGACCCACAAATAATTGTGTGACACCAGAAGGTTTATTATCTCCTCGCAGAAATGAGAAGCATATTTCTTAATAGGTTCCCCACCCTGGGCAGTGCAAGCCTTCCTTTGAAGAGTGTCTCTATGGTAATTGATGTTAATGAGCAGCAAGTGAAGTAGAAACACTGGGTCACCAGGTAGGAAGCCCCCCAAGAGATAATCTAATTACTCTCCAAAACAAATTACTTTCAACCAAAACAAATTACTTTCAATCACTCTGCAACAGATAAGATCAGTGGAGGGGGCTCAAAGCTGATGACAGCTGGAGACTGAGGCTTCACGAGTTTATGGATTGATCACTTCTCTCTTTGGTCCGTTTTGTTGAATGACAATGGTAGTGACAGAAAACTGGAGCCAAGAACTGAGCTCCCTTTCATTTCATTCAGATGAATGCTGAGGACCTGCCAACTCTGTGCTCTTTGCTGGGTGGCTCATTGATCTGAAATTGGAAAAGCTGGAGCCATGTATATCCACAGCTGTAACTCTCTAGGAAAATAAATGTGTGGCCTGGAGGACTACAAAATCCACTCCTTGTGCATCTTGTTATGTGAGGAAGGGAAAACATGATATTGTTGTGGGGTTTTTTTCATGCTTATAAAGATATGAGGCAAAAGGGAACCTTCATTCTCATGAGGCCTCACAGGACTAAACTATAAATATTACTTTAAATTGCAGTTCTCCAGGGAACTCAGGCAGTTGGGGTGAGGGTTGAATGATTAATCTGTGGGGTTTTATATCTGCTACTTGCTGTGCAAAGGGTTGACATTGCTGCCCGTGTGTGTGAGAAAAACTCACAAATTTGGGGATTACCCTCTTTTGGGAGTGGAGTGCTGGTATTGCCATGAATTGGAAGGGTTTGTGCAGGGCTCAGTCACAGTTCTGCTGCTCTCCAGGTCGTTGGTATTGGCTACTTCCTTCTGCAACATTACAGAGCTGATGGAACATCTGCCTGGCTGAGTCCAAACCACACTGGTGGCAATGTGTGTCCTGTTAACCCAGGGAATGGGAAAAAGGGCATCTCCTGCCTTGCAACAGCAGCTCTTCCTTGGAGCCAGGCTGCAGTGGCAGCCATCAGTAGCTGGTTTGTGACAGGCTTTATCTGCTGGAGGCCTCTGATAAAGAGCAATAGACAGATCTCAGGGAGCCTCTGCTATTGATTGAAACCTCAGTGCCCTACTCAGGGACAGAGGGATTCCTGTCCTGCTCTGGAAATGATCTGAAGCAGGTTAAATTCTGAATTATCTGGGGGGAGTGTGTGTGTGTGATGGTCTTTACAGCCCCCTTGGCAAAAGGAGTGCCCAAATCCAACTCTCCACAGCCCAGAGGGTGTGAAGTGCACCCTGCCCTGTGTGAAAGAGGCTCCATGGACTCCACTTTGCCATCTTCAGCACGTCTACCTGCCTTGCCCACCCCAGCAGCTGAGGGCTCTCTGGTCATGCAAGGACCTTCCTGGGACCTCCAGACATGAAAGGACTGGAGACAATTGGGACTCTCACTTTTGGCTTGAAGTGTCCAAGGAATTTTGTTTCCAGAAAAAGGAAAACAACCTGAAGACCCATTTGGCGTAAAAATACCTGGCATTTAAAAATGGTAAAATAGAATTGTTCTGACCATTGTATGTCTGATCACAGTTGTAAATACATATAAACACATTGATTTTCATTCTGCTCCTTACAGCAAGTCAATGTACATAACACACAATAGCCAATTAGTGGGGGGTTCTATATTCCTTCCAATATTTGTGATGTTTAGGTAGATAAATTCCTTGTGGTAATGCAGATATTTCATTTTACTTTCCAGTGGTGTTTCAGATTTTGTCTCTTACTGAAACAAGTTATTTAATGAAGCTGAACTACTTTTGGAATAAGACATCCATTACTCACTCATTTCCTCACTAGTCAGATGTGTAAAACCTAAGTAAACTTGAATTACTTTCTAAAGACCATGCAGGCTCTTTCCATGCTGATTTGTTCTGCTTCTCTTACTTTCAAATGGCCTTTTAATTGGCCATTAAAGTAGGAAATTATGGCTGATTAGGATCAATCCAAATGCAATGTTTTGGATGGACTGGCTATTTGAACACCATTCTTTTAGATCCCTTGTTACTCTGCTTTGTCAGCTAAAGGTCACTTTTAGCTGCATTGGCAGGATGCATCAGTAACCTTTTCTCTTCAATTCTTGACCCCAAATGTCCCACAGCCACGTTTGGTGGCAGCAAAGGGGACCAGTTGCAATAAGGAACATCAGAGAAAGTTATTCACTTTCCCAAGTCACAGCAAATTGTGCAACTACACCCAGGCTATGCTTCAGGCTTCATTTCTGTTGAAAATTACTCCCCATGACCTCCAAGAGGAAGAACAGTTTATTAATAATCTTACTCTCTCTTGAGCAAAGTCATTGTAAAACTTCCTACATGGTTGTCACCAATGTTAAGGATGGAGTCTGGAAGTCTTCTGAGAAAGGAGGCAAGATAACATTGCACTTCTTAAAACCCAGGTGAAGTAAATCCACGTACTAAACTAGAATTTGGAGGAGTTGCATGAGAATTTTATTTTTCCTAAGATATTTCTCCAAGGTTTTAGGCCCACGGTTCGACCTGGAGTGAAAGGTTAGACTTCTGTTGACTCAGAGGAATAATTTTTCTCTCCAGAAGCCGAGGATATGTCTGTGTGCAAAATATTAACAGCCTTAAATCATTAGGAAACTTTGTACTAAGTTTTCGAGTTTACATTTGTTCAGACTGTTTCATAAAGGGCTTCGTCGTTTCAGTCCTTCCTGCAGTATCATCATAATCAAAGGTGATGACAGCAGGTGAATAACCACTCGTGGACTGAATTTGATAATCATTGACATCTCTTTACAATTTATACAGTTTTGTTGGTGCCTTGCAATTCTAGTAGTGATAAGCAGCAGTGTAGCATGAAATACACAACAGCAAGAAAACCATGAGTCTCAGCTGGCTTCCTTAGCTCCCTTTCTGCCTCTTTTACTTCACAACAGGGAAAATTGTTGTAATGTGTGCAGCACACACTCATTTTATTTCTGATCTTCATCAAGTATTTGAAGACCAAATAAATAAAAAAAGAAAGCCACAACTATCTAAAGCAGAAACTCCCCAGACAGGAACAATTCTTACCTTTCACATCCTTCAGTCTTACCAGGACTGAGCCATCCAGAACTAACTTACTGTAGGGACAATCTGTCCCTGTAGGGTGAACTGATTATTGGCATCACATAAGCCATAAGAACTCTCCCACAGTTTCTCAGCCGAGCCTAACTGATTCTAGCTAAAAAAAAAAACCACTTAGATGGTCATAAGCATAATAAATACCTTGAATGATATAATTTATCATCTTCATGAATAGAAAACTTTGTAGTGTCAATTTTGCAACAAATCAGGATTATTATCATAGGTGTTTCTGAGAATACATCTGCCTTTAAGCAAAGGTACAGTCACACTTCTGAGGTGGTTTAACTCCAAGGGAAAGGAGGGATTGCTCCCTGGTTGGGTCTGTTCCAATTGCTTCTATTGGTCTTGTTGCTGAAATCTGCAAATCCTGGCTTCCTACTGTGCTCTTCAGGAGTGATTTTGTTGGGAATTGTCACAATATCAGGCTGAATAAGACCACCTGATTAATTCTGACTGTCCAGGTGTACTTGTACAGGACCACAGCTCTAAGTCTGCACTCTTGCAAGTTTGAAGCATTTCTGGTATATCTTCTTCTACTGTTCTCTGTCTATTAAATGGAAAATATTCCAGTAAAGCTGGGACTTTTCATAAAGACAGCATTATTTAGTTGCTGTCAGGAAAAGAATACAGGAAAATGCTCCAAGGATACCATGTTTACTGAGCAGCTGATGATCTAGAGTTACCCTCTTCTAGAAAAGCTTTCCTCATGATTTCTGCAAGCACGTTGTGTAAACAAAGTCCAGGGGCATTACTCCCTAGGTCAAGCTGGAAATCAAAATGTAACCTCTTGGCAAAGAAACCTGCAATTATTCATTTCTGTTGCAGGATGAAAGTTTGCTCAAAACATAAGAAAGACATCACATAAGAAAAAAACAGCTTTGGTTGGTTTAGTGTAAATAAGGTGCTAGAAAAGCACTGTACCAAATATGATCCCATACAATCAGTAAGGTTTATTCTATAGTGGAATTATGAAGGATTTCATAGCACACAGAAAAGATGGGGTGGATGAAAAACCTCTAAAACATGAAATAGTGTCTTGCAGTGATGGAAAAAATATATTTAGGGTATTTGAAGCTGATTAGAATTTTGTGAGCTTTAGAGCAGACCTAACCAGAAGATATCATTTGACTGTGCAAGCTCCAAGTCAATTCCAGGCTCAGTATTGCTCTCTGGAATGCATTGACTGATAGCAATAGCTGAGGAAGCATTAGATAACAGAATGGTGAGAGATATTTGAAATTGGCTGTCTGGCTGTGCTCGTTGGAAAGAACCAGCTACAACAAAAGCCAATTACAGCAGCAACAATCTCCCCAGCGTGTTGACCTTCCTTGGCAGAGCAGTTTTATAAGCAGCACTCCTATGGAGGTGGATCATTTGAAAAGTCTGTAAGTATCTGCTACATTTGAATCCTACAAATTCACTGAGGACTGTGGTATGAGGGGAGAGACTCAGTGAGTTCTCGTCCCATCCTATGACATCCTGTCAGTGGGTGCACGCAGCGGGAGCTGTGGAATCTCAATTCTGCACTCATTCACAGCCGGGGAGAAATATTGTCACCTCCATGCCTCTTGGATTGCAGAAGCAGCTGGGAAGCAGAGCAGTCCCTGACATATGGTGGAGTAACCTCTCCTTCTTAGGCAGGTTTTTTAACTTGTGCTGTGCTGATAAGGCTCTTTATAGAACAAGCTCGTGCTCGAATAACTGCGTATCGCAGTGTCCTGTGTCTTCACTTCTGCCTGCCCTCATTCTCCTGACATATTCTTCTCCACCAGAAGCAAGAGAAAAGGCTGGACTGCTCTGCTGGCCCTCTGCCATGAGTAAAATAGTTTTCTTTTCTCTGTCACTTCTGGGATGACTGGCAGGAACTACAGCAGAAACCAGAAACCGGCGGCATTAGCACTGACATCTCCAGCCCTGCCTGGAACCTTACCGCCCTCAGAGTATTTGCAGCCTCTGTAATTCTCCCACCTCTGACTTCAGAGAAAAGGGGGGAAGACTGACAGATCTCTCCACAAAAGTAATATTAGATCACACCCGTGTAATCCCACCTACAAAATCTGCAGGAGGTCCCAAAGACACCCCAAAAGGAAGCATACAATCTTCAATGCTTCTGCAATATTTCCTTCTTCCTGCAGTGGCTTCTACAGCCAAAGCTTTCACCATGATATTCCAAAGATATTCCATAGCTGAGAATATGTCCCTTCATTCTAAATGCCTCTAGTTTATCACATTTTGACCCTCACCTATATAATTTTTCCTTCGATCTCCACCACAAGGTAGCCTGCTATGACCAACTTTGACTCATGGTGCCTTCTTGCCCTATTTCCTCATCATTTTTGAGGCCACCTGCTTTAGTTTCTTTTCAGTTGGTTTCAGTGATGTCGTTATTCAGTCCAGCACAAACCCTCTGTTACCTTTTTGGATCTCTGGATGTTTGACTTTTAATTATAGCTAATCTTATTCTTCCAAAACATGTTCATTATTACCAAAACCTGGACTTCTTGTTCTGCAGAAATTACACTGGGACATTGAAAAGTGCAGTGGAAATAAATGATTCATTGCAACAGGTGAAAATGCTTTTGCAATTGTGTACTGTTTGGTCAGGAGGTATTTTTGTTCTATAAGACTTTGCTCCTGGGTTTTTGGTTGGTTTTCCTATCCTCATAAAAGCAGAAAATCCAACACTACCTGGTTTCCTTGTTGCAGGAAGCAGGTCCAGCACTGGAAGTGATAGTGGGATTTACTCTACGATACATTTATTCTGCAAACATATGTTTTTTCATGCAAATGCATTTGTAGGAACATGCAAAGGCATGTGACTTTCTATTGAACTTTGATAAAAGATGCCAATAAATTATAAAGTTCAGTGACACAGACAGGAACTGGAATTAAAATCATGTGTTGCAACTTTTGTATTTTGAATTCAGCGACATTCATTAGTTCAGTGACATTTATTAGTGTATGTATCTCTAGCTAAAAATAAGGCCCTCAATCTGAGTTAATCATCTAGGTCTTTTTTTTTTTTTTTTTTTTTTTTTCTTTACAGAAGCAATAAAGGAATGAACACTTCCAGGGTATATTTAACCCATATCTCTTCAGCAGCTGTTTTGTGATAGGATTGGTACTATTCAGTCCAATTAAGTGTTTGTAGGCTCTTACTTCTGTCAGGGACTACAGGGAAACTTGGACAAATTATTTAGAATGAAACCTTTCTCTAAGAAGAGGCCACTCCAAAAAATAAGTTAAGTGCTTCATTTTTGTTTTAATTTGATTAGACACGAACATGTCAACATCAGCCCATGTAACATCAGCAACAGCAACAATGAAGATACTTTTTAATGGCTCTCCATCAATTGTTGGGAAATTCTCCTTTATAGCCAGCTTTTTCACTGATTTGAAATATCATTTAGTGCCAATGATTTGTCCTTTCTGCCTCAATTTTTGACCCTCACAGAGATGAATGAACAACTTTCAAGCATCAATTCCTTACTGCTTGAAAGAAGCCTGAACTTCTTGATGAAGAAAATAAAACTCATGATCATGATTATTGTTTCCACTAGAGTATAGCAGAAGTAGTGATCATAAAACAGCTTCTATTCACTGAGCTGCACAGAAGAATTGAGCTAAAGAAGCCTTTCAGATTCATTTCAGACCATAACCTCTGCATATGTGGTGGGTGCTCAGTACCTTGAAGAATGCCAGGATGAATTACATGCACAACTGCTGTGGGGCCCAGGGCTGCGGGGCAGGAACTGCCTTTGTAGCAGCCATGTAATAACATTGCAGAGGAAAAAAAGAATTAGGGACTCTCATGCCTTAGTATTATTTACTGGGCTTATAATATTGTGAACTTCCGTGATGCAAGAAAGACCAGAATTGGTAGAAAAGCCCACACATGATTTGGAGGATGCAGCAGGAATGAATGAAAAGTGGTCTTAATCCTTATTAATTATTCAGTAACCATGCAGGGCAAAACTAGGGTCTTTTTCTGGGTGTTTCAAGCTGATTGCCAAAAACTGCCCAAAGCTAATCAACAGCAGTAGCTGCTTTTGAAGTGATTGATGAGATTCAATCCCTCACTCACAGTAAGTTTGTTACGCACGACCCTGATTCGGACTGATCGATGTGGTTAACTCCAGTTAAATACATCTGAAGTTGCACATGATAATAAGTGCAAGATATCTTCCTACAAGCCTCTGTAGGATATTTGTGTGGTCTTGTCTATGTGCTCATCCTCTCTGAGCTAAGACTGCTCATGAACAAAAATTTTTGTGAGGGTGTTCGTAGGAGGGAGATGCAAGTGTAGGGACAAAAGGATTAAAGCAAACAAGTAGAAAAATATACAAAAAGTATGTGGAAGCTGAGCAAAACTTTGTTTCAGAGAAGCTGGTTGGTGGGTCAGGTTATGTCTTATTTAATTGTCATTTAATATCCTGTGGGGGAAGGATTATTTTTTCTTTATGAAATTACCAGTTTTCTTTTTTGAAATCTGAGAAAATTCCTTCAATGATCACTTCGGATGTACAGCAGAAAAGTCAGCAGCAATCCCTTTAAATATCTCTGAGATGCAAGTACAGTGGAAAACCCCCCAAATGTGTGTGTCTGCTTTCCAGGGGCATTTGCTGAGCGAGCTACCTGGGAGGAGCTCACGTGGAAAAAAATCCTCGCGCAGACCAGAAGAAAATGTTCTATTTGAAGCTTAAATCGGGCGATGCAGTTTTGCTTCACCTAGAATTTTTTTTTCCCCAGCCTCTTTGTAAGAAGTGGGGACGAATAGGAGCCGGAGAGGCCCCCGGAGCGGCTCCCCCGAGGCGAGGCAGCCGCATCCCAGGGGCCAGGCTCCATCTAGTGACACGGCCGGGGATGGCCGGGCGGGGACCCGGCCGGGGACAGCGGCAGCCGCGGTCCCTGCCGGGCCCGGCTCTGCGGGGCTCTGCACCAGCGCCGTGCGCGGCCGTGCCCCGCCGGCTGCCCGCACCTGGAGCGGCCGCCCCGCTCCGCCAGCGTTCGGCCCCTGCCGGAGAGGCGAGCCCAGGTTTAGGCGGCAGCTCTTGGATTTCTGGAAAGGCAAATGAAATACGGGACGGGCAAGGGCGAAGTCAGGGGCTGAGCCGCGGCGGGGAGCGGGGCAGCCTCCTGCCACTGGGTGGGCTGGGTACACACACGCCCACCCCCGGCGCCACATCGGGGCTGCGGGGCGAGCAGTGAGTGCCCCGGGACCGCGGCCGGAGCCTGGCAGGAGCAGAGAGCTCGGAGATGCGGATGCGGAGGAAGCGACCTTAGGGTGCCACCCGCTCGGTGTTTTCGGGGGGAGTGACCGATCCGGCTATGAAATGGACTCTATATCGGATGCGGCCGGATCGATGGAGCTGATAACGGCGAGCTATAAAAGGCCGGGGGGCGGCAGCGGCCGCGCTACAGCCCCGAGGCGCCGCGCCGGGATGGGGCTGCGCCCCGCCGCGCTGGCGCTGCTCGGTCTGGCGGCCGCCGCCGCCTCCGCGCTGCCGCTGCCGCTGCCCGACGCCGGCCCGCACCTCAACTACGGCTGGGGCGAGCCCATCCGGCTGCGGCACCTCTACACCGCCAGCAAGCACGGGCTCTTCAGCTGCTTCCTGCGCATCGGCGCCGACGGCCGGGTGGACGCGGCCGGCAGCCAGAGCCCGCAGAGTGAGTGGCGGCGGCGGGGATGGGGACGGGGATGCGGCGGGCAGGGGCGGTCGGGGTGACACTGCTGTTCCCTCTCTGTGTCTCTGCCCGCAGGTCTGCTGGAGATCCGCGCCGTGGCCGTGCGCACCGTGGCCATCAAGGGCGTGCAGAGCTCTCGGTACCTGTGCATGGACGAGGCGGGGCGGCTGCACGGGCAGGTGAGCACCGCGCTGCGGCCCCCGGGGGCGCTTTCCCCTCTGGAACTGCGGCGTGTTCTAAGAACGGGGAAACAAAGCTTCACCGGCGTCCGCCACCCTCCCTCCCCACCTCCCCGCGGTTCTCCCTCTCTCTCTGAGGTTCTTGTCACCGTCGCTGCCCGAAAGGTTGTGGGGATTGTTAGAAGACGGAAAGGAAACGTCGTTTCGGAAGTAAACGATGTTTTGCGTGCCCCCTGCCAAAATACACAGAAAGTACAGCCCGGGGCAAAATTGCATTTAGGTTTAAAATTCTCATCAGTGGGAGATTGTGATTTGGCTGCTGAAATAGATTAAGCTCTGCTGTAGAATATGAATAATTTCTCACTGTTCAGGTCAGGTATTCTGGGAAAAAAAAAAAAAAAAAAAAAAAAAAAAAAAAAAAAAAAAAAAAAAAAAAAAAAAAAAGAGACTGCTCCTTTGGAGCAGAGTTACAACCAGCTGGCTGCCAGGCATACAATTCCCAGGAACATGGGGTTGCCATCTCTTAGGAAGCTACAAAGAAAAAAAAAAAGAATTTTGAGGGGGAAAGGATGCTTCTCCACTACCTCACTTCTGCCCAGCTGTAACAGCACACCTGCAGAACTCTGAGGGGTTGGGGAGTTAAGTGCCCCACTGATGCCACTGTGTTAGCTTTTTCATTAGGTTTAGCAATGAGTCATTGACATAAACTCATTTTTAAGCATGTGAATACATTATTGACTCTAGAATTAGACAGGAGCAGTTCAGATTTAGTCTGTACAGAAGCCTGAGTTTCACAGAGCAATGGCTTTTCATGATGCCACAGTAAAGATACTGCCTGATTCTTTTTTGATTACTCCAGCAAAATTTCTGCTGATTTCAATCAGGAAAGGACTTGTCCCATTCTCCAAACTCCCAGTATCTTTAAGAACAGCAACAGTGACCTTTCTGAATGCAGATAGAATTAAGAATGTAGAACATAGAATTAAGCCTTTCTTTCTGAATTTCCTTGCTTTTCTGGGCTCAAATCAGTCGAGGTCAATGTGAGGTGCACAAGTTCAGATGATATGGTAGGTCAATTATTAGCTTAATTCCTTAATGTATATTCAAAACAAATCAGAGCCTTGATTCTGCTCCCATTGGAGCCACCAGCTGAACTTGAGCAATCACAGATTTTTAAAATGGCTTTCCTGTAACATGATTTTGAAGGCATACACATTGACTGGAACTGCATTTGTTGGTGCAGAGCATTAGATGCAGGCTGAGGTTTTGTTCTGAAAACACAACAGCACGTAGCTGTGCTGTCCCACCTCCGTGCTGTGGACACCTGCTGTCACCTCTGTACTCCCAGCCTGCCAGGCAGCTCGGCAGGTAAATCTTTACCTTATCAGCACCATGCTCAGGACTGGAGAACAAAAGGGCAAACACGGTGTCTGGGGGCTGAACCTGTGCTCCTGCAGCTTGGCCTGTTTTGACACTGCAGAACTGATGACTGGGGTTGGGTTTTGAATGTGCTGTGCGCTGCAGTCAGTCGTTCAGGGGAAGTGCTGAATATACTGACATACTGTGATTCCTCCTGTGAACGAAATCCCTCCTGTGGAAAAAAAAAATCTGGAAATACTTTTAAAAGTCTGTTTGGTACTTGTTTACAAAAGCAGACTAGTGACCATCCCAATGAAGTGAAGAGGGAAAGGTATAGCTGGGACACGGGGACTCAATCAATATCTGTTGTTTGTAGTGTGCACTTCTTGAGCAAGAAGCTCTTCTATTTCATCATCCTTTTCAGTGAGGCTGAGCACTCACAAAGACAGCTAACAATTCAGCCCAAATTTTTTGTCATATACACATATTTTTCTGAGATATAATGTGCGTGTGTAAGGATAAATACTGCACCATTTTATTTGGAGAAAATTTATTTTTTGAAATTACTTTATTAATTTAAAACATTCTTTTAAAAGATAACCAAATGCATGCCCTTAATTTTACTCCATGTTACTGGGGATGTTTGAGAAAGGCCCAGAAGTATTAAATATGCTCTCTGTTCAGACAGACAGAACAGTCATGTGAGGACATTTCTGTCTCTGCAGACTGAGACATAATCAGCAATTCTCTTTTATTGACCCGGGTTCAATCACCTGCACTGAGACTGAGACTGAAATAGCAGCAGAGTTGTAAGAAATGCAGTGCTGGTGTAAAGATCTGGAGACGTTTGACCTGCTGATATGGGTCTAATATATATATTTATAACTTCAGATGTCGCAGATATATAATATCTGTACAGGCCATTGCAAATGTAATCCAACAAATTCATAGCTAAAAAATACATTCTTCTGTACAAAATCCTAGCTTGTGCTGGTATTAATTCAGCAGTTCTCATGTTAACAGGAAAATGACACTTTGTGAAAGGGTCTTCAGCAATTTCAGTAAATTTTGAGTGGAAAAAAAAAGGAAATTACCTTCTAGTTAGCAGTGTTTTACTGATTGGCAACAGCCTCTCTACAGAGCTGATCCCGAAGCCCTTGCACAGGCAAACCTCTAATAGAGCAGGAGTTGGGTTAGGACTCATGACTGCAATTAAAGACAGTTTATCTAAATCAGCACAGGCATCTGAGACTCTTCTTCCCAGTGCTCAGGATGTGATAAGTGTGGTGGCTGTGGAGAAGCACATCCCAGGATTCAAAGTTTTTTTAATGGGATGGACATGGAAAGAACTTCAGGGGTTCTGGAACAGAATGGAATGGAATGGAATGGAATGGAATAGACTAGACTAGACTAGACTAGACTAGACTAGACTAGACTAGAATAGAATAGAATAGAATAGAATAGAATAGAATAGAATGATAGAATAGAATAGAATAGAATAGGGACAAGCCAGAAGGATGCCCCCACTGAGGGACAAGGACTTTTTCCATCCAAGGTTTGTTTTGTGGTTGAATACAAGCAGCCTGGTGGGTATATTTGTAATTCTTGTTGTTCCTTGCTGTTCAGCTCAGGTATTCCACTGAAGACTGTTCCTTTGAGGAAGAGATTCGCCCAGACGGCTACAACGTGTATAAATCCAAAAAACACGGAATATCAGTGTCTTTGAGCAATGCCAAACAAAGACAGCAGTTCAAGGGGAAAGATTTCCTTCCCCTGTCTCACTTCTTGCCCATGATCAACAGAGTGCCTGTGGAGTCAGCAGACTTTGGGGAATACGGTGATTACAGCCAGGCCTTTGAGCCGGAGGTGTTCTCCTCGCCCCTGGAGACGGACAGCATGGACCCCTTTGGCATCGCCTCCAAGCTGGCCCCAGTGAAGAGCCCCAGCTTCCAGAAGTGACTGTGCTCCCACCGTGTTTTTACAGGAATATTGCAGAGTACCACAGGGGGGTTAGCTTTTTGTATAGCAATATCTGGGGACTTTTTTGTGTATTTGAGTATGGAGTCAGCCTTGTCCTTGTTGTACCTGTAAGAGATGAGTGCCGAGGCTGTTCTGTAGTCTAAAGAATTGCCTATCCATAGGTTTATTTAGAAAAGGAGGATTAAATGCAAAAAAAGTTTAGTAGCTTTATCAGAATTCCTCCATAGGTGGTGATAAAATAACTATAATTTTTCTATACCAGCTTCACTTCCACATATATTCACCTGTTATATCTGCTCATACAAGCAAATGCAGAAAAGCTTTTCCTCTTCAGAGACCTCAAACTCAAACATTTGGACCAAAACTAGATGAAGGAAAACCTCCTATCAGATGTAACTTGAGTTAATGCTGCTTCATAAAAGGCTGCTAACAACATTCTAGGGAAAACTTTCTATTGAAAGCATGGTACTTGAAAAAACAAATCTGCTTGTATATATTGCTTTTTCTTCCCTAAGAAAACAAGGGAAGAAAGGGAAAAATTCCTCCCTTCCCTTACTGCTAAAAAGTACTTTGGGAAACTTGATCATTGATTTTTTTTTTTTTTTGCAGGCTAAATTATGTTCTCTGTGGCATCAGAATTATGCAGCAGAGAGTTCTCATCAAAATCAGTGAGAATTCAGTGTGTGGTTGGCAGAATGCCCAGGGCTAGAATTGATGTTCTTCAGGTAGGGAAAGAGCAGCTCAAACGAATGTTTAAATGAAGATTCTGTTGTATATAAGCATGTATATGTCCTTAGCAAACAGAGAAAAACACTAAGAACGGATGTATAGGTCAAATCAGTTGTAAAATAGGTTTTTGTGTTTAACCTTTTACCACCAGGAATTCTTTCAAGTCACTTCCAGGCTTGATTCAGCATCCATGGGAATCAGTGGAGAGATGGTTTAGTGAGTTAAAAGATGCAGAACTGTGTCAGGATTCTCCTTGCAGGGAGGTATTGTGAGCACCTCTGGTCAAGGCACCTGATACCTTCAAGTTCTTGTTCTCCCTTTGAAAAGATTCAATGAAGGAATAACCAGAGTGAAACCAGAGGGGGAAAAAAAAAAAAAAGAAAAAAAAAAAAAAAAAAAGAAAAAAGCTTTACTGGAAAACCTGCTCTTCTTCTGACCTAGCACTTCATTGCCAAGGCAATATTTATAATTAATTTATTGAATACATACCTCTGTTTATTTTGTTACTGTTATTTATGCTCAAAATTCTATTTATATACTTCTGAAAGTGGGTTTTTTTAGTTGTAACAAATCTTGTGCAGTTTTGTAATCAATGGAATTTTAGCCAACAATAGCTGATTTTTCAGCCAATTTTTAAACAGCCGGAATTTTAGCCAATTTTTAAATTTCTGTGCATTATCAGTAGTGTAATGTGTACATTTGCAATAAAAGAGAAAATCATCTTCAACACTGAAAATCTGCTTGACTCTTTTGTCTCTCCCTAAGTGCCATATCCACACATCTTTTAAATACATACCTCCAGAGATGGTGATTCAACCACTTCCCTGGGCAGCTTCTTGACAAAAAAAAAAAAGAAAAAAAAATCCTGTGGGTAGAAGGTTACTCCCATTTAAAAACGGGAACCATTCTAACCAGTGCTGCGAGGGAGAAAAGTGGTGAGTTTTGCCTGAAAAAGATGTCAGTTTCTGGCAGGAAAAGAGACCATATATTTCCATTTGGAAATGCTGTGAGTCACAGGAACAGCAGATTTCTTGGCTGGCAAACATCTCCCATGGTGTTTGCCCATTCTCTTTTGTGCTGAGCCACTGCCACACATCTGGAGGGTTCCCACTCCTCATGTGCTGGGAGAAGTAGTGCTGATTTTCAGGTTGTTTTATTCCTAAACTTTTCAGATTTCAGGGGGTTTAATTTCCAGTTTTGATCAGTCACTATATTTTCTTTGAATGCCTTTAAAGACCTTTCTTAAAAAAAAAAAAACAAAAAACAAAAAAACAAACATACAAAAAAAAACCCCAACAAACCAGAAAACAAAATAAAATACGAAATAACTTTTAAAGTTTGGTCAAAAAAAAGGTCACTTTTATGTTTCTGCTAGAAAATCACACAGATTTGACAGGAAACATGGCAAATAATGGAATTTGGAGGGTACACAGTTTAATTGCACCAGTGAGAGATTTTTTAAGTGGGTGTAACAGTGTGAATATATCTCAAGGGTGCAAAGACAGGCAACCTTACATTTTGGGAACAGCATCTTGAGCTCTCTCGTGACCCTATTTGCTGACACCTTTGGATTACCATCTTCTACCGGCAGCACGATGATTTTTCCTGCAACAGCACAGTTAGAGTTGGTTCAATATTTATTCAGACAGAGGGAAGAATGCCAGGAGCTGAATTAACCCACACCACTTCCTGGAGTGCTTCAGTTTTCGCTGGAGTTTTCCCATCCCAGCTCTGACCAAAACCTGGCTGTTTTGCTTATAAGATCTCGGCTTGAGGTGGGAGGATTGCTGGGAAATGCTTCCCCTGCCCTGAGACACCTGACTCGGTGAGGAACCGGGTGTGCAAACGCTCCAAAGAGCCCTCGGGTTCCGTGGGAATGTGAACGCCAGCAGCGCCCCTCCGCACTCTGTCCCCGGTGCGCCAGGGCTCCTCACGCACAGGCGGACGATGGCGGGCTCTCATTCGCCACAGCACATTTTACAGCCCTGAAAGGTTTTTAAAGCTCAGGTGTCAAATGTCTCCTTGTGAAGTCTCAGCTGGAAGCTGTGATGTACAAATACGAGTTGTTAGAAGAGTGTGTGGGGGGACTGCGGGGAAGGAGATACTGGGCGTCTTCATTTCCACTTGGAGGAAGTGTAAAAACCTATAAATCAATTCAAAAGTCATAGTGTCCACTTTGCCTCTGCTCAAATCACTGAAACCCTGTTGGTGGAAAATTGGAGGGCCACTCTTTCTACTTTGCCAGTGTACTTTGCATATGAATGAAGAACAACATGATAAATTAAAACTCCCTTTTTTTCCTCAAAAATATATACGTATTCCAACACCAGGCTGGCAGAATAGGGTGACCCAGAGCCACATTCTCATTAAGTATCTGGAAAGTAATAGCATAAATTAACTTTAAAGCACGTGCTTATAAATGAATATAAATTATTCCTTCGACCAGTGTTGATCTGTAACAACTCCTAAGTGTTTTAACAGAGCAGCCTAGAACGGCACACTTTTCAGGTAAGTATTTTCACCAAAAATATCTGTGTTTTAGAATCATAGACTGGTTCGGGCTGGAAGGGACCTTAAAGATCATTTCAACCCAGGAGCAGGGACACCTTTCCAGCTTGCTCAGAGCCTTGGACACCTTCCAGGGATGGAACATCCAAAGCTTCCCTGGGCAACCTGTGCCAGGGCCTCACAGGGAAAAACCGTGGGCATCTGCATCAAAAACACCCTCCTTGAAGGCCGCAGATACCAACATTATGTGAGAGAGATGTGCAAACTCTGTCATTCCATGACCAGCGACAGGCTCCGAGAGAACGGGTGCCAGGGCAGGTTTAGGATGGATACGGGGAAAAGGCTCCCGTCCCACAGGCATCGGGCTGCGCCGGGCAGCGAGTCGAGGCGCGGGATGGGCTTTTCGGGAGGCGGGCCGGGATTGCCGAGAGGCGGAGTGGGATTGTGGGGAGGCGGGCCGGGGATTGTCGGGAGGCGGGCCGGGATTGTCGGGAGGCAGGATTGTCGGGAGGCGGGCCGGGATTGTCGGGAGGCGGGATTGTCGGGAGGCGGGCCGGGATTGTCGGGAGGCGGGATTGTCGGGAGGCGGGCCGGGATTGTCGGGAGGCGGGATTGTCGGGAGGCGGGCCGGGATTGTCGGGAGGCGGGCCGGGATTGTCGGGAGGCGGGATTGTCGGGAGGCGGGATTGTCGGGAGGCGGGCCGGGATTGTCGGGAGGCGGGATTGTCGGGAGGCGGGATTGTCGGGAGGCGGGATTGTCGGGAGGCGGGCCGGGATTGTCGGGACGCCGCCGCTCCCCCACGGTCGCCCCGGGCCGGGGTCTGTGGCGGCGCTCGCGCGCCCCCTAGTGGCCGCACGCGGCCGTCAAGTGTGGGCGTGGCTTGCCACGAGGGGCGTGGTCTCTGCTCGCAGACCACGCCCCCTGGCGCTCGCCGTCGGCTCCCGGCGTGCCTCGCGCCGCCATGGCGGACCTGTTCGATGGGATCGTGATGGCCGAGCAGAGGTGAGGGGACAGCGGGAGCCTGGAGCCGCCCGGGACGGCTCCCCTGTGCCTGTGCTCCGCTGTGCGAGCTGCCAGGAGAGCGTCAGGGAAAGAAGGGCGAGCGCTGAGCCCGAGGAGGAGGGCGGGGAAAATTCGCCTCTGTGCGCGCTCTGAGAGAGCGAGCAGCGTTAAACGGCCTGAAGCTGAGTCGGGTTCGGTTGGGTATCAGGGAGCGGTTCTTCATCCCGAGGGTGGAACAAGCTGCCAAGGGAATTGGCCCAGCAGAGAGCGGGCCCGGCCCGGCAGGCTGCCCCGAGCCCAGCGGGGTGAGGGCCAGCAGGGCCCGGTGCCGCCTCCAGCCCTGGGGTCACCTCAACGCCCTGCAGCGCTCCGGGAGAGCGGGAGAGCTCCTGGAGAGCATCCCAGAGGGAAAGGGCCGGGGTGCTGGCCGGGAGCTGCTGCACGGGAGCCCAGGTGTGCCCAGGTGTGGCCAGGAAGGACAATGGCATCCTGTGTGGCCAGCAGGAGCAGGGCAGGGACCGTCCCCCTGTTCTGGGCAGCGCTGAGGCCCCACCTCCAATCGTGGGGTCAGTTTTGGGCACCTTAATCCCAGACATTGAGTTGCTGGGGTGTTCCCAGAGAAGGGAACGGATCAGGGGCAGGATCTGGAGCACAAGTCTGATGAGAAGCAGCTGAGGAAGAATGGGGGCTCTCAGCCTGGAGGAAAGGAGGCTCGGGGAGCACCTTCCCTCTCTCTGGAACTCCCTGACAGAGGTCATCACCATGCGGGTCAGACTTTTCTCCCTGGTAACAAGTGACAGGACAAAAATAACTGGCCTCGAGCTGCACCAGAGGAGGTTTAAGTTGGACATAAGGAGGAATTTCTTCTTGGAAAAGGTTGCCAGGCCTTGGAAGGGGCTGCCCAGGGAGCTGCTGCAGTCACCATTGCTGGAGGTGCCCATAGAACAGCTGGATGTAGCACTCAGGGCTCTGGCCCGGTTCACACAGATTCAAAGGTTGGACTGGGTGATCTCAGAGGTCTTTCCCAACCAAAATGAGCCTGTGATTCTGGAATTTAAAGCAATTTCATGTGGTATTTCTGAGCTTTGGATGCGACGCACGTATCAGTGTGAGCTGAGATTACCAAAGCTGAGATTAATGAGGTTAACAAAGCTGTGACTCTGTGTTCCCAGGTTCCACGGGGAGGGCTACCAGGGGGGGCTTGCAGAGGGCAGCCACGCTGGAATGGCTGAGGGCAGGAGGTCCGGAGCACTCCACGGAGCCAGGATCGGCTCGGAGGTAAGCGGGAAATGCTTCAGCGTTGGAATCTTCCTGCCACTAGAAAATGACAGCCACACAGAAAGTGTCAGGCTGAGGCCTGCTGTGTTTCACTGCCGTGTCTGTGTCCAGGAGGAGCCATAAAACTGCTTTAAAGGTGCTGTTTTGAGCTGGAGAGGTCAGTAGGTGCACTTGTGTTTTCTGAGTTTATTTGCTGTACAGAGCTTTGGTAATCTTTTTTCCCACATTTATGGCTAAAGGCCCACTCTCCCCATCTCCTGTGGATCAGCATAGGGAAAAGCATGGAATCTTGGGACAAAAAGAGGAAGTGCTTGAATCTGCTCATATTGGGAAAGCTCCAGAGGGAGGCAGAATTAGACACATCAAGTGAGAGGGTGGCTTGGGTAACCTTAGGCTTGTCAGCCTTTCCAGCTTGGAAACATGTTTGTGTATCCAGGGTTTAGTTGCCTGGAGAGTGAGATACAGTGTAGTGCTTTATTTTTGTTCCACAGTCCATGCTGTGTGTTCTTTGGGGTTTTTTCTTTTCCCTCTTGACACTCATTTAAGTTCACTTTTAGATTGGTTCCTACCTTGGGTTTGCACTGACGTGGCGCTGTCTGCTCCAGAAATGCACAGATGAAAAGAACAGGTGAGGTGAAAAAGGCTAAAAGTCATTTTGCTGTGCCTTCCATTCTTCATATCTTTTTTTTTTTCTGTCCCATTTTGATTAATCTGTCAGAATTACCTTTTTGGTTGCAAAAAAATTCTTTATTTTGCCCAGTCATCTAATCAGTATTTTTAATTGATTCTTGAATATTTCTCAACTTTGGACTTTAAGGGAAACCTTAAATCTGTCAGTTGTGCTTAATTCCCAATTTGGAATAATTCCTAGTTTGGATAATTTCTTAAATATGTATGGAACACACCTGACAATGGGCTGAATGGGAGAAGTTGAATTAAAGAAGGATGGAGGGCTGGGTTTTGTGCTCTGGATTATTATTATTATATATCAGTATAATTTTCATACTGATGGATTGAAAAAACTCCTGTGTGAAGATCATTGGGTTTTGTTTTGATTTGATTCTTTTTTTTTTTTCCCTAGCAAAAGGATAAGGGCTCTGGATTCATTAATAGGGATGATTCAGAAATTCCCATATGAAGATCCCACTTATGATAAGCTGCAAGAAGATCTGGAAAAAATCAGAGGAAAATTTAAACAGGTTTGTAGGGTTGTTATTTTAGCACATAAGTTCCTTTTTGAAGATACTTAGTTTCTAAAGCCACTCCAAAACACAGTATTTGTGTGGAGGAGTTATCATTCCCCTTCTGCAATCATAGTAAAATACTTGATGTGAGATAAATTAAGTGCAAATCCTTGATAGTTGAAAATTTCCCAACCAATGACAAATGTAAAATAAAGGAAAAAATATCCTTTAAAAAGCAAGTTGGAAATAATCTTTGACCATTTGAGTTACAAGTGGGACCAGAAGAAGAGAAATGGAGCAATAATGGAGCAATTGTGAGTTTTGTTGAACATTCTTCTTGGGAAACAGACCCTTTGAAACACTTCTGTATATTCTTTTTTAGGTTTGCTCAATGCTAAATATTCAGTCTGATTTTAGAATTGGTACTGAGAGATCTTCACTTACATTTTGAATGCAAGAGATGAAGATAAACATGGATGACCAAAAAAAAAAAAAAAAAAGGCATTAAAAGAACACAACTGGAAAAGTATGTACTTTTATGTTAAAAAATCAAAATAGTGAAGAGATGTTAAATGTAAAAGGGGAAAGGGAAAATCACTGGACTTGCAAAGTTATTTAACATTTATTGTCACCAAGTTTTATTTAGGATATTACACACACTAGGGTGTGAATCTGTTAAACAGAAATATTTGGTTTAATTCTTTGCTAGTCTTTTACTGATAGTTCCTCAAAAGGAAAACGAGCATTTGCACAGTTTCCTTGTTAAAGGATGTCTGTTACTTAAATCTGTGTATGCAGATCATTCAGTTTACACAATGTGTAGGTGCTGTGGGTGAAGGAAAATGAAATCAATTCCCTGCAGACTTTGCAGCAGGAAACATTTTTGTGGGCAGAGGATGGAATGACAAAGGAGGTCAGAATGCAGAGGAGAAGGATGAAGATACCTGCTCAGAATATGGAATTTGCACCTGGATTTTCCAATAGTATTGCAGACTGACAGGGTGAAGGGAGCAAACTCCAGAAAATTAACTTACCAGTGCAAGTGGAGGATGAGATAAACATGGCTGCCAGAAGAGCTGTGATTCTCATTGACTGTATTTTTTAGTACCTCTTTCACAGACCAGCTTTTTATGTGCCAGCCTTGACAAGTGACCTCTTTAGTTTCATTCCAAATCAATGGATGCTGCCAGCTGCATTTATTTAACTGTGTTAGTTGCTAGAACTGCCTGAGACAGGCTTTGGCTTGGGCTGCTGGATGTCTTTGCATTCCAGTTCTGTAAGGAATTCCAGAATTCCTGTATCAGCTGTGCCCTCTGTGTGTGTCTGGCTCTGCCTGTGTGGCACAGTGCAGCCTCATGAAGACAGATTTGAGGTTTCTGGGTTGTTTAATTGTCTGACACGTGAATTTTGATGCACACAGGCAGTGTGAGAGCCATCTAGTGGATGTGTGGGATTCTAGGAGCCTGCAAATATTTGTGTAGGTGAAGACGTTAAATAGACAGTTCATAATGTACGCACTCAGGATAATTCTAATTATGTGGAGAATTTCTTTGAATTGAAGTAACACTGAGGTAGGAATTAATTTGTACTTGTTTTCTCATTTGCAGAAATGTCTGTAAAAGCAAGGGCAGGGTTGTGAGAGCTCCACGTGGAGCATTTGTGTGATATATGAGTGACAAGCCAAGGTGCTGCTCCAGAATTGTGTCAAACACAGTTATTTCTGTTCAGCTCAGGAGAGAAAGGGTCTTTGGCAGTCAGGTGATGACTGTTATTTGGAAAATTGGTTTGGTGGCTAATTTTCTCGTATTGCTGTAGTTTTATTTTTAATAAAATAATATTATAATTAATTATTATATAAATACATGTGTATATACTGAACTAGAAGTATTGTATTAACCAGGATTTCCAGCTGGGTTGTACCAAGTTTAGGGCTCTCTATTAGGTCTTTAATTTTTTGTTAATTAGGTCTTTAGTTAAGTTTCATTTGTGTGTACACACTGATGGAGTTTCTTCTTCCATGAGTTTGTATTTTTCTGAATATCTGCTCTTTCTCACCATGTGTGGGCCTCGTTTGGTTTATTAAATGAGGTACAGTTCAAAATTCTGTTGGACGTGCAGTTGTGTGCTTTCTTCAGTGCCATTTTTGTTTTCTGCAGTGAGTTGTGGGGGTTTGTGTGACATTCAGGGCTGTGGCAGTGGAACATTCCCAGCATTCTGTAGAGGTGTTTTTATGCCTGAGTTACAGCTGAGGTTTTGGGTATGCCTGATTTAAAGTCCAGGTTACATCAAGAATATTCATTTGTCTTTGTCTTAGGGTCACAAAGATATAGAAAAATTCACAACCTTGTACATTATGATATTGGTTATTAATAAAGCAGAACACAGAGATTGTGGCTTGGTGCTGATTGTCCAAGAAGTTTGCAATTTTGCAGAAGTAAGACATAAGAACATATCTCTCTGCTCATTCACCACCCGTACTTACAGCACAGCAGTTAGGGAGGAATGTTTGAAACATTTCACTCTCCAATTTCTGACTTGCCTGGACTGCGTTCTAGCTTGTTTTGTGTCTTCATGATCATCTCTCAGCTGAGCCTGTGGAATATGGAACTTTACTAAAATGGATACACAGCTCATTACTACTAGGCTGCTCAAGTCATTGCAATCCAGAAGAGTTGTAATCTTCCTTTCTGCAATGTGTGTTGAGTACAAGAAATAGTGAATTTTGAGGCATCAGCAGAGAGGTAAATTTCAAATATCATTTGGTAAAGTTCCCAAGCACAATTCTTGTGCTGTCTTCATTAAGCAGCTTCCTTTCCATTTCTTGTCGTTGTACTAAAGGCACCAGCTTTGAATGAATATCTGGAATTGACAGAAATGGGTGAAATAAAGCAGAAAAAGAGAAGAATCTGGGTGTGCAATTGCTTGCTTCAAAACCGACTCTGTAGAGGTACTCTGGCTCTTTGGAATCCTGATCTGTTTTTCTGAAATGAGGTTGTGATAATTTCCATGTGAGGTTAAATTTGGAGTGTTAATTTTCCAGTAAATCAGTTTCAACGTTTGTGTAGGTTTTGGGTTTTGAAGAGAGGCGAGAGTTTGAGCCTGCCCTGTATTTATGAGTGCTTATTTACACTTTGGCTGGAGATACAACTTCCTGCACTGGAATAAAGGGAGATCCATCTGTTAAAAGTCTGCCTGCACCCTAGTATCCCACAGTGCTTTAGAGTAAGAACTTGATATTTCTGGTAATGTTCTAATTCTTTCTGTTCCTGGTGCCTTTTGAATAGCGCCCTTTGCAACTTCTTAGGACCATGGCTTCTGGTCTAATTGCAGCCTAAAACTTCAGCTTTCATAGTTTGGCAAGTAACCATGAAGATTCTCATTTTACAGTCTGCCAGAGTTGTTTTTTTAATGGATAAAGTTGTGACAGTACACATTCCCACAGAAGTGGCTGTATCACCAGGGAAAACGGGGATTTGGGAGGTGTGAGAAGAGTTCAGCAGGTTCCCAGTTGCAAGTCGTGGTGTCTGGGGCTGATGTGTAGAGGCCAACTGGAGCAATGCACTGCTGAAGCACCTCAGGGCCCCAGGGTTTGGAATTGCAGGACCAGCCTAGCCTGGGGTGGTAATAAAAATGATAATTAAAACTCTGTGTGCTATTTTGAAAGCTTGCACAGTCAGTTCATTTGTAGCTAACCTGAATCTCTCTCTGACATCACACTGTGAATGCTCCTACCTTAATCGCTGGAGTGTTTATTCCCTAAGTGTGGTAATTAATTTTTTTTCAGCATTTTTCCTGCTAGAATTCTTTAGTACTACTTACCAAATGCTGCACTACTATGTGGAAGGAGACATGCCACTAAGCTCATCTGAAGCGTGGGAGACTTCTGATATCAATGGAATATATGAAAGGTGAAAAAAACTCAGACATTGTTTCACTTGATTCCAAAGCAGCTTGCTGCACAATGTTTTAAATTGTTTTATCCTATTCTATAACCATAACTAGTTGAGTACTAGTGCAGCATTCTATGTATCTGCTTTTGGATAAATTTCTGAATAGGAATAAGAAGTGGCATAAAACTTTTGTCTTGGAAAAATTAGAAAGCTGTGTTCTAGTTGTGCAGAATTTGTTTGGGTGACATCTGAAATAGTGGTCTCCTGTCTGAAAGAATTTGATGCTCATTCCTGATAAAATCATGGAGTTTTATTTTAGCAAAATGCTCAGCAGAAAGGAGGTTCATTATTCAGTCCCTGCATCCTGACTGTGCATCAGACAGAATCAACTCAGCATTTGTCAGTGTCTTCCATTTCTGATTTTTAGCCCCCTATTTCTCTGCTTTATCTCAACACTTTTTAACTTTCAGCATCCTCAGGATTCTGGGGAATAACCAACACTCTGTGGAATCTTTCTTGATAGTAGGAACTGTGAGTCAGCAACCCTTTAATTTTTTTAGTTACAGCCATTGTTCCAGCAGCAAGCTTTGCTGCTATTGTCCACTGTTTGTCCAGCTCACGTTTACTGGACTGTGGGAACGGATTAGGGTTTCATGGCTTTTTTTTTCTTCTTGCATAAACTCCTGATCAAAGACATTCCTTGGATGACAAAACACTGTATACTGTGTCACACAGCCCTGACCAGACTGCACGAACAGTAGTTTAAAAACACATGCCTACATTGTTCTCTAAACTGGCCTGCTTTTTTTTTTTTGCAATGTATGTGCAGACATTGAATTTTTGAGACCTCGTTTACCTCTGTTAAAAACACTTGCACATACAGAAGTTATTGTTAATAAGCACTTGACAATTTCTGAAATACAAGTGAAAAAGCTAATTATTCTGAGAGTAAGAGCAGATAGAACAGAATGTTATTTCCAAGCAGAGCTAGGGGTTACATCTGCAGTTATCTCCTTCCTGAGGAGACCTTGGTCGTGGGGCAGGTGGTCAAGTACTCTGGAAACCTAAACCCACATGGATTATGGCACCATTTGATGTGTCATAGCCAGAACACCTGAGTAGGGTAGGGAGTGATTGGACCACAGTTTGGTAGTTCCTTAACCTGCTTCTCTGTTAGTACATTGTTAGAACCACATTTTGAGAACCTGGCTTATTACAGTTTTATGTCTTGGTCTTCTTTTAAGTTCTCTTATGCAGTAAGAGGAGGACAAATTTCAGAAAATTCCAGTAGCATCATTACTCTTCAAACTAATGAGGAAGAAACAAATGGTGTTAGAGAAAAGCATGGACACAGTTTTTCAAGGAGCTTTGCCTTGTGATTTGCCTGAAATACTCCTTCAGCAGAAACATCAGGGCAAGAGATTCCTGAAGACACATTTGGCTGGTTTACAGCAGGATTTAAAAACATAAGAGGGCTCAATTTTGGTGGTTGGAAAACTGTTTGTGGAGGAGAGAAACAACGTTTCACAAATGTGAGGTGTTGTATTGTTTGACTCTGCAGCACTGTCGAGCACTGTCACACAGAAATGAATGCAGATGAAACTTCTTTCACTGACATTGGAAAATCATATCCATAAGGGTCTCCACGGAAAGAGAAACCTAAAAAATATGTGGCTGATAGATGTGTTGTCTGAAAGGAATAAAATGGTCAGAGAATGAAATGAAATGGCTACAGAGATATTGAGTCAAACCCACCAAATAAATGTATTACACTTAGAAGAAATAATGTTTCCTTATGAGTAAATAATTTATGATGTCTTCTGGAAATTTAACAGCACACTTCGGCTGAAGCTTTGCTCTTCATATTTAAAATAGCCAAATATAAAGAACTTTGGCCTGCGGGTGTTCAGGGAGGAAAGAAAGCTGTTCAAAAATAATTCCCCGTATTTGAACAATCCGGGGCGATACAATCTAATAAAGGGGAGAAAGGAAACATCAAAAAGCTCAATTGCCCGTTGCAGACAGTTTGCCATCAGAGCAGTGGCTCAGGACAGCAGGTCACTGCCTCGGGGTGCTGTCGTACTGCCCTGCTGGTGCTTTCGGGGGCCCTGCGGGAGGATCCTTGGAGACTGCTGCTGGTGTTACCGATCACATGCCAGCCACCAACTGCAACGGGAGGCCAGGCAGCTGGGCAGCATGGCTTCTGAGGGAGTTAGTGAGTGTCACAGAGCTCTGCGAGGTGGGATGGGTGAAAGGAAACCAGTGGGTAACAGAATCTAAAATGTATTTACTCATCAGGGAAGGGTGAGTGGGGAGCAATTTCCATTCGGTGATGCACGTGCTACAAGCACGACTCAGAGCTCTGGACCTGTGTGGAGGATTCCTTCTCTGGCCAGTCCGTGGGTCAGGTCCTGGCTTAGAGCTTGGCCCACGAATGCCACAATTCCTCCTTTGGCTCCTGGTGCTGGAGATCTGTGCCTGAACTCCCTGCAGCCCTGAGGGACTGCCCTCTTAGCCAGTTCTTGTTCCATGTATCAGCACAGGCACTCCCAGGCCATTCTCTTTTCCCACACCTGGTGGGAGGAGGCTCTTCTCACCTTCTTCTTCTGTGGTCAAGGTCCTGCAGCAAGCAGGGCCCCCACAGAGTAAAGATGCTGCCCGTGGGCTTTATTCCAAATTTGCCATGGACACGGCATCTTTCTGCCAGTAATTGCTTCTTCATGTGAGAGCCCACAGGAAAATGATGCCTGGGAATACCTGGTGAATTCCCTGAAATACGAGATGTTTTGATAGCTGGCCTTCACACAGGCTGAAAGGAAGACGGGTCTAGGTAGGGCTCTGCAGGTGCTGTAGGATCAGCAAGGGACTATTTCTGTTCTCACTCTTACATCTTTATCACATTAAAGAAGCAAAAGGGTAACTTTTGCCTTCTTCCTACATTTGGTCCTGCATGGCAATAAAGAACAAAATCAGAAGTCTGGCAAATATCACATTATTGGTGCATTCCCATTAATTAATTGGCAATCCCTTTCTCATCACTTGATTGGAATATGGTGTGGAACTCAGTCAGAAGCCACATGGGAATCTATGCTGGCCATGCCAATGCAATTACTATGAGCAGTTATATTTGTGGAATCATAAAAATACCTGGTTTCTCTGAAGAGATACATTTCTCATAAAAAGATGCCAACAGGAATTCAGTAAATGCCATCATTTATAGCTTTACTGCCATTGTCCCATTGTAGGGATCTCAGAGTATGCAGCCTACATGCATTCGTCATTCCTGTGACTCTTAAAAACAACTGCTCCAACCTTCTCTTTCTCCTCTATCTTTTGGAATTTTCTATCACTTAAAATACCAGCTGTACTTGAATGCAAGTGGATTATGAGTTTTTTCATTTGCTAGTTCTTGTCCTTTAATAAAGAACATTTGAATTTAGGTGTTCATAAAAGGTGCAAGGTTGTCAAATGGCCTGACTTCAGCAATGGAACTGGGGAGGTTTTACTTTGTACATGTCTCAATTTGATACAAAAAAATACAATAGTTTTCCCTTTAATAAGCTGCAGCATAGCCTAGCTGAATGTGCATAATTTTTACAGCCTATAGTAAATTGTTTTTCTTGCTACATTCTTGTCTTTCTGCCCTTTGCAATGTGAGTAATACTGGCATAGTTCACCCAACGTTCAAGTTTAGGAGTCTGCATTTAGAGATGATATTCAGGGCAGGAAAATGTAAATAACAGAGCTGACTATGTGGGCTTAAACCTACTTAAGTCACAACACTTAGTCAGTTTAATAGCATTTATAAAAGAGATAGAAATGGCAAAGCCTACTTAACACATTCAACCAAACGCAGATTTACATTTCTCACTGAATCACTGTAATGTTTTTATCAGCACAAGACTTTTGGTCAGAAGATCCCCTAAGTGTGTCTTCACTTGGTTTTCACACACTTAAGATCAGAGCAGTGAGCCATCAGCCATACAAAAATAAGCTATTTGCTCTTTCTGGGGTTGTTTGGTGTTTTTTTTTAATATGCTGGGAAAAATGAATCATTTTCGGCCCAGACCAATTTAAGCTTTGGCTTGATGTGTTTTTGAGGTCCCTGTGTGTTCAGTTCAGGTGATCTTTCAGTGTTTTACACCTCCCAGGGTCACTCACTGTGCAGGGAGCTGCCCATTTCAAATGGAACAAACCAGACCCCCTTGGTACTGGTTTTACTTCACCCACCTGGGCTGGGATTTTACAGCAGGCCACACAGGCTTCAGGTTTCTGGCTGAAATGACTGGGAAACCACCGAGCTCATACAAGCTCATCTGGGATTCTTCTGGTGCAGGTGCTTTCCCATCTAGTGGTAACTGCCCCAAAAGGAGCTGATTCTGCACTAGACAACGATTAACGCGTTAGAAGTTAGCTCTGGAGTTTCATTTTTCATTTCCTGTGCTGCACTCCCTGCACAGAATGAGTTGTAATGTGAAGTTTAGTCAATGGGAAACTCAGAAGGCAGATACTGAATTTCTAATTTGTGACAGAGAGGACAAACACTTGGCTTTTTACATAGATTTTTTTTTTAAGGCAGAAATAATTTCACAGGATAAATAATCAAATACATAAGCTTGACCATCTCCACTGAAAATAAGCTCTTTCTGCTGTGTCCAGCTCTGAAAATAGTAATAACAACAACAATAATAATAATACATAATGTTCATCTCCCATTTTCAGAGATATTTTGGAATGTGTATTGGAACACAGGTTATATTTCTTTTTCTCATTTTTGCTTTTTAATATCTAATTCCTGTCCTAGCTCCAGTTCTTTTTTACATACTTTTAGTAATCTTTAATGTTTTGAAGGTTTATTCCTTATTATCGTAGCTGTAAAAGCTGTGTCTGAGGGGAAGGCACAGAGAAGGCAGCTTAACCAACTGGCTTTTAAAATCACCTGTCTTCTGTAAAGGTCTTCTAGGATACAAAACCTTCCACTGATGAGAAAACACCAGCACACATTCTATGCCACCCAACACCTACTTTGTGTTACCCTTTATTCACATGAATCACCAAAGGGTATTTTACTCTGACTAATTTTCTTTGATGTTAAAAAATTAAGTCTTCAGGCAGGAATAAAAATAATATTTTGCCTCTTTAAAAAGACACGTTGGTGTGACAGGCAGGCAGTTACCTACCCATGGCTCGAAACACCCACGGTTTCCTAAAATAACAACAAAAGGTCTTCAGCTTTTAAAATGTGGAGAGTGAAACCTAGAAAATGTCATGTGCTTTACTCACAGCACTGGGGAGTTACAACCATTCAGCACTTTCAAGGCTATTTTAAAAAAATAAATAAAGTAAATTAAAAGACAACAACAGCTGGGTTTTACCAATTTTATTTCTAGACTTTAGATTTTTTTTTGCTGGAAACTTGTCTGTTACAGGTCTGTTGGTGAAAATGTGCATTTCAGACCAGTGATGCCAATAAGTACAATATAAAATGTACAAATCTGAATTGCTTTTGCTTACTACAGATTGTTATAATAACGTGACAAATAAAGCATCTCTGTTGGCACGTGAACCCACCTATCTGGATTTGGCCTTTTTCAGAACACACAATATTTTAAAGAAATTTGCAGTACACACTGCCACTCAGTGTAACACATAATAAAACCAACAAGCACTAAACTCAATAATCATGTTTGGTTCAGAGACACAGAGATGCCACGAACAGAAGTGTTTTATGAGGTAAGCAGTAAGAAATGTTCCTGAAATTTGGACAGAATGTATCCAGTCCTCCTGGGTCCTGCGACTGCTAGTAGCATTGCAATGCTTATTTATGCACTATGTAGGATCTTAACTGCATTTGCCTCAAAATGAGTTCTAATTCTGTTTTGGTTTAGCAGCATACAGGCAACAGCTAGATTATTTTTCAGCATACAACTCTGTTAGCTGGCTTATTTATGAGATTTACAGGCTTTCTTTTAAATTAGCATTATGCTATAATTATAAAAAAAAAAAAAAAAAAAACAAAAAAACAAAACCAAAACAAACAAAAACCCCCTAGTATATCATAACAGATTAAGCACACAAAATACTTAGAGTTCCAGAAGATAACCTATCATACCAAATGATGTGTCCCAGCTGAGGGAGACCCACATCAGGTGGCACACAAGAGTTATATTATAATGCACCTTTCATATATCAATGTGGCTAATAACACAGCTTAAAACTACTATGATAATAAACCCCAGATCAGACAAAGAATCCAGCTTTATAAAATGCATAACCAAAGAAAAAAAAAAAAAAAAAACAAAAACAAAAAACCCAAAACAAAACGAAAAAACACAACCAACCCTTGACATTACTTGATCTTCTGAAATGTCTGCTGGTTTTTAAATTAATGCAGAGACCCATTCAGAGCAACGTTCGATGCATTTCTGTTTGCAGTAGAACTATGAGGCACTGTAAGAACATCAAAACCTGGTCTAGACACGGGTAACTGAAGTATGAGGTATTGTGAAACAGGAACCTTTTTTGGAATAGAGCAGTAATCACATTAAGTAAAAATTGATCACATAAAAAATCTACAAAAAAAAATGATGTCAATAATATAATTTTCTATGAGAAAATTAAAACCTATTACATGGCAGTATATGACATTGTATAACAAAAAAAAAAAATCTGATCCACAAAATAGCAGCAAAACACAATGACAAAGATACAGAAAAGCAATGTTAATTTTTTTTTCAAACCATGCTGGGAATTTATCCATAGCAGCTCAATAAAAACGGAGCATCCACTCCTTTTCTTTTGTCTTTTTCTTTTTTTGTTTTTTTTTAATCTTTTGAATTTTTTATCTTTTTTCCTTTTTTTGTTCTTTTTTTGTTGTTGTTGTTGTTTTTCTTTTTTTTACAATCAACACCTCAGCGGCAGTTTTCTCACATACATTTCACCATCACATTCTGCTCGATCATCAACTTCAACAGCTATGTCCACGTCCCTTCAGCTACTTTCTAAAATAATAATAAAAAGATACATAGCCAAGATGTGCAAATTTTCTATTTGTAGCTAAATGAAAAAAAAAAAAAATGGGGCATATACTGGAATAAAAACTTCTTTCAAGTACTACTCCAATTTTCATATCTATTAACTATGGCGTTTTTTTCATGGTTAGACTGCTTTTGAAAATGTATAGGAAGGGGCCAAATAGACTGCTTGGTTTTGGGTTTGTTCTTTGAAGCGTGTCCTTTTTTTTGCTTTAATAAGCTGGGTTAAAACTGCAACATCAAGGGTAGAAAGATTTTCTTTTTCAAAAGGGGCGATTGCATTAATTTACAAATCATACTGGCCTTACGAACATCCTCTGCAATAAATATTCTTTTTAGCCTTAACTATAAATTATATATTTTAGTGTTTAAAAACCTTCAGTTGTAAAAACATCTAGCGATAATCCTTAAAACTATGTGTCCTATATGTGAACCTTTAAGGCCCCTAATTTATAAAGATGAGTTGGCACCAAAGGATTCTAAACTTCAAACTTTTCTATAGAAAAGGAAAGGAAAATATCCTGGCAATTTGTGAATGCAATTTTCTCTCACTGGAACACAACCTTCGTAAAAAAAAGAATCACCTCTCCTCTAACACCATAGTTAAATGCACTTGCTTTGCAATTCCAAGTTTGCCAACAAGCACTTTATATATATCCAAACCATTCCATTAAAAAAACAAACAAACAAACAAAAAAAAAAATCCCACACAACAAAAGAATGTATTTCCTATATCTAATGGACTGAAAGTGCTTTGAATGGAATGGTTTTAGAATATTACAAACGAACAAAAAAAAAAAAAAAAAAAAAGACTGAACTGTGGATTGAACCTGACCATAATTAGGCTGAATATCTGTGGGGTCAGACTAGCATTTTTACACAGGTAACTACAAAAATAGGAAGATTACAAAAATATAATATATTATGTCACTATTTCGGTTTCTCTTTATAAAAGGGTCCTGTATGAGTAGTACATTGGCCTTTCCCAACCATGCTAAGCTGGAACCCTACAAATGCCTCAATGCACAGGCAATCCACAGGCACAAAAAAAAAAAAAAAAAAAGATTAACATATAATAATGCTGCATACTAACATACACTAACTTATGGGTTACGTTAACCATTTATAAGGTGAAGAGGATAAAAAAAAAACCTAAGGAAATAAAATAAACATTTACAGATGAATTATAAAGTGACTAAATGCATAAGCAAGCAAGATACAGAAAAGCCTAGAACTGCGTTAAAGCTATGCTTTTTAAAGAAAAAGAATATTTCATTTACTATCTAAAAAAAAAAAAAAAACCCTCTTCTACTTTAAAAATGGTTTGTTGGTTTGTTTTATATGTAAGAAATCAAATCTAATACCTCCCCTGGAGACATTTCGTGTGTTAATGCCTATTTTTACAACATACAGACAAGAACACTTTAATATAAAAACTAGTTGATTATTATTGTATAAAATCCTCTATTTTTGTAGCACAAACCCCTGGGGGTAATGCAAATACTATTTTTTTCTTTTTTTAAGACAGTTTTTGGGGTATTTTTTGTTTATTTGTTTGTTTGAAGTCACAGATGGAAGGGAGACAGAGCAAGAAAAAAATATAACGAGACTGGTTTTCCCTTCTGGTATAAAAAAGTCCTGGAGAAAAGGGTTTCTGGGGGGGAGATCCTGATGCCGATTCCTTCTCAGATGCCCTTTCTTTGTCTGCATTTCTTGCCAAGCAAATCCATTTAAGAAGAAGTCCTCTTTAAATGTTCACGTCTCGCACATCAGTGGGTGTGCAGGAGAGGTCTGCTTCCTCCTCTACAGTCTTTGTTTCTGAAGATACGTTGTGCTGCTGTGCCTGGCGTAGACTGGACTCGAGGAGGGACTCAATCTGTTCTTGGCAGGCTCGTAAACAATCCTGCAGGAGGGTGCAGTGGAAGGGGAGAGAGAGACCCAAGAGACCTTTAGAAAGATCACAGGCTAAAATACCAGTTTCTTGACAAAGCAAGAGAAGAGTCATCGGGTTATCTGGGAGAGCAGCAGGCTGGAAGGAGGGTGGGAAAGCAGAAGCACCCGCCAGTGCAAGGACTGGATGAGCAAGCCCCTTTTTTACAGATTGTGCCTTGAACTGCTGCTTCTCTGCCTGTGCTGTTTACAGCTCTGTACAAGCCCATTGCTCACAACTGTGATTTCTACTTTTACCCCAGGAATCCTTCAGCAGTAGAGTCTGCTAGAAGCGGTGCTCACAAACAGTGACTTTTTCCCCCAGGCTAAATTCCAATGACAGGAAGCTCTTAGAAATGCCATATATATGTTGAGATGCCCATGCACAAGGCTGCCTGCCAGCTGCTGCAATGTCCAACTGACAAATTCCTAACCCTGAAAGCATCTCCAGAGATGGACTGGACTGGGCTGTGCAACCCCAAGACACAGAGGTCTCTCAGAGGCACCACAAAGCACCTCCCTAACCATGCACCACCAAGCCATCCACGTTTTCTGGGTGCTACCACATCTACCTGGAAATCCCACTCAGGGTGAGACTTTGCCCTCCCACTTCCAAAGTGTTTTCTCCAAGCAGGATGTGCACACAATCCTCCTGAGGGTTCAGGAGGGTGCTCAGGTCTCACTGGGAATTAAAAAACCAGAAAGAACCAAGAAGGATTCTGTCCGTGGTGGGCAAAGGCAACTTCCCCCAGGCCCTATGCCACAGCACGAGGAGATCCACCAGATTCCCAGCAAGCAGAACTGGAGAAGGCCTTTCAGCTCAACCTTTCAGCTCATCCTCCTGCAGGTTGTGGAGTCCTGTACACCCACTGGCTGCAGGGACTCAGAAACGGGGCCCTAAATAGGCTGAACAATCCCACAGCATTTTGCCAAAACTCATCTGGCATGCTGTTTACCCTTATCTTTATAACAAACATCGTAAGCTTTTCCCCCCAACATCTTTAACTCTGTGTATTAAGGACTTTGAAGTTTCCTTTCAGCATTGCCTTTTCTGATTTAACCTATGACATGTGTTAGCCCTTGCGGTGAACCCAGTCTTCCATGATAAATTGCCGTCAAAAGTGTTAGGATGTGCATGACTGAGAATGAATGTTGTTTTCCTGAGAGGGTGACCTGCCTGCTGTTTTCTTTATTTCCCAGTTTCAATTCTGCCTTCATTCAGAGGCTTCTTGTGTGATCTACCAGCTTTTCACTGATTCCACTACCACAAGAATCTCCTCTGCCACCAATAAGGGCACATGGCATTTGGGGTAAAATAAGATTAGAAACCCAAGCAAACAATTCTCTGCAAGTCCTTTCTGAGAGAGAGGGAGGTTAATCCTACCTCTAAGCAGATCAGACCATCAGTTACAGCTCACTGAAAACACATAACCTATGACCTTTCCTGGTTTAAACCCTAGTGTAATATTTCCTCTTGACAGAGACACACAGCGTTTTAAATGACAAAAAGAAACGCCTCATATCCTAAAGTCATCATGCCTCTGGCTCCTGCATACCTCTGGCCTCCACAATAAGGTCTCTATGAAGTCCCTGCACCCAGCCCTCCTCCAGATATGACAGATCAATCCTGACTGCAAGGCTCCCCCTTGTCCCACAGCTCCCTGGCCCCTGCAGTCAGACACGTTACAAGGGGCACACAGCACAGCTTTAGGTGATCCTGCCTGGACAAAGCCACTCCTGAGGAGAATTCTCTTTCAGCACGTTCAGTGTTCCAAAAGGAAAGCATTTTTATTTTTCGGAGCAAAATGAATCCTCTAGGGTTTTGTTTTAGGGTTTTTTTTTTTTTTTTTTCAAGTGGGAGTGGATTTTATGGTGAGTTTTGATGGGAACTTCGTGGGGGTTTTTTTTCAGTCCTGACCATTTGCATATATCATGTTTGAGCTCTGAAAACTAAAACCACTCAAAAGAATTTCTATAAATACCTATTCTTCTCCCTCTGGAGTCCAGTTATGAATAATTACATAGGACTATGTAATTTAAAGTTACTTTTTGCCCACAGAATTTTCTTTTCATTTAAAATTATCAGAGTGCAGCATGTTGTAACTGTTTTTTTAAAAACAGTCTCTACAATTTATTATGAACAGACTGTCTTAAGCTACACTTGAATGAAAAGATTTTTTTACTCTTTAAGGTAGTTTGTACATGTCTTATTCACATGACTATTAGATAAATAGTTTGCCTGTAGGAATGCATTGGAGCTAGCAAAAAACAACTGCAAAACATAAAATTCACTGTGAACAACCTCACCAAAGCTGTTTTCATTCTTAGTACTTCCCAACACTGAAAAGTAAATACAAAACTTGTGCATTACTCTGATAACTTCTCCCAACAACTTTTCTGCTTCACTACCCAAATTTTCAATGCCCACAGTTTGTTCAAGGTCATAAACCCTTCCTGGATTAATTAAGCTCCTCAGTGAAAAAACAAAGGAAAAAAAAAGAAAAAAACCCCAAACTTGCTAGCTTAACTGATGTGGTCAAATACCTTTAAGACACAGTGGACATGATCAGACTCCAGGGTCAGATAGGAAAGGAAACAAACAACAATAAAAAAGGAACTGCTTGGAAATCCTTTGTTCCTGCCTGACCCGTTCTGGATAACAAGCACATGTTTGAAGGTGCCTCTGAGAAGGGGCAGGCAGGAGGCGAATTCCGATGCAGTAACAGACAGCATGGAGACCCAATCTAATGGAGTTTAGCAAATTTCTGGCCTGGAAATGAATGTCAGGTAAAATTCCATCTGTTTGGATGATGGGGTCAAGAATAGAATGATGGAAGACAGCCCAAGACTTCTAATTGTGATTATCCGACTTCTAATTACCCCTGATCAAAGGCAAAATGGGAAACTGGACTCCTACCAACATATAAACATGAACCATAAAGGAATTCCAATCAGGTGCTATTCATTTTACTTTAGATTCAGCTTTCTTTGAGACTAAAGGTAAAAAAGTGTAATTATGTAACCTGAAATCCAACAGACCTGCTGCTCCAGCTAACAGATCATCAGGGGGAACACCAGCCCTGCTCTTAACATTCCAAGGCTATCCAATATAAAACATATTCCCTGACAAGGGGAACCATCACTGGGTCATAACACACTTCATACAAATCCTAGTGAAATGGGATAGCAGGAATGGCATTTGATACCATGGGTTACAGAGATAAGTTTCTGAAAGTCTCCCTGCAGGGGAATCATGTTCTGTATGAGACCAAGCAGATTCTTCTCTCAGAACAACTGCAGTGGAAGTTGCTGTTCCCTTCTTCCACTAAACACAACAATATGCCTGTACATCTACACAGAACTTTGTGATGCTAATTTTCTGCAGCAATCCATACAAAATCCTTATTTCTACCTAACACGCGAATATATTTAACACTGGAAGCTGGAGGGGAGTTGCTCCCTTTTCAAGCTGTTAACCAAACCCAGGTCAAACAGACTGTGGCCTTGAAATGACTCAGGACAATAAGAAATAATCAAAAATCCTCTTTCTTGCTAAAGCAACTTTGTTTTCTTTTTCAAGAGCTCTGTCATCAACTAAGTCAAGTCACATAAGGACAGGCTGTTGCTCTGCATGATGTGAGAGAATCGACTTCAGTGCCCAGCAAGAGGAATGGTTAAATCACCTTGTTGAATCAAGATGCTGCCTGAACAGATAGCAAGTATTTTCCCTCAGTACCTGCTCCAAACATCTCACCCTGGACCGTGGCCAACCACACACTGGAATTATCTGCACTGTTCACAAACTGACTAAAAGCATCATCACATGTGCATAGCAAACTGAGCAGCCCATTATTTCAGCATTTCTTATGAGTATTCAGCATTTCAGGTTCTTAAGAGATTTAACACTTCCACACAGTATTACCTCAGCTGCAGTGATATAAGTGGCAAAAATAACGTGCTCAATACTCTGAACAAAACAGTTCAGGTGATCAAAATAACAAGCTGAGATACCGCATTTTTCAGCAATTGTTTCACACAGTCTATCAAAAGTAAAATATTCTTTTGTGAATAACTAACTGCAATGAAATCGCCCAATCCTGTCAACAAAGGCCAATTACATAAACCCAGTTTTACAGTGGCTGGACTGAGGCAGTTTACTATGCATTTAAATTATTAGCATGTAAAATAATTTAACAGCATCTCCAAGATTCTGCCCCTAACCACAGAGTTGTCTTTATTTGACTCATTGTCCAGCGCTTGGAGACCTCACAAGAACCTTTTTAAAGCATCTATTTATTGGTCTTCCACATTGTTACAAAACAAAGCTCAACTCTGCCCCAACTTCACACACCATTATGACATGGATCATTGACTTTAGGTCTTCCTTGTAGGCTCCCTTCCTGGCCCATTCACTCATGAAAGGTTTATTGCTCACTAGTTACTGATGTGCATCTCCTGGAAGCTGCAGGGCAAAATGAAGTGTCCTGTGAGGACCATCTACCTTGTCAGAAAGTCGTGGGACAAGCATTTGTTCCAAAAAGGAATTCAAAACCAGCTACTGTGCGGGTCTAGCACGTAATAAACCAAATTAGATCATTAGAGCTCTTTTAAGAAGAGCTTTTTCACACCACTTGGCACAATAAAAGGCCTCAAGAATGGTTAAAGATAAGGTCAGAGATACCACAAGGTCTGTTTCCTGGTCTTATTCCCCAAATTTTGTTTTACAGGGGCTCCTGGTTTAATTACCCCCACACAGCCTCTGCCACATCCTAAGTGGGTGCAGGGCTCCCTCCTCTCCCAAGCACCAGAGCTGGATGTGCCATTCCCATCCGGGAACTGCAGCAGCATCCTCACAGATTATCAGTGGGCATCACGACAGCCAAAGGAGCAGGCTGGGCACAAGAGAACACACTGAGAACCCCCACTCTGAGGCTTGACCTTTCCCAAGATTTACTGTCAGATTAGCTCCCGTGCAGTAAGCAGGCATTCATTCTTAAAAACCCTTAATGCAGGAGATCAACCAAGAGAAAGAGTCACTTACCGGATCACATTTGATAACTTGTGATAGGAAATGTGTGAGGCATTGATAGGAGAGGAAAGTATTAGTGTTCCCCAGATGCAGGCCTTGCACAGCTGCTACCACGCTGCCAGCTGCGATCATGGAGGGTGGGTTTGAAATAAATTTAATATCTGTATGAAGAAAGGAGAGAAAAAAAAAAAAAAAAAAAAAAAGAAGAAGAAAAAAAAAAAAAGACTGAAATGATTGCTTTAGGAGAAGCCTGTCCATACACATACACTCTTTGTACCAGCATGGCTTTCAGCTGCCAACTATTGCATCCGAAAAGGCAGGGAAAATGGTGAGCAGAAAGGTGCCTCCTGCTCCAAAACTCTTACAGGTCCAAACCTGCAAACACTTATCCACATGAGCAACTGCTCTGCAGAGAGTGGCCCTTCCTCACACTGGGCCTGGGAGGCCATTCATCACTTTGAGGCACTTTTATCATAAGCAGGGCCCCCATCCTTCCAGTGTTAAAATACTTTGCTCCTGTGAATAATGCCACAGGGGTCAATGGCACTGCACATCTGAGAAAACCTGCTCACATCCTGCAGTGTCTGGCATGGCCAGATCCAAGGTGCACTCTAACAACGAGTCCTGGGGCCCTTTAAAGCAGAAACCTTTGCTCTGACACTCAAAGGAATATTGCTTTAATGAACAACAACATCAACAAAAAGAAAGAAAAGAGAAAGACTGCTTAACCCTGTCAGGAGGCAGATAATCCATATTTAAATTAAGGTTTCATCTTAAAAATGCTTTGTCTCAACCTAGTCTCTTGTCAGTGGCTGCCATCCATCCTGGCAACAGGGATTTAATGTAAATGTGGCATAACTAAGTGACGGGGGTCCCAAGAATTGGCGGACAATCAGTTACATTCTGATGTGACACCATGCTGACAAGAGGCTGGGCCCCCTTCCAGACTGCATTGCTGTAGGTCTCTCCACAAAGCCACTCCCAGGATCCCTTAAGGGGCTATCTCTGCCATTTAGCATGTTTTCCCTTTGGGTTTGTTTGGTTTGGTTTGAGTTTTTCTAGGTTTTTTCAATAATAATAGTCCACATTTGAATGATAAGACTCTTTTCTACTGAGCAGGAATGCATTTGATCCGTGGCAGTGAACACCTTGGAGGAGAATCAGGAACAAAGGAAGTGAGTGGCACAAGTCAAGGTCCAATTTTGTGAGGGAGAAAGGGAAATGCCACAATGTACACCAGGACCTGAGATACATTCCTTCAGCTTTTATCAGAATGCAACTTCCTCTGGGTTGGAAAAATATAAACCATCTGTCAAACCCCTGAATGAAATCAAAGGAATGGACAGCTTAGAGGGCTCAGTGGAACAGTTTAGGTATTAAATCATGCATCTCCTTTATTATGATAAAATAACTTTTGTGTAAATGTTTTACCAGTGGAACTAAAGCCTTCAGGACTCCGTGGAAGTCCTGGCTCTGAATCTGTTTATTCAGACACCTCTGACACTCCACTGTGGTGCTGACCAATACCCACCTTCAAGGGGGCACTTTGCCCAGCATCCTGCAAACCTCCAAAATTCAACTGATACATAAAACTCTGGCCAAGCTTTGAGGATGCACTGCCAGCGAAAAGGCAAACTCGAGCTAAAGTCATCTCCTTTATGTTAAAATAAACATATCAAAATAAATTTGGTTTACCTCCTTTTCCTAACCTGCCTTTTTCTGGGTGGATATAAACACATCCAATTTCTAGCAAGCATCCCCCCCAAAAAAAAAGCAGCAGTCCAGACTGCTTATTAGCACTGTACCATTCCAAAGCCAGTCCTGAACTGAAATACTGACAGAGGGCTGCAGGTGGACTTGGGGAACAGGGGATTCCCAGCATGGATCCCACCAGGATGGGGTTGCTCAGAGGGGTAGGGTGGCAGTGCCTTCCCGACACTGTTTACAGAGCTCCACAAACGGGACATGACCAAAATGTGTCACTTTAATGAGCCCGTCCTGACGGGATCACGTTTGGGATTAATATTTGCGTCCTTCTTTTAAATGGAGCAGTAAACAAGAACATGAATTCATAGTCACACCCTCATTCTTTCCAAGGTGGAAAAGTGATAATGAAGTTTAAATGACCAGTTTGTGTCTGTCCCTATAACCACTCCAGACAAGCAGCATGGACTGCCTTTTTGTTGCAACTCAACAAGGAATTATTTGTGGCAGAGGCCACTAATTTCAGCATATTAATCAGGGGGCCCCTCTCGCCTGTAATTGGATGCCCCCAAGTGAAGAGTGTGGCATCATTGTCAGCCTCCATCGCCTCATCTTGCGCTATTGAGCGCTCAGGAACAAGGGGGCTTCGGTGAGATGAATTAGACCTGACACAGCCACAATGGGGTAGGGGGCCCCATCAATTGAAGCACACATCCCCAGTAGCCTATCTGAGACTTCATCCAAAAAGAATAAACAACTTCAGCGTTGTTAAAAAGAGAGAGAGGGAGAGAGAGAGGAGGGGGAGGAGAGAGAAGAATGCCAGCCACCCTGAAGGAGGACAAAGCAGGCATATAGGCGCTGCAGCGCTTTAAAAAAAATTCCTAACAAGGCGAGTCACCCCTTTTCCTTTTTAAATGGAGCAGCAATTCCATCCGTCTGGAGAGCTGGGGGCTATGAATGAAAATCTTTTCATTGAGGCAAATCAAAACTGTGAACATAAATCACTTGCTGCAAGATGCAACAGGTTCCAACTGGTCACATACCTTGAGACTTCCAATTTTATAAAGGCCGGAGAATGGGAGAATTGTAACACGCTCGTTTCAAAGGGGATCTTTCTTTCTCCTTTGGAGAGCACCAAAGCAACAACGACAATTACAGCAATAATAATAATAATAATAAATAATAATAAATAATAATAAAAAGGAGCCTGGTATGTTTTGATAACCAGAGGAACATAATGAAATGCTGAAGCTCCAATATTTGTTGCTATTCATTGTTATGCTTGTATAGAGCTGCAGCTCTCCCTCAACACCGGTCTTAACTTGGGCCAAAAGAGGCCTGCTTCCTTTTGAGCTCTCCCTGCCTTGCTCGGCCATGCCAAAGCCCCATTCATTAAGCTCAATTATGTGTTAACTTCAAACAACCCCTGGTAATTTTTTTTTTTTTTTTTTTTTTTTTTTTTTTTTTTTTTTGCTTTTTCTCCTGAACCTACCACAGCACAAAGGCATCCTTTGGTGAAAATGGATTTTTCAAAACCAAACCAAATCAAACAAACCCACTTCTACTTCTACTAGCCAGACAACTGGAGAAGGATCTTAGGAGGAATTCCCCCCAACTTCACCTTGCGGCGTAACCTTATTTTTCTGGAGCAAACACATACACACTCATCTATGAACACTTCCACAGCCTTCACCTTGGTAAGCCAACTGGCCAAGGGTTTGTTTTCTAAGCAAGCACTATTTTGCAGTCTTTTCTTAGGAGAACCTCCTTTGCAGAAGAGGACACAGGCAAAGGAGAGACTGCAGTTGCCCCTGAGGCCACTTAAGCGAGCTGTCAGTGTTTCCAGTGGACTTTGGATCAGGCCCCACAGCATCCAGGCAGCACAAGGCATTTGCAGTCCATCTAGGTTCGTTTTGGCAAGGGGAAATGCAGCACAACCCAGCAACAGCAAAGCAAAGTCCAGATGCTGCTTAAGCCACATGTGATCTTCACTAGCCAACAAAGAAGTCATGAGAAAAGCAAAAGGTAGAGAAGCCCCTAACATCCAATAATAACAATAAAAACACAGAGCCTAGTGGCAGCCTTCCTGAGTGCTCCTTCCCCAGGCAATATTCCCAGCTTCAGTAGGGAGCTGAAGAGGGCCCCAGCTCTGGTGAGCTCAGCGCTGGTTTTTTTAAAAGCTCAGTAAAACTCCCAGAACATGGTTCTCATTTACTGATCCATTCTCCAGCTGTGGTGTGTAGCAGTGTTAAATAAAGGCTCTGGATGTGCTTCCTAAAAGAAACATAACAACACCGACAGTAGATCAAAGTACTGGACTCTTAGCAAGTCTCCAACCTTTGAACTACTCTTGCTTTCATCCCTGTCATTGCCAACACAACAACCTAGGTTAAACATCCCCACATCCAAAGGGGAGCCCGGGTGGCCGTTCTTTTTAGCTTCAAACTTAGCAAATCCCGCCTCCAGAGTCGCAGCAGCCTCGTAGCTGGTAGAACCTGGCATGGAGGGGCACACTGGACTTTCCCAAAATGTTCCTGCCGGTGGCTTGAAGGTTGTGGCGCTCCCAGCACCGAGCATTACTCCAGGCAACCTCCCCTACGAGCTGCCCCTCACGCTGATGTTAGGCCCAAGATGAAGAGCAACGCCAGTGTTTATAAACTTCTCTTTTATGGCTTGGTTGTTCTATCTTTAGGCCTTGTAGCGGGGCCTGTGAAACAAAATTTTTTTTTTTTTTGGCCTTCTGAGCGCCTGCCATCTTCCTTCAACCTTTTAATACCAAATCCAACCTCTGAAAAGAAGCTACACGGCTGCCACCGGCCGTGCACGTCCCACCGAGGGTTTGGAGCGTGGATACCACGACTCTTGGGCGTCTTTGGAGGGCGGCCCCGCTCCCGGCTCCAGCACAGCACGTGGTCACCGGGGTGCAGATGGCAGCGGCTCGGTCCCGTGCCAGGAAAAGCCTCCGTGCCGCGTGGCCCTCCTCCAATCCACCGGCCACCGAGGAGGGGGGAAGAGGCAACTTGAAGAGGGGAGGTTTAAAACCCCCACGCGGTGCTATTCACAGGGAAAATCTCCCTCCGCCTTTAAAAACTCGTCCTAAAGAATGAATCCACACGGGGAGGGATTCCCCGCACGGGCAGTAAGCCTTTTGCAGCCCCCACATAAACCCGGTGCGGGGAGGCGAGGAAATCGTGCCACGCTGAGCTACAGAGAGCAGGGGGTGGCGCGGCCCCTCTCCCTCCCTGACAACCACACGAAACTCCGACTCAGAAGCAAAATATCTTCTGAAAAGAAAAACTTACCTCTGGCAAAGTAATCCACCTTCTGCAAACAAGGGGCAATAATCGGGGCTTAAACTACCTCCCCGCAGCTCTGCGAGCGCGCCTGAGACCAACAGCTACGGGAAGCTTTACAAGCCGAGGGGCGGGCGCGTGTCGGGGAGCAACGCGCTTTGCGCAACGTGCAGGGCTCATACCTGTAGCGCACAGAGCCACAAAAGTCTGAGCATGTTTACGGATGATCTGCTTGGTGTCCTCTGCCAGAGGCATTTTAGTAAGGAAATGTTCAATGAAATCGTGGGGGGTCATTGCAGCCAGATTCCATTTCAGCTTATTCACCAGCAGCAGCTCCATTTGCTGCAAAGACAAGAAGGGAGGGGAAGGAGAGAAGGGGAAGAGAGGAGGGGGAAGAGCGTGGTTAGAGCCGCTGGCACAGGGGGCAGCGCTGCCGGGGCCGGGCTGCGGGGGTTCCCCCGCGCTGCCCGCGGCCGGCAGGGGGAGCCCGCGGGCCGCCCAGCGCCGCGGCCCGGGCAGCGCGGGGGGAGCGCCCGCTCCCGGCCCGGCCCCATCCCGGCCCCATCCCGGCCCCATCCCGGCCTCATCCTGGCCCCATCCCGGCCCCGGCCCGGCCTCACACCGAGCCCGGCCCGGCCCGCTCCCAGCCCCATCCCGCTCCCGGCCCCGCCGCCGGCAGCCCCGCACTCGCGGTCGGCGCTTCCCAACGTGCGGGCTTGCCGGGTTTTTTATTTCCCTTTTTTCCCCTGCATTTTTTATATATATATGTATTATTGTTCGTTTCGGTTTGTTTGGGTTTTTTTGTTCTTTTTTTTTTTTTTTTTTATTCTTGAAGTGATTGAACGTGAAATTACCAGTAATTCGTCGGGTCTAATGGAGTTATCTGTATAAATGCACAGTTTTTCTGCGGTCAGAGGAATAGTTTCCTTCATTTTTGAAGCCACAAACATGCAGGTAGCTCCGAGCAGTTGCAATCGGCTTTTCTTGAGGGGTTCAAACGACAAAAATCTGTCCAAATAATTCATAGCCAAGGGGAAAACTTCCTCTTCGCACTTCTGCTCCTCGCAAACCTGCAAGAAGGAGAGAGATCGTTGAAGAATAATTTAATTGAGGCGAAAGCCAGGCTTGTCCCGCTGCACTCGCCCTCCCTCCTCCCTCACCCCCAGGCTTTGCAGGGCAAGGTTGAAGGAGACGAGGGGGAAACGCAGTTGGGGAAAATGGATAAATATGGGAAACGCAGCGGCATCAAAGAAAATGAAAGTCACGAGTGACAAAGTGGGGGGAAATGTTGCGTTAGAAACCCGCAGGCGATTCATGGCAGAAGGGGAGGGGGCAATCGAAGAAGAGGTCTGTGCCCAGTTTTCCAGTCCCTAAGAACAAATTTTTAAAAAGGGAAGAAAACGGAAAGCGGAGGAAAATGCGAACCCCCGTGGTTGGTAACGGGGTGCAGAGTCGGTCTCGGCCCCGGATTTATTTATTTCGCTTTTATTTTTTCATCTATTTTGCCGTTGTGCTGCAGATTCCCCTCTCCGGTCGAGACACAAAGGTGGCGTCCAGCCTCATTTCGCCAGACGTCATCTTTTCAAAAAATATTTAAAAATATTTAAAAAATTATTCGAGCTCTCAAAAAAGGCTGAAAATGAAGCGGCGGGGGTCCTTTACCGAGCCCCGTGCCTCTGGTCCTGCTGGGGGGTTCCAGGGGATCCCCCGAAGTGAAATTCACCGCCTCCCTCTCTCGCCCTGCAGCACAGCCGGGCGCGACATTTCCCAGAGCAAGGCAGGGCGCTGCGGTTTCAAAAATTAATTAAAAATACATCGCGGGCACCCAGGGCTTCCGAAAAGGCATGAAAATGTAGCCCAGCTCCTGGGGCTCCCGCTGGGAGCCCCCACAGCCGTGTCCCGCCAGGGACGAGGCCCTTTCCAACTGGCTTTTCCCAGGCGACCTTGCCGCTCGCCGCCGCAGCACAAGAGTGCCTTTGAGGGGTGACCGCAGCTCCAGCCTCTCTTCGCGCTGAACAAAGAAACTTTCACCCTGCAACTCCCCCCAGAAACGCCGGAGCCCCTCCGGCCGGTCCCCCTGCCCGCAGCCCCAGCGGGGTCCCCCGGCCCCCGACCTTCCTCCCGCGGCCCCTTCCCCCGCTCCCCCCCGCCACACACACACCCTTGGCTGTGCTCCCCGGGACTTTCTTCGTTTTTCTCCCGATTAATAAACACTTTTGCTTTGCAAATAAAAGAACAAAGATGGCGCATAATACTGGCACGGGCAGCAGCTTGCATACGTGTACAAGGATATTAATTTAAAATAAAATCCCCAGAAAACACGAGCTGGCAGGGGCTGGCGGCGGCCCCGCGCGGCCGGGGCTCGGCGGCCGGGCCGGGGCCGCTCCCCGCCGGGCCAGGGGAGCCCCGGGCCGGCTCTGCCCCGGCTCCCCGCGCCGGCACCGCCTCGCCCCGACGGCCGGAAAAGGTGCCGGGCACCCCCCGACCCCCGGGGACACCGGGCGGGGGCGAGGGGGGTGCTCGCCCGCCGCCCCTCAGCGCCGGGACCCGGCTGCGGCAGCGGGGTCACGGAGCCGGCGACGGCGGCGGCGGCCACCGCCAGCCCGGGCCGCTGCCCCCGGCTCCACGCGGGCGGCTCCGAGGGCAGGCAACGTGTGCCGCGCCGGGGAAGCGATCCCGGGGGAGAGGGAGGGGGGCAGGAGATGGGGCACCAGCTCCCCGCATTAATTCGTTTCGGTGCCGGAGCTTGCAAGGAGAAGTCCCCGGAAGATACAAACCTCCAGCATCCAAGTGGCAACTATTTTCCTCATATATGGCAAGATTTCTTTCTGCACGCATTTGAAGTAGGAGACGGAGGGCGAGCAGGTCTCCTCCGCCTTCAGCATTGTCTGCAGCACCCTGTCATTGAGGAGGTTGGCATCCAGGTAGGCTCGTCGGATGGTCTCCACCTCGCAGCACAGCAGCTGATGTTCCATGTCTGCCTTCGTCGCCTCGAGTCAGTTCTCTGCAGCAGGACTGAGTCAGTCGTTCGCTCGCTCGGTCTCTCTCTTCCCCTTCCAGGAGTCCCTTGGATGCTGCTTCTGCTACTGCCGCTACAGCCCTCTGGAGGCTGCAAAACTTTCTAACTTCCAACAAAACTCTCCTGGTGTAGTCCGTGTGACGTTACTGTTGTTAAGCAGAGATCAAAGCACGAGAGAGAATGAGAAAGAGAGAGAGAGCCAAAAGCAAGGGGCAGAGCCCTAAAGCCATCCCATAGGCTTCAAGTCCTTCCCCTTTGCTTAGCTTATAGAGAGCAGGGTTTTAATGCAAATGAGACAAGGGCTCGCTTTCTTCAAGGGCAAGGGAGAGGTGGGGGAAACCCAAATTGTCTCTTCAGTGGATCATGCATAATTTTAAAAATGGAGCGAGTTCTGCACTGGGAGCCAAATGATGAATGGGGCTAAGGCCACACACAGACACCAGGGAGAGAAATGCAAGGAGACTCAGTATTATTTTACGGGGGCGCCAGGGAGGGGAGCAGAGCAGCACCAGTGCCTTGCTGTTTGCTATCATTATTATTATTATTATTATTATTACTATTATTATTATTACTGTCACTGGCGTATACCTGCCATACTGTCCTTTAAAAAAGCGTGCTCCTGACCTGAATGCCTAGTCTTTGTAGCTGATCCCAAGGGAAAACCTTTCTCCCATTTCCTCAGTCCTGTTTTTTCCCAGCCAGGATGGTTTTGCTGCACACCAAAATTTTTAAACAATTGGGGTGTCCACCCCTCTGCCAAGATTGCTCTTTTTCTAATCCTTTTTTATTTATTTATTTATTTATTTAAGGTCTTTCCTTTCACTTTAAAGGTTTCACCTTCCCAGGGGGCACACGGAGGTGGCAGGGGACAGGGCGAGAGCTAATCCTTGGAGGCGCAGCCCGTGGCAGCGCGCACGGGGAAGGCCACGCTCGGCACCCCACCCCCACCGCTCACCACCACCCGGGAAAAACATCCCAGCGGAGCAGCAAAATGGTGGCCAGGGCTCCCTCCAGCACCTATGGGCAGACGGGCTGGCGGGCTGGGAGGGAGGTGCCGGCAGCTGCCGGAGCCTGCAGGGGCCTCATCCGCGTCTCCAGGACATTCTGTCCACGCGTGATGGGGCCCCGCTGTAAATAACTCCCGCCGCCCGGGCGAGCCGCCTGTACCTGAGAAGGCTTCGCGCTGTTTCTGTTAAAATGGGCATCTCTTGAAGTCTCGCTTTCCGAGGGGCTGACAGCGCAGCTGGAGGCCCGCTGGGGAGCACCGGAGGCGAGGCCGGTGCATGGGAGAAGAGACTAGTCCTGCACCCAAGTGGCACAGGGAGAAGTGGGAAGGCCGTAAACTGGGGTGCACGGATTAACCTGAGCCTCGGTGCTTTAGCATCACCTGGGTGCTACCAGGGAATTCACCGGGGAATACCTGCCGGAGGTGCAACACTGGTGGCAGAACCTCCAGCTGGTGGCAGGGCCTGCTGGCCATGGAGGACACAGCATCCCTCCTGCGTGACCCGCGGGGAGAGCAGTGCCAAAGATCACAGGGCATGTTGTTGCACAGTTGTGTGTTTATGTAATCTCTTTGCATGGACTGTCTGCCCATCTTTTCTCGTTTACTCGTTTGCTTGACCATTTGTCTCCATTTTGTCTCCGTCTGTCAGGAGGAGGAGGATGTCGGAGGCCCTGCTCTCTCAGTTCCCCTTGCACGCCACAGCCCATGGGGAGACTCCAGAGGGTCCCTCAGCGAGGAAGCTGTCCCTTGTCCCTCTGCCTTTCTATTGTGCTTCATGCAGAGGACGTGCACTTCTGTTTTCACAACTTTAGTTGGCCGGGACAGTTTTAATATTAAATGAAGAACACACACGACCCCGCACTCCTGGGTCGAAACTGGACGTGCCTCCCCTGCGCAGCCGGGGGGACCCTATTTAATTAGCAACCCTGCACCCCAACACCTTTCTGGTGAGCAGCTGCTTTGGGGATGCAGGGCGAGCCCTTGGGGCAGCGGCCGCATTCCCCTGGATCGTGCCAGGTCTTTCCTCCCAAGCATTTGTCCCTGGCCACGCCGGCCGGGCACACGGGTCCCTCTCCCCGCGCCTCGCCATCCTCCCGGTGGCTGCGGGTGGGAGCGGGCTCTGCGCGGAGCCTCTCTCCGCCCGGAGCACGCGGCCGCCGCTCCATTCATAAAAGCTGCGCGGCGGGGCGCGGGGTGCGCGGCGGGCGGGCGGGGCTGGCGCGGGGCCCGGGGAGCCCCCGCGGGGCGGCGCGGCCGCAGGAAGCGGCGGCGCGGGAGCCAATGGGGGCGCGGGGCTGTTACCGGGCGGGACGGGCAGATCTCGGCCGGGGCTCGCCCGGTCCCGCCGACACAAAGGGGACGGGCCGGGCGGCAGCGCCAGAGCCGCCGCCGGGCCGCCCCCGCTCGCCCCGGTGGCAGCACCGGGCGGTCCCGCACCTGCCCGGGCCGGGGGGCGGTGCCGCCCACCCGAGCCGCTGGCACCGCCCCGCCGCTGCCCGCCCGAGCCGCCGGCACCGCCGCGGAGCCCCGGGGTGCGCTCCCTGCCGCCCATCCTTGGATGCGGGATGCGCGCCGCGGCCGCTTCCGCCGCTCTCGCCCCCGGGGGCTTCCGACGGCGCTTCCTTCCTGCCCGCTCTCCCTCCCTCCCTCCCTCCTTCCCTCGCTCGCTGCCCGCCCGGCGCTCCCCTCCCCGCGGCGCCCGCCCGCTGCCGGCGACGCCGGGCCCGGCCGCCACTTTCTCATGATGTCATGCCGCCCCCGCCGCTGCGCGCCGCCGCGCCGCGCGGCCCCGCCGCGGGAGCGCGCATTCCTGGCGTGCCGCCGCCGCCGGAGGTAGCGCGGCAGAGCACACCTTCCTCCCCCGGAAAACCGCTCCTGGTCCGGCTCCTCTGGACGAGGAAGGGAAGGAGCTGCTGGAGAGGGTCCGGCAGACGATGATGGATGTGGAGCAGCTCTCCTGCGGGGAGAGACTGAGCGAGCTGGGCTTAGTCTGGGGAAGACTGCGAGGGCATCTCATCGATGCCCATAAAAATCTCCAAGGGTGCCAAGAGGAAGGTGCCAGACCCTCCCTTCACTGGCGCCCAGCAACAGGATGAGGAGCAACGGCCCTAAACACAAAACACAAGAAGTTTCACCTCAACGGGAGGAAGAACTTCTTTACATCGAGGGGGGCAGAGCTCTGGAACAGTTACCCAGGGAGAGAGGGGGGTCTCCCTCTCTGGAGACATTCCAAACCCACCTGGAGGCGTTCCCGGGTCACCTGCGGTGCCCCGAACGCCAGGGCAGCCGCGTGGGGCCCGTGAAATGAGGAATTGATGGAGCCAAGCTCACAGAGGGTTTCTGTAGGGGCACCATCACCAAGGTGGGGAGAGCCACGAGTCCTGGTGGGAGCGAAGATAGGGCTGGCTGGGGTGTCCCGGGATGAGGAGGTGTCACTGATGGGACCAAACAGGCAGGGACAGACCAGAGCTAATGGAATTTAGCCAAAATTTATTCTGCGGGTAAGAAAACACAAAAGGGCTAAGTGCAGGGGGAAAAAATAGAGAAGGAGGGAGCAAGGTTTTGTTTTTTTCTTCATGGAGAGAAACCTCCTGTTAGGCCATGCCAGAAGTGAGCCAGTGGAGGGAGAGGCACCAGAGGAAGCCTGGCAGACAGTAACAAGGTGAATAAACAATGTATTTAAGCACCAGCATCCTTAAAGTGAAAGTGTTTCAGTGGAGAATATTTTGATGTTATAACCAGCAGCTACAGTTTCTGTTTTGCTGAGCTGATAGTGTGTTTTGGTAATGTATCAGCATGAAAATGACCAGCACAGACACTGGGGTTTGATGCGGATATGTGAGGTATGAAAAAGCTCATCTTGGCCACACAGAGAGCATACACTTGATTTCCAAAGTAAAGAAACTTTTTCTCTATTCCCCAAACTGCCACTTGCTCTTGTAGCATGGCAAGGCATCGCAAAGGCACATAATAAATACCATTTGGAAATTTGTTGTTGAATTGCTTATTCAGAAGGTTTTGAAATATGTAATTTTTTTATTAAAAAAAAAAAAAACAACAAAAAAAACCCCAAACAAACGAACAAAAAAAAAAATGGAGATGTTTTGTAGCAATTTTAGGCATAATTCCCCATAAGTGACAGTAAAGTACGGATCACATATGCTGCAGAAATGCTCTCTCAGAAAGGATGGTCGCTCATCCTTGCTGTTGAATTCAAGTGAGGTGCTGCTGTTGGGAAGCTGGGTTGCTGTGTGTCACCTGCAAGATGTCTGCATCCCTCAGACCATTCTGAGCTCCTCAGCCACTCTGCTCCTTGATGTAAAGTGCATTGGCACCTCTCTGAAGGCAAGTATGCTTTCTTTGAACCTTTAGTAAAAATAATATGTCTAAGAACCAAGACTAAAATACTGGATTATAGCTTTGACCCAAAGCATAGATGACAGAATTATACATTTGCAAAACTCAGGCATTTTTCAGAGCACGTGAATTCAATGGGAGTAATAGCACCAACTTCAAAGGGAGCAGGATTGAACCCATAATGTATAGCACTAATGACTACAATCAAATAAACTCACTTTGCCTGGGCTTTCTACCACCTTTAGCCTCTTGTCTGTGCCCTTTTATGTGTGTGCCAAAGGAGTGGATTCGGAGTGCTGCAATTTCAAACCTGCAGCACCATGCTGGATTGGTGAAAATATAAATAATGATGCATGGTGACAACATTTGGGGAATCTGGTGCATTTCTTTCCAAAAATCAGTAAAGGAAGTGAAGAATTGAGTACCTTGAGAGATGAGATTACAGTCTTAATGAAGGCTTCAGAAATATTTATACTTAATTTGGCTGTTTGTGGCAACTGATATTTTCTTATTTACTTGAGGTGCAGCCTGATTTGGTTAAAAATGAGAATGGAATAGCATATTTTTTAGGAAACACATAATCCTAGAACTACATCTTTATATCCTACTTATTTTATATTCTCTTTGCTGTGTCTGGAACACTACATGGTGTCAGCAGTAGCTGCTTTGTCTCCTCTGGTTGGTTCTTAACCTGACTAACTCTCCATGGAGTTACAGGAGAGGATGCAAAGAATGATAATAACCTCCTATTTAACTCAAGTGAATTGTTGGTTAATTTCCATTTATGTTTACATCACTGACCAAATTGCTGAGATTTGCAAACTTGGACTGTGAATGCTTCTCTTTTCAGACAAAAAAAAATAAAAATGAAAAGAGGAATCATCTTTCTGAGTATGTTTTTCCATTTCAGAGGGATTAAAGTACAAAAGAATCAAAATAAAATATCAATGTCAGTTTTGATCAACAACTACATCAACCCAAAATACACACAGAGCTCTCCTCCACCCACAAGCTGGTGGTGTCATGGTGTGAGTGCTGACCACCAGCATGTCTTGGAATGAACAGGTAATGTCCCAGAATACTGAGCTGGGACAAAGGAGGGTCTGGAAAAGGGGAGTGGCTGCATTTTTGCTTGAAATGCATGATAAAGTTATTCCCCCACCTTATCTCTCCTCTTTAAAATCTGTGTATAGTTGGAGTATTTTCCTTTTACAACCAAAGCGTTTCATCAAATCCCAGCTTTACATTTGAGTTCAGGCTGGAGAATGAAACTGGTTAAAAAAGCTGAGCCCCCAGCAAAATGCTGGTATAAAAGCAGGAATTTTTTCTCAAGAAATTACCAAGAATACTTTTCCCTACTTCTGCAGTAATCAAACGATGTCGCATAATGATTTGCACTGATGGAAATGAGGCTTAATTGTGAATGGTTTAGAAGCAAATTCAGGAAAAGACTGAACCATGTGCCTAAATTTAAATAAGTAAGTACACCGGAATTACTCCTGTGCCTAAAAATTAAATATATGTTTAAATACATTGCTAAACTGGAGCCTAAGGGTATGGTTTAAAGTTAAGGCCAAACTAGTCTAGACAGTAGCTGTTGCTGAAAGTGATTTTTCTTCTCCTGGTTGACTTCCCTGAAATGCCATTTCTGGAGTAAAACCAACACAGCTTGTTGACAATAACAGCTACTTCCTCAACAACTTTGAAAAGCATCCATTTCTCATAAAAATGAAAGTAAAAGTCTCAGTTAATGCTAAAACCCACGAAGATGGGCTGGCATCAGCTTTTGTGCTAACATGCAACCCCTGTTCGATTTCACAAGCTCCAGCCTGTTGGAGACAAAACAGAGGGGAGCAGTTCTCACGCCGACTGGGATGCTTTTATTTCCTGTGCTCCTGGGCTCTTCCATCCTGCCAGGGATATCCAGGGGGAAGGGAACAGCAGAGAAAATGTGTCAGTGAAACCAAGCTGGCTGCAAAGCAAGTGAGAGGAGATGGGGTGCTTTGAGATGTTTGTTCCTGTCAGTGGGATGTAGGGGATCCTGGAGTTTTGGGATGCTCACTCCTCTCAGTGGGATGCAGGAGTTTTGGGATGCTTGCCCTTGTCTCCTGAAAGACTGGAAATTTTCTGGAGTAAAACCACAGAGGTTGAAGGGTGTTGACCTGACACAAAGGCACGTGGCCTCTGGGAAAGGCTGAGGCTTCCTGGGCACACCCCAAGAGGCTGGGGCAGTTGATAATTGCAGAGCTGTCTGTATTCCTAAGGGTGCTGATGGCAGATCTCAGTCTCACTGCAGACATTGAAAGGCAGCAGAGGTCTGAGGACCCCAGGTATCCTTCAGGCAAGTTTTCTGTGGAAGGACTTGGGGGCCCGTGCATTTCCATCATGGTCCATTCGAGCTGCTTCTCAGCACTTGGCTGCCTGCCTGTGAGAGCTTTGTGATAAGACCCTGAGCAAAGACCTAGCAGGTTTTTAATCAAATGTTTCCATTGGCTTTAATATGTTGTACCCATCAGATTAGAGTCACTCAGCAGAACTCCAGCCTTCCACACAGTGTCTCATTTATCCTTGTTCCTGCCATGTGCCCAGCTCCACTCTGCTGACGTTGGTTCTGGTTGTGCACTCCTGTTGTGGGGCTTTTTTTGGGTGGGGGGTGGTGCAATTAGCCTGGTTGAAGCAACTAGGCCAAGGAACATCGAGCAGTGAAATAAAGTCTTGATGACATATTTGAACTCTTGGAGACCATGGGTTATCTGATCTGCAAGGTCACTGCTATTCTCTGGGAAAGTTTAAAAGAATCTGCTCCTGCTTCAAGCTTAAAGGGCCCTTCTTGATAATTATAGGCTGCAAATTCAGTTTTTCTGTAAGTATATGCAGTTGGTGAGTGTTTCAGACTACATAGTACCTGTGTTTTTATTTCCTTTTCTTTTAAGTGCTCATCAAAAGCAAACAGAATAGAATTAGTTTTAATGAACAGAAGGAAAAAGTGACTCCAGTAAGGCTCTTTCTGCTACCAGAACTGAAATGAAATGCAGAAAGGAAAATAACAATAATATGAAAATGAGAAACCTACAAAGAACTTTAAAATTCCTTCTAATCATTTAAGCTGTCATCAGTAACAGAAATAAGGAATTATATTTCAGACATGACTTATACCAGGCATGCCTTAAAAAGAAAAAGGCAAATTGATAGTGCCTGAAGAGTCTGTGCCTGGGAATAAAAAAGTGCAGAATCAGGCCCTTGGAAGCCAAGTGCCTTTTCCACCATTCAGTCTGTAGAAGAAAAGAAATGATGGCCCTTGATCTTTAGCAGCTCTAACAGATGGACTTGGGGAAGCAGGGGAAAATAACATCAGTGACAGTTTTGTCTTTCTGTATTTCTGAAAAGTCAAAATGTTAGAAGCTATTCTATTACAAAGATTCATTATGGGTATGATTAGCTTAACAGTGTTCTCCTGTAATACAGATCATAAAGTCCTGTCAGAACGGAATCGAATGCTAAAAACGTTGCATAATAACTTTCACAGACCATTAAGCTTTAAGGCTACAGCGTGGGAGTTTGCTACAAAGAGAACCCTCTTACAGCAGCAGATACTTTAAGTGAGAGGTATTTCCCACCCCGGGCTTTATTTGCTGCCAAGTCTGATTTCTGGCTGTGTTTATGTTCCTATATGGGCTGGCTTAGCTTGGCAGTGGGGTTGCTGCAGTGGCACAAGGAGGAGAGCTGTAAGAAGGGATTGGGCAGGCTGTTATTTTCCTTTCATGGGAAGCTGAATATGTAAACTCCTGGCCATTTTATCCTTGCTGGCTGTGGCCAAGTATCCCCCTTCTGTTTCCCTCCTGTTATAGTAACAGCATTATTCAGCAGGATGGGGTTCCCGGTGTCTTTCATTCGGCTCTCTGTGCTTTTGGGAACAAGGATAATGCACTCCCTTGCCTCAGGGATTATGAATTCAGTGTCCTTAAGGAACATGCAGTTAATCTACAAAGCAATGCACTGCTTGTGCCATAAAAATCCCTTATCACCCGGTAGGAATATGGATTCAGATCCATTTGTTTGGCTCTCTGTAGGTATGGGAGCTTAAGGAAGGGATCCTATTACCTTGCCATTATCTCCTTGGGCTGGTTTTACCCTGGTGTGGGTATGGAGCTGCTTCTGACTCAGGCTGGGCAGGTGAGGAATGACTGAGTGCATGGACTTGATGAAATTACAGCGATAGCAAAATGTGAGCTGGAGTCCCTGGCGAGGAAAATCTTTCCTTTTCCATGGATAAAAAGTTTATGATTAATCACTGGCTTGATTACATTACCCTTTAATTAAGCTTGTAAGTGCCACAGAGTGGGGACTTTGGTGTGTTTTTCCTTTGCTATCTCCTGATCGTGGTTCTGCTGGTGTGCTTTTATAGAACCATAGGATCATTTAGGCTGGAAAAGATCATCAAGTCCAACTGTTAAAAAAGGTCTTGCTGTGATTTCCCCTTACTGTAAGACTTCCAGGAATTTAAGTCATATTACTCCCTGCTGATGCTTCCACAGCTGGAACAACCTCAGTGGAAAACAAAAATGTAGGTGAAAAAATGTGTTGGTTTGAAACCTTGGGATTTTCTTCCACAGAAAACTGATGATTCTAAGCATGGATCTACAGCCCAGGCAGCTGATCCCAGCAGTTTGTGGTGAACTTCCTCACACAGGATCCCACTGCACCTCACAAACTACACTAAACACCTGCACTGACTGCAGGGGAGCCAGGGCTGGCAGCGGCAGCTCCTCAGCACGGGCTGCGTGGGTCAGGACAGCTTCATCCCGAGCCACGGGAGCCGGGTCCATCTCCGTGGGACACGGCCAGGGAAGAGCAAGAGGCAGAATGACCAAGGGAGGATTTCAGTCTGAACACAGGAACCAAAGGAAAGGCCGGGTGCTGTGCCTCGGGAGGGCTCCCTCACAGAACTGCAGGAAGCCTCAGCTGCTTTTGTCCTGAGGAGGGTTTGATGGCTGGGCTCAGTTAGGAATGGCCATGGGACAGGGTGAGGGAAAGGGAGCAAAGCCCCTCAGGACTGGCTGCCATCACAGTGCCTCAACCCACCTAAAAATCCAAACTTTACCCACTTTCACAAGTCATTCACTGCCTAGAGGGACAATCAGTCCCAAACCAGGATAGACTGAGACCTTTGATGGTATCAGCCTGAAGATAAGGAGGAGACCTGCCGAAAACAGATGTTGGTCTCTGTGCCTGCCTTGCAGGCGGCCCCTGAGGCATCCACCCTTTTACAAGCCACCAAGTCACCCTCAGGAAGAGTCACTGCTAAGATTCACTCGCTAGAAAGTACAGGCAGGAGTTGGAAGAGGGCAGGGATCAGGCCACAGGTCTGTTACCCCACTCTGAGGTCAGCATTTTGTCTCTGGCAGTGACCACTGTGGGGCTGTTTCAGACGAACTTCCAGTCCTCACTCCAGTGGAGCTGGCTGGAAACACCAGTCAGGCACAGGTCTCTTCTGCTCCACTGCATCTTCCTAGCAGGAAAACCAGATTCTCAGCTCAGGCTGGATCTTCTTTCCTGCTCTTCTGACAGGAGAGTGTTTAGAAACTCTCTCTGCCACCTTTGCTCCCAAGCTGAGGGAGCCCAACCAGCTCAGGGCCCTGGCTCCATTCACAGCAAAGTTATCTCATATGTCTGGCTCAGCTGATCAGGAGAGAGATGCAATTACACCCAGGTATGCAATTTTGGACTAGTTTAAATGATATCACACAATAATAGTAATGATAATGATGATAGTATCTTATGCCATGTAATAAGAAAAATTAGCTATTGTCTCAGAAGGTACCTGACAAGCAGCACAATGCAGTGTTAAGTACTCAAGAGGGAGAATACCAGTTACTTCACCCATTTTCATCCCACCCTAGGGCTTAAATTCGGGAGACAGAATCATCTGCATGAGAAATGTGGCATGAAGCATCAGCCTGGGCTGATAGGAGCTGCAGACTCCCACACAGCCCACACCACGATAGCACTATCAGATGGAAAAGGGTTATAGACAAGGAGTAGCCTTGCAGCCTCAGCTGAGTATCTTTGCAATGGTTTCCCACATCACTTAACAGCTTGTTTAACCTATCATGATTAACCAGCAGGCTCTGCAAGAATTTCCCACAATCAGTAAAAATGCAGCAGAAGGTCTGAAGGACCACAGTGGAGGGCAAACACAATGATGGACACTCAGTGTGTGCTCATGCCTCTCCTGAAAAGAACCAACTCACAGCTCTCTGGGTTCCAAAGTGCTGTAAATTCATTGCTGATATTTCAGGTTCAATCCTTTCCACATAAATTGCTGTTAGTTTTAGGAAAAGCAGCTGAAATCTTGATCATTGAAGTCCTATTACGTGTATGGTGGAGCTTTGCAAAGCTACAGTTTTTTTCTCAGGTTGCACAAATAATCAGTTGCTTCTCTGTGATTCTCAGAACAAGACTCGATCATGAAGTGATTGCAGTGAGGTCTTTTACTTGAGTCTGAAAAGACTTCTATAGGATGTGACTGTGGATAAATGCCTTATCTGGTATGCCAACTGTCTTTATGTTAGGACCACTTGGAGAAAGACAGCATGTTTGTTCTATGATGCTTTTCACCTCCTTTTTGCCATGCACCTTTGCCTATTTACTCCTTTGCAAAGTTGGCAATTGGTAATGGATATGCCAACCATGCAAGCTAGTAAGTTTCCCTCTCTGTTGTTAAGACAAATGTTTTCTTCTCATTCCATTTGCAAACCTCTTTCTTTATTATGAAAATTTTAAATTTCCATAAATAGCCATCCTGAAGTCTAAGTGGATGCTAAACAAAACTAAAAAACAAAGTGAGAGGAAGTACCATGTGCAGAAATAACCCAAATGCATAGCCCAAATTCTTACAGGAGGTGCTGAGCACCCCTGAGAGCTGCCTGCATTGATAAAGTTCAGCAATGGAGGTGCAAAAGCATCCTACAAGGCGTCTTTAAAACAGCCCCTGTCGAGCCTGCTTTCTTAGATCAAAGTCCAAAGCTAAGCTCTATCAAGCCACAAAACTTCAGTCACAGATGCAGGAAGGAAGGGCTGGCAGATGAAGGTGACAGATAGCAGAAGGGTTCCTTAGATGAGAATTCTAATTGCTTAAATGCTGTTCAGCCTAAATTTTGTCTTTCCATAACTTAACTCCTGGAAACCCAAAAATATTATTCCACCCAGAGAGCTGGCACAGGGTACGTCAGCAGTGGTGTAATATTGACAGACAAATACAGCCATTGTATTCATGAATGTTCTCCTTACCGAGCAAAGAGCTTTGTGGCAGCCCATACTTACTGCCAGCATGGTAGACTGCAATGTAATCAGTGCCTTGGATGCATTGGGAACACAAACAAAAATAGATTAGCTAACAACCAAATTGTATTTATCTTGCTTGACAGGGCTCGCTCAATGGTGAGTCACTTTCTGATCTAAGGGCGCTGCCATGCCGGGGCTGTGGGCAGCGCTGGCTGAGAGCAGCAGTGCAGGCAGCCCGGATGCTGCAGAGCCACGAGTGCTCAGCGCTGGGGCCCAGGAGATGGGATTCAGCATTCCCTGAGCTGACAACGCCAGGGGCTTGGCCTCCTGGGGTCCTTACAGATCTCACGGGCCTTTTGTGGGAGCAGAGTTGTTTTTCCAGGCAGAATCGCTGCTGACGCAGCCTCCTCCTTATGCTGTCAATGCTCTGCTGACTGCAGCATCCCTCACCTCCAGAGGCTTGGGCAGAGCAAAACCCTTGCTCTGCTGACCCCAGGAGCGCTGGAAGCCCTGGGATGAAGCCAAAGGCCAGCTTCAGCCACTCCTCTGAGCCCTGCCTTTACCTGCCCGGAGGTGAGGGCTCCCAAATGCCAGCACGGGTATCCATCCGTAGCAGCATCACCAGAGCTCGGGACAGGCCAGAACCCCAGGGATTTCTCCGGGAGCCTGCCTGGTTTTGCTGGCCACAGTCTGCTCCACCCGGCGAGCTCAGACACATCCCCATGACCTGCATTTCTTTGGGAGCCGCAGCACTGAGGGATCTATTTGTTGGTAATCAATGGGGGTGTGCAGGAAATTCTATCTCCCAGCACCGCTGCTTTGAGGATTAAAAGCGCCTCGCGTTCATAATGAGAGTAATTAACTTGTTTGAAAATAGTTGTCAATTTAATGTTTAATAAGAAAGCTTTGCGCTGAGGTCATTTGGGTTCCAGGTGAAAACGTGCTATGGAAGACAAATATTCAAAGCAAGAATGGGCATGAATGTGATTGGGCTTGGTTCTGATCAAGTTTACATTTGTTTAAAGGCCCAGCCCAAAGCCTGTGAAAGTCATTTGGAATAAATCAGCTGGAGTCAATGGGATTACCCTACTGTCAGCCCGCTATGGGTGAGATCAAACCCCAGATCATTATCTTTGTGTGGTCTTCCTTCCCGCACATTGAGAGGGAGTCAGTGCGAAAGGCCATTGATTGTTTTGTAAAACACCTTTTGGAGTCGGGGGAGCCTGCCTGCCTGCCTGCAGGATATGGCCCATAAACCGCCGGGATGGCGAGGATTCCTCCCTCTGGATGTGCCGCCTCTGCTGGGCTCTGCCCCGAGGTGATCAGGGGTTAACAGGGAGAGCCCAGCCGGGGGTTAAACAGAGCCCAAAGGATGGGATAAACCGCATTCCTGGGGGAGCGCCGTGGGTGACAGCTGCCCCTTGCCACCTTGGTCTCCGGCTCTTTCTTCAGAACCAATTATTTAATTTCTCTTTCTGTGCCTGACGGTGGGTGATGCTTTCATGGAAAACGAGTCCGTGGAATTACTGAATGCTGCTAAGTCAGAAGAAGGGAAGGATGCAAACCTGCAGTTTTCCCATGGCCTGAAAATGACTCCCTCCCTGGCTTAGGGCAGCCACAGGTATGCCGTTAATTTGAAGTCCTCTTGCCAGAAGGCTATAAAATGTCTTTTCATCTTACGTTACATAAGTATCCAACAAATAAGAAGACTGTTATTACAAAGGCAACCACACCGAAAAAAGGTTTCATTTACTCTGAAAACCTGCATTAAAGACTTCTGATGTCTCTGTGGAACTTGTAGGTTTCTGAATACTGCTGCAGAGGAAAATCCATGGGATTTTGGTTTTTTTAAAAGAAGTAAGTTTGATGCAACATCAAATTGAAATGCTGTGAGGAACCAACCGTGTGATAAATCTACTGTTAATCATGGTGATAATTTGCTCTGGAAGATGATGAGCTTCTATATTCTTCCAGTTTAACATGCAGCATTCTGGAAAACAATGCTAATATCAAGCACTCTTCGATTAAACATTTCAGTGATCCTTCTGAACCAGACAGAAAAGTTCAATGCATGTCAGGACTGAAAACTGTGAGGTGCTAAGCACATCTTAAGACTGAAAACCACAGCTGAGTCTGAGGATGCCAGAGAAAGTGCTCAGCAGCCACAGGGAGGGTCTTCAAAACCCTTATGCTTCTTGTGATCAAGGAAATAATTCTGCTTGGCTTCGCTGGGTGCTGAATGGTTGCTTTGCACTTTGACCCGATTTTCTCCAGGATAACAAAGTGTGTTTTTGTGCCAGCAAGCAGTCGTTGGGACAGGGAGGTGAGGCACAGGAGGATGCCTCTGTGGAGGTGATTCAGCACACATCCAACATATCTTCCAGCAATTCAGGCACTCTTCCTGAAGCTGTTTAGTTGTGTAATACCCTTCTACATCTTCACAAACTGATTAACATCAGGTATATTTGAGATATGTCCTAAGTCAGTTAACTTTCAGGCAGTAAGGCATCCTCACCTGCTCATTTCACAGGGAATAAAAAAAAGCCCCAAACAATAGAAAAGTCCATGTGCATGTTGACATCCTGCTTGTGAACCAATATTGTCACAAGCAATAGGCTTGGAGAGAGCAGGCCAATCAATGAATATGATACACTGAGCTAAAATTAGACCCAATATCCCAACTGAAGCTATTACAATTAACTAAATAAACACACAAGCACAGGTAATTAATCCTGTAATACCATGGTGCTTAGAGGCCACATCTGAGACTGAGACACATCTATGCTAAGCACTGAAAATACATCCAATAAGATACAGCCCTGATCCTGAACAGCTTACTGCTCATATAGCAAAAGGAACAAAGGACTGGGGACAGAATTCATTCTTTATTGCCTCCATGTCAGAAAAAATGGCCCAGAGACAATTGTCTTGTCCAACACTCTATAAGAATTATTTGGCAGGAATGAGAAGCAAATGGGGAACATCAGTATCCACTTCGTGGGTTTGCCTGCCCTTTCTCTAGCACAAACTCCTTTTTTTCAACCAGGAGGCTGCTCTGGACTCTTGTTTCTTTACATTACATTGTACTCTTTTTAAGCACAACAGGAGCTTTTGGTTTCTGAGGTCTTTAGTGAGCCTGTGTCCTGTCCACCTCAGCAGAGTGAAGCACACCTCTGATCCCTATTAAGCAATTATGTTTCTTCAGCAAAATTTTAAGGCCTCAAATGCACAAATCCATGGGCACCCACATCTCTGCTGACTGCTTCCACTTGGTCCAAGAGCTCCTACATACTCTTCCTCAAACGCGGGAGTCCAGCTTTTCCTCCTTTGTGTACATTTGGAAATCAGCTGGGTAGGGAAATCTTCACAAATCTCACTGCAAGGGGAGCAAACGTGTCTTGTAAATCCTATAGTGGCATCTTCACGTGTTGCAGACCTAAATCCAAGACATTTGCTTTGGCCTTTCTCCCTCTACTGTCTCTCAACCTTGGTTCTTTCAAAATCAATGATGAAGTGGTGGTGGCTTTAATTTAATCTAGAATTTCATCTTCTTCTCCAGAAAAGTAGTGCATGGTCCTCAAAGTTTCTTTCCCCCTTTTTCTGCAGAGAACAAACCTGAGGAGAAAGCTGAAAATCTGAGGTTTCAAAGTACCAATTCTATGTCTTTAACCTCATATTTGCATTTCAGACTTTGACAGATTCATTTTGCAGTCAATCAATTATTGTCTGGGTTTCAGGTGATTTGAAAAATCAGCTCGAAATAAATAGTCTGTTCTTGTAATCTTAACTATGGAGGTATTTGTGGTAATTTTGTAATGAAGATTTCTGTTTCCAGCACTTTAGCTATAAAATATGACTTTATGTGAATCATTGAGTCCATCTGGAACTCGAACAAGTCAATGTCTGTGCCATCTTCCTGGCCATAAAATTATTTTCTGCCTCTTTGCCAGACTGCAAGTTCTAGCAAAGGTCCAATTGACAAATTAAAGAGTGCATCAAACAATACTTTTTTTCCCACATGTCTGAAACAAAATTTTCTTTTGGGTAACATGGATATATAATTTGAAAGCATGCTTATTTCCTAGTTCTGGAATATTTATTCACCTGAAATCCTGCAGCTGTAAGAACTGTATTGTGAACTGAAGACAAAAATAGCCTGGACATCTCCCTTTTTGATGCCTCCTGGCTGAAAGAGTGAAGAAAAAAATAGTCCTCAGATGCAAGAAGGAGGTTTCCAACCATGGAAAAGCCTTTGGAGACACAAGTGAGGTTTTGATCCCTGCCCCCAGTGTCATCCATCTTGGAAAGCCTTCTGGTTTTATTATTTCAAACAGGTCAGCGAGAGCGAGGTGGGAAACCGCAGATTCAGAGCAGGCACCACTGCAGTGTTTTCAGCCAAACAGTGAGTGATTTCAAAGGGAAATACTGGACCGCTTGCAAATTCCTTCAGGGCCCAGCACCTCTGCCTGTCCCAGTGGTTTGTGCTCAGACCTGGGGCATGCAGCTGCCCCACGGGTTGAAGTGGCCACCACAGCCCTAAACACAGCGTGCTGCTGCAAAGAGAAGTCCTCAGCCATGAATGAGAGACATTTTCCATTTTCAGCTCCATGTCATATGAATGGAAATTGTGCAACTTGCTCAGGCTGGTGCAGTGTGGGGCTGTGCATTTGCTGGTGTGAACAGGAACACGGGAGCTGTTTTCTGTTTCCTGTGTTTGAAAGGGGTGCAAACACGATCCTTCTGCAGTGCTGCTCGCTCAGACACTCTCTCTTTAGGAAAGCAATTCGGGAAGGACAACAAAGAATTCTCCCTTGTAGAAAAGGTTGTGGTTGCCTCGCCGGCTCTCAAAATTAAAACTATGTTCCAGTCAAAAATGCCTATTCAGGCTGACATCAAAGAGAAAAATGCGCGCAGGTCAGGGAGTTTAATTTCCATGGCACTCGCATTTGTGATTCACATGTCGGGCGCAGTAATGACTTACATGCCCATTGGCAATAATGGAGCAGAGGGCCAGCAGGGACACAAAGGGGAAGGATCCGAGGTGGCAGGGACGGGCTCCGCGCCGGGAGGAGCCCCTTGAAGTCACTCGGGCTGCCGCTCTCTCTCTCAGCCTTTCCATCAATGAGAACCTCGCGGAGCCCCCTGGCCTGGGTTGAGGCTTTTGGGAATGATGCTCGCGGGGGGCCTGATGCCAGAGGGCTCCTTCTCATTGTCGGGAGACCAGGTCCTTTTAAAGTCACTGAACATAGCGGGTGACTCCTGAAAATCTGGGGTTTGGGGCATTTTTCCTGAATCCTTTGAGGTGTGGTTTTAACTTTGAATTTCTCAAAATCTCTCCCTTCACAGGTGAAGGGCTGTGTCATGAGGTTGGGAAGCAGGAGGTATGTAAACTTTTTAACAGTGTCTGTATATTCTCCTACTACTCCTTATTTGCTTTTCTCATGGGACGATCCAAGTAGGCATTACACACTGTTGATAAATAGATTTTCAGCCCATTTCATTTAACCATTACTGCATTTCCATATCAAAGATTTTAACCTTGGCATGCCCGAGCCTATTTTATTTGTAATCTGTTCTCAAACGAGGAGTTTGGAATGTTTTTTTCATTATGTGTTTCATCTGCAGTGTACTGCCCTCGTTTATTTTTTAAGATGAGATCTCGTACGCTACCTCAAGTCATTCTACAACTCATTGGCTCTTATTTATTCTGGCCTCCTAATCTAACACCATTTCTGTGTTGAAACTTGTTGCTATTTTTTTTCCAAGGATACACCATAGGATGTTAAGCATGTGCTCTATATCAAAGTGCAAATATAAACTAGTTGATAGTCTCTAGTCACACCCTGGATAGGTGTGGCATTTGGGAATTTTTCACTTGCTGGCTGGAGATCAGAATGTGCTCCACACACAGGATCTTGGTTGGGAGGGAACTGGTTGGGGCTTTTTTGGGGTTTGAGTTTTGGTTTTGGGGTGGCGGGTTTGGGGTTTTTTTAATTTCTTGTGTATGTAGTTTGAAGGGTTGGGAGCTAAATAGTTGTTCCTGAAACAGACTTTTACATGTTTGGCTATATTTAGAGCTGCAATTGGGACATTTGAGGGTACAATAATTCAGTGCCTCACTTTCTTTCCTTTTCTCTTTCTATCACTTTGTGATGGACAAGCTCGATTCTGGTGTCAGCCTGAGGCATGGTGCAGGGCTGCACCATCCAAGAGAAACTCCGAGGAGGAAGTGTGACTCAGAGAGCTGCAATTCCTTCCACAGTTCCTCCTTGTTCCAGCCAGGGAAGTAAGTTACTTCGGTGTTTGAGCTGCTAGCCTAAAGCTTGCTTCCCCCCTGGTGCTCACAAGGCTCAGCTTGCAGGACACAAAGGACAGGGATAAAAAAAGGATGAGGTGCCACCAACACGTGCAATGGTGAAGCCCCTGTGGGGTTTCACCGTGGGCAGTCACCTCCCAGCCACCTCCCTTTAATACCAAGAGCAATCCACCCACCTTTTTATACTTTTTATACTTAGAGACTGGCAGACAGTTTGCAGACAATCATTTTCTCACCAAAACAGAAGCACTAGGTAGGGAATTCCTGATGAAAATATTCAAAATCAGTATTTGCTCACTGGTAGTACAAACTCTGAGGCCTGAGGACATCCCCTGATGTAGGATCTGTTTGCAAATGGTGCATATGACTCTTTCACCTGCCTGACATTCTGCTCAGCATCAACATGCTTTGGAGAAAAACATAAAATGGCAATAACAACAATCATGAAATTCACAGCCTTTTCTTGAATATGCTTTTCCATGGATGGCAGGAATGCCATACTATGGAAGGACCTTCAGCTGAGCACTATTTTAAAATAATTTTTAATATGGCAGTAAAATATTGTGGTAACTGAGACAGTGTCAACTGAGAGCACAGACAAAATACTGAAAGATAAAAGGAGACAGGAAAACAAGAGAGAAATTTATCCATATGCATGACAGCTAGATGATCCAGTTAGGAATAAGACCTTGTTATTAAACCCTCTAGGATTACCAGGGATAAGTTTTGCAGTTAAAAAAATTTAAAAAACCCAACAAACCAAAAGCAACAAAAACCCAGCTAAACAAAACCAGGAGCAAGAATCGACTTCAGAAAACAGATCTGGCCCTCATGTGGTGCTCAGCAGCACAGATACACACACTCACACTTCCTGCCTGAGTTATATCAGTTTCAAAAATAGCCTGTGAAAAAAAGATTCAGGCTCATTGGAGCAACTTCTGCTTTCAGCAAAGCGGACTCAAACATGGAGCTGAATTTATACCTCCATGTGCGACTTCAGGTACCCGCATGTATAAAGCTCATCCTTCTGCTGTGAGCTCTGAATGGCATCAGTGCTGATTCACCTGGGCACCTGACAGGGATCTCCAGAGAGATATAGAAAGAGAAACACCATCCACTTCAGCTGGTCTTTATTCCTATGCCGAAAAAAAAACGATGTAAAGGAAGCCTGCAGTTCAAATGTGCAAAAGTTGCTTTTGTTTTGCATCAGTTTATTCAGGTATCTTAAAGAGGCTTAGTTAAAATAATCAGCTGAGCCTTTCTGACAACTTTGTAAGAAAGCCTTATGTGGCTAATTCTTAAATACCATCAGACAGCAGGCTAATTGTGTCTGAGAGCACATTGCTGCCCCAGGTTGCAGATAACTTCCTGTGTTGAAACCTTGACTTGAGAGAGATATCCTTGTAGACAAGGAAATATCATCTTCCAGTCCTGCTGGGTCTTAGAGCAATCTGTGAGAATCCCCTTCAGCTGTCTGCCTGTGCTTAGCCAAGTTATTAGGCACATTCAGAGGCATTAAACTCATACACCTTCTAAATTACTGGATGGGTTCGAGTTCACACAGCCAGCTGATTTAGCCATACCTCTGGTGCTAACAAAAACTGAATATACTGACCTGCCAGGAATGTTGCCTGTGTAGGTATGTAATAAATGTGCTTGGATGTGTTTAATTATACAGATATGCAGTGGCACCTTTACCACCTTCTGTAGCATCTATCCTGTTCTCACTGCTTAGCCATATCCCTTTTGAAAGGGGATAATATTTTGGAAGAACAAGCATTCACATTTCTGAACACATAATCAATCCAAAATATGGCAACACAACCGTAAGTGGACCAAGGTATGCAGCCTTTCGAATAGAAGTAAATTCAAAGTAATTCCATGCAGTCAAATCAAGGGAGATCTTACTCTTCCTGACAAGTAATATAATAAAATTGGCTGGATGATTCACTGTGAAAAGTTCAATGAAAATATTATCCGTTTTGTATAGCCTTCCTTTTTCTTTTCTCCATATTCCTCTTTCTCTTCCTCTTCCCCTTTTTAGCTTTTTCCACCTTGTGATGCCACATGGAGAAGACCTAAGAACCAGAGAGAGAGACAGTGGTTTGGAAAGGATAAAAACAAGGCACTGCTGGCAGTGCAGGAGATGGTGAAATACCAATAATCCATATTGATCTCTGACATGGCTAACAAAGGAAAGGCTCATTCCTTGTCATGTCTCGGTTCCTGTGAGTGCCCCTTGCCTGCTCTGTTGTACAACATAGCCTGGATAAAATGCAGCTGCAAGAGGGAAAAGGTGACACTGATCCTGCTCTAAATAGGAGCCAGTACTGTGCTCATCACTGCAGTGTCTGAAAACAAGACATACTATTGCTGCTGCAGGACAAAGTTCATGGAATATCAAGTGTTGATAGTCTGTGCTCAGAGTCTGTAAATGTATGTACAAATGGGTCACATCCACAGCTGGCATCTGTCTGGCTCCAGATCTGGTCCAGTAGGTTTCTAAAGAGCAGCTCACGACAGACCATTGAAAACTTCCAAAGAAAGTCCCAGGGCACATGACAGAAATGGCCAAGTGGGACAGCACAGTAGAAGAAAGAAATCCTGTGGGTTCATTTCTTTAAAGCATAGAAGTCATTAATCATTTCTATTCCTTTCCATTTGAAACAGCTGCCTGCCTGCATTTGCTAAGTAACTGCTTTCCTAACCACACAGCGACTAAGTTGTGGACCCCAGAATGCTCATGCATCCAGATATTAATACACAATTTCCCTCCTTCACTGTGTCAATGAAAGCACGTTAACATTCTTGATATCTGGTTTTGGTAGGGAAATAAAACGCTGCCAGTTCCATGCTCAAAAAAATCTTTCTTACTGCTCGTCTTCTCAAGAGAAGCTTCAGAAAAGCTTGGTGTGAAAATCTCAGCGGCCTTCTACCTGTCACCTGCCACGATGCAGGATGTTGCTCGTTATCGGATTAGGAGAGTGGTGTGTCCTGCGGCGTTTGCCGGCCGGGAGTGCCGGAGTGCTGGGAGTGTTGGGAATGCCGGGAGTGTTGGGAATGCCGGAGTGCCGGGAGTGTTGGGAATGCCGGAGTGCTGGGAGTGTTGGGAATGCCGGGGTGCCGGGAGTGTGGGAATGCCGGGAATGCCGGAGTGCCGGAATGCCGGGAGTGTTGGGAATGCCGGAGTGCCGGGAGTGTTGGGAATGCCGGAGTGCCGGGAGTGTTGGGAATGCCGGGAATGCCGGAGTGCCGGGAGTGTTGGGAATGCCGGAGTGCCGGGAGTGTGGGAATGCCGGAATGCCGGGAATGCCGGAGTGCCGGGAATGCCGGACTGCCAGCCAGCAGGTGGAGACGCACCAAAGCAATCCCGGCGCTCGGACACGCCGCCCGCACACCCGCAGCATCCCCAGGGCCCCCGCCAGCAAATACCGCGATTGGCCCCATGGAAAAGTTGGGAACTAGATCTTGGATGGCTGACAGAACATGTGACGGAGCGGCCGCGGCTGAGGAGCCGAGCAGCACCTTTCATGTCTCGGTGAGCGGAGCGGGGAGGGAGGGAGGGAGGCTGGGGGCTGACTCTGTCCTGACCTCGATTCTTTCAGTTTGTTCAACAGTTCGGAGCCGCCTGTCAGCCTCAGCTGTGCTGAGTGATGCAGGAGCCGCACACGCTCCGCGCCGGGCGCAGTCCCCGCTCCGCCGCCCCGGACGCGTCTCCGGCACCCGCTGCTGCCAAAGCGCAGCCCGGGGTGCTGTGAAAGCAGCGCCGCTTCCTCTGCTCCCTCCGAAACTCCTCCCACCCAGTGTTTCCTCTTTCGGAGTGGAAACACCATTGTGATGGCAATTTCTGAAATATCCCCGCCGAGATCAGGAAGTGCGGAGGGATACAGAGGAGTGAGGGGAGGGAAAAGGTAGTTTGGGGGTTATTTTGGGAGCGGGGAAGCTATTTACATGAGTTTGGGAGCAAATTCAGGGATAATTGTGTGTCTAAAGTTTCTAGCTCTAATCTCTCTAGAAATGATAAGGAATCGCAGTATTGGGTCTGCAGAATACCTGATGTGAACTGATTGCCCTCAGAGGAAATATGCGCACAACGGGAGCCAAGCCGAAATGCCATGGCACAGAAAGTTGGCAAACCCTTCCTTACACCAAAAATGATCGCTCAGGCTGTGAAAGACAAATTTTAAGTGACAGCACACGTCAGCCTTCACGTGGAGGTATGGAAAGAGGGAAGGAGATGGAGTAAAATTAGAAGAGCTTTGAAAATTGCAAAAATCACCTGCAAATATTTGAGAGATTTAAGTGTTTGAGATGATGATGTTCTTTCAAATTGTGTTCATAGTGGAGATACCTGAAAACACAGTGTCTTGTTTTACAGCTCCAGACGCCCCCCAACACTTATTCCTTTGTGGTAAGTTTATTGGAGTGTGTTATTTTTCCTTAAAATGAGAAATCTTCAAATCTTGAAAATGCAGTTTCAATGTTCCAAAAGAAATGTACTTTGCAGCTTTTCCATCTTTTGGGATTTTTCTCCTCCCCCTCCATGCTGCCTCTTGCTCTCTTGTCTTTGGAGAGCAGGGTTTAACATGCCACTGAGGAGATAGCCTGCATGCAAAGTCCCTCAAACATAAACACACTTCAGGAACAGATTCACCCCAGTGTGCTTCCAAATGTGGAAACCACATTCCATCTGCACCCTTATCAACTGGTCAATAGCTGGGATGTTGAATGGACATTCCTTAAAGTGAAGATTATGAAAACATACATTACTGCTCGGCAGTGATTCACCAGCTTTCCAACTCTCTCTGCCCAAGAGCAACTGAGCTCAAAGTGGCTCAGGCTGAGGACTTTGAGAAAGCTGTGCAGGAATTTGCGGCACTGAACTGCAAAACCCTCTTCAGGTGACTTCTCTGGTGGTTAAGAAGCCCTGTGTGCATTCAACTCAGGTATTATTCTGCATTTGCTGTCCTTTTAAAAGTTTGTTATAGCTTACCTTATAAATCATGCGTAATTATAAGAGGTGTTTTTTGAAAACCTATCTCTGATTTTCCACTCAGGTTTGCAGCACTGTGACATCAACGACTTCTGAGCTGTCACCCCGACAGAAAAATCAGAGGCATGTGAGCAAGCTTGTCACACACCCTGCCTGATGATAAGGCAAGTGATCACCTTTATTCTTTGACCTATTTTTTGGCTTGTAAATGACTGGGTCTAAATTCCCAGCCAGAGGCTGAAGATATTGTTTATTGATCTATTGTATAGGATTGCCTTGAAAGAGTTAGCATTTGTCTTAGGTGACTCACAGACTGCTCTGATGATGGATGTGTGCTTTGGTCTCTGTGCATCTCTCTTGCTCTCTGTGTGCATATATGTCCATAAATATTCTGTATACATACAAAATAAATGGTTTGCTTTCATGACATACCCTTTAGAATCTTGATTTCTTTGGGGGGGATTGTTTTTTAAAGAATCACTATTAGTCAAGCAAAAGTTACTGAGGCAGACAGAAAGAAACTACCAGAAGTATTTGAAATTGAGGACAGTTTATTGTTTAGGGCAATGGGATAAGAGTGCAGGAGAGTGGAAATTCAAGTGCTGAATCATGTGATCATACATGATTAGTATATAGTTGGTAAATTATTTAATCTACTCAGTCCCTTGTTTAGGATAGGAGGACAAAGCTTAACAGCCTGGTTAATAAAATAAAATCTATGAATCCATGTGAATGAATATGGACTGGGGACATGAAGGTGATGGCAACTTACTCAGAATTTACCCAGTTTATCCCTCCCAGCCAGACCTTGCTGCTGGTATAATTTTGGATCCTGTCTTAAACAATATTCTGTTGAAGATCTCTTAAAATGTTGGTCTCTGTGGTACCTGTTCAAATTGAAATTAGTTCCTCACTGGGTTGTGACATAAGACAATGAAATTAAACTAAAGACATGACTCCAAATGTACAGTTTTTGGGCAAAACACCAAAGTAGTTGTGCCAGGACAAAACAGGTCTCTAGCAGAGGAGAGTTTGCACCAATCAAATACATTCATGGAGGAATATGATTTTTTTGAAGGATCAGTCTGAAAGATATTTTCTAAGAACCTAAATTTGCTGTACAAGTACTGTTCAGCTGCAGGCTAAGAATCCTTAAGATCCACTTCCAGAGAGTGTCAGGTGCTATTTAATGTGAAATAAGGATTTTCTTTCAATCTGAAGTTCAATTGCCTGTATTTTCTCTATCCCATTCTCAGTTTCCTGAGTCACAAGGATGTATCTTGTACCTGTATATTAATGGCAACATTTGGTTTGTGTTACAAACCTCTCTTCCCACAAGGACGTGGCGGTGTCGTGTAGAACGCACATTCCCATAATCATTTCATATGTTTTCAGTCTTAAAAATAAAGTTTATATAATGAAAATACAATATAATTATACACATGGGAGTTCTGGTTTGGAAGAGGTTCAGCAGAATTCTTTGATAAAACAAGCCCCCGACCACAAAAGCTGCATGCAGTGATTTGACAGTCAAACATGTATAATCACTTACTCTAAATTAAAGGCAGTGTCACCATGGTAAGAGCAGAACCCTGAAATCCCTTCTGTCACTTTTGGCCAACAAGTGACAAATACTGTAAACCCAACCAGAACACATCCTTGAATAAACTTTGAGGAACTTTTTAAAAAGGCGCTTGGGGGTGGTGAGTTATATGGGGAAACAGAAGGGCAAAAGATCTTTTTATACAGGGTTATTTTATGATACTAATTGAGCTCTCATCAGCCTGGTCCTTTTTATTCTTATTTTTAAATTTTTTTTTCTTTTTTGCTCTGCACCGATTTCTAGTACCCAGAAATGGAGAATATGAGGGTTCTCAGAGAGAAAAAAATCATCTCATTAAACAGAACAGAGATGTCAAAATCTGTGAAGTTCAACACCTTGTGGTTTAGGTGAGATTTGCAATTTGATGTTCCTGCCAACATCTCTCACCAAAACACATGAACCTTTTTTCACTCCACCAAAACTGCCCCTTTGAGCAGAAAGTTCATGGGCAAGATGCTTCGTGGGTACAGAATTTTGCAGCTCCACTGAGAGCAGCAGGATGATGCTGATTTACACCAGATATGGATCTGTTTCACAGCGTGTCTCAGTCTGAATTCACAAAGCATGGAGTAATGTGAAACAAGGAAGTGACTTTTGTGAAAAGCATTTTGGAAAGGAAAACCAAAAATGATGGATGTACCACTGGGGCAGAGGGAGTGGAGCCCGCCTCAAAGAAGACCTTGTAGAGCTGCCAACCTTCCCACAAAATGTGCTGCTGCCCTCAGAGAGGAGGGGGAGGTTTCCCCAGGACAAATGCAGCCACACCAAGCACCCTCATAACCACTTTGTAGATATTTTTATGTACTGTCACATCAAAACCAGACAGAACTTCCAAAACATTTGAATTTGACCCATCACTGATTAATGGAAGGAGGAGAAGGAGAATGGGTGGGAAGAATAGTTATTGTGAACTGCCATAACACTGGGCAGCAAGCCATGCTATTCAACAAATGAGACAATACATTAAAAAACAAAACTCTGTTTTCAGGGGCCTTCTATATATATCAAGAGCTTGATTCACAGACCACTGAAGTTACTGGGAATCTTTCCTGTGACTTTAACCAGCTACTGGCCCTGCTATTACAAAAGAGGAGTTAATACAACTTTGCACTTACTTGGTGCCTCAGGATTAGAAAATTGCAAGGTGAAATAAAACATCAATAGTTAGTTGTTAATTGAAACTAATTAGTCAGAATGCACACTCATTTTGCCCACCTGTCTGTAGTGTATTTTACTATTATTATTATCTTACTATTTTACTATTATTATTATCTTTACTATTATTATTATTACCACTATTATCATGCTATTAGCATGAACCAGTAGTGGAGAAAAGATTTAACAAAAGACAAAAAATGCACAAGATGACAAGAAAAACAGTTAATAATTTGTGTTCCACCTGACATTTAAAGCTCTGCAAGCACAATTTTTGGGGAGTTGGAGGGGGGAAATCTGATTTTCAAGTATTGGATACCTTTTTGCAGCTTCTTTCTGTTTCTTTCCCTCTGGAAGCAATTAGCTCCATCATATTACAAACGTTAATTCTTCAGCTGTGCAAGTGACCATATTGCCGTTCCAGTTAACTGTGCAGCAGTCCTTTGTGAAGAGCAGGATTGCTCATTTCAGTACGAGTTTAGGATGGGGAGAGTAAATTATTCCTCTTCCTGATCCAGCCATGCAAATGGAAAAGGTGACCCTCCTTCTTTAGCCATGACTTTGTTGGAGGTCCTGCCTCCACCAATCTGCTGGCAGAGAAGGCAGTATGAAACTTTCCAAATTACTTAGCTGTGCAAAGTTAAATTCTCAGTCTAATTAGGGGAATTAATTTCTCCTGGGGGCCATAACAAATTTTATCCAAGTTAGCTCATCAAGAAAGACAGAGCTGTGAGGATACCTGGGACAACTGGCTGTTTCCACAGGCAAAGAGGTGCATTCTCCAGGGAAATGGAAAACAATTCCTCATGTCCACTTAAAGGTGTTTCCTCCAGGATATTCCTGGACCAAACTTCTGTAAATACACAAGAAAGTCATGAGATCCTTAGATCTATTCAGCAAAGCTCTCTTGATCAAGCTTAAAGTGTGCATAAAACTCCACAGTTTTCCAAATAATCTTAACCCTGCACTTCCATTTTGCCAAGGGCTTCCCTGCTATGGCTGGAGTGTATCCCACAGTATTGCTCTCTCACTTTGGGAATTTGAACCTGCAGCTACACTGAATCCAGATCAGCAGAAACACTTGGGTTTTCCTTTGCCAATCCCTTCATTTCTCTCTTATATTTGTGACCTCATTAATAGGAAAATCGATATTTGGAGTCACTAAGATCAGGACTAAAGACATTTGTGGAGCAGAACTTTGTCAACGAGCCAGTCACAGCTCAACTGAAACGATGTTCTGGTGTTTCTACAGCACAGGAAATGCTTGTATCACTTTTCCCCTTCCTCTCAGATGTAAATGCAAGCATATTTAATATCCTGGACACTTCCATTTGGTAATGTTGGCAGAAAGTGACACTGCTGACCTGAAGTGATTGGTTGACACTGGAAAATCAAATGGCAGCAGCAAATTAAGGTGGCACTAAAGTTACAGTAAATATTGTCATTCCTTCCACGGCAATATGTGCCAGTAAAGAAAAAAATAATTCTCCTAATCATACTTAATGTAAATATCGCAAGGATTATGTCTGTGTTTCATCCAAGAAATGCCAGATTCAGCAATTTCACTGTAGAAGACAGGAACAGTTCACATCTCATTGAATTCTACACTTATGTACCCCTGAATACCACAGATGTAGACATTGTCACTTTTTACTCTTCATGGCAAAAAGGTTTGTTTTTTTTTTATTTTCATTTTTCTGTCTTTCTGAAAGGATTTTTCCCCTCTCATTTTTTTTTTTTAATTGGAGAAGAAATGTTTAATTGGTTCAATCTCCTTGTTCAGGTCCAGCAGTAGCTCCTCATCCAAAAGCCAGTGCAGAGGTTCTCACTATCCAATTGACTTTTTCTCTTATTCAGGTAAAGGTCTGAGAATGTACTGAAGTTTAAATACAAACTTTAGCTCAAATTGGGGTACCTTCCAAAGAAAAATCCTAAATTACTCCTGCTAAAAGTTTTGGGGAAAAAATGTAAGCAGAAGCTCAGATAATTGCTGGGAGAAGTAGATCCCTGGAGGAAGGCAAACAACCTGGCTCCCTGTTAACTTTGCCTGGGTCAAAGGGAAAAGTTGAGTCACTGGCTTCTGCTTACATTTTTTCTTTCATCTTATTGATAGCAGGAATATGAGTCCAGCTCTCCAAGGTTTTCTGTCCAAGTTCCTCCCTTTGCTCGCCTGCCTTCCCAAGACCAGTCCATTTCCTCTCTTTTATCATGCACTGCAACTTTCAGCTCTGCATGTTGAAGAGGCTTGGGCTGACTCTGTGCAGAGGTAATGGCTGCTGAAGGAAGAGCTAAATGTTCATTTATAAAAGCAGTTTGGCACACGAGTAGGTAAAAGGGCTCCAGCTACCCTGCAGGAAAGCAGGCATTTTCACTCTTCCTGTTTTTCGGTAAGTTCTCAAAATAAATGATTTGATATTTGGAAAATAAAGAGGCACTTACATCTCTGTTTCAAGAACTCCTGGATGAGAATGGTTGCTGCTGGTGAACTTTCTTGGAAGTGTGGAAGTTTCATGATTGTCTTATATAATTTGGCCTCATAATTGCTGGTAATGGTCAGGGATTCTTGCAGGAGGAAATGTTCAAGGCATCAAAGCCAGCCCAGTTCCACTGAGATGCTCCAGCAGGATCTCTGTGGCTTTTCCAGGGAAGTTCGTGGGGCTGTTGGATATGGAACCACTGGTGGAGGTGAGACAAGCTGCTAATCCTGAGCAACCCCACACACAGCCATGGCACACCCAGCCAGACTGAACCTTCTCCATCTGCTCTGTTGATCCCTTTTGACTTATCTCTTCTTTAAAGGCAGCGATTATGCGCAAATCAAATGAGTCTGTTTCTTTAGGTCCATTAATTATTACATTCCATTTACATTTTCTGTTTACTTTTTCCCTTCTCTATGGAAGCTATTGAAGGTCTGACGATTCAGAATGCTCTGGGAACACTATGTGGCTTTCCTTCTTGTTTGCCCATTGTAACAGAGCTCATTTTTCAGTGGAGGTTTCCCATTATTTCCAGGAAAAATGTGGTCAAACCCATGTACTCCCAAACCTTTTGATCTCCTGAATCCTCTTCATATCCCAGATAAAAAAGTCAGTGATTAAGACAGAGTTCCTAAAAGGACACATAGTCAGGTTTCCCTTTGACCAAAATGGTTTCCCAGTGAATCAAACCTTTCTCAGCTCAGGGGGGGCTCGACAATAGACCCTGAAAAGATGGATAGAGCAATTGTCCTGCTTAGTGATCCACGAAAGGAAAGGGGTCCTTAGTGAAGGGAGACCTACACTAAGTCTGACCTGACACTGCAGGAGTAAGACAATGAAAGGTCAAGGAGACTAACGAGAGGAAAAATGCAGACAATGGGTGCCACAGCCAGCACACAGCTCCTGCCACGCAGACTATGGGGCAGCGGCGTTAACTGCCTCAGACATGTGAAGGGCAACTGAAGCGGAAAGAACTTGAAGTTTCCTTCTTAAGAATTGTGGCCCAGCATCTCCAGGATTTACCCAGGACTCACAGAGAGGTCAAAGTGATGCAGCTAGGCCTGAGGTGAATGAAAAATAAAGATTATCTAATTGGGGAGGAGAAAAATATAGACGTGTTTTAGACAGAACAAAAAGGGCAACTACTTGACAGTTGGGATCTGCAGCAAGTTCCCAAGACATTTCATGGGAGGAACCAGAGGAAGCTTTTGCCTTAACTATGAAAAAAAGCCCCAACAACTCGATATTGATGTATGTGGGATTCGCAACCATCATATTTTTTCCTTTGCATGAACAAAAGATTTGTAGTTTACAGTATCTGGGGCTCAACTGAATTTCCTTCAAGCACCCAGCAATTGTTTCTTTCTGTGTGTGAAAGAATCCTGGTCCTTGTCATCTGTCTGGAGACAAAAGGAGGAATCTCTGTGGCTTCTGCAGGCATCCCTGTCCTCAAAGGCATCTCCATTATTACTTCTTTGTAGCTGGGCCTTGCCCTCCTGAAAGAGCCCCTTCCTCCTCAGGGCAGACCTAAGTACTACTTTTGAATGTGTACACCAACAGGACACTCTTTAGTTAACAAATAACTAAAAAGCTTCATCAGAGGACTCAGAAAGAAAGTCTACCTCAATTATATTTGTCATAATAGCTGAATGTTTTTTCCATTCTAAAGCATTTTTTCATCTTTTCAGCAACCAGAGCTTCTGACAGCAGACACCAGCATTGAGGTTTTTCAGAGTTATCATTTCTGTGGCAGAAACTGACAGGTGAGATAGACATTTTCTTACCCATAAAAGCAAAATAAAGTAGTTTTTTTAATATTTGACAGGTTCAGGTAAGACAACTTGCTCTTCTTCAGAACCTTGCACAAAAATTGCATTTTCCCAACATTGCTAAAATCAGATATAGCTGTAGAGAGAAGGGCTTGGGATGGTAGTGTTAGTTAGAGGATGGCATGTGGAAGTTAAACAGTACACCTGGATTTTATTCCCAGGTCAATTGCTGGCTTGTTGTGTGATCCCAGACAAAGCCCTAGAGCTCCTTCTGACTCATCTTCCCTGGTGGAAATTAAATCCAGTTCCTTAAGGAACTTTTGGGATCTTGGGCTAGAGGTACAGCAGATTATTACTTTCACCTATTCTATTATCAAAGGAAGTGCAAATTTAAGAAGCATGTGTTGGGTTGAGGAATGGTGTGACTTTCAACTGGCATTAGGCAACTAATGAAAATTACAATTGAAGTGTAAAATACTTTTCCTTATTCTGAGAGGATGGCTGAATCAAACCCAAATTCTTTTAAAAGACATCTCAATTGGAAACTATTAGGTAATTTCTTTGGAGAGTGGAGAAGGGGGTAGGTGATATTCCTTCTACAATTACTGAGCCTTCTATAAATGAAATTATCTGTTTGCATACCAGTGATGACCCCAGCCATGGATGAAAGCTGAGTTTCTCATCTGACCTCTTAAGTTTCCACCTGTGTAACTCTGCATTGTGATTTTTAACTCTCTAGGGCCTGTAGGTGAGATCAACACTGAGAGAAAATGAGAGATGGAGCTGTCCTTTAAGGAACTTGGGGTTTAAGGAACGTTATTCCCAGACTTAACTCCGTTTGCACTGGAAGGAATTCCCTTTGAGATCAAATTCTAAAGTGGTGACTGCTTACAAAAACTGTGGGGTTACAAAAACCCAGTCAGAGAGGGAAGCAGGTATTTCTGCCATGCAGGAAGGGGTAATTTGTCTGAAGAAATAGAAATGAGTGCCCATGAATGTGTGGTTGGGGCAAACTGACTGGGTCTGGGGGCTCCTCAGGGGTTCAGGTGATGTGCTCTGGAGGCTGCCCTGGAGCAGAGCCCAGCCAGAGCAAAAGGATAAAGCAGGGATTTATTAAAAGGTCTCACTGGGCACACCTGGGCAGCACCAGAGCCCAGCTGGGCACAGCCAAGGGGAACCCAAAATGGGCACAAAATGGATGACAGATCACGAGGGCTCACACTTTGATAAGTTCTGGTCCATTGGCATATTGGAGTTAATTGTCCAATTACAGCTTCAGGTTATGCAGCTCCATCCTCCTTGGTTTTTCTTCTCACTTCAACGTTGTTTTCATTCTTGGGCCTGGAAGTTGTACTGGCTGTCCTTGGTCCCAAGCTAGAGAAGGAATTGTTTTGTCTGCCTACCCTGTGAATAGAGCTTAGTAGCACTTAATATGAAACCCAGAGCCACACACTAAAACAGCACAGAATCTAAAAAATATAAAATCTAAAACTTGAGGCGTCACAGGCTGGGCAGAAACCCCAAGGACTGAACCCTTGCCCTGAAGGCAGCAGTGCCTGGGGGTGGGTGTGGATCCCGGGCTCATCCCTCCAGCACTGCCCCCAGCCCCTCCACCCTGGCCCTGCAGAGTGTTTTCCATCAGGGAGAGCTGTTCCATCTGGCCTTTTCCTGGTTAAGTGCCACACATACTGCAAATGTGATTCATGCCTCCAAACACGAGGTAGGTGCATAGCTAAGCTCCAATGAATCATGGTGTGGAAGTGCCTGGTTTTTTCCAGTGACTTTAGCTCAGGTAGAGGAATGCAGACCAGCTGAAGCATGGTGGAGCTGCTCCCACAGCACATGCCTATTATCTCCATTTTTCAGATTATGTTTAGGCACCTCACCAGATCTGGAAGGGGGTGGTAACTCTTCTAATCATTCTGCTGGCCAGGGGTTTACAGTGTGTTTTTGCATTAAAAAAATAAGTGACATCACACAGGTGCAATTGACCTGTAAAAAACCAAATAAATCTGGGCTCCTTCTCTGTAGCTGATAAGAACCCCTGTGAAGCTCGTTTCTGATCATCACAGGTTTTTAATTGAGTTTAATTAGCCATTAAAATAATTTCCTGACATTTATAACCTATTTTCCCTCACTGGAACATTTTAAATCAAGATGATATCTTTTTCCAAAAGATATGCTCCAAATCAAACAGGGATTGATTCCAGGGGACTCAGGAGGCTGATGCATTCACACCCATCCCTTGCAGCCTTCTCATTTCCAAGCAGGTAATGGGAATCACTGTGGTTTTTCCATGTGGGATGCTGGGGTGAAGGAACAGGCTGGATGAAGTGGGAGGCTCCACTGCCCCCAAACTGGCAGTATCACAATTTCTTTAGGGGTTTGTGTGTCAGGGAGTAGTATCAAATGTTTGCCAGAAGCTCAGGAATCCTTATAATTAATGTACCAGAATTTTCTTTGTTCATTCAATATTCATTTTTCTTGTTTCCAAATTCTTCCAAGGCATATCATGCATGAAATGAAGACCCACTAAATTATTATTTTTTAGAGGTAAAGAGCTACAATCTTTAATATATTCAGAAAACTTGGTTTCGTTTCTCACCAGGAAAGACTTTTTTTCTTCATCAAAGTAGAAATTTGCTGCATGGAGCCTCAATTGTAACATTTTATCCCAGTTGGATCTGAGGATATTGAACATATTGCTGTATTCAGTCATAAATTTGGGCCAGATACTGCAATCAGTCTGCTCTAGACTCATAATGATGTCAGTGTGAGTGCCATATCTAGGTCAGCTACAAAATTAGGTAATGTTCTACAGGAGATATATTTTCTCAGAATATGTTATGATTTTCAGGGCTCCCACAAGGCTTTACCCCAAATATTTAGTGAAGAAATATGCAAATTTAACTGTGTTTCATCCAAAAAGGAGGAAGCAATGGCAGCCACAAAACTGACTTTGCAGTTCTGTTCTGGTGTGCAGGGAAACAAAGAGTGCAAGTTTCCCTCTAACTGAACCCAGCTACAGTAATTGCTGCAATAACACAATATTCTCCACCAGCTTTTGGCCAATACCTGGCATTAATAACCCTGTCAGGATTACCCTGATTAATGAAGAATAATTCATGCCAATCAGACAGCCTGTGAGGTGGCCAGTGCCATATTAACCAGCTCAGTTCTTCTCAAATATCTCCCGACACTGTGGCCCTTTGTGAAAGGACAAGACCAAGCAGGACAGTAAAAATTGCTGTATAAAGGTTAATTACTCACATGCCTGCTCATTCTCACTGTTGCCATTTGGTTCTCTTTCATCTCCCTGCTTGAATTTGCTGTTTTCTTTACTCAGTCCTCAATTTGCCCCTTCACTTGCTGATTTTTCACCAAGTACAGATCCTCTCTCATTACTGATCTACCGCTTCTGAGATCTTATCATCCTTTAGCATCTTCTGCTTACTTATTTTGCTCTTTTTCCTGTGTACTAACACCCAAAACGCCTCAATAACCTCTCTGAGCAAGGATGGCTCTGTCTGCTTTTCCATGTAGGTCAGCTCCACCGAGCTGGGTTACAGTTCATGACTTGCCCAAGGTTACACAGGAAATGTGTGGCAGAACTCAGAATGGAAACCAGATTTCGCGCTCTCCTGCCTTAACAACAAGGTTATCCTTTCTCTTTGTGACGCTTTTGGGCAGTTCGTATGGATCTACACATATGTTTCAAATGAGTTAAATTTCCATGAACTTGGTGTTTCGAACAAAAGTGGGTGGATGAAGGACAAAGGGCTAAATTATCGGAAAATGGCAAGAGCTGCTCGGAGATTTGCATACCTGGTCACAGTAGTTGTGCACACAAATAACTAATTGATTACATGCATAATCGTAGGAACGGCGCGTGCAATTTTCAGAAAATTTAGACCCAAATTCACAGAAGGGTAACTGGAGGAAAGAAGTTAAAGTTTAATTTGATTCATGTGCCCTGTGAGCATGGGCTTGAGCCACAGAGGATGCTGTCACTGGGCTGAGGTCTGCTGTGTGCAGCTCACAGACCTTGCTGAGCACAGGGTCACTCTGATAAACTGCCTTAATATGTGTTTTAATTTGCATTTTCCTTCACTGAACTAAATAGTGATTTGCCCTTTAAGAAAACAGGTAGGTATGTTCACCGCTCTCTTTAGTGTGATTTGTTCATCTTGTCTTTTTAAAGCAAACACTATTAGGAAGTCTGGGGATTTTTAAAGCTCTTTCCACTTGCCAGTGGCTTGAAAACTGAACCCCAGGATGAAAACTGAACCCCAGGATGAAAACTGAACCCCAGGATGATTAGAACTTTATTAAGTAAATAAAAGTGCTAAGAGATGAGATGCTGAGCAGTGGCACAAAGAGACATCCCCAATGAGAGCATGCCCTGAAGAACTCCACACAGAACTCTACATTCTGCTTGCCGAAATAAAAAGGTATGAAAATTTGCATTTAGAAAACTCCAGTGATTCCTGTCTGAGGGGCAGTTTCACAGACAGCTCTTACCCCAGCTAGACAGCAGACAGAGTAATTGCCAAACACTCAGCTGGTGTAAGTCAGGGATGGTGTGTGTGCCACAGCCGGGTGCTTTACACCCAGGGAGGATCTGGCCTGTCGCTTCCAAGGTGGCAAGAGACCATGTTTTCATTTGCAGCCTGTCTAGGGCAGATAGAAATGTCTTTAAGCCTGAAGGTCTTCAGTGCTGGGTTTGTGTTTTTTTTGCTTCATTGACCCCGTTCCTCGCTGATTTGATAATGAGAGAAAAGTGTGCTGTTAACAGCTCCAGAGCAACGTGCTGCAAATTTAGGGAAATGAAAAATCTTTAACAAGAATTGAAAGGGAATCATTGATTGATGGCAGGAGCTTCAGCTAACCGTGGATTAATTAAAAAGCAATGCAAAGATGAGCACGGGTCAAGAAATGAGCAAGGATTGAATTTTGCCAGGAGCGGGGCTGTGGGTGGAGTGATAACAACACCTGGCCATCTGCAGAGAGGGGGAAAAAAAATTCCTGCTGGCAAACGCTGAGATGTTACAAGTGAAATACAACCAGCAAAGTGTCAGCAGCTGGTCTGGAGACGCTGCTCAGAGGGAAACAGACATTCTCTTACATCATCCCCATAGGTGCGTTTTTGTCCTATTTATAGGGCTAAGGTAATGGGGCAGCGCTCCGCAGCCAACATATTTTGGGAGTTATAGCAGATATCTCCTGGCACATGGTAGGAAAACACAGAGGCAGGGATCTGTCTCCAGCTCCAGAGATGGGAGCAGCAAGGAAAGGGCAGCCCCTGGCAATCCCAGGCACCTGCAGCACTGCTGAGTGGCAGGGTGTGTTCATGCACCCACACAGCTCCCAGTGGGGCAGACAGGGAGCAAAGAGGTGTGGATCACCCATTCCCACTCCAGGGAGTGAAAATGTTACCGTTTTTGAAAACGTGGGTTCGTTGTCATGTTACAGTGATGGTGGTTTCACTTTGTGGACTAAACATAGGCTTTCTTAATTATCCAACCCATTTAATTTGTGAAGTGGAGGATTTTATGAAGGCAGATATTGTGGCTGTGCTGGTGAGGCAGTAATAATTCAGAGCCACAGTTATGAAATGCTGTTCAGTAGTGGTGGGTTTAGACTTTTGGTTATTGTGTGCATTTATTTTTCTTTATGGTTTTGTAATTATTTATTTTAGTAACAGGGAGTTTGTGAACACAACCCTGTCGTTGTGTTCGTATGAAAGAACAATATTGTTTGCAGAACAATTATTTGGATTTTTTTTTTTTCCCTCTAAGCTACCTTGTCATTCAAACATAAACATATAGGCTGATTGTAATGAGAAAACAGGGAATTATGATTATGAACTAAGGACAAGGGATTGTATTTTACAGAGGGGAACAGTGTGTTCCAGCTGTTCACCCAGATGCTCATGCACTGTCATCCTCACTTCTCCAGTAGAAATCTGCCATTCTAAGTCCCTCTGCAAGTCCAGCAAAAAAAGTAATTCTTGTATTTTCCCCCCTCTGCACTCTGGTAACTTATCCCCATGCCAGTTCCCAGCAGCCCCTGGTAGCTACTGGAGTGGTACAAACTTTGCAGAGAAATGCCAGGATAAACAACTAGAGGCAAGAGAGCAAAATCTCCTAAAAGGTGTAGAAGCACAAGTCCTGGTGAAAATCACTGGGATTCAAAACACCATCCTTAACAGCCATGGAGAGATCCAACTCTGGATCCCCAAAAGAGGGACATTTTTATCAGGACAGCACATCCCTGGAGGGGAACAGTCCTGCCCTGTGGCTCCTCTCCTTCAATGAAAGTGAATTAACTCCCAGAAAACTCAGGTTTCTCTTTGCCATGTCCTGCTGCAGACCTTCTCCTTGGTGTACTTAAAAATATCTTCCTTTAGCCATTAGTCTTTTGGAGTGATGAGGATTGCAATGACACTTCAAAACAGCTTCAAACTTCAATGCTCTTCCTCCCCCATCCACAATCATAAAGAACCAGAGTTAGGGTTCTCAGAGACTGTTTTGGAGAGTATCATAATGGTGGGAAATGAGAAAAAAAATAAATTAGAAGGGAACTTCTTGTGATCATTTTAACTCAGCTAGCAAAAAACCCCAAACTATCATTGCTCACTGAACTCAGCTTGAAGATTTTCTCCTTCAGTGGAGAATCCCAGCAGTGGAAAAAAGGCACTTTTGGAAGCAGTGGAGGGAAGTTTACACAGATGGTATGAGAGAACTGGCATTGTGCTTGGAGATGTGGTGGGCCAGAGAAAAAGCTGCCCTAAATAGAAGGGACAAGATGCTGGGTTTAATTTAGAAATGCTATTGGCATTTTTGTTACTGGAATGAAGGGAGCCACGAGTCTGCAAATGAAACAACCCAAATCCTTCACCACTACCACGGAGTGTAGCAAAAGTGCAGCAGCTTGGCATTTGCAAGCTTTGAAAATTTTTTTCCTTTGTCTTGCCAGTTCTGGAGTGCTCTCTCACCTATTTACTTGCTTAAAGATAGCTTTTAAAGTACAAAATGTCAGCCTGGGCTGACACTGTAAAGATTTTACCAAAATTCCATCCATTCCTTTGGTTTAGCAACTGTAGAGCTCTTGCAACTGTTATCATTTGTGGTGGTCATGAGGAAGTGACATTGTCCAATAAAATCCCCACCACAAGTCAAGCTACTTAGCAAGGACATAATTTAGACCTTGGTTTGACAGCTTTTTTCTGCTCCATGTGGATTGACCAAGTTCAGTTTTTTGTTAGATGCATTTGGGGCTGTTTGAAGTTTTCTAACAGTACAAGAGAAAGTGGTCCCCAACATGCCATTCTTCTCCTTGCTTATGAAAACACACTCTCATAAAACTACTGGAAGAACAGAGAAATATGGTTAGTAACTCCTTGATAAAACTGGATTAAGATTTTGTTTTATTTATGTTAGCAATAATCATTGTGGTTTAGTGGCATTTGAAACAGCTGGAACCTTCTGTTTCAGCTGGTGTTTTGATATGTCATTTTTGCTTGGACTTTGGTCCTGATTTTCTGGTCTATGTGAAACAGGCAAACCATTTATTTATCTCAGAGGAGTGCTTTTAATTTAGGAATTTAGAGAATTATCAAGGGTGGTTATTTTAATCTCTGCCACTCAGTCACTAAGGGCTAGGTCAGAAAGCAGATTTAGGAATATAAATTGGTACAGAAGTCAAATTCAGGTACTATTCCTGTAAACTTAAACTAAAGCCTGACACCCTTGTTTGTAGTCTCTGCATTTTGAAGTCCTGCAGGGTGCCCAAAGGCACCTGAAGCTTGATAAAATTCAGTAAGTAGATCATGTGTATGTCCAAATCCTCCCTTGGTGGGGAATCCAGCTGGGAAGGGAATTCTCCATGCCAATGCCACTGTTATCTGAGTTTACTGCCCAGGGCAAAACTGAAAAAACCCGTAGATGGAGCATCTTTAGCTCCAGCAAATTGGAGCTGCTGTAGAGTAGCCAAGGAGAAGTGTTGGGAGGGCTGCAGGGGCTGCGGTGGCCGATTAGTTTAACTCCACTGGGCGTGTTACAAACCCAAGCAGCAGATTAGATGTCAGGTTTATTGTACAGTGGGATAAGTTCCCAAACTTTTCACACTACTCCTTATCTCCCGAAAGCACCTGCCCCCTGGGCAGGGCTTCCAGGGTAATTCGAGTGTGAGAGGAAAACAGCAGAAGCTGTGGTGAGAACAAGGGACTGCCCGAACTAACCCTCTGTCTTGGCTGCCAGGTTGCAGAGCCCAGAAGACTGCAGATTTCATAACCGAGGGTAAAGTTTCTGAGGTTAAAATCTCTGGAGGTTGTTCTGCGGGGCAAAATTTCCCCTGAATTCCAGAGGATCTGAGAAACTCTGAAAAGAGAGTTGGGAGAAAAACAAGTATGACCTTATCTGGTGCTGTGCAGCAAAATGTTGGGCACAGTCTGTGATTTTGAAGTTAAATTATCTGGGGAAATGGTCTCGGGGGGTGAAAGCAGTAGTAGGAGATGCTATGAATGTTATTTCAAAATTGCAGAGTTTAATATTCATCATATTTAATTTTGTTCTGCGTTTCTCTAATATGCTCTTCCCCACACTTTCTGTGTAAGGACTGTCAGAGGAAAAAAGAAACTGAAATCTCATTTCCATCGCTTGTGAAGGATGTGGGATATCCAATAATCCAAATAAATAATAATTTAAATTAAAAATCCAAAATAAAACTGGTAACAATAACAACAAAAATAATGTTTGGGATATTCAAAAGGCCTTAGTCCTGCAAGGAAGCAGGTTGGGATTGAAGCAGGTGTAGAGGTTTCCATCGAGAAATTCTGGGGGGAAACACAAAAAAACTCAGGACTGGAAAGAAATACATCTTTACTTGCTTTATATGTCCTCGGTTATTACAAAGGACTTACATGAAACTTTAAAAGGCTCGGCTTTGACCAGGCAGAGGCAAGCCGGCAGAGAGGGAAGCAAGCAAAGGAAGTGCAGATAATGTCTCTCACCACTGATACCTGCATCCGTGGAGATGAGAGTGGAGATAAGTTCTCCCAAACCAACAGAATTCCTTCTTTTCGTGCCCTGCAAATGGATTCCTTTGTTCGTGTCCTTACAGGAGATGCAAGGACGGCATCAGTGCTCCGCAGGGGAGGTGGATCCCTCAGTCCCTCCCTCCTCGCTGCATTTCAGGGCTGCCTGGAGCCCGTAACCCCCAGCGAGGGGTTTTGGCTCCTGGAGGTGCTGCTGCCTTTCAGATGCAGAGTGGGGAAGAGCTGCCCGAGGCTTTGTCACCTTGAGGCTTGGCTGCAGGGAAGCAGCCCGAGGCAGGGCAGAGCCCGCGGAATGCACTGGGCACTGCAGATGGGGGAATGGCTCCACAACTGTCTTTTCATCTTGGGAGCCTTTGGTCCGCTGGTAATTTATGCCTGTCCAGCCCCAAACGCAGATAATGAACATGTGTTACATTTGCTGTGTGAATGCCGGGCGGTTAAAGAACAGCAGGCTGTAATAAAACTCTAGGAAAAGCCATATCCTGCTGTCATTTCATAATGGACATGAGGTTTGACCGTAGCACAATGTGGGATGTGTGGCAACTTTTGCACAGGACTAGCTTGGAGGCACTTTTTGGATAATGCATTGAACATCTTCAGAAAGTGAAGCTAATGAAAAAATGCTCTAACCAATGCCCCGTGAGATCCAGATTTTTCCTTCTCAGGGAATGTCCTATGGTTGAATGTCCTAATGAAAGCAATAAAACAATCCAGAAAGCTATTACAAAGGATGATTATGAATACAGTAATTGTTGGTCAATCAAATGATTTGTTTGAAAAAAAGCAAAATATTTAATTTAGATGTCAACTTGAAATAGTATGGAAAATAGGGGGAAATGTTTTGCAATGTAAAATTGAAAATGTCATTTTGAAAACGCAGTAACATTCAATTTTCACCAAGCCAATTCTTTTGCTTTTCTCTTCAAAAGGAACATTAGTCAAGCTCATCGCTGTTAGGCAGATGTTTTGTTGTCTTGAATTGGCAATTTCTGAGAGTTTAAGTGTAACTGACTTGTATGTAAAAGATATGTTGAAAAGGTGATGTAATCCCGAAGAGTTAAAAGTGTTGCTGAGAACCTACGCTATCCAACAATACTGGAAAGAATCCTACAGGTAAAGGTTTGCATTTTTTTTCTCGGTCAGAAATAGTTATATGGATGAAATTATAATAAGGATCAGAAAAGGATTAAGAAATTGCACTGATTTTTCCCTGGGTCTAGAACTTCTGTTTATCAGATGGTATTTTTTTTTTTTTACTGAAGAGAAATGAGCCAGAATCCTGTCACTTCTATTTTCACAGGCTAAGTCTAAGAAAAGCCCTACAGTATTTTCAGACCAAGTGAGGCAGCTCCTAGAGGAGCAGGCGCTTGTTGGTGAGGTAAATGCTGTTTTCTGGTGAAGTCCAGCTGCAGCTGTTTGGGTTTTTAGCCATTGATTTGCATGGCAGCCTCGTGTAGCACTGCTCCCTAGTGCTTGGCAGCCAGAGAGAAATCAGTCCCCACGACACCTGTGGGATGTTGCTCTTCTTGGGGCTGCAATTAAGCTCCACGGTAGCTTTTGGGAATCAATGGGAATTAAATGCAGATAACAGGCATTAATGGACATTTATTGGAAATAATTTAAATGATGTTTAGTGGTGGCTTAGTTAATGGAAATTAACGACTAACTATGGTTTGGGTACAGGCAGAACTGCTGGAATGCGGCGAAAGTCAATACAGGCAGTTCCGAATGGCAGAGATAAGGAAGTGCTTATTGATATTAGTGATCTTCAATATTTTCCATTGGAACTATAATCTGATCCAGGCCACGTTGCTGTGGACTTCACCCAGAGTGTAGGGGAAACAAATTGTTAATGATATTGTAAATGCAAAGTGTCACTAATCTAGTAACTTGCTACGCTGGGTATTGAAATAATTAATGCAGTAGATCATTCTTAATTATAGTCTTGTATTTACAGACAAACCGAAACTGAGGCTGGTATTGATTAAAAGAGGTGCCATATTGCAGACTTTTCTAACCCTGTAACTATATTGTTCTTGAATTTCATACAGTGTAGCTTAGATTTTTACATCTGATTTGAATTACTTGAATGTCTTAAAGATCTGTGTTCCAACCAGATGTGAGAAATGGCTTTGGTTTGGAAAGTTTCAAGGAAGGACCACCAAATAATGAGGGAAAAAACAACTCTTTATTATTTTCCCCCTACACCTCAGTGGAAAATGTAAAAAAATATAGTATCTCAATTTATTAATATGACTTGGGATCCTGTCAGGAAAATGTTCCTTACCTGCAAAGTTCCTTTATCTTTCTTTCCAGCCCAAGATTATATACTAGGCTTGATAAACCTCTGTAACTGAGAGAATTAAACATTTCTACACATAGTAATACTATTTACTGTGCTTTATGCATGTTCTGTCACACAGCCAACATGTTAACTAAGCAGAATTTCTCTAGTTAAGCATTGCTGGCTTAACTACAATAATTGGCTGTATTGAGAGAATGCACATAGACCAGTTAACTGCACTAAAGCTACAGACATTATTTCTCTTTTTCTTTTTATTAAACTGCTAGGTATTTTTAAATCTTAGTTATTTAAAAAAAATAACTGAAGTATCCAATTTAATATGAAGACATTACCTCTTTAAAAGGAAGGTTTGTATATAATTTCCTGTAAGGAATCAGATCATGTGCTACTTCTGTGCCACATTTTGGTTTGTTGTCTCTACTTGAGGGAAGTACTTTATCTCTCAAAATCGAATTTCTTCTGCAAAGTTATGTGATAAAGATTAGAGACATTCTGGTTACCAAAATTTCCTGCAGCATGTGTGGAAAACCTTCCATTCCTGGTGAAGTGGGAATGACTGCTAGAAACTGACCTCAAAAAGAATGTGAATAAAGCAAAGTGAAATGATCTACAAAGAGTAAATAAAGGTTGGAAATTTCTTTGGAAATACTTCCAGAGCTCTGTTGAACGTTTCAGTGAAACACTGAAAGAATTACCTGGTTTGTTATGCCATATACAATGTTTAATAATGGCATGAATTTCAAGCTAGAGGTAAAAACAAAGGAACTGTAATAAGCAGGTTACTATTACCTCACAAAGATACCATCTGTACTTCCCTGAGAGAAGTCCAAGGAGTACAGAGACCACATTTCAAGTACTAAAAATGGCTGGAGAATATAATTGGCATTATTCCTTTTCATTATACCTGGTGATTTGTTCCAGGATTTACAGTCCTGACCTTGATGTGCCATAAACAGAGCCTTCATTTAAAAGGGATTAAGGCTGGTTATGTGTGATAACCCACCTCAAAAAAATGCTGTCTTTTATAAGATGCCAAGTTATGGAACACCTCCTGCCCATTCCATTGCCAATGGCTACCACACTGCTTTGGAGAGCTCCTCCTGCCACCCAGAGAAAAGAGAATATCCTATGGATGAGTCTTCCCAGAATACAAACCTCTGTTTTATGAAGGCCATCCACAGCAGCATTATTTGGGATTGACAGATGTGACAGTGCTTTCTGCATTACTGAAGTTCTGGGAGCAAAGCATTGGTCAAGAGGCACCCCCAAGGGTGATTCAGCCACCCTGAATCCCACAGTCTCACAAAGGCACAGCTTTGGCTTGTGATTTGTGCAAAGTCCAGCCAGAAACGTGGGCTGACCCAACTTCACACCAAGTGTGGCCTCTCTGGCTCACAAACTGGTGCTCAGAGCTAAACAGGTCAGCTCAGAACTAAAAAGCTGGAACTGCCTGTACATCTGTTGGGTCCCCCAATGTCTGAAGTACAAACCACAAGGGCAACCAAATCCTAAGAATTAAACCTTTTTCCTACACACATCTCCCAGCTGAACCAACTGCCGGCATCCCGGTCCTGATTGTTGCTCCTCTCCAGCAGGAAATTTGGGGAAAGATGGCCATTTCTCCCCAAATTCCTTCCCACACACCACACACACACGCAGAGGGGGTTGTGAAATTGCACCTTCACCGAGGGTTTTGTTACAGGCTGGGTTAAGCCCTGTTGAAAATGGTAGGTTTAACCGCCGCCCTTCTCTTTGGCGCTGGAGGAGACAGTTCAGCACATGTTCCTGCCCAAAACAAAGGCATATGTAAGGTTGCCCAGGAATTCCAAGGATCTGGGTGGGGAGCCTTGTGGAGTTTGTTTTGGGCAGGGATGCATGTGGAAAAAAGACAGAGCAGGCTGAGCAGCAGAGATGGGGCTCGGAAGGGGCCAGGAGGAAGGTGGGCAGCCTGCAGGAGAGAGGGATTTCAGTCCCCGAGGTTTCCTGGGGAACAGGACCAAGGAAACCTTCTCTCCTTCCATGAGAGAGGAAATGTGATTTAGCAGTGCTTCAAAACTGTGCATTCAGGCCTGTTCAAAGCTCTAGACAATTGTAATCGTCTCAAGTAACAAAAAATGGAATAAGCACACAAGAAAGTGGAATCAAGAGATTTGCTTGCCTTGAATACCTTGTCATTACCTCTAACCATCACAGCATTGTGAAAGTCTGGTCATTTTTTAGGCCAAAAATGAGACAGTTTAAGGAAGCCCTTACAGGTCCATTTTTATATTAATTGAAAGTCACAGTCTGAACAAGATTATTTGAAAATTCTCAGACAATTCAGCCTCTACTATGTAGACTATGAACAGTGAATTTGGTAAATTCTGTATACAGCTGGAACAAAGAGTCTGAGACCTTCTTTAGTTAATAAATGTAAGTGAAATATTTGAACAATCTGATAACAAACACTGAGACAGGCCCCAGACTGCTTATTTAAGTCACAGTTGTAACAAGAGCTCTGGAAGATTTACCTGTGGCAGGGCTGCAGATGTGGTTACTCAGAGATTTTTGGTCGGATTTTCGAACTCATATAACTGTACTTTATTTCTGTATATTTCAGCTGGGGCCAGCATCCTTATAACTGCAAAAATGGGGATTTACAGCCCTTTATTCCCTCTAGCATTCACCTTGAAGGCCATGGAGCCCTTGCTCCTAGACTTGCTGATATAAAGATAATCATCTTTGAAGTGAACTTCCTAGGAACCAAGTCCTCCTCCAGCTGGAGGCAATGGAAATGCTGTTGCTGACTTCAGTGGCAGTAAATCTCAGTTCTATTATTTTTTATGACACCTCTTCTTGCAACAGATACATTTACTGCAGCATTCACTACTAATTGCCTGCAGTTTTTTTCTCAAGTTATTAAATGTGATTTGTAACATATTTCTCAGTTTTTAGCAAGAAAAAATGGCTCCTGTGGAAAGGAAGGACTGTCTATGTTGAACAAATCTCTTAAATATTGAACTTATCTCATTCATCTTCCCTTTCATTATCCATCCATTTAAAACGGTATCTATGATGTGAGGTTTGGCAAATAGCTCATAAAAAGTAAATCTTATTTTCTTGTGATACAGAGAGAGGGTAGGGAGAAATCCTATAATTTCATCAATTTGTTTTTCTTTTTCATGTTAAGTTACAACTCAGCTTGAGTTGAAATGACAGATACCAATTCCAAGAATCAATATTATCAGTGGAAATGCCAACTGACTGCTCAGAACAGCACTGTTAGTGGCACTGTTCTTTTACTGGAGTGAATCCAAAGGGTGTTCGCTCTCAAATCAAGCATTATGTTATCACTTCTTTAGTCTCACATCATTTATTTGAGAGCAATGGTTTCCCTGAGTCACAGCCATCCACAGGTGTGGGACACGAAACATTAACGTGCTGTGTTTTATCTGCCCCTGGTATTGTCCTCAAGGTGTGGATGCTGCTGTGGGATGAGGATGCTCAGCACTTCTCCAAGCCAGGACAAATGGACACGGTGGAGGTGGTGACAGAGGGCTGTTATAAATGCACTTTGGGGTTCTGGGGTTGCAAGCCAGGGCTGCCCACGTGTTGTTTTTGTGGCACATTTCTTCACAGAGAACGGCTGCTGATTCTGTCATTTGTTAATGTTTCCATGCTGAACTCTTTTTACTTGATAATTCTTGACCGAGGCAGGAATTCTGCTTTCAGCAGAGCAGGATAAAGCACTGACCTCCTCCACAGCACTGCATGTTTGTCCTCTCTCTCTTCCTCACCCACCAAATCCCACCTTGTGTGTGGCACTCTCCAACACGGGGAATGGAGCTCTCCTCACCTAACGTGGGGCGAGATACACTCGGGGCTTGGTCACCCCCATTCCCTGTGGAGATAAAGGGAAGAAGCAGAAGCCTGTAGGCTGTGATTCACCTTACCTCTCTCAGACAGCTGGGAGAACTGAGAGCCAACACTGCCTCGCACCGTGGTGACCAGTTCAGACACTTGCTCACACTGTGGATCTCCTGCTCAGCTGAGCTCCACACCTGCTTTTCTTGATATGACCTTAAGGACAATGTAACTCCACCTCAAGCCTTTTTTTTTTTTTTTTTTTTTTTTTTTTTTTTTTTGTGTTTGTGATTTATACTAATTTCCAAACCTTTCCTCTGCTTGCCTTGAAGGCATTTTGATAAACAGGTGCATCATAGGATTTCAGAAAATAACTGAAGTCACCACAGGACAAAGCAACATTCACTACACACTCAAAGCTGTCCCTGTGGCTCTCGCTGAAATGAGTATTTTAGTATCAGCAGGAAGGAGTGTTCCACAGTTGGGATCTGGTAAGGTGGGTACAATCTTCTGCATGGGCTCGCTCATGATACAGAAGAATTCTTTTGCTGACAAAAAAGATGTCATGCTGCAAACAGAAACCAAGGAAGTTCTTTTGTTACAAGATGTTAAGTGATATGTTTGGTACTTCTGCCTTGAATGGTCTGGGCTTCCTTTAAAAATTTAGATGTGAAATTATTTTCTTTGATCCTGTCTAAGAAATCACAGAGCCTCCTATACTGAATCCTGCCCTTCAATCTGCTTTTTATTTAAAAAACTACTTATCTGTAGTTTCCTCCAGTGGCTTTAAAGCAGATTGCCCCACAGATCAGAAAGGTGACACAGTGAGATGTCACTCAGTAGAGTTGGCATAGTTCCCTAAATTCCCTTTAACTGCTTATTTTGCTAACTGGGCTGCCCAAAATCCCATCGAGCACCCAAATCCAAACTTTGCAGACATGAACTTTTGCCACCAACCAAATAAATGTCTCATTTTGACTACAGAAAAATCTAACTTTCCATCTGAATTTTGGAGTCTGGGTTTCCCTCTACTTCCTGTCTGAGAGCATCATTACAGCAACTCCTTGCAGAGTTCCTGTCTAATTGAACCACTAGTGGCTTGCATATGTGCTAAATAAAGGAATGTAATAAAAAATTTATGAGTGACTTACACTTTGAAGCAATAAAGTGTTAAAGAGTTAAAAAGAGCTTTTTTTTTTCCCCTCTCCCCCCTGCCCAGGTCCTTCAGACCAGGAATTGTTTGCAACTGCACAGAACTCATTTGGGATCTGACCACTGTTATTATTCTTCCCTTTTGCAGTGCACTGTGCACACATCTTTTTCAATTTCCATGAATATTGACAGAGATCTACAGAGTGAAGTGATGTGAGACTCTCTCAGCGATTTTCAAACTATGCAACCCATAAATCATTCACCTTAACCTGGGCCCAGATTTGCATGAAACTGGGGCTCGATTGTCTCAAAAAGCCCAACCAATCCCCGCTGGGTGTGAAGCACGGGGCGAAGTTACAAAGGTAGGTTTTGGATGGCTCCAGGGTTTGTAATGGATGCTTTGCACAGCTGTAATGATGAGTGGGTGAGGAGAGTTAAGAATGAATCAAGTGTGGGTGGTGGAAATATTTGCCGGGCATGTCACAGCCAGGGGAGGAAGCGCAGGGGCCTCCCAGCCTCGGTGATGGGAAAGACGTCAAGGTTCCCTGGACGTGGGCCCTGATTATTAATTAATTTATTTATTTATTTATTTATTTATTTCAGCTCTGACACGTTCCCTTTAGGAGAGCAAAAAATGTGAAATTGATACCGTGCCGTCTGAAAGCAGGAGCTGATTGTGGCTGAGCAGCAGAGCTCTCTTATAATCTGCTTCCAAACGTGTGGGTGCCTCTTGGGTTTCCTCAGCTATTTTATGGCCCATTTTCAAAGATTTTTGTAAAACCAGGCCAACAACGTCTGCATCCCCTACCACATCAGTGAAAAGTTGGACCGTGTTTCAGAGCCATGTAAATTCCTCCTATAAGAAGCATTTACATTTTTACAAAGTGTAAATTTAGCAGACCACGGGGTGAATTCCTCCCTGGTCACATTGCAGTTGCCACAGGGATGGGTTGACTAATAGTTTACCACGAGTGAGCAGAAAAAAAGAGCAGCACGTGTACCGGAGCATTACAAAGGTTTCTTCCAGGATTGCCGTGACTTGTTCAGATAGTTGATAAGATAATTAATTCTTACCGTTCCTGTATTTTCATGAGAACTTACCTATGAGTAAACAAAACCCCAAGCCTAATTTGTGTTCCTTCATTGTATTATTATATGGCTCTGTAAGTGCAATAAAGCAATCTCCTGACTTCTTGACTCTTCGTGGTTGTTGTTCCTAGATGGGTTTCTTGCACACATGAAATATATACAACAACTTTCATGTCTAAGATCCCAACAGTTTAAACACAGTCCAATTCTTTATTGGCAACACATTTTTGCAGTTAGGACTTGATTGGGCTGGGAAATATTAGAAATGTGTTGACTAACACATTGTTAAAAATACAAGATGTGTAATGTTGGAGAAATGCTGGATATTCGTGGTTCAGGTTGAACGGTTGTTCAGAGTCCGGAGTTGCAACCACAGCTGACAAAGCATTTCAAAAGATGTTGCCTAAGAATTAAATTGCTCAAAATAGTGACTAAAATGGTGGCTCCACTGAAGTCTGTGTCAAACTCCATTGATTCTGTAGGAGTGGAACACTCCCTTTCACACAGAACAATGTACTCATTCAATAAGTAGGATTTCCAAAGTATTGGATTGAGGGTTTTTTCCAGCCAAATGTTTTAAAAGAAAAAAAAAAAAAAAAAATCTTTAAACCAGGGCAAGAATTAGTGACACTGAAAACTGTCATGTTGGAGGCTTTAAGGAGAGCAGTGAAAATTCAGAGCCTGGCCAGCATTTCATTCTTTTGCCCTGAAAGACTCACCCAGCAAGAATCTGTAAGTGACACTCAACGGAGAGAGCACTTTGTGAACAGCTGATGTGAAACTTGAAAAGATGCAACGTAACAAATGTAATGTGGGGGGGAAGTGCTTTCATTCCAGCTCAGGAACATCTGGTTTATTGCAACAATAACTACTGTAATTATATCACTGCTGGAAAAGCTGCTCTAGGTTAGGTTAAGTTTGTGGTTTCTATAATAAACACTGCTTTGGAGGAGTGGGGGTTTCAGTATTTCAGCCATGTCAGATCATGCTGAACTGAGCTGTGATTTGAGGCAAAAATAACAAAATATAGAAAACATAAAAGCATTATTTCTAACCATATATTTCTTGAGATATACTTCCTCATTATGGTAAGTGGAGAGTATGCCAGAGAAGTAAATTTTTGGATGACTGACCATATTTCACTGATAATAACTAAAGAAGTAATCTTTTGGTCGGTTGGACACAGGCTTATTAATACTCATCACAGTACACATTGCTGAAATGAATACACAATGATCCCAAAAAAAGACAGTATTCCCACTTTACTTGCAGGAAAAATCAAGGAACTTAGCTCAGACAGCAAATTGATGGCAGAGGGTCTCCTAGCAAAAATAGAGTGGATTTTTCCAGGGATGTGCCTATGTGATAGGACTTATTACCCAGCCACTGTGCTACTTCCCTAGCTTTTAAAAATTAAGTGCTTCAACTCCAGTACAGTGCTTTTTCATCCAATGGAAAATTGGAATCTACATGAGACTCTCTCCAGTAGGGTGGATACACTTGGATCTGCAGCGGGCTGCATGTTGCACATGAAGGTTTTCTCAAAAACTGCAAAATATAAATAAAGCATTTTTTGTTCTACCCTTAAAGCATACTGATCTAGAATCTGTGACAAATATTCTGTACATCGATACAATTTTATTGTATTGCTGATGTATGAAAAAGAATGGTTAAACATCTTGCTGGTAAGGGGAAATGGAAATGTCACTCCACACAGATGAATTTCTATTCAAATGTTTTGTTAGCACAGAAAGATGTGTAGATCCAAAACTTAGACATTTGAGAATTTAATGATGATGGAAAAGTAGTTATTTTATTATTGCAGTTTGCTGCAATAATACCCCAAGTTGTGATTCAAGTGTTTGCTGCTGTGTGTTCAGACTCACAAGTAAGATCAAATAGAATTTGTGTGTTCTGTGTGTGCAGCATTTTAACAACTGACCCAGTGTTCCTGCATGCTCACACTGGCAAAGCCCCACCTGAGCAAGAATCAACTCATTCTGCACATGCAGATGTAGGTTTGTGTGTGCAGACTTCTGGTTTGTACCTGCAGATTTAACACTATCTTTAGTTTTACCTCTTGCAGCTAAAATTATTTCTACCAGCTCAGTGTTTGGAATTGAAATGATTCCTTTGTTTCAACACAGATAGAAATAGAATAATGCCAGAATTTCAGTCTCTTTTTTTGTGGTGTTTTTTTTCCCTTCCAGAAAAGTTCAAATTAGTGGAGGGTAAATCACATCATGTAAATGGCTACTAAACCTTGTTGAAGGCAGACCAGTAAAAACATACTGTAACTTTCAAAGGAACAAAGTTGTTTTAAAGTGCTAAAAAAAGAGAGGAGATTTACTGCTATTTAAGATTAGCTCTATCTGAATACTCCAAGACATTAGGGGTCTAATGGTCATTAAACTAATCAGCCATACACATAGTTTTTCTTTCATAATGTTCTTTTTTATATATTTCATGTTTTTTCTTTTTATCTTTCATATATATCCTATATAGTCTACTTCTATATCCATATATGCTTATATACTTTATTTCTTTTTGAGGGGGTGAGGGGATGTGAGTCAAGAGTAGCCCAGCTTTCTCTGTTTACATATAAGTAGTTAAAAATAAACTGTCATGAAAGAGAAAATTATCTCTGGGTGGAAAGTTCCTTATTTCTCACCTGTCTGTCATCTTGTCACCAGTTTTAGAAGCCTGACAAGTGGGCTGCTGAAATTTTAAAAATAAATAAATAAATAAATAAATAAATAAATAAATGTAGGGGATTCTATCATGGATAATTTTATAAATGCTCCTGGCTTTACTTCACTGTCTTTGACTACAGTCATTGCCAAAAATGGCTTAATTCACCGTGATTTTGTTGCAAAAAATGTTAAATCTCAGAATTAAAAATTGAGGAAAATCCAATCAACTGATGTCAGTCCTCACTCACCTGTATCAAGAGAACTACAGAGGAATTTACATGAGCTGGAGTGTGGAAGAGTTTGTTTTCCAGCTGTGTAGAAAACCCCAGGGGTCTGGTGATGAAAGGAAAGAGGGGTGAACCTGACGCTTGCTCTGCACTCACACTAATCCCAACCCTTGTCCTTCATACGGGAAAAGTCAAAAGAAAATGGTTTGTGAGCTGCTGGCAGCAGTGCTGGGCATGCCTTAACCACACCAGCTCTCAAATACCACCTAGGACTGAGATGAACCCTTCACCTTTCTTTTTTTGGATGCTAAAAACCCCCTGCATCTCTGCTCCTGCCTGCCGAGGCACTGGATCTTGGAAGATGCTGAATATTACCTGGCTGGTGCTGAGTGTCCTTAGATGCCTTTCTTGTCAATGCTACCTTCCAGCACCAGGCACCCATTCAAAAAAAGGAAGTTTAGTTGTTGCAGGCTTTCCTTTATTTTGTGTGTTGTCAGGAATTCTGGTGGTATTTAGGATTCTGTCTTGTAAAGTGATGATGATCTTCCCTTCTACTCCCACCTCAGCCATTCCATATAATCCGTATTTTTCATGATTTCCTATTTAGAAAAGAAAAAGGAAACTTGTTGTTGTTGTTTAAACAAAAAAAAAAAAAAGAAAAAAAAAGGAATAATTTCAAGAAGTGGATTGAAACATGATCTTATAAAAACGGTCCTGAAGATATAGTTTCCAGTTCTCTGGCTTTTTCTCTGGTTTTGTAATGTGTGATTAGTCCATCTAGACAGCAGAAAAATTTGGAGATGTTCCCCCTGAGCTCTAAGAGCTTGTTTAGTTCAGGACTTTTGTGTTAATGTGAATATCAAATGGAAAGCTCTCCTCTCTGAGAACAAGCACAAAACAACCTAAAAGAGAGTTTTCAAGTGAGGCAGAGCAGAAATCTGGGCTATTTTCTGTGATATTATAAAACTAAAGAGCTGTAGGTTTTCCACCAGCCATGAGAGAAGTAAGAATAACTATAATGTGCACACATAGAAAGTAAAATAAAAAAGAAAAATAATTTTATTTCCATTACTAAAAAGGTCTCATATCATGTCTTAGACCCCTCATTTATTTTTCTGAATTGTGGTGCTGTGATTATGAGGGCTGGTTGTGCTTTGCAGACTGTATCACTCACAGAAGTGCTGAAGCCATTTCTGCATGGATGCAGAATATTTTCACATTAAGGAAACCCATGCTTTGTGGACATATTCAGAGTTATATATTCTGATATTCAGACTTAATTCACTGATAATAGTGCAGAAATTTTCCTAGAGAACAGGGAGACAAAGACTCTTTCAACACAACCATGAGAAAAAACACGGCCTGATAGTATGAAATTACTATTTAGGAACACATCTCAGAGCTGACAGAAATTTGCTGCCACATTAAGGCATTTTAACATCTTTTCTGTTGTGAAACACATTACAGACCAGAATAATCCCTTCCTAGCCCCATTTCCAGACAAGTGAATGTGCTCTTGGTGCAAGGCATATCCAAAGCTAGGAAGGGGCTCTGTGTCACATCCATAAGAAGAAATGAAGAACACTTTGGTGGTATCTACTCAGACCATTAGATCTCCCAGGCCATGCTTCTTTCCAGCAGAAATCCTTGAGGGATAATTTAGCTCTGCCCTTGTTCCTTAGGTGTTTGTCTCACTGTGTTGGGCACGTTAAATTTTGCTGTCCAAGATCACTTGATATTGAATTTTAATTTTTTTCCCTGGTGTTTCCCAGCACCATCCATTCCACAGCAGCACCTGCCATCAGTGTGCTAATGTGCAAATGAAGCTTACATCCCTCTCCCTCGCTATCTTCTCATCTTCTCTTCTCTTTCTCCCGCTCCTCCAATTCCGAAGTCTCGCTCTCGTAGCCTCCAGAGAAAACCCCGCAGGGGAGAGCTCGATTTCCCTTCATCGGGAAGCTGACAGGTCCTCCCAGTGCTCTCCCTGGCCATTCCCCCCATGCCCGAGCTCTGGCGAGGAGCTGCTCTCCCGGGAGGAGCTTTCCCACCCCGATTGCCGGCGGAGCGCCCGGCCGTGCTCAGCGGCCCCGGGCAGCGCCGGGCTGTGCGGCCGAGGAGCTGCTGACCCCCAGGACACGGGACCTGTGCACTCAGCGAGCCACAAAGGCATTCCAAATAGACAGGGGAGCCGCTGCTCAAATTGCAGCCCTCGGTTTGCAGGAGGTCTCGTCTGTCCCGGAGCCGAACAGGCAGTTTGTTCCCCTGCCACATCTGCTGCTTTTGCTCAGCCGGTACAGGATGCCCGACCTGCGGAATTGCTCCTGCAAAAGCTCCCGGCTGTTTCTCACCTGCACTGCCTCGTACAGGGTCTGCTGTTGTGGTTTGAGTGACCCCTGCCTTTGTTGCTCGCAAAATAAATCAGGGGTGCAGAAATATTACAGCAAATAACGAACAATCTGGGCTTCAGATACAGCTTTTCTCCTGGGCGAGGTGAGCGTGTCTGCAGTCGGGATTCGCCTTTCCTGGGCAGCTGTGCAATCCTGTGCTCCTGCTGCTGACAGCCTGCATCCCCAGCAGTGGCACACGGCACAAAACCCGGTTTCCCCAGCAGCAGAGCATCACCACAGGCTGCAAGAATCAGATTTCCACAATCCTTAACTAATCAAAAAAATCAAGCAGGCTCGCAGTATGGGATTATTTTTGTTTCTTTCTGTTGTGTGTGTGTGTGTGTGTGTGTGTGTTTGTGCCAGCTGTATCCAAAGGATGGCTGGCAACACTTCCTGATTTTGTAATTGAGATGTATAAATACAGCAAGCCCGAGATAATATCTAGTAATGTAATCCTCCTGCTCCCTTGGCACTGACAGGAGCTGTTCTTAACAACCATACAAGTTCAGACCCAAACAAGAGCCCCTGGAGTGCAGCCATACCTGCAGCACGGGGTGCTCTGGCTTTTAATTTGCCGACAGGGCACCCCCAGTGCTCCTCTCCCCCCAAGGCCAGCAGAGATGGGAACACAAAGCATCACTCAGAGGTACAAAGTGCCTCAGAAGATCCAGATCCCTGGCTGATTCAGGCTCAAATCAAGGCTATTGATATTGTCTTTTAGTCAATACCATAGACCCTCGGTCACAAGAGGTTAGATAAGATTAGAGAACTAAGTTTTTTTTAATCTATTGAATATTAAAAATGGCCACTTCTGGCTTTTCATTCACACCATCTGTTGCTAGCAGGTTGTATTGGCAGTTTCAGGACAGATTAATAATTGTTCCTGATTTTGGCACACCAAGAGGTTAAAAATAAATCTTTAGCCACACAGAAGAGTCCCCAGAAATTGATTTCTCTAAGATATTTTGGCAACTTGAAAAGAAAATATATGGTTTGAGCCTTCCTAGAACTATTTCTCCCAGCCACATGTGATATAAATAAAACAAACCTCAAGAATCTGGCTTAGAATATGGAATAACATTTTGCTACAGTCATTTCTGCTGTGTTTACCACAGCAAATGTTGAATTAGAGGCATCACCATACATACATAATATTTAAATATTTCAATAATACCCAGAGCTCTCAACACTCTTGTTTCTTTCCCATGTTCACAACAATTTGCCAGCAACATTTTAGAACAGAGCAGTCATTTTAGAGCAGCCTCTCCATGTCAAGAGATGTGCACACACCGCACAGCTGCATCTGAGATGCAGCAGAACCCCTGGCTGGAGCATCCCCCTAGGGGTGCCAAAGGACTGAAACAATCCTGACAGGTGTGTCCAAAGGTTTCCCTTGCCCAGGGGGTTTAGAGGCAGTGCTGCCAGGTCCTGTGAGGCTGAATCCCTGAATCCCTGCCTCATTCCCAGCAGCCACAAGTGAGGGTCGGGAAGTTCCTCCTGCTCCAGCCCTGCCCCAGTGATAGAGGCCGAGGAAGCAGAAATGTAATAGGTGTTGAGGTAATGGAACTCAGCAGAAATTTCCACTTTGAGGATAACCTGCACCAAAAATAGTCCAATCCTAGAGGAGAATGAAAATTGAGGGAGAATCAAGAAGGGAGCCTGCAGGGACTTTCCATTATCTGGAATATAAAAATGCAGATAACCACAGAGCCAGTGCAAGGATCAAAGATGATCTCTTCAAATGCAGATACACTTTTTAAAGCACAAATAGCAAACAAGAGATAGAGTAAAATAAAGAAAAATGGCTATGAAAAATTGATAGGGATGTTGGAAAAAGTTTAATTAATCATCAGTGACTTTTTCACAGGATCCTGCAGCACACCCGGGAACTGAACTTCTGGACAGAAGAGTGATTTTGTGAACAAGTTCTTCCTACACTTCCTCCTTTCACAAAGTTTTTGTCCTTCTGGCTACTGTAACCAAACTTTCCAAGAGAGGATCTGGCAAATGAATGCAAAATGCTGAACACATCTGAAAATCTGGTTTATTATAAGGATACTGAGCTGGGAGTTGAGCTCTTCTGGGTGGTGAGTTCCTTACAAAGTGCAGCTCTCCATAGGACAGTGGGTAATAATTCTGGTTTTGAGAGCATCCATGGGAGCAGCCTGTGGCAAGGAGGAGGGAGAGAACTTAATCAGGACTCAGACCAATTTAGGGGTGGGGAAACTCTGACCCAGCCCAGCCCTCCCAGGCTCCGCTTCCTGGCCCTGGGTGTTCCTGGTCTTGATGGAGCCTCCTCCCAGTTCCAGCCTTTCTGGAACTGAGTAAAGTAACTGAGGGGGAGCTGGACCATGCAGCAGCTGAGGCCAGCAGAGGAAAGGACTGGGAGCATTGCTGGCAGTGCATTTGGGAGTGTGACATTTCCAGCCAGAGGCGACTGGAAACACACGATGTTGAGCTGAATGAAGAGCGAGGCAGGAAGGAGGCAGGAGCGTGGGAGCTAGCAGGGATTAAGCTCCTGAAAGGTCATTGTCTGGTGGAAAGGAGGGAGCAGGGATGGGAAGGCAGAATGTCTTCTGAGCAAGCAAGAAGAGGATTTTCGTGTAGTTCTTCCTTGGTCTTCATTTCCTGAGGTTCTGTGGGCCCAGATTGCTACAGAAAAATCAGATGTGCTCAGTGCTGCCTCTACTTTCAGCTGTTACGTTTGTCCTGTGGGTTTCATTTGAGGGTCAAAGAACTTGCTAAACACACACAAATGGCCTGCAGAGTGTTTTGGAGGCATGGGTGTTATCATATTAATTTTAATTAACACCAACATCTCTTATCAAAACCTTACTCAGGGCAAGGAGAGAGCCTGGGGATCCCAGCTCCCCATCACATGGGCCAGAGTGGATGATGGATGTTCTTCCTCAATGTCCAGTGACAACATGCACCATCAGATCACCCTGTGCTCAGGGTAGGAAGCGTTACTCATTCTTCTTTTGTGACTGCAGCAAATTCCTGCACAAAAAACCAGCCAGCTAGGGGGAAAAAAAAAAATTGTATGGCCGGAGCAAAGCTCAATGTTTTAATTAAACATTAGATTAGCTTGCCCCAAAAGCCACGAGCAGAAAACACCACAACATGTGCAAAAGACAGATGTTTGTGGATGGACCTGCACAACCTTTTTCACAGCCTTTTATATAACTTTGGTACAGGCTTAGACAAAAAGTCATCTTGTTCTTTCCAAGCCAGCATGAAGCAGAGCCAGGAAGCGTTAGTCATCAGAGAGTTTTGGTAGTTGTAGTTTGGAACCCCAACTGGAGTGTTTGCTTTGTGCACTGCTAAAAAATCTAACCCAGGAATTGGCCACTATCTCGGTCAAATCTCATTTCTTTCTAAAATAGCTTTTGACTAAATTATCGCTATTAGGAGAAATTTTCCTTTTCACGCCCTCACAACGCAAGACAAATGCAAAAGAAACAACCCTTCCCTCTTCCCCAAGGAATTATAACAACATTTTTTTCAGTGAGATTTATAGGATTTTTTATTAAAATGTGTTCTGAATTGTGTTTTAATGGGGGGAAAAATAATTATTTTTGTAAAAAAATAAAACAGATGTAAAATTTTTCTCAAAAAGTTTTTACCCTCTAGAATGAAATATAATATTTTTCATGGGTTCATCTGAAAAACATATTTTAAGATTTTGTGAAAAAATACATGGCTTTCTCCAGTTACCGGCCATTTCCAATGGTACATCCATCCCGTAGGTTTCTGTGTTCTGGCAAACTTTGGAAATTGCCAGTTTTGGCCAAATAAACAGCATTTTTATGCATAAATACAATCTGCTACAATCAAGATGATTTTCTGCACTTAAGCCCTAAGTACAAGTGGTTATGTGTGCTTGCATGAATCATGGAAAACTCTATCATAATAAGGTGCTGTTATTAAGTGCTATACAGCTACGTCTGCTATAAAAATGAAGAAGAAACCTGAGGTGATGAAATAAATCTTCAGCTGGGACAGATCAACACAGCCCTATTGAACTGACAAGAGCTGCTCTGATTTAAACAAACAGGGATTTTTATATGGCCTCTCATTCATTCACTATACCAAATAAACTGTGGTGGAGGCTGGTGAAGTAGCATAGTTAATCCCAAAATCCACTTTCTTAATGCTCTCTTAACTTTTTGGGGGAGTTCTCTGTGATTTTGGTGGTGTAGGACTGCACCCTGGGCTGCCCAGGATCACCTTCCTGCTGCATGTTCACATGGCAGCTCGCACTTCTGGGTGCTGGAGCAAATTTGCTCCTCTTGGCCCTCAATAACTCCACTGAAACAGATCTGTTATGATCCCTGCGTGGTGTAGGCTCACAAAATCCTAGCCCAGCCTCTTGCAGGGAGGAGGATTTTATCAGTATGGGATCTCCTCCCACTGCTGGCAAGCCCAGCAGTGTTACCTCAAAGGGGAGTCTGCCTTAAGCACCACAAAGCACCAACCCATGAGGAAGGAGACTTCAGCTCTGACTCAGGTCACAACAGGTATGTTATTCCCAGCCCAGCAAGCTGCTGTTTCAAGCGTTAATTTGCTTAAAGACTAAAATTATTTTAATCACAGATGCGCCCTTTTCAGGCATGTTGCCTCTGTTTCGCTCAGGATTTTGAGGAATTTCATAACAGTGCTCTGACATCATTGCACCCAGACACAATGTGCACCATTGTCAGATAAAGCATGGGTTTTACATTTGCATGAGTGTGTAGCTTTTCCTTTCTATTACCCAATGTTTTCCTTCTCCAGTTATGAATGTTCCAAATCACGCACATTCTTCCAGGGGATGATAAAGGCTTTCCCATTTGAGGGAAAACCAAAGCAAAGCGGGGTGCTTGTGTCTTACCTGCTCATAATGGATGCTCAAGGCTGTGTCAGAGTGGCAAAAAGCAGAGCACATGGGAAAGGTGGGATGCTTCCAGTGCTCTTTTCCACTTCCTGGCAGGTCAGTTCCCCTGCACACAGGACCTGGACAGCTTGGATTAGACACCAGCGTGTCCCAGGAAATCGACACCTATCCTCATGGGCTCCAGGCAGGGAAGTGTCATAACAAGGACCAAGATAAAAAAACAAGATAGTGGTTATTCACATGATTGACACTCTGCCTCAGTGTTCTCACACAAAGCCCTCTCTCTCTGCCTGACATGCGGGCACTGCATTCCCAAGGCATTCTTGCAGCCTGCTCCACATCCCGAACAATAGTCAGCCTTCTTTCACTCTCCTGCCTCGTCTCTCTGAACAGCCCTCTGTTGACAACCCAGGCTGTTCTCACTCCTGAAGAATTCAAAAAATTGAACGCTGTAAGGACAGTCTGTGGCTTCCAGGAGGCATCTTAGAGCATCCTATTTTTAAAACTGCGGTTCGGTGCTTCTTTTTCTGTTTTGCTTCTGTTTCAAAGGAAACCTCCAAAAATGCAGTTGCCCTGCTGATCCACCCTCAGACCAGGGAGCTGCTCTGACTGCAGCACCACTCCTTGCTGTAAAATGCCAATACATGGATGTCTTTCTCTGGTGGGCCTTTCCAGAGCAGCCTGTCCTCTCTAAGCTTGAATGTTAATGTTGAATGCCAGACTGAATGGCAGCCCCTGTGCAATTTGAAATGCTTGCACAGAGAACAGATGCATTGGTGTTTGCTTTCCTTGCCAAACAGGTCCCAAGCCTAAAATGGACAGGGCACATGTAAGGTCAAGACAGTGCAGCCTTCTTCACACTCATGCCAACTCCTATTCCTAAGGAATGATGAGTTTTGGTCAGGTGGTGATAAATAGGAGGAGTGTGCACCTTTCTCTCCTTCATCTCATGTGAGAGGCTGGCACTGAGCCCAAACTAACAGGAGAGATGAGGAATCACCCTGCTGAACTTGCTGAGGTGTTACCTGTCTCTTTGGTTGGTGATGCACATCTGTACCTGGGCAATGCGTCCCAGAAAGTGTGAAAAAAATGAGAGGAGAGGAGAGGAGAGAGAGGAGAGAGAGGAGAGAGGAGAGGAGAGGAAGGAGAGGAGAGGAGAGGAGAGGAGAGGAGAGGAGAGGAGAGAGGAGAGGAGAGGAGAGGAGAGGAGAGGAGAGGAGAGGAGGGAGAGGAGAGGAGAGGAGAGGAGAGGAGAGGAGAGGAGAGGAGGGAGGAGAGGAGAGGAGAGAGGAGAGGAGAGGAGAGGAGAGGAGAGGAGAGGAGAGGACTGGCTCAGTTGGTGCCAGTAACACCAAAGTGGATTCAATCCCCATATGGGCCATTTCCTTGAGTTGTACTCCGTGATCCTTGTGGGTCCTTTCCAACTTGGAATACTCAGTGAACTTGCTGCATTGCCACAGTGTGCCACTTTTCATGGCAAAAGCAGTCTAACCAAGACTAGAAAATGAGCAAAATCTCTCCTTATATAGTCAACTTTTATAGTTTTCTGGTTTGGAAAAGAAAAATAAAAGACCCATTTTGTTTTTTGCCACAGAAATATCTCTGTTATTGGTATCCTTGGTTCTGAGCACGTGATGGCATTTCCACCTATTCAAGCAGCCTGATGAACTCCAAGCACACAAAACTGAAGCACTGCCTGCATCCTTCTGTCATGCCTAAGGATGCCTCGAGGAAAGCCCCTCTTTTTGGGGCCCTATTTGTCCTTGGCTTTAGTCTTCTCTGGGTGGATCTGGCAAAGCAAGGCCAGAATGGAACATCAATGAACAAGTGTGCTGGCGTCACTGAAAAATGAAAACAATTGGAAAATGACAATCAAAGGAAGGTGAAAGATCTAGTCCAGGGCTTCCTGCTGCAGCTGAGAGTTTATTCAGATGGCCTCCAGATAATCTAAGCCAGAGAGAGGGCACACTGACTTATTATGGTGTTTATTCCCTTGGCTTTTTTAGCTGTCAGTTGCAGGAGCATTCTGTCCTGGATGCCCTCTCATTTCCACACATCTTCAGGTTTAGGCTTTGATTTATGGTGCTACCATGGAAGCAACATGGAATTTATAAATGGGAGATATAAATGAATGAGAAAGAGCAAGAAATGTCTATCCTGTAGCATCTTTCATGATGTAGTTACGTAGGGTATTATTTCTATATCAATTAAATACACTTGTTATCAGTATTTCCCGTATGGCTGTGTAAAGGAACCATGGCATGCAGAAAATCAACCCCAAATCATGTCAAGTCTTTCCTGGAAGAAGTTAGTTTAGGTAGCAACTACTTTGAGTTAGATAATTTACTTGTCAACACAATCCTTAACACAAGAACAAGGACAAACTCGTGTATGTGAGAACCAGAAGTCAAAGCCAAGTCATTTAACCAGGTTAAATACCTGGTTAGCTGATCTTCACTGCGCATGAGTTAATAACCTGTGGATTCTTCACAGGGAGAGTCAAACTCACTGGAGGAATCCCCACTGAAGGAATTTGCAGGCTCCAACACTGGAAATCAAGGTGGGTTTTGTCCTAGTAAGGGGAAGAAAAAAAAAAAAGGACAAGGCTTATGGCAATAACAGCATCTACTGGTCATCAGGATATGCACATTGGAGAGTTAATAGAATGGTTTGCCTTGCTTATTCCATTGTGGAGGTAATCATGGTTTTCCCAGCAGGAATCATTTGCCTTTATCCCTGCTGTAGCCTCACTGAAACCTGGATGCTAAGATTTTGAGATTTCTAGCTCTAAAGTCAAGTTTTTTTAAGCAACAGAAGAGAACATCTTGTTACATGCAGCATTCATGGAATTACCAGGGCAGATGCATCTCCACTGCAAGTTCAAAGAAGTTCATGGATTTGGTAAATGCTAAAATTTGCACTAGTCAGAATGAGGAGTACATTCTTGAAGTCTGTTTCTATGTTATCCACATGCATGGTCAGGAAGATCGTATGCCAAAATGTTTATTTAAAATACACTTACTATAATTTCATTTAGAAATTCAACATTTTGTTCATTGCTGTTGCACTGACTTAGTTATTTTATCCCAGATTTTGGGTTTAGTGCTTCTAAACTTAGGATCTGTCTCAAGCATTACAGCAATCCTATTACCCAAATGCTACAGCCTTATTTTATGATACAATTTTTATTCTAAAATTCTTCACAAAACCCTGGAATTCAACCCAGGACAACCTTGCACAATAAGCATTTGCTACAGGTCATTAGAATTTCCTGGAGGCAGCAGTTACAGCAATTTTAATCATGTTTGCTGCTGTATTTAACTTCAGATGGATGCCTAAGATCTTTTCTCCATTTGATTAAATAGACAGCACATGGGATGCATGTGAGCATTGGGCTTTTAGTGACCTACAAGACCCAAAATGTGTCTGCTCTACAATGCTGGAGTCAACGAACAGAATCATCATTTAGGTTGGGAAAGCCCTGTAAGATCATGGAGTTCAACAACCAACCCTGTGCTTCCAAGGCCACCACTACCCCATGTCCCCAGGTGCCACATCTGCACAGCTTTTGGATCCCCCTGGGGATGGTGACCCCCCCTCTGCCCTGGCCAGCCTGGCCCAGTGCCTGGCAACACTTCCATGGGCACATTTTCACTACTATCAAATCCAAACCTGCCCCGGTGCAATTTGAGACCCTTTCCTCCTGTCCTGTCCCTGTTCCCTGGGAGCAGAGCCCGACCCCCACCTGGCTTTGTGCTCCTTTCAGGGAATTGTGGAGAGTCAGAAGGTTCCTCCTGAGCCTCCTTTCCTCCAGGCTGAGCTCCCCCAGCTCCCTCAGCCTGCCCTCCTGCCTCGCCCACCCCATGACAAACATAGCAGGGGGCTCTGGCCCATTGGGGTTCTCCTCACCCCTAGAGCAAGAGCTGGCAAGGAAAAAAAAAAAAAAAAAAGCATTTGAGCAAGATAAATCTGCAATAATTATATATTGCAAATGTATTTATGCTGTTTAGGGAGAAACTCCTGTAAGGCTCCAGATGAGACATTTCTCACGTATATTACTTAGCTTTTCCTGAGGCTCTAATGAATTGCTTTAAATTACAGACTTAGGTATTGATTAGCCTCATTCAGTTGAAATCTAGGCTTAGCAATCTATACTTGTCTATAGTTTATTTGTGATATTATTCCTAATAAAGAGCTGCAATTAATCCACATCAAGAAAAATCAATTAATACAGATTTGTATGACAAAGAAAGAAATCCTCCTCATATCTGCCCGCTAATCCTGAAGCTTAGGTCTTTCTTTGCTACCAAGGAGGACAGATAAAAATTATTGATTTTACCCTATTTTTACAATTTATAGTGATACAATAATAGCGTACAGAACAGACGGGCTTATCAATTAAAACTATTTTTATTGATGATGATAGATGAGGACACTCAATGCCTTTGTTCTCTGCATTATTAATAATTATTAATATGATGGCCAAGAGTTCTGTAATAAGAATAATCACTCCAAGCACAGCTCTCAGAGAGTTAGGCTTCACTCCAGGTGTGATTGTGAATTTTGCACTGAATGAACCACAATACTTGGTTTGAGAAGGAAAATTGCAGTTATCTGCTGCTGCATGGGAAAGGAAGATAATTCTGTGTAATTTTAGACTTAATGGTACAATGTGAAGAAACACAAGATGTTATCCAAGCTGACATCTTTCTAATTTTATCCACTTCTATCTCCCATTTTAACCAAGTTAATATCTAACCTAATTTATTAGAAATTTAAAAAAAAAAATCTTATCAGAGCCTTCTTGCAGGAAGTGACACATAAACACCACAAATCAGATTTTGCAATTTCAGAAGCCAAACTTCATCCTTGCTACGCAAAGAAGACAACAATGTGTCATTGTCCCTTCACAATTCCTACTGTAAACAGTTTATGTGATTTATTCTTTGCATGCTAGATAATTACATATTTTATACCAGTGTATCATCAGTATGTTGTTATTCTGACTGCCCCATAATAGAAATTGTGTATTTTCCCACTGCACTGAGTGCTATTCTTAACATACATTGGCCTCAACCAGCTAAAAATATCGGAGTTCTGTTGCCTGTGGGAAAGTTCTGCTGGAGTTATTTCTATTAAAAGTTTAATATTGGTTCTCTTCCATTTTTCATACTGTATGTGCCATTCCCATTTAATGCTCTCTTCTCCCCCGTGCAATTACTTACAAGTGCTTAAGTGCCACACATGAGGCAAATAATGCCCTAATTCACTCTAATTCTAACATTAATATGAATGATTGGGAATGAGATTAGTACTGAGGAACACCATTTTAAAATAAACTGTGATGACACGGTGACAGCTATATGAAGGATTAAAGAGTGTGGATTATCACAGGTTGTGGTTGGAGGTATCAAATGACAGGACTGTGTTTGTTCTTGCCAAGGACACCAGGCAATCAGGGGCTGCAGCAGCCAACTGTAATTCTCACACTGAATCTCTGCCTTACTCGGGAGGTTTCAGCTCCTCTAAGTTTTTGACACACAGTAGGTTCAGAAAAAAAGAAAGGTTTTTGAGAAATATTTAATTTATCTGGCAACCTAGAGCCTGTGCAGATACAGAGGGAAAGCCCTAGTTTTATAAACATTTTCTTTTTAACCCAAATTCATATAATCCATGAAGATAACACTAAATTAATGACAATATTCATTTTTCTTTGCTGTTGCACTTTTAAATTTATGTCCTTGCAATGGTATTTTGGCTTTTCTTTCCCTTTTCTTCAAAAGATATCAGAAGCCAATTTAGAAACCTTAATTCATGCAATTTAACCAATAACATCTATGTTATATAGGTATCTACCTACACATGTCTGATCCCCATTTTCCTGTTGTCTCCATATAATACTTTTATATTTCAAGCTGCTTAAAAATCAATATGGTTGCACTCAAGGAAGTGAGGAAGGAGCTGAGAAGCAGTAATTATTCCTTGTCTCAATTATCAGATTTTGGGAAGAGCTACAGAAGCCACCATCATCTTTTGACCCACAGATAACCACATCGTTTCCCCTTACTGAGCTTGTACGGGTTTAGTTCAAAGATGATGTGTATAATTTTATAGATTTGTGAGATTGCATGTGGCTCATACAGGACAAAATTTACAGAGGACACACAAGCCACAGCTCTTGTGAAGCTGTGCTGCTGGAGACCTTAGCCTTGCAATACCAGCCATAAGGAAATAGGTATTTAAGGTCCATATTTAAAAATACAGGACATAGGAAGTTCAATTTATTGAGTATGAAGCCACTTCACACAGTAGGATTTTGAGAAAAGAAAGTTAGGCATGCTTGTGTGATTTGCCCCATAGTTCTATTTCCAATTTAGTGTATTCCATAGAATTTTCTAAACTGATTTGTAACAGTTGCTATTCTCTGATCTCAAAATTTTCAGCAGAAGGGCACCCACGTTAATCTCCACTATATTATTCTAGGGAAATGCAGAAGTCCCCTGCCTTAAACATCCCTATTTGGCACCTTCCTTTTCATACAGTCATGGATGGCACTTGCCCCTTAGTGTTTCTGGAAGCTTATCGTAGTTAGTATCTACTGGCACCCCAGAAAATCTCTGAGATCCTTTAAAAATCCTGGGCACACATAGAGGGATGTTTTGATCTTAACTTTTATGCAGCACTTTTTGCTTAAAAAGCCCCTGTTAGAACTCATTAAATTACTCTTGGAAAGGAAAACACTGAATGATCCCTACTAAGGATAATTATAAGATACGTTTGGGTTTTTTTCTGAAACAAGGACAGTTTTATCCTTTTTATCTTACTGTATCTTAAGCTGGTGAAGAAGGTCAGCATCATTCAGGCTTTCTTCTTAATATATTAAAAAATAAGCCTGCTGAGTACAGGTCTGCCTTCTCACTTTATGTTTTCCTTATTCCACAGTTTTAAGCTTTTCCCTCATATGTATTGCTATAAGTTTTCTCTTCTTCACATCCAGAATTAAACATATATGAATGGAATATTTATTTTTCCCCTCTCCACTAACCTAGAACTTCCTCTCAGTTTGTTCCCTGTCTTCTCTTCTGTTTTTCTGTTTCATCTCTGGATTTGTGTTCACCTCTTACCCTGTTATTTTAATCTGTCATGCTTGTATGTCATCCATGTCCTTGGGAGGGCTCTCTCCCAGATACAATGTGCTGTGTGGAGTTTAATACACATGTGCCTATAAACACATATACATCCATGCTTGTTTCCTCACTTCTGAGTAATGAAGGATTATAATATTTCCCCAGCTGTTTCTGTGAGCTCAACGTGCTTAAATGTAATGAATATCCTGTTAATTATACAACAATCTGTACATCTGATTATAATCTAACATGAGCATGTTAGTACATGTGCATTTAAAAAAAAATAAATTTTCCTTTAAAGGTGAACTGCAAAAGGAATTGAGGCAGGGAAATCAATCCTCTGCCCCATTTTTTATTTAGTTCAGGTAACTATTGTCTGGGAAAGTCCACTCTCCACTTCCCTCATCTCTATCTTGCTGATATTGTGAAAGCCTTTCTGCCAGCAAAAGTTTTGACAGTTTGAGCATTTCTTATGGACAGAAAGTAGAGTTATTGAAAATGACTGCCCTAACCAAAGCAGATGCTGATGAGAGAAGGATTACAGAGTAACATATTTGCTGTGCTGGCAAAAATGTTGTGTATACACAAAGCCTGAGATACAGAACAGCTACAACGAGTATATTAAAAAAAAAAAAAAAAAAAAAAAAAAATCAAGCTGTGATTTCTTTTAAGCTTACATTGCAAATCACCAACAAGCGATGAAAAGCATAAATGCAATAAAAAGAATATTTCTAGGTCACAGTTAAATGATGTGAGAAATGCAAACAGGGATATCATTAACACTGCAAACCAGGGCAGACCCACTCTGCTCATCTGTCCTTTCCTGTCTCTTTACATCCCTGGGCACTGTACCTCTTTTGCACTTTTCCTTCTTCCTTTTAACTTTTCCATCTTCACTGCTTCCCTCACCTCTGAGCATCCTGCAGCAGCATGATGCTGATTTCACCTCCTCAGGGAGCAAAAGCACAACAATCTCTCCCTAATAAGATTCTGGCACTTCCTCTGGAAGCTTCTTCCAGGATCTGGATGTGAATAAGCATGTGAAAATGAGGAATAATGGGAATGAAAGCCAAGTCACATCTTTGGGACTTCAGAGGGACCTTGAACTGAGAGCTGAGGGCAAAGCATGGTCCTTGCCAGATCTGATCTCAGCACAAACAGAGGAAAGTCGGTGTCAGGACTCTGAAATCCAGTAGAGCACCAGTTTCTTCTGATCCTTTGTGTTGTGATATATATATATATATATATATATATATAATATAATATACCCACATATCTATATATCTATATAGATACCTATATTTGCACACACATACCTAAATCTGTGCAAGTCTCTATATCTGATTCTACACCTTTTGGAAGTGTACCAAAATTAAAACACAGCAAAATATCAATAAAGTATGAATTAACAGTGTTGAATAACTGGGTAGGATTCTTCACTTAAAAAATGCCTTGTGCTTCAAAAATCTCTGCAGTGGTCCAGAAGGATGCTGATGGATGGAGCTGTGCACCCCTTTATTGTGAGAATTTGGGTTAAAGGTGTTACTGGCAGTTGAGATAAATCTAAAACGCTGGGTTTTAGCCATGTTCAGACAGTAGGATACAGCCATGAACATTCACACCATCCTACCTGCTGGCAAAAGGTGTGTGCTGTATCCATGCAGACTAACCCTGACAAGCCCCAGTCTAAGGGCTGATCTGCTCTTTAGTGAGTTCCTGCAAGTTCCAGCAGTGTGAATGGCTGCTGGGAAAGGATGTCCTTCTGCACGGACCAAAAGGGCTGCAGAAAGTGGGGTCATGGAGCAGAAACTGTCTGTCCCAAATCTGGAAATCCTGCCAGCCCAGCATGGCAAGCCAGCTATGACAGAAGCTGTGGAACTGTTCCTGGTGGGGTCAGGGGGACATGGGCCATATGCTTGAGTGCACAGAACTGTAATTCAGCAGTGGAAATCCCGTATTTCAGTGTGAGCAGGTGTTTTCTCTTCTCATGGCTGCAAATGGAATCAGTGAAGGAAAGAATTTGGCTCTGTAGCCTGGAAAATTGTATTTTCTCAGATTGTGTATTTGCTTATTTTCTATCTGCTGACCTGCTTTGATTCTATCACACACATTTCCCACAGTGAGAATCAGTCATTCTGCCTTCACCCTGTCTCCACCATGGCTTCAGGACATGCCTGTGGGTCCTTCTTTCTTCTCCTGGCCACACTTTTCATCACCCCAGCCAAACAAGGGCACTGCCTGGTGCTGGGGAACACCACGCCCCTGTGTTTCCTGCCTGCACACCTGGCAGTCCTGGGCTGTTGGAGGTGAGATCCACCCTGCAGCACTCTCTCTCTGCTTCCACCACCAGAAGTGCAGCCATTAATTACAGTATCACCTGCACTTTTGCAAAAATGATGGGGAAAGGGCCACATGAAGAGGAGAAGGTAAGAGCAGGTTTGTTACTGGGGTAGGTAACTATGGTGGATGCTGTACTGAGTTTAAGGCATATTTTAAGGCATTTTCAGAAGAAAAGGTGCCACATATTCACCACCAGTGCCTCCCATGCACTCTGTAAAATGCCTCCATAGAAGCCCTGATTTAGCACATGACATCTGATTACATGAGATCACAGTGTGGGGCTCTAAACTTTACTAAAGCTCCAACATCTCTCTGTCAGTAGAGAGCTGAGGGGTTTTTTGGGTGAAAACTCTGGATGCATCTCCTGACTGACGTTCCTGGCTGGCCCCGTTCAGGATAAGCACCACCACACCCTGTGCCAGACACAGCTGCGGTGTGGTCCTGGGGTTTCGGTCAGCCGGGCACACAAACGATCCACTTTTCACAGGGACTCTGATGAATGGCAGATTTGGGGTGTAAAAAGGCTCATAAACATCAACCTCTTGTCACCTGCCTCTGGAGATCTGCTTCCTCCTGTACCTCATTCCTCTACCTTAACTTGCAGGATTTAGTGCAGGAGTGGAAGTTTTTGCACGTGCCACTTAGGGGCAGACTCACAGATGAGCATTTTCAAGGTGTAAGTCGTAGAGCTGGAGGCAGAGGGGGCTTGGCACACTCACCCTTTCATGGTGCACAGAGCCACTGAGGCAATTTATTGCATCACACACAAGGGGACCACCCAGCTGGGACCACACTGGTGACTTGCATGCCATTGTATAGGAATATTTGTAATGTCACTGGCATGGGGCTGTTGAGTATTCATGGTGGATAATCCACTCACAACAGTTCTGGTTCCTCTGCTGCTCCCAGGCATTGCACACACCCCTTTGATAACACACAGTCAGAGGAGCAAGGAATGTTTCACTATCCATATTTTCAGATAAATTGATACAATGGACACAACATGCCGTTCTTCTATTCCCCTGTAACACACTTGCTTTTTCACATTTTGTTTCAGCTTCAACACTTATGAAAGGTTACTTTAACACCCAGGGAGCAGGCTTAACTCAGGTAATAGGGGAGAGACTTGGCACAGATCAGCAGCTCCTGTTCTTGGCACTGATTAGATTAACACCAGGAACCACTTCAGAGAGGGCCGTGCAATCTTTATGACCATCACTTACTTGTTGAGAAAGCTCACATCTTCCAGCTAAGGGCAGTTGTACCAGTGATTCCTTTGATAGGTGCTGATAGGCACTTAAAGGAACAGATTAAACAGCTCTTTGCTTTTCTTTGAGATATCCAGTCCCTACTAGCAGCAGGTAACACTTTCGAAAGAGCCTAGAGCCTATTTTCCAGAAGGATTTAGTCACAGACTTTCACATAAGCTTATTCATCGTGGCCTTTGGGTTGTGGTTACACACACATTTCTCCGGGATGTGGAGTCAGCATCGGCAGGCGATGTCCGCTCTCCCCTGCTGCTCCCATGCTCCTGCCACCCCTCTGTGCCCATGCAGAACAAAGAGGGCACTGTAGGGACTGCCACAAACAGTCCTGGCTGGTGGCAGCATGACCTGCTGGAGCCAAAAGTGCCACAGAGAAAAATATTTGTGGAACCACAGCTTCATGCACTTCTCAGCAGAGTAAATTAATGTCCACGGCGCTCCATCCTGCCACAGCCAGACTGCTACCAATTCCTGAGCTCTGGAGACAGCCCAGGTAGGCTCTCATGTCACTCTGACAGGTGTCCAGGTGCTTCTGATGCTTCTGACACGTTTTACACTATAGCTGCTGGTTGGGTTTGCCTCACCCAATGGCAGAAACAATGCTGCTCATGCTTGAAGAGGCTAAGTTCTATCAATTATATTGTGTTTCAGTGAAGCAAGCAAGCATGAAAGCACCTGGAGATGGCCAGCCCTGGGCTAAAAAATCCTGATCCCTCAAGGTCTCCTGCTTTGCCTGCTGCAAACACACTATCTGACAACCATAAATCACCAACTTATTATGTAATGGCCATGCTGTTCCATAGACAAATATGCATTTCACAGAGAGTATGGTTTTAATAAACAGGCAGCCTTTCAGTGGCTAGACTGGAATAAGCCAGTGATCTCAGTCCAGTTCCTGTTGGAAAGGTAGCCACAGCACAAAAATCGTGGGCACAGATGGGTGGATTGTTCGGGGGCTGCAGTAGAAGCAGAATGAATTTCTCGCCCGGGGCAGGTTATGGCAGCAGTGCCATTGCCTGGGGAGAGCCAGGGGTATCTGGCCCATGGTTGTGCCAAGGGATGGGATCCCTTGGGTGCCTCACTGGAATTCTCATGCCAAGTATGTGCACAATTAACTTGGGACCTGTAATTAATTCCCCTCAGCATTACCATGCAGTAAATGGAGGGCTGCGCAGGGCTGACTGAGTAATGACCCACCCTCACATGTGCAAAGCATGCACTTCTGAAATGCAACGGGAAATATTCATTATTCTTGGATAGAGCTCCCTTTGAGTCCAGCAGTTACAGCAGCTGTCGTCATTTACTGCATTAGCAAGCACTATTTCTGTGAATTTATATCATCATGTCCTGGAGTTCTGTGCCAGCAATATGCTTAAGCCACTGCTGCAAAATAATCCCATCTATATTGGCCACATATTTGAGATATTATGATTAGACTTTTTAGTGGGTGTTAGGAATTATTTTTATAAATGTAGCATGTGCATGTGCACAAGGGTTTTTACAATCAACTCTAAAATGTAAAGAAATATATTTTCATTCTTATATTTTGACATGGTTCTCCCCCATCAAGCTAATAGAGCTATGCCGGTCCCGTAAAATATTTATGAAAGAACCAAGTAAGAAGAAATAATGTAATTTAGTGTGTATTTTCTGAATTACAGTTTTACATATTTCCCACAGACTATCAAACCTGTCGTTTCAATGGACTAGCCACCTGAGGGTGGCTGATATCAGTCAGAACACAGACTGGTGTCAGTGTTATAAGAAACAGAGGTGTCAGCAAGCACCTTTACTGTACCATGCACTTCCAAGCCATGCAAGAACCTGGTCTTTCCTGTAACATCTTCTTCAACACATATTAAAATACATATTGAGAAAATCTCAGATTGAAATACCTTAAAATTTTAGTTGTTATAATGATACCTAAATGTTGACACTTTTTTTCCCCCCCAACTTAAATCTGGAGAGAAAACGTATATTCCAGAAGAAACACATCTGCAGATTATTTTACAGACAAACCCATTCTGGAAAACTAATTCTAAAGTTTTATTTTATGGAGTAGCATGAATCTAACTAATAATGATCAAAAAATAGTAGAGTCTAGTGCAGTTAAAAAACAAACTATGAGGAACTGCAGCTTGAATGGGGAAAGTAAAACACTCATGTTATGAGAGTCTTGCTACATTTCTTACAGATCTATTGTCATGTTAGCAGAGGACATTGCAGAATGCATTCAACCATTGTTAATGGTTGGACTCAATTATCTTAAAGGATTTTTCCAACCTTAATGATCCTCTACTGATATTATATTTTGCCAGAGAGGGTCTGAAAATTTACATTTTCCTCTGCCACTGAAATCCAAAGGAATCTGGGATGGTTTACTACAGCTCCACACTCCAGAGCTGCAACCTGAGGATACACACAGGTGTCTTACCCAGTGAACATCATAGCTTATTTCTTCCTGTTCCTTCCCTCCTTCATACCTTTTAATGAGCCAATTAGTTGTCAAATAGAAAGGAAGAGCCAACTGAACCCAAAGTGCAACCACATCTGCTCAGACTCCCCTGTGCTCCAATACTGATTCAGCACAAATACACTTTCCCAAAGGGCTGCTAGAGTCTTACTCTAGCAAATGAAATTCAGGAGCTGTAGGAATTCCTATTTCTGGCCAAACTGCATTTTCTTTTTCCAGATCTGCTTGGTTTAATCTGGATAAAGATGGGAATGTTTCCCCAGCAAGTAAGAACTCAGAGTCTCTACTCAAATCAGCAGACTTGAGTTAACTTTTGGTCTTCCTGTGCTCAGAAGGTCTGAAACCCCAGTGAGACTGCATTTTTAGACTAGAATAACTAGCCAAGCTTTTCCACACATCAGTGTGCTGGGGAGACAGGGATACTTGTTGAATCAGTTGCTCCCTGAGGGTAGAAGAAATGAGGAAAAGGGAAACAGAGCAGCTGTTTTTTGCAGCTACTTTGCACTACTGAGTTGGTGCGTGGGCTGGAGCATCCTCTGTCAGAGCTTTGCTCTAGAAGAATCATAGAATACAAAAATGGTTTGGGTTGTAAGAGACCTTAAAGATCATCTAATTCCAAACCTCCCACCATGGACAGGGACAGCTCCCACTATCCCAGGTGGCTCCAAGTCCTGTCCAACCTGGCCTTAGACACTTCCAGGGATGGGGCAGCCACAGCTTCACTGGGCAACTTGTGCCAGGGCCTCAGCACTCTCCCAGGGGAGGATTTCTTCCCAATATTTAATGCTGTAGGCACTCCCTTGCAGCTCAGTGGCAGGATGTACAGGATTTAACCCTGCATGGAGGTTGGGGCAAGTGGAGTAAAACTGGGGGGCCTGACTCTGCCAAGACATGTTGTACTTACCCCAAGTTCTTTACAGGACACCTGGCTCCCTACCAGGCTGGATCTGCCACTCAGAGCAAGTCATTGTAATAAATTCTAGACAGTGATACCACTGTCTGATGCTGTGGGACACCGAATTCAGGGAAAGCTGTGGGTGCTGAGATTAGACTTTCAGAGAAACAGATCCTAAGGGACGTTGTGTCCAGTGCTTAACATTTTTACTGAGCTACAACACTGGGACTTTTGGAAAGTGTCTTCATTCATTTATGTGAGCTACAGCATTGAGTCTTTTGGAAGAGGGTTCTTAATTAATTCTTATTTGGAATGGCAAGGGCCTCTGTCAACAAGTTGCCTTGATGTTTTTTACATTATCTGCTGTTAAAATCAAAGCTGTGTGTTGCACCACACTTCAGTGTTACCTGCAAGGAATAACCTGTCACTAATGCCAAAAGATAGCAATCACAAAATGAATGATTTGGGGTTATAGACATTCTCCAGTCCCTTCGTTATTTAGGTAGAAAAAGGTGTTTTGAAAACAGAGCAGGGTTTGAGAAAAGAATCTTGATAATAACTGATTTTCAGTGCAAACCATGAGATCTGCTTCAACACTCTCTAGTTGCCTTGGAACAGAATATGTTTAACTGTATGTTCCCCTTTCTGGAGTTATTTCTACTGATTCAAAGGCATCCATGAATTTGATGTAAAATCCAGCCACACCTTCAGCACCATGCATGTACCCACCATCCATACATCCTACCCCAAACTGAAAGTTATGCATGCTCTTGCTAACCTAGTTTTGCGTGTGTGTGTGTGTGTGTGTGTGTGCTTTTTTTTTTTAACAATAGGCCTAAATCCATATTAATGATCCAAAAAGTGACCAGGCCTCAGCACCTTTTGTCCTCTATACATTAACTATCCAATAATCAACAGTAGCTGTCCTGTACTCTAGTGTCTTTAGCCTAATTCAGAGGGACAGATATTTATCATCACCCTTGAATTGGGTGACCCATTCTGACAGGTCGACATCCTTATTTATGTAACAATGTCATAGACAGTAACTGCTAATGAGTGGAGTGACACAGAGGTCTGTTAGATGGAAAGGCAGAGGAAAGCCGAAAAGGGCATGAGGGGTTAATGGGACTTTTCTGTTCCAGCCTCCTGGGATGTGTAATTATGTTCTAATAAGAAATGAATGTATCGATTAGATTAGTGTGTGATTGTGTTCATGTGGACACGTATAGTGCTGCATGTATATAGACAGTCATTGTGTGTGCCTCTCGTCCCCTCAGTGTGTGTCTGAACCCAAAGTATCGTTGTGCTGGGGCAAAAAACAAGCAGTGCACTCCCACAGCCCTCTTGTCTTCACTGTGGCAAACTCCATGTGAATTCAACTGGAGTTTATCTGAGTAAAGGCTGAATCTAACTTCAGTAAACACCAAATAAGGGTTTCAAGATTAGGCCCTCACAAACAAATGACTTCCTATTTGCGTTGTTTGGGATAAACACTCACCATCACTTAAGAGAGCAGTAAAAGCAGCCAACACATTGTAAACAGTGTCATCTGCTGAGGAGAACATCCACCAGCCAAAGTAGGCCATGCTCATGCCTGCTGGATGGCCACTTCCAGCAGCCTGCTTACAGTAGGGAGGAATTTGGCCCAGCATTCTTTCTCATCAAGTCAAATATGTTCCCTGACAGGTCAAGGAAAGCATCCTTCACACGCTCACAAAGGGCCGATTCTCAGCCGCATCCCTCCCAAGTGTGTGTGTTCTGAACTCGAGGGTGAATTCCCCTGATGGGAAAGACACAACAATAGGGGAAAGCAGGGCAGGGGGAAGGAAAGCATGCCTGAAAATTGGAGCTGCCCCGGGCCCAGGAGCGCAGAGAGCGCAGCTGAGAGCGCTGCTCTCACCGCAGCCCCCGCTGACGCTAATACAGGCAGGCAGCAGAATTGTGGGGCTGGTACCTCACACTGTACAAATTCCAGCCAGAAGCAGAGCCTCACATGTCCCGGGGACTTGGATGGGGTGTCTGAGTAGGGAAGGAACAAACAGGGCTCGGCTGGCAGAAGAATAGGCTTTTTGGGTCACCTCCTCAGCTCCCTGTCCCCGGGGTAACGAAGGCGTGCACAAGCCTGTGACAAGTTACTACCTACAGTAGCATGCTGAAGGAAAAATAGATTACTTTCTAGTGACTCCCTCTGGAAAGAAGGAGCATTTTTAGGTTCTAATGGGATTTCCTTCTAGCCCAGTCTTGATTAGGACCTTTGTGAGGCAGAGGGGAGGGAAGGAGAATTGAAAACTGAAGGATTCTTAAGTCTGAGGAGGGCCCACTTTACCCAACCATAACTTTTGTGAATCGTGGCTACGATTCCAAACGTGGCACTCAGGAAAGGCTGGAGTACAAAGATGCAAAAAATGGACATACTAGGCAAGATTTCCAAACATTTCAGAAATGTTTAAACAAAGTAGTATAAGAACACACTAGATTCCATGTCACAAAAGAAGACTCTCTTGGAAATGGATTCTCATTAATCCATCTCTTTTCCTGAAGAATGAAAAACAGAGGGTATTAAAATACAGCACTTGCAATGTGGAGGTTGATGGACCCCTAAAGTTTGACCTTTATCTGAGGGATAGTGGTTAAACACCTTTCTCATTGCTATACTGCTGCAAGTTTCTCCCTCTGAGCAGCACTGAGGAGGTTTGGGGTTTTTTCATGTTGTTTGTTTTTTTGGGTTTTTTTTTTGGGTTTTTTGGGTTTTTTTGTTTGTTTTTTTTTTAAGTGTTTTGATGCAGAAAATCATTTAAGGAACATATTTATAAAAGACCATGTATTTATATTCCCTACAAGAGAAACTTAAAATCCAAGCTAGAGCTAACTGCGAAGACCCACCTTGTAAAAATTTGCCTTAAGGGTCAAAACAGAGAGTAAAATAGCCCAGTGCTGGTGATGGCTGTGAGTGTTATCATTGACTTCACGGGGGCTGAGATCACATGTGAAATGAAAGAACTGGAGAAGGAACAACCTTGCAAAATGATGGTATTTTTTTCCAGCTAAAGTATGATGCTCAAGCAAGTTCAGTATCCAGAATAACAGAAATACCCTCTGAAGGCATTGCACAGTTCAGGTCCAAACAGCGGATGCAGGGGAGCTAATTTTTCAGCAACTGCTGACCCTTTGACTCCTAATAGTTGAGGGTTGGTTCACATTTGAACATTCACACAAAACTGATTTCCCCATTATATTGATGGGAACTTTGCAATGTAATGAATCATCTTCAGCTGGCTGATTTATTTCACAGGGCAACTTGAGGCAGCAAACTTGGAGCAAGGTAGCCCAAACTAAGATGAAATATCCTTCCCTGTCCCATTTATTAGTGTCAGCATCAGCATAAGCTTTTCTCCTTAATGAACCGATCTTTCATTCAGGCCAGAGAGGATCCTGAGAAAATTTTCCTCGCTTCTTTATATTTTGCCAAACTTCTGAGTGGGCTCCTAAAAACTTATTGAAAGAGCATTACTCAGTCTGACACATTCCATTTATTTCAATATAGTGACAAAGAGGGAAGATCTAGTTAAAAATATTGCAATAGCCTTATGGGATACTTATGGGGTTTTTTTTAAATGTAATACATCACAATAGAATACTTTGTTTTTGTAGAAGGGTATTCTGTATTCTCCAAAAAAGCTGCTGACTTAATCATTAGTTATGATGAGAAGAGATTTAGTGCTCTCTTTCTTTACACTGTCACTGAGAACAATGTCTATGAAAAAGCCTATGCTTCCCATTATAAATCACTATAAGCTCCATGAAAATTTCTCCTCTACCCTGGGGTTTAAGGGAGCAGATACTCAGTGGTGCAGCCTCCCAATAGTAGCACTTTATGCCGAGCTCTACAAGTCAGTGGAATGCTATGGTTCACCCTAAGTCCAGGCGCTACCAGTGTGTGCAGTTCCCATTGTTCAGCAATTTATGAATGGCTAGTCTTTGACAAAAAAATGAAATACCTCTTCCTTTTCAGCCTGTACATATTTTGTACATAAAATGCTTTAAAGCTGTAGCACATTACCACTCTTAGCATTACAAATACATATTACTGTTTATCATCAGACTGCCTTGAGAAATACAGTGTAGACTTGGCTCCTTCACCCTCTGATGCCCAAATTTCAAATCATATTTAGGGTAAGTGAGGATTCAGAAATAAAGCGAATCAAAAAAGAAATGGTTCATAGGTGCTTCTTTCACTGAATGAAGAACAACATATCACATCATCTCAAAAGGACAAGTCAACCTTAAAGGTTTTATGGGGGCAGTTCTTAGATGCATAAGCATCTCTCAGAATTATCTGTATAAGAAATACACATTTCAAGACCTAGCATTAAACATACAGGTTTGAAAGTCTTTAACCTTATTCCCTTCCTTCTCTCCTCCCCCATATCATAGTCACATACACTAGCTGGATTTTATTGTACAACTTTGTAAAGAAGAAAAGAAAAAAAATAGAAAGTGAGTGTTCCATACATCTGTCAGCACTTTTTTGTTTGTTGGCCCAAGCTGACAGCTTTTTTGTGTTTCCTAGTTTATCAGAAGTCTATCACAATGTTTTGAAGAAAACAAGCCAAGACATTTTCCCTAGATTTTGGTGTCCTCTAATATTTAAATTCATTCTTCTGAGTTTGTTTCTTATTTACTTCTTCCCCCATTTCTTGAAGATAATATTCCAAGAAGCAGAGTTGCTTGTTTCATCACAAGCTGTCTCAAATTTGTCCTTTACCAGGTTCAAGTCTGCAAGCCCTGTTCAAAATTCATATCACTGAGTTCAGTTTGAAAGGGAAGGCTTTGATTCAAAGTTCTCAGCCACCCACACTGGACCTGAAAGGCTACTAGAAATAGCCCTTGTCTGCTTTGTTTCTCAGGAACCAGAATAGACACATTCCCTCTGGTCTGCCCTGAGATATGTATTTGGCTCAATAAGCACATGTCAGCTGCAGAAGCAGCCAGCTGCAGAGTAGTTTTCATGGAGACTGGGAGCCTGTGTCCTCCAAAAAAAGATTAAAAATTGTTTCACTCATTTATTGCTATAATTTTCAATTTATTCTGGATGAGGTTTGAGAAGGCTAATGGCAGCAGTCTGAGACCAAATTCTTACTGGCCTTTGATTTCAGTTTGATGATTGGCACTACTACTCTGAGTAAAATCAGTTCTAAATCTGTAATGAAACATGCCACCTGTGTATGCTAGATGCCTGAAAGACCTTTGTGCTAGGAAACATTAAGATGAAATCACAAGATAAAAGCATGTGTTTTATAGCTTCAATCACAGCTCCCAAAGCTGCACACTGACATCAGGACTTGAATTTTCACACATAAAAAGCAAGGCATGCCTTAGCCCTCACAGGTAAATAATGCCTGAAGATGTTACTCACCTTAATGGTTTTATGGATGTCTGAGTTTCCAAGCTGAGCCAATCCTGCTAATGGGTTGGGAACAGAGGCAGCCTGGTGATTCCCACTGTCAGCATTCCCCAAGGAATCCCACAGAAGTCACCAGCATGGCCTCCCTGTCCTGCCTGCAGCTTTTAGACAGACAACACTCTGCCCAAAGAGAAAGAGTGGTTGATTGGAACAGTGTTTTCCAAAGAGAATCTGACATGGAATGCAACTCTTGTGTGGAGAACCTCACCAAAGCAGAGGTGCTGCAAACAGACTGCCAAAGCCTCAGACTGTCCCAACCTATCTGGAGTCTGAAGAGCTTGGACCAAATCAAAACTCTTTAAACTTCTCAACAGCACCAAATCCTCCACTAATGACAGCAAATTAGCACCTGTCATCTCCATCCTTTCCAATCCTACAAACAAGTTTAATCTACTTCGTAGATCTGTTCATGACTTCACCTGTGAAATTTTTGCTTTCTAACATTCAAATGAGTTTGAAAAACCTGTGGCAAAATGAAAGCTAAAATTGCAAGTTCTTAAACCCATGAAAATGTCACAATTATAGCAGTCACCTGCTTGACTGATCTATCTGGAGTGGCTGTTTTCCTGTGATGGATTCTGCCATCCTGACTTACACTAATCCAGTCCTCTCCAAAACCACCCTTGTGCTCTGGCTTCGAGCCCCACAGCTTCTCAGGACAAAACCAGGCCAAGCTATTCCCACTTCCACTCACTTCCACCCCGCTGCTCTCCAGGGTCTACCCAAACTGACTACCCTGGCTTTGCTAATCTCTCCTGGGGGAGGCAGAGCCCAGGGAACAGATGGTTTTCTCAAAGGATCCTTGTCCTTCCTGCAGGTTTTCTAACTCCAAACTAGAAAGGAAAAAAGTGGAGCAAATGTGACCTTGGCAATTGAGATCCTTTGCTCATACAAGCAGGTCCATTAAAGCTGAACAGGAACATACTTCATAATAATTAAAGTGGGCATGAGTTGGCTTTGAATTGCAGGAACTCTGGGTGACCACATTTCACTTTCCCTTTCGTTGACTAAGATAGAATTTCCTCCTTCTCATCAAATGACAACTCTTTTATTTATGGATTACATCTATGCCTTGGAAGGAGGTAGAGTTACTGATAAAATTTTCCTGAAAACAACATGCTGTATTTTCTTTCAGCTCACAGATGACTGCAGTTGATCACATCTGTTTTCCAGCAGACATCAGTGTATCCAATTAGAAAGATCACAGAATATTTTAGAGGTCTTGGGATTATTTGGTGAGCTAAAAGATTTGGGCTTTGAAAAAGAACAAGAAGACAAATCTGGTATGTGCTAGTTTTCATGACAACCATGTTAAAATATTCTCTTAAAACTCGTTACACAGATCTAATCCTTAGCATTAAACATATATATGTGTGAAAACCAAGGGTTTCAGGTTTTTTACTATTATGTTAAAAATTGTGGTGACTAAATGAGTTGCAGTCCTGGCTGAACTGAGAGGAAAGGTTGGGGTGTTCATGGTCACAAGGTATTTCAAACACAAAAAAAAATCAAACTCTTCTGTTCCTTGAAAGAATGCATGAAGCCTTCAGCAAAAAAAAAAAAAAAAATTAAAAATCACTACTTAACAGGATAGAAATGCTATCAAAATGTAGCTCCCAGTTTTGATAAGTTGTTTAAATTTTCACCTCTTGCTCTGATATGACAAATACAATGCACAGAAGAACCTTCAAACTAAAAATGGGGGTTTGATTTCTGTATTTCCAAAACAAATTTTTTTTTCACTTTTCTTTTATGATGTTCATGACAGCAAGGCAATAAAAATTTATGGAGAAATATTGATATCAAAGAATTAATCAGTTCTTAGTTGCGAAGTCTGAAAACAAAAAAGTCTTTGAAGTGTTTCTTGCAGTTAATTTCTTGGTTTTCCACTAATGTTTATGTCCATGATGTCCTCCTGTAAATAACTTTCCAGGATCTGATGACTGGGAGCTCCAATGCAGACTCATAGTTCAGTAGATTTAGTGGTTGTTGAGTTTTTGTGGGTTTGGGGGGAAAATAAAAGCAAGAGAAAACAATTGGGCATTAAGCACAAAAAAAAGACTGAACACAGAGCCAGAGGAGACAAAATGATGTTATCTTGAGAAAAGAAGATTGGATGGGATTTTGAGAAAAGTGCTACCTGTGGAAAGGCCTTTGGACTACAAGCCAGGATACCTTCCCTTGTGACTTGATGCCTTCAGCTGAGCTAAGCTTTGCAAACAAACAGGACTGATGCCTTCTGGAGGCTGACAGGAACAGAGCCCAGCCAGAGCACAAGGACAAAGCAGGGATTTATTCAAAGGCCTCCCTGGGCACACCTGGGCAGCACCAGAGCCCAGCTGGGCACAGCCAAGGTGAGCCCAAAATGGGCACAAAATGGATGACAGATCACGAGGGCTCACACTTTGATAAGTTCTGGTCCATTGGCATATTGGAGTTAATTGTCCAATTACAGCTTCAGGTTATGAAGCTCCATCCTCCTTGGTTTTTCTTCTCACTTCAACATTGTTTTCATTCTTGGCCTGAAATTTGTATTGGTTGTCCTTGGTGCCAAGCTAGAGAAGGAATTGATTTGTCTGCCTACCCTGTGAAGAGAGCTCACTAACACTTAATGTTGGTAAGAACTACCCACTAGAACCAGAACTACCCACTAAAACGGCACAGAATCTGGAAAATATAAAAGCTAAAACTTAAGGCATCAGGACTATAGGAGAAATTGCATTTTCTTCATTGAAAAAAAAGAAAAGGGCAACTCTATGACAAATCAGTCAGTTTTAAAAGGAAACAGCCAACCTTCAAATTTATTGCAAGTCTTTCAGCCAAGCCTTGAACCCTGAGAACTTCTTCCTTCCCAGTGCCACAGCAGAGACATCCAACATTACAGATCCCACACAAAGGTGATGGAGCATCCCTGCTGTGGGTGTTGAACCCCCTCTTTGGGACTGCCACCCCCAAACCCCCCTCACACCTGCATGGTGCTGGGCTGCAGCTTTCCTTCCACAGGGCTTCCTTCACCTCCCACCGGTGGTGTTGGGACAGGTCTGTTAAACCCCTCAGGACATACGGAGTTCTGCAGGACCTTGTTATAAGTTAAATATAAATAGTTATATTGTAGCCTTGCATGCAGTCTATTTTACTCGGGCAAGTGTGTTTTTTGTTAGACACATAAAACACAGAGTGGGTTTTAATGGCTGATCAGATCCCGTTAAAGCAAATTGCATGTTTAAATACAAAGGATGAAAGGATCTCTATTATTCTACAAATTTCTAGCAGCGCTGCACCTTAAAAGGAATTTTATAGCAAATTTGTAGCTTTGCAACCAGCTCATGAACCAGGGGGCATAAAAAGGACATGTGTTCCAAGAGCAAATGCATTCCATATTTCAGAAATAATAAGTTCTTGTGCTCATCAGAGCAGAGAAAGGATTTTGCACCCATGGGAAGAAGGAATTTTCTGTCTCCAGCAGAATCCCCACAAACATTCAAGACTTTTGGGGACCCACATTTGGAGAAACACTGTCCCAGTGAAAAGATTAAAATACTCTAACAGCAATAAGGTTTGTAGAAGTGAATCTTCACACAGGCAGAAGATGTTCATGTAGTCCTGGAACTAATGAAGGATTTATGATTAGAAGGTGCAAGACACACAAACATCTCATAGCCTTCAACCAGAGTAATATTTGAGCCTTTGTGTATGTATGTATGTATGTATGTATGGTATTTATATCCATTTATATGGACAAGCAGCTGGAGCCCTAAGCAGTTCACTAGGGCCAGGGAGGTGTGAGTGAGAATATGTGAAGATTTGCTGCTTTGAGAAGATAAATGAAATCCTAGGCTTTTTAAGTGAGGAATGAAAATTCTTCCTTCTCTACTTACATTTTACTACTTATAGACATGGCTCTTGATCTCTCCCCATAGCTTTCTTTCATGGATAGTTTTCCTTCATGCATTGGAAGTTCCAGGTCCCCAAAGAAGGGATTCACAGTGCTAATTAGGAGAAATAAAATTAAAAAGAATGAAAATAAATCAGAAACAAGGGGGTGGGGGAAGCAGATTTTAAAAGTGTAAAAATTCTATTCTTCCATGAGAAAAGTCACATTGGTTTGAAATTAGTGAAAGCTGTGGATGCCTTGACCAATAGCTAAGCCACAAACTATGAGCCACAGAGCATTCCCTGCACATTCAGCAGGGCAGTGAGTGCAGGAGAACACTACAATGAGTTGTCTGCAACAAACCTCAAAGTCTTGAGGCAATTCCTCTTTTGTTCTCATTTATGTAAATCTTTACACGCACTCAGGCCTGAAGCATTTGAGCTCTTTCAGCAGTGCACCAAGCAGTGATGCACTACGACCTCCTCCATCTCTTCCTCTTGCAGAAAATGAAATGTAAGAGGGTGGACCTTGACAGCTGAGCAGAGGGTGGGGAGCCCTGCCATGGTCCCCAGAGAACTTTGTGTCTGAGTCATGCCCTCAAAAATATAGAGGTCTATTTTCTCTAATTAGGAAAACCCTGTTGTACCAGAAAATAAAGCTATTTTTTTGTGAAAGGGCACTGGCCTGGCTTTGCTAAGGGTGAATGGAAATGGCACCAAGGTACATTTTTCCTCATCCACAAGCAGCAACCCATAAAGCTTTACATTCATCTCTAGATGATGCATTCTGAATGTCACAGAAAAAAACCCAAATAATTGAAGAAAAATTATCCAAAACACACCAAGATCCCAAACAACTTGAATAAGATAAGCAAAAGACTTGACCATGAACTTTATGTGTAGTAAAGATGAATTGTACGATTACCCAAATATTGCAGAAAACGTTCTAGTCAGTTCTTTCCCACTGTTTCCCTGCATCCAAGTTTCAGTTAGTGTAAAAAGACAGAAATTTATATTTGCAAGCTAGAGAGATTTCCTGGGCTTGAAACCAGAGTAAGTCTTTAAGACAAATTCATGCCTCCAAAAATCCCATTACAAGTGACAACCTACGTTATTCCTTTATTTCCTATACACAGGATATGTAGAAAAAGTCTGGGTTGATTTTCTTACAACATCTCCAAACTTCTGCTGTGGAAAACTCCAGGTTTCCAGTGGTGTAAAATCTTATTGTGAGCCGAGAGCTGTCTCATGTTTGGAAGTCAGGAGGCTGCTGCTTTTTCTATTCCTTCCTGCCATCTGCAAGATCTCATATGGGGTAAAAACGGGAAATTACTTGAGCAAATCTTCAGCTTTCCTCAGTTTGCTTTAAATAACATCCTCAGCCTTCTGCCGCATGAATTACATAATAAGGAGACTGTGTTGTGTTATTACATCAGTTTCATTTCTTCAGGGAAAAGGGCTCCAGATGTATTTGACTAAGTCATTAGTGCAAACATCCCATATTTGTAGCAGCATTCCCTAGATCGACTGTAAAGACACACTGTTGATTTTGGCTACAGGCTGAGGAGTGGACAGACACTGCCACCTGATCTAACAGCTGCCTCCTCCTGACTGCCTCCAAGTTCATTGTCATGGAGAGAAGCACAAACCCCTAATGGATCCACAACATGAGCACCGATTCAACCTGGCAGATGACTCATCTGATAAAAATCACCATTGTACAGCTATTCAAGGAGGAGGGGGGAAAAGAGATTTAGCCTTCCTTAGAGAGATTGCTTCCTTTGGTCAGGGTGTTTTTCTTTGCTCATATGGGAATGAAATTACAAACAAGGGCAGAGTGGGACCCTGACGCCTGGGCTCCTGTGGGATGCTGCTGTCAGTGGTTTATTGGAAGCTCTGGCGAGTAAGGTACTACTCAGGGCGAGGAAAAGTTATAAAAGCCTTTCCTATCTAACTCAAAACCATCAGTGAAGTGTAGCAATGAACAACATATGACCCAGCAAAATTCTAGAAGTAAAAACATTTATTCTCCTACATTATATGCTGCTTGATTCAACTCATACAAAAACTTGACTACACCAAATTATTACTCTCTACCACACCGAGCAAGCAGAAGCTTTTTATATTGCAGATAAAGCCTCATTGTTGATTTATTTTTGTACCCTAATATTGACAATTAGAAATGGACAAAAAGCTAATTAAAAGATAGGTAGCTTTAAATTGTAAGCAAATTGTTCCAAACAGGCACAATAATGTGCACAACAAAAATGTGCAAACAAGTTCTCTGAAACACTCCTGTAAAACAGCAGAGGACACATGGCTAAGCAGATGAGGAGCTTCTAAAAGGAAATAACCTAAATAACTTATTTCTGACTAGAAGTTTTGAGAATAGGTCAGGAATTCTGATAAATGCTGATGTGTTTGTATCACATTTGTGCCACAGGCCCCATTTGCTCCCTGGATGCAACAGTAAGACTGAGATTTTCTGTAAATGGTTGGAATTATAAATTGAGTAAGGACTGTCATTTTCTCATGGTCCCATACAATAATCACTGTATTTTTCATCTAGAAACATTTCACTTAGAAAACATTTTCATTTAGCATGATACAAAGATGTGCAAGAATTACAATGTACAAGTGAAGTAATGGACAAGCAAAATATATATATATATATATATTTATATATAAAAAATATAAATATTTGACACATGCTCTCCTACAGGATTAGACCCCATTAAAAGGTAAAAAGTTGCACTTATTGTTGTCTCTTGGCTTTGTCATAACTTTTCAGATCCCTGGTGCTGTGCAGGAGATGTGGTATTTGCACTTAATTGCATCATTTGAAAGCCTTAGAAGAAGGTATTCTAATGATTAAATCAATGTAAACCAGGTCTCAGAGCCAAAATAATCAAAAGTCTGACCAAGGCAAATGTTCTCAATAAAGTGAGCTTGCCAAACACAAGTGCTAATTAACACCTGATTCTAATTTGGTGATTGTGAAAGTGTGGCAATGAAGCCCTGTGATTTTGCAAGTGGAAATAACATTGCTTTTCCCCATTGGTAGATTGCATGGATTGCCCTGTGGCCAAAATTCCTCCTTTTGATCCATTCTGGGTACAGTCCCTCAGTGCAGAGGCAGCTACGCTCAGGTTGTACAGTACTTTCCCTGTTTGAGAATATTTACCAGTCCTTGGTGTTTCCCCCAGCCTTAGTGGTTCTCGATGGAATTTTATCTCCCTCAAATTTTCAAGATGAGAAAGTTCAAAATATCCCACCGGCTACGAATGGCAAAAACAAGTGGTCACGTTCCTTCATATTTCCTGTTATAATGGATTCAGATTTTTGAGGGAGGAAGAATCCTGCTTCAGACACTTCTCACACGGGGAACTCGGGACCTCCTGTGCACGGCGGCGAGTCTTTCACTCAGCGAGCCACTGGTAACAAAAGAGATGTAGCAGCATGTGGCTAATTCCTGCAGCCCCTGGGCATTTGGTCAGTCACCTGAGCAACTCAGGGCTTTGCCTGGTGTTCTTTACCCTCTTCATAGTGACAGCACACAACAGACCAAGCACAACCCGGCATTAGAGGGGATCTTTACTGACACACCCAAATGGCCAGGACTGGCTTTGCAAACAGAAAAGGGCTGAAAGGACAATTTTCCCTCCTGAATTAAGCAATGACTCTTCCCAGTAGACAAAGTGAGTCTCCTCTGTGGACAGCTGCAAGACTTCAGACCTTGGGACCATTAATTCAGTGTCATCTCCCAAAATATTTTGTTTTTATTTCTTGAGTGCACATTCAGTGACACTCTAACATTTCTTTGCATTAAGGTGACACAACTATAACTCAGCAACTTTTACAAAATAAAGTTACTGCTGCCTTAGACCTGAAAGTTGTGGCACTTCTCACTTATGACATCCTAAAGTAATGTAGAATTGAACTCCATGTGTGACATGCACAAGTAATTACCAGGGCATACAATATAAGAAGCATCTTCAAAAACAAAGCAACACAAATTTAACTTCTAGCTGATTGTCGATGAATCCAGTTATAAAATCAACACCTCATGTATTTGATCTATACAACAGCTACATTATACCATCTACTGATCTTTTTAATGGTTTACTCAGTTTACTCAGTCTGTCACTTAAAAAAAAAAAAAAAAAAGAGCCAAATTTGTAAGTGCAGGGTCTACAGAAATATTTGAAAAGACTCGTAAGTATTTTATTACCTCTGCAGTGCAAATGTATTTGACTTCATGTTTAAAGCAACTGCAGTTTGTTCTTAATAAGGGTGAATTTGCACTATAAATGGCATCCCCTCTTTGGAAACAATACTTCCTTTATCTGCTTGTGCTCAAAAGCTCCTACCAGGGAAACCTAACTTATCTGTTTCATCTTAAAACTGGAGCTGCCTGTCAAGCTTTGACAATCTTCAGATTCTTTTGGAAATAGGAAGCAACCCATTGTGTTCAAATTTGCTCTTAGTGACAGCTGATCCCACAGGAGCATCTAGTTAGAAAATAATTGATAGCACTTGAAACAGAAAGGACTGCAAATCAGGTATGACAAGTTTGCATTCAATTGCAGCCCTAAAACTAATTGTCCGGTTAAGAAATCAGCTTCAAAAGGGAAAAAAAAAAAACTTAAGGGGAAGGAAATGAGAAGTTTGTTTATTGCACATACACTTTCATTCTGACAATATTTTCCTCTTTAAAAGGCAGGTCTGGAATAAGCAGTACATTAAAGGGATGGGCCCAGAGCAAAGCCTCCAAACGGAATACTCCGAACTTTATGACTCAAGCCCATCTGTAGTTTGTTATAAACAAGTCATAAGGCATAAATGAAAAAATCTGGATGCAGAAGGACAGAGGCTCGATCCTGCTACTATTGAAGTGAGCAGAAAATCTCTTGCTGACTACAGAGGACTTTGGATCAGGCATTAAAATTCCAGAGTAATACTGGCACAGCTTCAATCGTGTGAGTGTGTGCGCGCCTGTGCATAAATACACACACAGCCCAATATTACGGATTTTTAACCCTGACTCTTATGTCAGATTATAACACCGGATGTCAAAAATGAAGATAACATGGGAGGAAGTTTATTTTGATGAGGAAATCCCTAAATGCTGTTGAAAATATGCTTGGAATGGTTAATTAGCATGTAGGGGCTTTGTAGGAAATGATATCTTGCAGCTTGACCATCATCTTTTTGCCAGGTTTCCCTTCAATTTATCTCTTATCTGCAGGAAACTGTCTCACAGCTTCTGAATCTGCTGTTGGCTAAAAAGAGAAAAAGGACAATGACTCATTGTTGGGCAACAAGACAAGTTCTATTTGGATTCTAAATTTCCACATAAATACGAGTTAATGTCCTATCTATTGTACTTCAGCCCATCCAGGGGATATTCAGGGTGGGCTCTGAAACCAACCAAAAGTGAAAGTTCCTCCACCAAAATAACAGTAAATGAAGAGAAGCTACAACACCCAAGGGATGAAAACACTGAGTAAGAAAATAAAAATCTATTGTATTTTCTATGACTAAGGCACCAAAAACGTTTTCTTAATGAATGAAAGTATTGCAAATAATGGGTAAGACAGGATGCAGGAGCTGATGCCCGCCGAAGTTATTGCTGGTCAGACAACATTAAGCACCTTGACTGCTGAGGTTTCTGTTCCAGGGGATATTTTCAGGCACAATGAAGCATCGCTGGATTCCTCCCTCTGCAGTGCTGGTTGAGGGCTGGCAGTGAAGGTCTGCTTAGACACACGTGGGGAGAGGGGTTGGTGCATCCAGCAACCTCAAACAAGGACAGGGAAGATCACTGGAGCATCCCGGCCCCCGGCTGGAAGTCCCTATGGAAATGCCGAGCTTAAGGAAGTGCCGGGGGAGGGACAGGATGCATCAGACGATCCCCGTGCCAACACTAATGAGCACATCAATGAGAGGATTAAGAAGGGATGGGGACGTGTTTCTCCCACTCCCTCTCCTGCAGTGATTGCTCCAGTGCTCAGAGGTGTGGCTTCATTTGGGTAAGAACTGAAAATTCAGCGGCTTCTCCAAATATTACCTAAAAGGAAAGAATTACATAAAAAACACGACCTAACCGTGTAAATATTTTTTCCAGTTTCGCTGACCAAATCCCAAGCATGTCATGCGTCTTGCATTTTTTATTCCCCCAGCTCTCTCTCCCCAGCGTTGAGCTAACATCTGAAATAAGAGTACACAATCAGTATGTTAATAATCAAGGAGTCTGCTCACTGCATTCTGCAGACATCAGAGGAATTTCTTCCACTGTCTGATAAATATTATAAACAGGCCCGTTTGTATTAACAGAGCCTTGTGTAGCAAATCCAAAAGTGACAAACCAAACAGTTTTAAGTGGTTGCATTCCATCCCCAAAAGCTCTGAGTATCAAGCATCACTGCAGACCTGCATCCTGGCTGCATATGAAGAAAACAGAGGCCCACACTCACTTGGACTGGAGGCTGGGGGCTGGAGCAGAAGACTGTGATGAGGATTTTTTGACTGCCAAAGTGACACTGCAAATGCAGTCTGGTATTGCAGCTGGGCCAGGGCTGTTGTATCAGTTACCGAGGAGGAAGGCATTTGTTCTAGAGAGAGAGTGACACTTCAGGAAGGGTTTACATCTGAGTCACCATCCCTGCCAGCCTGTGTGTGCATCCATCAGCCAGCCCAGCTGCAGGGTTGCTGCTGCAAAACATCACAGGATTGCAGGGAATTCCTAAGGTCTGTGACCACCGTGGGCCTCCTTTGCTGCCCTGCCGGAGGAAAGATCCCCTTCCTGTGGGCTGAGGGCAATTCTTGGACTTGGAAATGGGAATAAACATTCCAGACACGTGGCCAAACTGCTTGAATTACCACCCAAAACTTCACATTTAGGGCAAAACAGGCGCAGCTCCTTCCCATTCCTGCATAAGGTGTGCAAGACCCAAAGCAGTGAGGGGTGGGGGGAACAGCAGGAAAGGAAAGAGGAGAATCACCTGAATTTCCTTTTTTCCCCCTGCTCTTTTCTGTCTCTAACTTCTTAGTCTCTGGGAGACTGGGAATCCTCCTGGAGCGGGCTGAAGGGAGGGGTACATCCTCCTTTCTGCAAATCGTCCTCATCAGACACATGCAGAGGTCAAGGCAGCAATCCTGAGGCACGGTGAGCTCCCAAGAACTCATTTTAGAAGAGAAAAGGCTGCAGGTCTCTTCATTTCACCTAACTGGATAGAAAGGAAGGTTCAGACTATTGTGAGCCACCCAGAGTCTTCTCTGTGCCCGCCATTGGCACGAGGCTTGTGCCCCTTGGTGTGGAAGGGACTGGTCCAGAAAGGCTGGGAGAAGTTTCAATCACCCAAGCTGGAGGATGCTTGTTTGCTGTTTATTCCCACCAAACCACTTGGGCTTCCAAAGTGGGGCCTGGAAACTGTGAAGGGACAGTCTTTCTCGTGAGATTTCCTGTTGGTGCTGCATCCAGTAGCACCGGAAACATCACAAGAATAGATTTTCTTGTGGTATTTTATTACTTCTGCTTCTGCTCCTGACCGGAATTGGGAAGTACAGGGGTGCATGGAAATGAAATATAGTGGTCAGGGGAGAGGCTGCCAAAAATTTGGAAACAACAGCAAGAAAGGTCATTCACTCAAATCTCAGGGACTGCTTCCAATCTGCTCCTATTTTGTTCAGACACATTTACGCGATGCTGCTTTTAAAAATCATTCACCCAAGGCTGGCATCAGCACCCATTCCATTCAAACACGGACTGCCTGTGGTTTAGGTGGGAGTTCTGCTGCTAAGTTCCTATAGAGAAGTGGCTTCTGTTTCCTAAAATGTTTAACTGACATAATCCATCATCAGAATAGGCCCAAGCAAAAGAAAAAAAAAAAAAAACCCCACATCCTGCTACATCTCAGTTGCATTGCCTTTATTCCTTTATTTAATATTATGGCAGAGCATGGTTAGCCATATTAGACAATATAAAATCTGCTTTCCCTGGTAAAAAGAGGATCTATTTGTCTATATTTACTTCCTGCTCAAAATTGTTTGACAAATGCCATGGGCAGACAAAATCTGTCTAGCAACTGTTTGTAAATACACGTTGCAAATATTTTTCAGCTCTCTCAGGCAGTGGTTCTTGGTGGCAGTGGTGACTAAGCAGTGCAAGCAGCTGCTAGCAATTTCCCCCAGCCATGTTTGCCCTGAAGGCAGCCCAGGGGCTTGGTGCAGATGGGATGGGAATGGCTCAGGCAGGGGTGGACACCCAGGAGCAGTCGGGAGGAAGGGAAAGCCAACAGCAGCTCAGGCCAGCAAAAGCTGTTCAGCAATTTACACCCTTGGCATTGCGATCAGACTACCTAAGCCACATGGGACTGATTCCATTTCCTGTTTGGTTGATTTAATCTTTACAAGTTACTCCTGTTTCTTCCTGAAGTGAATTCTCCTTCACTGCAAAACTAATTTTGTTCCATTATTAAATAAGTGTTGGCTGCTAATCAACACTTTGCCTTCTTGAACAAGCTCCATTTGCAAATAAACCAAATAAAAAGAAGAATAATGACAAGAAATTATTTAAAAATCAGAACAAGATTCTCTGAGTTCGTTTCCCTAATTATCTGTCACCCTAAGAGCACTTTGCTCAGTTTAGGTTAGAAAAGTGAAGTTTTGCTGCAGAAATGCCAGTGTCATGAGGAATAATCACGGGTACTTTCAATTCCTTTTTTTGCAGGAGACTTAGGACACTTGTCTCACTCGTGAATAATTGCACTGAAATTGGGGGGGACTATTCCATCATGAAAAAGATGAGACAGATTTGGCCCAAGGAGGCTGAGTGTCTGCTGGTGTTTTGGAGAACTAAAGGCACATGCTGATGGAAAAAAAAAAAAAAAAAAAAAAAAAAAAGCAGCTTTCTATAATAGTTGGTTCCATAGCTTCTGTAATAAAACTGGACCAAATTCTGCACCAACAGCCCGTGCAAGCAGGACAGAAAACATTTCTTATAAAGTCAGAAAAATTTTGTCTCATTCCTCATTCCCTCCCGGCTGCACAGATATTGCAAAGCACGGTTCACAGCTCAGAGCAATTCCTGTAAAATACCTTGGCTATCATCAAGGACTGCCCTGCACTCTTCAGAGGGCGTGGCTCCACTCCCGCTTGTGCTTCCCTGGAGTCGCCCAGCACAGATTTCCTGTGCCAAGGAAGAAAGTTTGGAGGCAGCCTCACTGCTTTTCCCTTTATTTCTTCCCATCCTGTTCTGAGTTGCCACTGCTGGGTGGCGTTTGGGTCTCATCTATCGGTTGTGTGTACCTTTATTGCACACCTGTACTTTCCTCTGTGTTAAAAGCTTCCCTATAAATTTATGCTGACAGATGCATAACAGAGAAATACTTTGAAAAATCAGGGATAACAGAAATTAGCTGAAAGTTTAAACAGCAGCAGACGGAATCTTATGAAGGACTAACAGATTATTGTAGACTGACACAAATAAGACTTTTCTATTCAGAATCATAGAATGTGCTGGGTTGGGAGGGACCCATCAGGATTATCCAGACATTTTTTCACACACTTCAGAACTAGGCATTGGCATAAAACACTGTAAAGATGCCTGTTTAAACCTTCAAGATCATGTATCAACAGCATTCGCCCAGGACATAAGAAAAACTCCTCAGCTTAACACTCTTGGTGCTTCCTTCTTAGTCAAGTAAAACTGTAAGAGTCTACCAAGAGAATGTTAAGGTCAGTGGGAAATTTGACTGGAAAAGACACAAAATCTCCTCCACCTGGAATTTGCCACAACTGAATGAAAGTGAAATATGAAAATACAGAGCTGGGTTACATGCATCCAGTGTACATAAAATTAAAATATTGTCTAGGAATAGGTGGTCCAGACTGACATCACCCTCCCTTCCCATGATATTCCTCAAAAAGCCTGAAACAGTCTGGATTCACTTACATATTTCTTTAGCATTCGGGAATGTTTGGGTCTGAGGTTTTGTGCTGAAATGTCAGGCACCTATTGTTATGATTTTAGTATCTATGTTTTAATTCTTTTCCAGCACTTCAGGGGAACACGGATTTTTCAATTAGCTCAGTGCTCTCTGGATGCCTTTTCAAAGTAGCAAGTGCAAATTAGATGGTGAAGAACTAGATATGGTGTGAGGGTCAGCCCATGGTGGAAGTTCTGCAGACAGTTAGAACTAGCTGAAGTCCTGGCCATCACAGCTGAAGTATGGGACAAAATTTGGATTTGATTGCTGATAGCCTCATAAAATTCTTTCCATATCACTTGTTTTTCTTATGTTTATGAAGAACCACAAATAACATCCTTATTTCCCGGGATTATTTCAAAGATAAATTAATTACTGTTTACAAATCATTTGGATTTTAGAGTGGATGGGGAGTAGGGGAGAAAATTAAACAACAACATGGATCGGCCAAGAAAAACAGATTTTCTTCATTCCATTTTCAGCAAAGGACGTGAGCATCTGCTCAAATCTAGCCCAGTAAATGAGAGCAGAAGCCTCCAGGGTTAATTATGTGCTTTGGTGCTTTTATAACAGGGAAAATCAACAGGTATAACTGAAAACTGTGGAGTACATGGCAGCCTGACCCATCAGGGCTCCTCCACAGTGCCCAAGCCTGGCAACGAGTTCCCTGCCACTGCAAACACTGGCTATGCCCAGATGAGGATCACAGGCAGCAGCACCCAGGCACCTGAAAGCACAGTTTGTCCCATTAGGTTCAAAAGGCAAGTTTTAAACATTCTCTGGGGCAGATGGAGCGAGTGGTGGAACAACCCATCCCATTGGGGAGCCTGGGTCATAAACCTGGGCTCAGGGCTTGGGACAGCAGGGATTTGGACTCCAGCTGAACCTTGCAGCTCCTGCTTAGCCAAATGGAATGAAACTGAACTGGAGCACGTGAACTGGAACTGCTTAATCAGGAGTTATTTGATCAGCACAGCAACGGGGCACAGGCTCGGCGCTGTCCCAGCTCTGCCCTGCGAGAGCCCGCACAGTTATTTAAGGAGCATTCTTTTAATATACTTGAAAGAAAGCAACCCCTGGCCTGCCGTGTTATCAGTCCTGTGCATCTCAGGATCTAACACGTTTTGGAGCTGGTTATCAGCGGCAGTAAAATCAACATTTTATAGGCTTCTATTCTTGTGCCATATTTGTAGAAGTTGCAGCACTATCGCCGAACAAATGCCTCTTTCATTGCCTTTCTGGAAACATAAAGTTCCTTTAAAGCCTAGAAAATTAAATTGTGTTCGTCTGGGAGACGGCGTGTAGACAAAATCTGCTTCAAAAGTCAGAAGGCCCCTGAGTCAGAGGAAAGTTCAATTAATTTGTCAGAGAACTGAAAACAGATGATTTCAATCAGCACCAGGGAATGACTTCATGGCTGGGAAAGGCCAGAGCTCCGTTTCCAGCCACACCAAGGGGCGGCCCCGGAGCACTCGCACTGCTCAGAGCCTCTGGCTGGGCTGAGCTGGGCTCGGCTGAGCCGAGCTGGGCTGGGCTGGGCTGAGCTGAGACCAAACGAGACGCGCCGAGCAAAGCGAAGTGGCCAAACTGAGCCGAGCCCAGCCGGGGTGAGACCAGACGAGCCGGGCCGAGCTGAGCCGAGCTGAGCCGAGCCCATCCGTGCCCATCCGAGCCCATCCGAGCCCTTTTTAGCCCACCCGAGTCCATCCGAGCGCGGCCGAGCGCGCCCGCGGCGGGGCCGAAGCCGAGCGCGGTCCCAGGCTCATGAATGGCCGGGATTCCGCGCCTTCCCATTGGCTGAGCCGCCCGTGCACTAGCCAATCAGCGCCGCGGGCGCTACAGGGGCGGGGCCTCTCCGCCGCCCGGTCGCGTCCCTGTCCCGTCCCTGTCCCGGTCCTGCTCCTGGTCCTGTCCCGGTCCTGCTCCTGGTCCTGTCCCTGTTCTGTCCTATCCCGCTCCTGCTCCTGCTCCTGCTCCCCGGTCCTGCTCCTGCTCCGGTCCTGCTCCTGGTCCTGTCCCTGTTCTGTCCTATCCCGCTCCTGCTCCTGCTCCTGCTCCCGGTCCTGCTCCTGCTCCCGGTCCTGCTCCTGGTCCCGTCCCTGTTCTGTCCTGTCCCGCTCCTGCTCCCGCTCCTGCTCCTGCTCCCGGTCCTGCTCCTGGTCCTGTCCTGTTCTGTCCTATGCCGCTCCTGCTCCCGGTCCTGCTCCTGGTCCCGTCCCTGTTCTGTCCTATGCCGCTCCTGCTCCCGCTCCTGCTCCTGCTCCTGCTCCTGCTCCCGGTCCTGCTCCTGGTCCTGTCCCTGTTCTGTCCTATGCCGCTCCTGCTCCCGCTCCTGCTCCTGCTCCTGCTCCTGCTCCCGGTCCTGCTCCTGGTCCTGTCCCTGTTCTGTCCTATGCCGCTCCTGCTCCCGGTCCTGCTCCTGCTCCTGCTCCCGGTCCTGCTCCTGGTCCTGTCCCTGTTCTGTCCTATCCCGCTCCTGCTCCTGCTCCTGCTCCTGCTCCCGGTCCTGCTCCTGCTCCCGGTCCTGCTCCTGGTCCCGTCCCTGTTCTGTCCTGTCCCGCTCCTGCTCCTGGTCCTGTCCTGGGTCCTGTCCCTGTCTCATTCTGCTCCTGCTCCCTTCCTGCTCCCGTCCTGGTCCGATCCTGTCCCGTCCTGGTCCTGTCCTTCTCCCGTCTCTGTCCCGTGCCTCCACTGTCCCGTGCCTCAGCTGTCCCGTCCCGCCTCTGTCCGGTCCCATCCTTGTCCTATCCCGTCTCATCCTGGTCCCACGCTAGTCCCGTTGTGGTCCCGGTCCCGTCGCTGTCCCGACCCATCCCTGTCTCGTCCCGCCTTGGTCCCATCCCACCGCTCGCTCTCCCATCCTTGTCCCGTCCCGTCTCTATCCTGTCCCGTCGCTGTCCCGCCCGGCCTTCCCTGCATCCCCTCCCTCGCTGCCTCCCGGGCTCAGGATGCTTTTCCGGGCCGCACCTGCCGGAGGGAGCGCGGATGTCGGGAAATAAACCCCTGTCCCGTACACCCCCCCGAACACGGATGGCCCCCGCGGGAGCTCCATCCCGCCCTGCTTCCCTCCTGTCCACAGGGACATCCATGTGACACCGTTGGAAAGGCCAGGTCCAACCTTCCCGTTTATTTGTCCCTGTCCTTTGGGTAAGAAACACGCCAAAACCTTCCCCGTGCTCTGCCCAGGCAGGGAGACATTCGTCGTGCCTGCACGGAGAGTGTTGTGTCACCACACACCCCACAGAGACAAAAACTGCTTCAGTGGCAAAAAAACCTCTTGTGTGGGAAAAGCCCAAAATCCACTGGCTCCATCACTGCAGGATTTGGACTGTAAGAATGTCTGAATGCATAATAATTTTTTATCCTTCCCCTAAGATGATCACTTTTGTGAGTATAAGCAAGGGACAGACACATGGAAAACAGGGAATATTGCTTTAAGGGATCTAATATTGTTAATAATATTAACAGGCAAGCACCTGTTCCTGTATCATACATTTTTTTCTTAGAAATATATATTCCTTCTTGCCTTAAACAGATGATTAATTTAAAATGAACTCGGTTATTTAAAGTAATAATTACTGTGATTTGAAATAACAGAGACACATTTTAAAATCAATTAATAATAATAGTAGTAGTAGTAGTAAATATACTCCTTGGTCTTCTAAAGTTTTGTCTGCTTTAACTCTACAGTATCTCAAGAAATAGTTTTATGCCATAAAAAGTACTGATGAAATATATTAGGGTGCACTTTTATTACTCCACAAAATATTTTCTGCATTTTTGCCTTTTTTAACAAGGTGGGAAAAAAAAAAAAAAAAAAAAAAAAAAAAAAAAAAAAAAAAGAAAGTATTTTTTTTACACTGTTTTTGCACTCTACACAAGTGGGATTTCTTTCCATCTTTGGACACCTTTGCCACTGACACCAAGGATCTTTGAACCAGCTCAGAAATGGATGGCTTAAATCCCAGCCCTTGCACACAAAACCAACCCCAGCCTCAGCATCTTAATCATGAAGTTGCTGAAAACACAGAGTTTCTCTTACACGGCAGATTTTGTCCTTGTCTATTTAACTCCAATTTAGCACTAACTAAGCGCTGACAGAAGACAGATAAAATGGTTGCTAGAAACTGCCAGGAAAAACTCCCTCCAGCTCCTACCGAAGGGAGCAGAAAAGTGACGGATGACTTCAGGGGATAATCAACAAGTGGGAAGGATGGAGGCTGGCCAAGTGTGCTCCACATACCTCACTGGAACATAAAATAAAACGTATGGCTGCAGTGGACAAGCTGCTCCACGTCTGTCCAGCGTCCTGCTCCTCCTCCTGCCAATATCCTGGAGCCAGCTGGGCTGGTGAAGGGCTGGACTGTTGCTCTGACTCTCTTTCTTTGACAGTGAAATGTGCTGGTGCTCCTCCTCAGAAGGCACTGAGATTACCAGGATCCCTCTAAGGGAATGAAAGATCTGCTGTTCCCTCTGCTGTGATTGTCTTCCCTTTATTTCTTCCGGAAGGAACTCTGGCATCTCCTCGCTCTGCAACCTCAACGGACACAATCTCAAGGAAAATTAATTTCTCTGGTGTCTCAGAACCCAAAAGGACCTAACCTTGTACAATGCCTTACAAAAGAGTAAACACAAAAAGTATTATCGAATTATTTCCCAATAAATAAATAAAATACAACAAAAAGCAAAGAGAAAGTAATTTTAAAAGTACATAAAAGAGGGTGCTGTCACCCTTTCCACAAAGTCAGGGACAACATTATCACTGGTTTCAGGGAAGCAGGATGATCCCTGCTCTTCAGAAGTTTGGGGTTTTTTTCTGTCTGTTCATGAAACGAACAAGGACCCTGTTGCTCATGGCTGTGTTGTAAAAGCAAAAATTGATTTATACACATAATCTGTTCAAATGCTAATGGCAGAAGTTAAACTGTATGAGTATCCGAATCCAAGCAGATAATCCCACTGTTCCAGTCTCTGTTATTGCTATAAAATTATATTTGTACTATTTATGGAATGTGCAGATACAGGGGAAATGTATTTATAGCTGTTTTGACTAGTTCTACTGTATGCTTAGAGAAGAAACCGTGGAATTTGGGGTTTGGCATTTTGGACACTGGGCAAATTAGAGGGCCCCTGATTCTCTTGACTGCCATTTGCTGCTGTGTGGTTCTCAGGTCAGCCAGGCATCTCTGGTTGGAAGGGAATACAATTCTCAGCATCAGCCATGTCCTCTTCAGCTAATTATCTGTAAAGTGCACAGCCAGCTTCTCTGCCTGGACTGCAGGAAATGCTGACTTGAGTCACATTTTGCAAAAGCTCTGACATCTCTGAATCAGGAGAAACTTTGTACTGATTTTACTGCTTCTGTTTAAGTCAGTTCTTCATACTTGGAATGAAAAAGCATTTGTAGCTTTTGTCAAGAAGAAATAAGATAGCAAAATCCTTTCACTATGCCTACAAATTAAACTTTGACTTTTCATAACTTAAATTAGCTTTAGACATTTTGGTATGAAGTAATTATGTCAGCCATAGATTCTTCAATTTCTCTATGTTACATTCAGTAAGACATTAAGTATTGAATGTTTGTTAAAGCTCAGTACTGCACAGCCTGTTGGTTTGGTGAAGATGGTTTAGAAATGTGGGGTCCTGGCTTCTCCAGTGACCATGGGAATCTGCTTGCTACTTTAACCCCTCTTTCCCTGGAAAAAGGACACACAGCTGGCTCCTGCAGGGAGCAGGGCTTTTGAGACCTGGAGAATTTTAAAATGCATTTTTTTCTGCTGCTTATGCCCATGTAATGAAATCCTACACATCCAAAAAGGGCTGTGAGCACAGGCCCAAGAAAAAGCACCCCTAAGCAGAAAGTCCAAAGCAATGGGTTTTCCTTTGCTTTAAGAATTAGTGTCACTCAGCAAAGCCGGCTGGTGGGATGGGAACATCTCCAGCATTCCTGGCTGTGGAGATGCCATACCAGGATCTGCAGATAGCCTCTCCCTCCAGCACATGACTGCAGTGATAAGCAGTCAGATGAGGCTGCTGGGCCCGTGGAGGCGCCTGCTCCTGCTGAAAGGGAGCGGGGTGTCCCCCCAGCCCGGCACCCCTGTGCCCCTGGCGCGGACACCAGCGCTCATCTGATCCCTTCGGGAGCCAATTCAGCTCTCCCAGGAACCACGGGGAAAAAAATAATTAGAAGATGTTTAGGTATTTGCTGGCATAGGGAGCTGAATCGGATTGCTAATGGGTCACAGGAGAACCAGCCCTGGCCTGAGTGCTGTGTCCTGCTTGGGCAGGGGAGAGCGTGGATTTGCCTTGCACTGGCAGCAAACTGTTCTCCAGCCACCTACATGAGCCAATCCACTGGGACAAAAAAAAAAAAAAAAAAAAAAAAAAAAAAAAAAAAAAAAAAGACACCATTTTTTAGTGTAATTACATTCATTTTCTCAACATAACCTCGCCAACGTTTCCCACTCTTGCAGTATTATGGCTTTATTGGAGGGAAGACAAAATATTTTCTCCAGTAATGCAGAATTCTTCCTTTCTTCCTTTCTGAGAAGGAAGAAAAGGAATCATCATAAACCAGCATTGTACTGAGTAATGAACCACACTTGTTTTACCACTCTTATTTTTTATTTTTTTTGTATATAATGGTAGCACTTAAGAAAATCCAATCAAGAATCAGGCCTTCATTGTGAAACACATTAAACAAACACACAATAAACCACCAGCCCATGCCACCAGTGACTTTGTACGCTTGGAGTTTTATAAAGCCTTCAAATTGGAATATTTTGGATGAAGCTAGGCATTCCAAAAGGGAAGCATCTAAAGTAATAAGTAAAGGAGGCTGTGTTGGAAAATGTCGTGATTGCATTTAAATAAATTGGCCTAGTTAGATTAAATGAACGGCCTTTAAAGAAGTAATCCTTCCTCCATTCTGTGCAGAGGTTCTGTCACAGACCACCAGTACTCAAAGTAAAGAGCCTGTGAGAAACAGCTGGATCGAGTGAAAAATCAAGAAACAGCCTGATATGCAGTCAAGCCCATTTAATTACGCTTTCTAATTGTATTTCCCATGATAATTATATACAGTATTTAAATGCAGCATGCTATTTCCTGTTCAGAGTGATTAAAAACACGCTCCCGATTGGCGAGGCGGTCCCGGTAGAACCTGGGGACGTTGCAGATGCTGCCGATAAGCCGCGGCTCCCTGGCAGGCAGGGACAGCGCCGGGATGCGGGAGCAGCCGCGGGCAGAGGCACCGCACGGCCCCTCCGGGCACCGGGGCTGCTGCTGCTCCCCCGAGGAACGGCTCCCGGAGAAACCTCGCCGAGAATCTGCTGTTTCTGCCCTCCTGGGTCAAATACATCTATTTAATATTTATTTAAATATTCGTTTAAATATTTATTTATTTAAATGTTAATTAATTTTATTTATTTAAATTTTAAAGATACGATATTTTATTTTTCATTTCAATATTTCATGTTTATTTGAACATTAAATATTTAAATATTTATCTGCGTGCCTCGTGTTCAGCGTCTCACTGCTCATTAGCACATCTGAAGGAGACTGGCAAGGCTGGACACCCAAGGTTTTAGGGAGGCAGGAGCCAGAAATCCCTCTCCTTTTTCCCCCCATCCTCTCACTGCTGTGCTGGAGGTTGTTATTCACAGTTAGTGCAGTGCCTGGGTCTGCCCAGGCCTTGTACTCCACACCTGCATCAGAGGAGGAGGAAGCTGGAAGGGAAAAGGAAAAGCAGACAGTGCTTTGGGGGAAGTTGTGCTGCTTGGGGAATGGATGGTGTCCCACAGCAGCGATGGGCAGAGAGACTGAGGCCTCTGCCAGCTGCTCTTGGGGAATCACAGAGCACTTTGTGCTGGAAGATAAAAGATAATCTAGTTCCAACCCCTTCCACTCTCCCAGGTTGCTCCGAGCCCTGTCCAACCTGGCCTTGAACACTTCCAGGGATGCAGCAGCCACAGCTTCCCTGGGAAACCTGTTCCTCTCCCTCCAAATCTTATTTCTTGGGTGTGTCCAGGAATTTTTAGGACATACCTGGCCTCAGGGAGAGAATAGGAGGAGTATCCCTCATTTCACCATGTGAAATCACAAATTCATCATTTATAGGAGAGATTTGGACTCCCTGTGTCCGAGCCCTCCCCCAGGACAGACAGTGCAGCAAAAAATCCTTTGAATAAATCCCCAAAGGGAAGCATTGCTCCTTGAAATGTTGCAAAGGAAAATGCTTCCAGGAGTTGGCCTTTGAACTAAGTTTCTGCTTCATTTAACTGCTGAATTTGACAGCTGTAGAGCTCCTAATTTCTTTATGGAATGAAATGCTTTCACTTCTGACCAACACAGACTAAATGTATTTGCAACACTGCAGGATACTCCCTGGAAGAGTTATTAATGTTACATTAGACCTAAATAAGCTGAATAAGTATGGATTTCTGGGGACAACTACAGATCATGTTCTAATTAGGCAGAATACAATGGGAATATTGAACCATTGCTGTTACTGTGGATGCAGCTACAACCTCAACATCCAGAACAGAAATATCAGCCCCTCAAGGCTTGAGAATGTTTCTTACCAAGATCAGCATCTAAAATTAGTGAGGACACTGAGCCATCCTGCTGGATCCAGCATATTTAACAGGAATAATCAGATAGGGGTAGCATTTCAATTATCCAGTTCTCAGCTTATTACATGTAGAGATGGAATATGAACACTTATTAATGTATTCATTTTGTCAATAAAAGAAAGCAGTCTGTGAGTTAAGACTGCACAGGCAGATGGAAACTTCTGTGTGAAAGGAATACAGCAATTTATCCATCCACTGCTAAAGGTTCCAGGCAAGATATTTAGCACACGTTGACTGAAAATGAATGGGCAGTAGCTTTTCACAATTTCTCTGTTTTCATCATTCTTGCAATTTTAAATGCTCTTGATAAACCAGCACAATAAGAGACAGCTAATCTGTTATGCCATCATAATTCCTATGTGAAGGCAGTGTTTACTAATCCTGAATAATTCCAGATTTACACCACTCTGATTGAGACCAGTTTCTGGCCCAGAAACTTTATACAAGGCAAGTATTTACATCTGGGAGCACATAAGTACCAGAAACACCAGAACCTTTGATTTTTCAAAAACCCCTATCATTCAAACTGATTAAGACATGTGTCTCAATTTACTGGTTTGAGGTTTTCCAGTTGCATTCCCTAACTCTCCCTCTCTTCTATATTACTCCTTCCTGCCTCCCTCACTCCTCCTGAGTGAGAAAATATGCCTTTTAGGCCTTTCAAAACAGTTTAAACTCAGACCTAAAGCTCCATTCCCATCTCAATCCCATGAACCAAGCTGCTTGCACTGTTTCAGCAGTTAATTAACAATGAATGCCTGCCTTTGGAGACTGGGTGAAGCAGGGTGGGGATAAAAGATGAAGAAGGCTGAGGACAGACATAACAAGAATGGGGAGGGAGCAAAGTGGGTGGCTTATCAAATTCCACAAATACCAGAAGTGGAGAGGTGTTGATTTGTTGCTGGGAAAACTCTGTTTGTTTATGGAGTTTAATCACCTGTTTTATGTTTGTTGTTTGAAACATATGGGAGACAATGGGATTGTTTGCCCCAGTGCACTGGAATAGGTACAGTAAGAGCTGTACACAGGGATTTTAAGTCACTGGTATGTGTAAATTAGAAGCGCTCAGATCATTAACAGCTCAGGCTCCAGCTCAGGCTGTGTGAAGGAGGTACCGAAGAATGTGCCCAAGGTTGACAGGCAGAAAAAAAAATTCACATTTGTGATCCATAAAATAAACATAATTCTTTGAGGTGAGGTGAAGAAATTTGGAAAACAGTGCATCCCACGTAATATCTGTCAGCAAGGCGCTGCCTGTCACACAGTTTGGGCTTCTTTTTCTTGCGCTATGTCTCTTTTTGCTTTTCATTTTTTAAGCAGCAGTCAGACTGAGTGGGTAAGACCAGAGCTCTGCATCATTCTAAAAGAAGAGTCAATTGACCTCCTGTTCCTGAACAACTCCACTGCTGGGGCTGCTTGTGGAAGATATTTTTGCATCCAGAGGGCAGGCCTTGTGTACCCCGTGTACGAGCTGTGCTGCTGGGCTGCAAAGGGACTCTCCTGATTTAATATATTACCACATCTGGTCCAACCCTTCTTGGCTAAAGCACAGTCCTGACAAGAGGGTCCAGCAACTCATCCAGCCAAATCTCATCCTCTGTCCCCTCCGAGCTCTGTGGCAATTCTTCCTCCCCGGTAGCTCAGGGATGCTGCTGCCCCTCTCCAGTATGGAAAACACACAAAGAAACGCTTTTGTCTCTGTACTTTGGCCCTAAACGCCTGTGAAGTAGTGACTTCATTATCTTTCATTCAACTCTTTCTCAGATAAAATGCTCACAAATAACCCTGTGAAAAAGAAACTGTAACTTCATTTAACACTGATTGCTTGAAATAGATATTTTTATTTGCACATAAACATTTCTCAGCTAGAGATTAACTTGGAGCCTGTTGGGGACCAGGACCCTCTATATGTGCCACTACTAATGCAGATGTTTCCTTCTCCACATGTAGATGGAAACATGACAATAAAAAACCAAAAAACAAATATATATGAAATACAACATTTTCTAAGAATCCCAGCTTTCATTCGTCATTGAAAGGAAATGATTTAGCCTCAGTGTTGCCATAAAAAACATGATCCACATTCACTGAAAGGCTAACTCAACACCCATTCTTTGTTTTATTTTTTTCCTAAATATTGAATTGATAAGTCAACCCCTTATTCTAGACAGTCTGATTCATGAAATTTGCTTGTTTGGGGGTGGCTGTACTAAATTAATTCAAATAAAAAATAGAATACAGCCCCTCCATGGGACAGGGTCTTACAGAGTTCACACTGTTCCTAAATTGTTCCCAGTTCCTACAGCAAATAAGTGTTTATTATTTTGTTAAAAGGAGAGGAAAACAACATCAGCATGGCTTAAGTGATGTGGCCCATGTTGTTGACATGTTCTGGTCATGGCCATAGTTTTTGTGAAGTCAGAGTGATTGATGGAGGCTCCAGGCTGTCCCCTGAGCTCTGTGTGTGTGTCCATGTGGGCAGGGCCAGAGGAATCACATGTAATAACAGGAGGATTTGTGAACCTAAGTTTTAACCCCCAGCCCTGGATTTAGGGACTGTAAATTTTATGTGTTGTTTTTCAGAAACTGGAATACAAGTCAGATTTTTTTCAAATTTGTTATTTTTTTTTAATTTTCTTTATTATTACTATTGTTTGTTGTCACCTACACTTGCAGCGATTACAGACTTTGGAACCAAACCAGTGTGAGGGGTTTCTGACCTGGGCACAGGGCAGAAATAGAGTTTTTCCACAGGCAAAAGGTTCCACAAGAAATTCAATTGTGCCCTTGCACAGCCTCTGAACAAGGCAGCAGGGCAGTCACCACTCCTTGGAGACAGCTCTTTATCTTTATTCTGCCTGCACATGGGTGATAAAGCTGATGTTTGGATTTCATACAACGTCTTCTCAATTTAAAACCAGTGTGATGTTCAAAGTCTTGGACTTTCAGCTCTGGCCTATAAACAGCTCCTGGTAAATTATCAAAGGCATATAAATGATGTGGGAGTCTAAATTCTATTTTTCCAAAGGGATTTACACATATATTAGGAATGTATGAACTTAGCAGACTTAGGCAATAAATCTAATTGATTTCAGGAAGGTTCCTAGGTAGCTTTGATATTTTCAGAATGCAGCCCTTTGTCTGATGGGCTGAATCATTTCTCTTTTCCCTCACTATCACAGTGAAATTCATCTTGACTATCTGCCATGATCTAAAACGTGCTAGAATTCAATCAGCCAAAATAGAACAGTGGCAGTCACAGCTGATGTCTAACTTGCTTTTTCCTCCCACTGAAACAATATTTCTGTATTTTTTCCATGAGTACAAAAGAAGCCAAGTTCACCTTGAGAACAAATTATGCTGCCTATGGTGCAAGTTGAGTGGGACCATGTAGCAAAGGCTTTTATTTGTCCCATTCCCTCTGACTCCAGCACCTAAAGCTCTGCAAGAGAAGACCATGCTCTAGGAGCACCAACTCTGTTTTCAAGAAGCTTAGCTAAGTTGGAACAATTTCTTGAGGTTAAGTAACCCTTGGTAATCCAGACCAACTGTTGTTTTTCTGGAACTCTTAAGACCAGCATCAGCTGGGGCTGACCATGGAATGGCTCCCCTAAATCAAAGTTGCACTCTGTGTGCACCAACATGAAGTTATTGAAGGTCAGTGGTGAGTGACTTTGTGGGACAAACAATGTCCTCTGAGATCAGCAAGCTCCTGCTTCTCACTTCAGAGAATACCTCAGTGTGCTCTCCATCAGGCTGGGATGGATCTGTCAGGAGCACCCAGAGTGAAAAATTCCATTGGGATTCCAAGGCCTGTGCCTCCAAACCTCTGGAGAAGGTGGCCCCTTTCTGAAGCACTCATTTTCATGCAGCCCCCCGAGCCAAGCCCATTCGTGTCCCACAGGCAGAGGGATAGCAGGACTCAGCTGCAATTTTGGCTTTAGGGATAAATGCTCACTCCCCTTCTCTGGAGGAGCTGAGCTGCTGCCAGCAATTAAGGCTCTGAAAAGCAATTCCCCGTTCTCTAGAGAGCATAACCTCTTGCCACCAGTAATTAAATCTCCCTGGTGGCTGTGGTTTTGCCAGCACAGCCCTCCAGCGCTGTGCTCCTGCTCTGGGGTCACACCACACTGCTCCCTCTGCTCCCCCAGTACAGCCATGGATGCATCTGTCCAATGAACTGGAGCAGGGAATAAGTCCAGCTCAAAAATAGCCTGGCAGAGAAACATTTCAATTTTTTATGTGTCTTCCTCCAAATTGGATCAAATTCCTGATCCGTTTCACAGCAGAGCCACAAACCAATACTCCAGGAGAACCGAGGGGCCCGTGCACTGAAGGAGGGAAGATGAAACAAGCAGTAGGAAAAGGCTGGAAAGGGAATACCAGAAGCCAGAATTGGTGTTGAAGACTTAATCTTGTGAAACCACAGCCTCACTCTTCCAGCCAGGAAAAAGTCAGCAGCTGCTGACCAGCACTGTTTTTTCTAACACTTCAGAGCCCCCTTTGAACTCTTTCGTGGCCCTGGGGGGATTGTAGCCCACAGTCAGGGAAACTCTGCCCTAGGCTGGCCCTTCAGTCTTAGTGCACTGGGACCAACTTTCCAAGGAACAGGAATTTCCCTGAGTGTTGGCACAGGCTGACTGTCTGCTGGGGAACATGCCTCTTTCCACCACCCTGGTGAGAAATCACGAGAATCCTGGTAAAGGGGAAAAATGTAAGAGGTCAAATATAGCTCTGGTTAGAAAATCAACTTCCCCCACAACATGTCTTGAAAAGAAGAGCTTAAAAAAACCCGAAAAACTTTCCTTAGCAGAGTTATAGCAGAGTTATATATAAAACCAAAAAACTGTTTTTGAGCACATTGTAATGGCAAAATATTGCACTCATAACAATAAATCATTTCTTTAGAAAAACTTTCAATTTTAAAAGTGTTGGCCAGCCATATTTAAAACAACAGTGAAAAAGAGAGATCTTGTTTTGAATTGTTTGCCAGTAATGTACAAAAACTTCCTGAGATTCATAAGGAAATGGAATGATCTATGACTCATAAGGAAAACATGAATTGCTTCTTTTTATTTTAGACTATAAATGCAAAGATCTGTGTATGAACAAGGAGCTAAACAAATGTTTTGGTTGTTACTAGCATATATTTCATCCACTTTGAAACCTGAATACTGTTTTTCTGAAGGAAAACAGACTCTGCTGCAGGACAGAGTCTCAAATTATCGATAGGAATATTCATATACATCCAGTTGCTGGGGCAAAGAGACAGGCAAAAATGAATGCCAGATTCTTGGAAAGCCTTGCATATTTTACAGAAGAAATTAAAGCCATGCTGTTTAAGGAACATTGTTTAATAATATTCTTTCTTTCTACCACCCTGTGTTCTTTTAGTTCTTTTGTTATTCAGTGTTCACATTCAGGGCAGATATTTCAGTGTGTGCATAATACCAAGCAAATGTCTCAGTGCTATTGACTTTAAAGTTCTAAAGTTAAGATCATATTTTAGTGGTTTCCTGAGCAGGATTTACTTTTTTTTTTTTTTTCCTTGAGCCATGACCTTTAGCTTGAAGCTTTTTGTGACTTTTTGCAATGGTAGTGCTGATCTTGATTTGGACCTATAAAACAAATTATAAGTTCACATTAGTCAAAGGTTGTCCCCTTCAGGACGTGCCATTCCTTAGTACAAGTAATTGCAAAGAATAGTTAATTTTTCTAAATTAATTTCACATGTTTTTTAAAGATTTAATGTAAATCATTAGCTTTTTGTTCTCAAGAGTATTTCTGTATCTCTAGGCATTCTCTTTCTTAAAATGAGGGTTTTATTTGATTTCTTCCCACTAGCATATAAGAATACATTTCACCTCAAACTGGATGGCATCGGATCCCAATGTGGAGTGGCCAGAGTGATTCTGGACTGGACTCAGTGCCAAAATAACAAAAGAAAGACTCAGATTTGGGCAATTCCACCATACATTATTTCAGGCAATGACCAAAACACTATAGTTGGTAAAGAAAACATCCTGTATCTCTCCAAGGAGTCCAGCAAGCACTCTGCAGTCTTCCAGTGGTCCATGAACCACAGCTTGGGAGACAACAGGGTGGTGTGGTTTATCTGACTTTGCTGATCTATTCTAGTTGAGGGGGTAAATGTGCTATTAGTTAGATTACATTAATGCAGCCCTTACAGTTAATTTAGTGAGCAGATTTCCCTTTACATCTGCTTTATTTTCCCCACTGTCGTTTCCTTTTTTCCTTTCCTTTTCCTTTCAAGGTCTCATTCTTTGAGGAAAGATGAAATGTCCAGCAAGGAGAAGAGGGAACCTGTTAAATACCTCATTATCCCCGAGGTCTCTGTTGATTTAGACTTCCAGCCAGAGAAATGGAGTTCAGTGCATCTCTGACTGAACTGACACTGCAGATAACCCCAGCACATCCATCTCAAATTGTCAGCTCAAGACAAATTACCTTCTCTCCAGGATACTCTCTTTCACTGATTACCTACTACTCAAATTAAATGCCATCTGACTTCTGAGAGTCTTTTGTTTGTCAGATTCCACTGGATTATGCAAAAAACGATGGGGGGAAGAATCTGGTATGTTTGAAGTCTTGAGAACAGAGTGCACAGGCCCTGTTTCCTCATCCAGCTTTGGAGGAAGAGCTCGGGCTTTTCCTAATCTGTTTGTCACCTCAGTGTATAGTAAACTTTACTGTCAATAAGAAAGATAAAACCTAAAAGCCTTTTGAATAATGCCTTAAAGCAATAGGATACTGTGAAATCCTGATGTTTGGTGGCAAATATTTCACACAACCAAGTTTTTAAAAGCCCAGGTTTTAGTTCATTTAAATATTTCACTTAATTCCTCTGTTTAAATGTGTGAAAGAAAAAAAAAAGTGTCAGGAAGTACTTCAAAGGAGGAACTAGTAATTGCAATAATGTTTACTTAAATTTTTCTCTCAAAGAATTTTGGACTTTTTACTTCATTCAAATCTAATTGTCTGGCCTACTCTTTTCCATATATTCACCTCAGGCTGTTTTACACATTTGTTTTTTGTTGAAACTTTCCCATTTTCAAAATGAGCTATGAGAGGGGAAAAACCCCCAACATTCAGATGTTTTGCAGAGAAGCACTTTCAAGAAACCTGTGCTTGAGAGAAAGGATTTAAATTGTACAGATCAGGGGCTGCCTTTTGCCCTTGTTGAGACTGAAGATTAGAACCTCTCAAATGGGGAGCCCTGTGAACAGGAAATTAGGAGCTAATTAAATCCTCTGCTGAGGCAGCACCCCAAGGAAAAGTGCTCAAAGGTGTACTCAAAGACAAGATCACTTTATAAAACCAAATTAAAGAGTAAAATTTATGCCATGGGATGCAATTTTTTTTTTCTTTCAAACAACACTTTTGGAAATGATGTTAAACTATATATGGCATTTCTGTATGAAGCAGCTCATCATAAGACAATCTCCAATTTAGCAGACACTATCTCCTTGTTGAAATATTTCTCCTTGTAGAAATAAGAGTTCTTAACATTGGCTGATTGAAGGTGAAAATTATTTTTTTTTCTGAAATTATTACAGAAAAGCAGAGATACACCAATCTGTGCTAATAACCTGCCTACAGAAGCACCACATTCGTGCAGTTCACTCCCTCTCCTTTTTTTTTACCCCTGGTATGCTGAAATGTTTTCCTTAAAGGTAGCTTTGAAGATTTCCACTTTGTTAGAGAATGAAAGCTCCTGGTGGTAACATCTCTGGAGATAGGACAGTGATTAATAGTCACACCTTGCCCGTGCCAAACTGATAGAGCTTCAGACAACTGGGGAGAAGAAGAATGGCTCTGCAGGGGGCACGGGGGATTTTATTTCACATAAATACAGCAGCAGAACTGACAGGCCCTCCCATCACCCTGCTCTAACTCCAGCGTGCCTTTCCCCGAGTCCCTCAGCACACCCCAACTCTCTTGTATCCTTCCTCTGGCTTCATGAATTCCTTTCTGCTGAGTGGCACAGCCTGGACAGGATGGACAGAGAGCATCCTCACCCAAACCAGAGCCTTGCTCATTGGCTGGAGGGCTCTCCTGGGAGGTGGGACATGAGCTTTGAGTCCCCTGGGGCAGAGGAAGAAACTGAACCCTGACCCCTGCACAGAGATCAGGAGCCATGGGTCCCCTGCACGTACCATGTCATGGATTTCCCAGGGCTGTTGTGGCTTTGGATGTGCAGCCTCCTGCTAACCCAGTCCTCCCAGAGCCCCTTTGCCTCTGCACTCTGTCTCACCCCCCGGGTCCCTTCTGGCCTCTGAGAGCTGACATTCCTGGGGTCCCTTCTGAGTTCCTGCTCACATTAATGAGCCTCCTTACTGTCCTGCTCGTTTGCTCCCACTGGCAGGAAAGGGGGGGAGCAAAACAGGCATTCTCCTTAAAACTGCTTTGTTTTAAGTGCTGAACTCTTGATCCTTCCACAGACCTCCTTCCCAGCTTGGTCATTTTGCTGCAGGAGGTGTCCTTCCCATGGCAAAGACAGAACTGTCTTCATTGCCTTTCTCCTCTGAGGGTGGGACACTGACTGGAAAACCATGGCAAGCTGGAGTCCTACTCTAATTATATTGACAGCAGGAATATTTAAGGGCTCCCTGTCGGCACATAAAGATGGAAACAGGCTGGGACCCCACCTGGAGCACAGCTATCCCTCCTGGCAGACTTTGGGGGATGCAGGCTCTGCCTTTTCCAGGAGGGGCTGGCTCCGTGCTCCAAGCAGAGCTGTTCCCAGTATGGCTCTTCCAGACTCAGTGAGCCCACTTGAGAAAACTCATGGGCCAGATGTGTTTGATCAGGAGGCTGTTTGAAGGTGCTCAAGGAAGGTATGGCCAGGAAGTGATATGAGGATGGACAAAGCAGAAAGAGCTTTTTGAGCCAGATGCAGTTGGAAAGAATTTCCCAAGAATTTTCCAGCTATGTAATTTCAAAGAATTTGGAAAGAATAACCACCAAAGACATTCCATCCCCTGGACCTTTCACAACTAGCCAGTGATCAAGCATTCTGCAGAGAACAATCCTGCACTGGCATGAATGTGCCTAGATGACCTCAGGAGTCCTTTGCTCCTTTAATTGCAAAGATTAGTTACAATAAAAAAGACAACAATGTTGTGCATGATAAAAGGGACATCTGTGAATAAAAGGAGTATTTCCACATTAAGAAATTGGTTGGGTATCCAACCACAGTAAATATTTAGAACTGCGCCTCTGGGAGAAAGAGCAAAAAAGATAGTGGTCAAAAAAAAAAAAAAAAAAAAAAAAAAGAAGAGGAAAGAGAAGCAAGGTTTCAAAGGCAAAGTTCTCAGCTGTGTGTGAGCTTTCAGGTGTGAAAAGACAGGGATGGAGCCATCACACCTATTAACATTGCCAGGCACTACTGAACTGGTTTGCAAACATGTTACTGAAATTCAAACCTAGTCATCAGAATGAGAGAAAATGCTTGAAATGAATTTAATTGCCATTAAAATCCAGTGGCTATTTGTTCATGGAACTTCTGATAGGCTCTATTTACTTAGAATAGACAGCTTAGAACATTTGGCCCAAGCTCTAAACACACTAGATATTTCCATTTCTCGAAGGAAAAAAATGAAGTTATTATTACTGAGCAGTTCTGAACTCTACAGTGAAAGCACCTTCTTTTTCTGCCCTAGAATAACAAACCAACTGTATTTACATAAAATAAAAAATCTGAATCTAAGTACAAGCAAGACCTATGTGAAGCATTTGGGCAGCAACTCCCAGCAGTGCAGGAAATGCAGATTAATACTGCATTCTTCTGTATTAAACCCACTGATCTGCATTTCCTCCTCCAGTGAATGTTGCAGAATAAATTCTCATTCAGATTTCCCTCAGGGGCTCCAGGAGTTGTTTACTAAAAAACAATGACTGCAAAATCAAATTCAGCTCAAAAGACAGGACTCTGCAAAACAGAGGAAACTCTTCTGTTTCTCCTAAACTCAACCACTGCATTTAGCATCTAATTTCAAATGTTGTGGAGATACTCTTTGGACTTTTCCAAAATGCCACAGAAAAGTGGGTTTTTTTTCTTCTTTCTGAAAACTCTGCTTTTGCTCTGTGCTTGTGTCTGGTCATTTCTTTGACATATGAAGACCAAGTCCATGTACTCAAGCAGCTTAAGCAGCTGTTTAAAGTTAAGCATAAAGCTATGAATATTTATTTTGAAGTACTATTCCACAGCATAATGAAATCAGCATTCCCCAAACTCAGTAGCAGGCAACTGACTGTGTTTCAGTTCTGCCAAAAATATTTTGTGATTTGGGAGAAAACAAAATCGTGAGAAACACGTTTTCTTTCACCTTGCTTTGTCAGATGAAATGTTTTCCCAGCCATATCTCATCCATAGGAACTCATAGGTTTCTAAGTTTGGGGTTTCTCTAGCTCCAAATAAAAATTGCAGCATAGAGAGGGAAACCTTCAACTTCATCTTTGTCAGGCTTTGCTCCTGTCCTGGGGGAGGTACAGTGAGTGAGGATGAACATTGCTTAGGCAGACACTTCCACTGACATTCCTTGTTTCTTACTTTGATGACTTCTTTCTAGGAGAATCATTATCCAAATCCCAGCCATTCTTTTCTCTGCTCTCAAAGCTTTACATTTCTCCTGGTTTTCCTTAGCTTTCTTTTTTTTTTATAAAAAAAACCAAATTTTTGTTCCTCTCTTTATACTTCTCTGGTTGAGCAGAGGATCCAGCAATGTTTTTACATCTGCCTGAAGACTGCTCCACTGCTGCCCAGGTGCAGGCATTATTTTGGCCATTTCTGCCATTTCTTGCTTTTCCCTGATTCAATCCTCCACAAAGTGCCAACAAGAGGAATCCAGCAAACAGTTCTTAAGTGAAAGTTGTTCAACCACCAAGTCTGACAAGTGTTTTGTCATGGTACAATAAGAAATCTCATTTCTATATAACAGCAGTTAATTTAAAAATTATGAAATAATGTCTCATATTAGCAGGTAGCATGACAAATCCTATTTTTTTTGTTTACAATCAATGTATGAGATAGATTTAATTAATAAATACAGGTGAGTTTGATTGGTCATGGGTGTCACACAGCTAGAGAACAGGTATTCCCCTGGCTATTTATCTGAAAGTGATTTTGCAAACAGAGATGTATGTTGCCCAAAATTATACATAAAATGTGATAAAAGAAATAAAACAGCAGAAGCCTCTGGTCCTGCAGTCCATGGATGTCAATAATTTCAGTTATTCCACTGAAATCCATTGGAAAGACCTGGTGATCTGACAGAGGCCAGAAAGGTGATAATTTTTCTAGCATCTGGAGCAGAGTTTGTTTGTGTTTCTAACCATAACTGGTTGAGGAATGTCCTCTCCTTCAAATCTTGTGCTTTATGGCTTGCTTATGTCCTTGGAAATTTGGCCCCAAACATTTTATTTCAATGAGAAAGGGGGGGGGGGGGTTGCAGGTGATTTGTAATCCAAGATTTAGGAAAAAAAATTATCATGTTTATGTGAAGTAAGATAATAATGGCAAAGGTGTGGCAGAGGTGGGTTGCTCGACTGTTCAAAAATCTGGGATATCTAAGTACTCCAGGGAAAATCCATGACACAAATAAGATCAGTACACACTTTCCCAAAGGTGTGAAGGTAAAACAAAGGGACTGCTTAAAGGCGAAATTAAAATCAGAACCTCCACTAACAGAACAATGTGGTGCAACAGCGACAGAAGATCATCTCTGATGGCCTCACTTAACTTGAAACAAGTGACTTTCAAGGAAAAAAATAACCTCAGAGGAAATGTAAGAGAGAACAACTTCCTCTAGGTCAGTCTGACATTGTTGTCCTACTTGTGAGAAAACATTCCCAGCGAGGAATGGACTTTCTAGTCTTGTGAAGGTTCATAGTCAAAATAAACAGGGAAGAAACTGTGGGTAATGGACAACCATGAGCACTCTTGGCTGTCCTATAGGAAGTTTTTCATTTTAATCCAATCATTTGTTACACAAAAAGATGTATAAAAAGGCTATTGGCACTACCTTTGCTAATGCACCTAGGTTCTTCCAAGGAATGCAAACACAAATACAAATATAGAAGGCTGTTTTATCAGCTGTCTTTAAGGCTGGCGTTATCCTTAGCCCGACCTGAGAGGTTTGAGCTCTCAAGACCACAAAATGATTTATCACAGTAAGAGGGGAAAAACTTCTAGTTAACATCGTATTTCGGAGCAGCACTTTGCTTTTCTCAAGACTCCCGCACTGTAAAATGTAAAAGGCAGGCTCGGGGGCTAGAATGCCTCAAAAGCACTCAAAAACATGTGAAAGGGACAAGCACTCCATCCCTTAACACCGCAGCCTGGCAGAAAAGGACTCATTGACATTCCAGAGGGGGCCCAGTTAATCAGTAACACACCTGATTAGCGTCTCCCAGTTCCCAACAAAGATCTTTCCTGGCACTGCCGCATCCCTCGGAGGATGCGGCGGACACGGGGCTGCCGCCCCTCGGCCTCGGCATCCCTCCAGGGCACAGGGGACCAGCGGTGTGGCACCGGGGATGGCCGGGAACAGAGCTGCCATGAGATTTAATGTGGAAATTGCCTGCTGCGGCGTCCACACATGTCATTATCGGAGCTAAAGGGTCATCGGGATCGCCCTTTCTTGAATGCAAATTGAACAGACTCCTTTGCGAGCTGGGGGTGCGCTCCCCTCTCCGTTTGGCGCAGTTCAAAGAGATGCTCGGGTGTGTGACCTGAGCGCCGGGCGCTTCCAACGCTTCGGCCCCAGCACTCGGGACACAAGAGAAGGGAATTCACACTTCTCCCTGGAAAAGGTTCCAATTGATGCTTCTCCACCTGCACCACCCCCGACCTCACAGGCTCTCACTGGAATCTGCATGGAGGTGCGAACGAAACGAATGAAATCCATTGTGACTCCGGATTGCCCAGCAGGAGCAGCCCATGGATCCGAGAGGAATTTCCTCTTTCCTCAGGGCTCCTGCAGCTTGTGTGCGCCTGCGAGAAGAGGAACGAAGACTTCCCTCTCCCACATCCCAAGGGATGCTGAACGCTGGGTTTGTGCACTTCCAAGTCGTGAAGGGATTTTAATATTCTCTGATAGTACCAAGTTTCCCTGGAAGGAGGTGAAAACACAACTCCAAATTCAGTGCTTGCTTCTAGTTTGTGAAAGAGAGAGGTGGACCAGATATGTGCAATGGTTGTGAAGTGCTTGCAGATCCACAGATGACAGACCTTCAGTTTTAGCTATTTTTGGCTGCTCTGTAACCTTTTTGCCTTTCCCAGGTACTTCCCAGCACCTTGTAGCTATTAGGCAAGCAAAGCAAAAAAAAAAAAAAAAAAAAAAAAAAAGAGTTTAAAGGACAACAATTTAATCCTTTCCAGCGCATGTATCTGTCTCATTAAAGCATTCTCCTGGAGCGGTGTAATGATACATCAAATGGAATCCATTTCAAGGTAAAATGAGTGCTGCTGATGGCTAACACACTGCTCCCGAGGCCTGGCTTAGACCCCAGTCCTAGTGCAGCCTAGCACTGAAGTAGATTAAATATCAACTCGGGTCACGTTCTCATGGCCCAGGCACAAGTGCCAACATTCTTCCAATTATTCAAGGCCAAAGAAAGAGCAACCTGCCTGACAGAGCTGTGACACAGCTTGATTAGATTTAGCTTAGAAGCCTGCCGAAAAGGATACTGTGGTATTTAACTCAGATGGAGAAAGGAATGGCCTCTCTGTTTAAATGAACTGGAAGGGGGAGGAAGGAAAGAAAAAAGGAAAACAGTAAAAAAAAAAAAAAAGCAAAAAAAAAAAAGCAGAATATATTTCTGTAATGAGGGAGAGCATGTTTTAAATTTAAAATGATTGTTTCTCCATAATATGGCCAGCATGTTCCACAAGTATAAACCAGCTTAATTATAAAAGGTGGCTTTTTACACCCTTTATTTAAATACTAGCTTTTTTGCAGTCTGCACGGAAATCTTTCAGACCAAATAGTTTTATCTTCCAGTTAGAGTAAATCACCTTGGATAAAAAGGGCCCAAGCTGGCAAACACAACAGAAAAGCATGGACAGAAACTAAGTAAACACTGACTTTTCAAACAGAAGTAGTAACAGGACTTTGGGTAGGAGAGCACACAACTCCAAAGATCAAAATATCCAAGTGATTTGGCCGCGACTTTAAAGCGCAGGGAAAAGGCAACTGCGTGTTCTGTGATTCAGCGCTGGGTTTCACATCTGATCTGCCTGACAGGAATCCCAGGAGCGCAGGAAGGCAGCGGCGCTGTGATGCTGATTTCGCACGGGGCAGCGGCCAGAAGAATGCTGCTGCTCCATCTCCTGACATTCCTCAGAGGCCTGCTGGCCAAGCGCTAGTCAGAGCTCAAAAGACTCTTTATTAGGGCAAATTGACACATGTCTGCATCGAAAATTAATCTAATGTTAAAAGGAGAAGGAGGTAGAATTTTTTTTGAATGAGAAAGTATCTTTTTTTTCCCCACCAAATCTCATTCACCCATCACATTCCCTCGCGTCTCTTCTGGAGAATTTAGGAAACACTTTTCACCCTGGGTGTTTTACGAGGTAGTGCTGTATTCCAGAATAGGATTAGTGTGCTCATTCTAGAGATTTGTGCAGGGCATCATTATTTTTAGGTGCCTGCTGCTGTTGGAGATGAAGCAGAATGTGGACAATTCAATAAAAATATCAAGGGACTGCTTGTAATCACTTACACACTTTCTTTGCAGAGCTCCTGGCTGAGAAGGCAATAAATCATGCAGCTGGTAGACAACACCAAGTTTTATATGGCCTCAGTATTCAGGACTCTCTACCCACCTAATTTACACTATAATTTAACTACCTTGGTGCAGTTGCCTTATCCTGTCCAGAAAGAGAATAGATAAAATGTGTTCTGTAAGACTGGAATTTATTAGCAATCACATAAATATCAACTTTGTGACTCTGGTTAGAGGAAAAAGAGAAGAAAAAATATTACAGGGATCCAAAGTTATTACACCAAGGTATAAACTATACAGGGTTCAGAGGAAATAAAATAATATGCATGTATTGAGGTAAACCCCAGTCTCTAAATTCTGATATCTACATTCCAGAATACAGTTCAATCAATTGAATGCTGGCCTGAGAAAAATATCTGTGTAAAAAGAAATTAATGAAATTTTCAGTCAAGTGCCTTTTAAATCATATATGAATCTTTATAGGCAAAAAGATTAAGGTTTCATGTTGAACACTTTTTCAAATATTGTTTTTATTTGGAAAATATAAATTATTTCTCTTTCAGTTTAGCAGGACAGGGTACTTCAAATTTTTATTTTGTATAAAAGTTCCACTTGGATCTTCAGCTACATTCTATTAAAAAAAGGAAATAAAGTGTAAACCTCCAAATAAGATGTCTCGTTAGGTCTGAAATGCATTTCCCCTCCCATTTTTTTCCTTGTAATCTGATTTCACTCCCCCCAATTCCTTCCTCTCCCTCTTTCCCCATGTTTGGTTCTTACAGAAAATGTATTTGCACAGCTGTACTCATAAAGCACATATATTTAGATTTTATTTGCATTATGCTGGCAGAAAAATTCTATTAAAAGTAGCTTTTTAAGTTTTGCATTATTCTAAACAGGTATTTAACCAGCAGCAAAGGGGAAGAAATCATACCAGGTCCTTGTGTATTAAATGTTCATGTATTCTATTCCTAATTCCTAAATGGTTTGATCAACTTGGGTACAGAATTTATCAGCCTCTACCAACCCTGTCCCACATCAGATTATGGAGGGAGCTGTTTGATGATGAATTTACCATCTCTCTCTATGCCTAAAGGCTCCTTTGTGCTTTTCAAAAACAGTCTGAATTTTGGCTTTTTATTGTTCCATCTCTCTTTTTGACACCACACAATTCCCCCTCCAGGTTTTACCTGGCTCAGTTGTCTTTCATAATTCATTTACATTTTGGGCTGAAATCTAATAAAGGTTTTCCTTTTGACATAAGACACTCCAGCAGACAGTTGAAAATAGATAAATAGATGGCATTGGAACTGGAATGAGAGCCACTGCATTTAAAACCTTTTGTTTTTTTGGTTTTTTTTTTTTTTTTTTTTTTGGTCTGGAAACAGGAAAAAAAGTTCATCCTCAGCATTCTGTATCAGTCTCTTCGTTTTGAGAGGGTTACTGTGACCCACATAGCTTTTCATCTCCTCTTTGCTCTTCCAGGCTTTTAAGGAGAAGCTAATTTTGGCCTCTGACTACAGGAATTTTTTTAATTTTTTTTTTACACGAGAGTCATGTGGAATGTGACACTAACTAAGCATCCACCTGGGAGAAGCAAACCCCTCGGCCCTGCAGTGCAGCCTCAGGAGGCAGAGGGGCACCCACTGGGGGAGCAGAGGTTTGTCCTGCTGGGGCAGGGTCCCTGTGCCCCTCCAGGCTGCAGCCCCACTGGCACCTCCCATCTTCTCCTCTTCATTCAAGCAGAGGAGCCCAGAAGTCTTCTTGTCCTTGGCAAAATAAAATCCCCTCCCTGCCTCTGCCTTGTCCCAGGGCCACTGGACTAATTTTTAGCATAAGAAATGTTTCTGAGATGAGTGAGTCACAGAAAGAGCACTCTATTCTTCCATCCCTGCTCCTGCCAGCACCTGGCACTCTGATAGAAACAAATCCACATAAAACTTGCATGTCATGTGGTGAAGCTGCAGGAATTATCAATTGCCTTAGAAATATCGTCCCATTTTCACAAGTAGTGTTTAATCTATTAATTGGAATGTAAAAAGCAGGTCCTACAAATGCAAATGATCCACTCTGACCAAATGAGATCATTCATCTGAAAATGAGTTGCATAATCAAGGCCTTCATTTTCCATGTGGCATCCTGATAAATATTTCAACTTGCCAAACAAAATGGAAAAAACACAGGGGAACCTTGGGCATTCTGGGTGCACTATCAGCTCCATGATCAATCAGATACCATCTATAGCCCTGAAATAAAAGTTATTTCATGTCCACTCCTACTCCTGGCAATATCAGTTCTAAAAACAATTATTTCAGATAGATTTGGTTTAATTTAATGCTGTGGCACAGGGGTTATCTAGTGCCTAAGCCCTCAGCTTTCTTCCTGGTCTCTAAAGATCCAGCCAACTGCATTTGAAAGATGAGGTGCTCAAGAGGGAATTGGTAGAGATGAATGTAAACCTACATCTGATTGATGCACAGTATAACTCAGGCTTCCAAAAAATCTCCTCATATTCTTCAGAGGGAAAAAAACCAATGATCTGAAGTTCTGATCTGGTTGCAATTTTAGCAGAAGTTTAATTTTTTAGTTTTAAATGCAAACTTTCCCAAATGCTTTACAACTACAGACTATTGCTGTTTTGGACCCTTTCTGAGTTTTAATGATTTATTGAGGTACCCAGGGAAACAAGAATCAGCAAAAGGAAATATTAGACAAGGCACCTGACACACCTACTGTCAAGTAGCTGAAACACTTGTTAAATTATGACAAAAATGTGAGAAATCAAAAAGGCCAAGAGCTGATAGAAAATGTAACAATAATGCCTTAACATCACCAGCTCCAGTGGCAGGAGTTGCAACCAGGTTGGGATCCATCCTCCCAGCTCCCATTTGACTCCGAACTGATCATTACCCTAGAGGAACCGCCAGTTTTCTGGAATTTTCTTCTTAGCCACTGCACATTCCCCACTATTTTAAGCCCACCAAGAATCTCCTCAAGCTAGCTTTAAACTGGAAGAAATTTTGGGGGGATAAAATACATCAGATGGAAGAAGACTGAGCTGTTGAAGCTGCAGGGATGGCAAGCTGCCAGCATGAATGCAGTCCTAGGAAAGATGCAGTGGGATGTTTTGTCCCAGGGAAGGGGCAGTGGTCATCGTGGCAGCTGATGACAGCCCTTTGAATCCTGGCATTTGCCACAATGCAGAAGAAATCCCAATCAGAATGTTTACAACGCAGAAAATGTTTAAAAGAAACCTCAGACTGCCTGGTCTAATGGCTTTGCTGCAGATATGCAGGCAAACGACTTGAAGAGAGCTCTGCTGCCACGTGGCTCCTGCTTACAATGACTGGGAGCTGTCCCTGTGATCGGGGACAGGATTTTTGGATATAGAAAATCTTGACATGAAATTCACAGGAAGATGGTTGAAAGAGCTAATGTAAACACTATTTCCTTCTGTGTTACATCACTGTTCCAAAATCAAAGTCATTTACAGTTCTTAAAATTAAGAATTGGACCGAGCAGTGTTGAATTGCATGAATCTAAATCCCCATGAATTAAGTAAGCCTTTTGCAGCAGAAGTCCTTTTTTCACCCCTACTTCTTACCTACTTAAAACAGAATTAAAGTGATGTTATAAATTAGCCTTTGAAAGTGTAAATTATCTTTACAATTACAGGAAGGCAGCAGCATAATAATAAAAATACTAATAGTAATATTAATACTATTAATAACAGTAACAACAACAATAATAAAAATATAAGGTCCATCACGAGGATCTCACATCTCTGAGGAAAATTCATAGGCAGATTTCTAAAGTCAATGCAACTATATGTGCTGATAGAAAGTCTCCAAGGAAAAAGAAGTTGGAAGTCTGGCCTGAAATTATTCTAGGGGTAGAAGTAGTGCTACAGTAACACAGCCCACTGCCATACCCTCACTTCTCTTTTGGTGATGCTTTACCCATGAAGATCCTAATATCTTTAGTTCTATGGAATAAAATGCCGCTGAATAAGGGGATCCAGTGCAGGCAGTGAGGTGAAAAACTGGATGTTTGACAGAAATGTCCCCACCCACACACTCTACTCTCGATTTTTCAACTCACTGTGTGCAGTGGGTTCAGGGAAGCATATTCAAGAAAGATCACATTATGTGCTTAAGGACTGAGGTCAGAGGGAGTTGGCACCTGAGGCAAGGCAAGGCTGTCTTCCATCAGGACCTTGCCCATGTTTCTGTCTCAGTGCAGAGTTTCAGGTCATGGAGTAGTCCCCATAGGAGTAGTTCCATGCTTCCATGGAACTGCCCTACACAGAATCACCGAATCCTTAGGGTTGGAAGGCACCTCTGGAGATTATCCAGGCCAACCCCTCTGTCAAGGCAAGTTACACAGGAACACATCCAGATGGGTTTGGAGTATCTGCAAAAACACTTCAAGTCCATGTGGCCCAGCATTGCCACCTGGAAGCTCTTCTGTCCTTCCCCATCTGCTCATTCCTTCTCCTGAGCAGCATTTCTTCATCCTGGTACAAGCCAGTGCAAAGGTAAAACAGATTAAGAAACTTGATCTAGTTGAAAACAAACCTGGCAGTAAAAAAAGTCAAAAATTGTCAATTTTCAGCCAAATTGATTCCCTGAATTGTTTCACTGTGCAGCCACTGAAGCAGTCCTGCTCTGCCAGCTCAGGAGATGAAGAGCTAATGAGTGGGAACAGCTCAGGGGACAGGAAAGGATGACAAAATTCTTATCATGCAGTTGCAGTGATGAAAAGCTCCTTTCCCCCTTCTGCAGAGTTCCTAGTTGTACCCCAGGGCATTGCCAGTCTTCCAGGGACTGAAATTCCCAGGACACGATACAAGGAATATCTGCTGCCAATGGAGATGGAAGAAGAGAGTATTAATCAGAGGAGGAAATTTTGCCAACTTCGACCAGCTTTGCTGTTTTCAGATGCAATATTTTTTGTATTTGAAGTCTAAATTGTGTTTAGCCACACTCCTCCAGAAACTTCTGTAGAGCTGCCTGCATTTTTCTGTGGCTGGAGTGGTGTCATGGTTCCCTTCCAATCTTTACAGTTCAACCTCTTTCCCTTTGAAATCTGCCACTACCATTTCTCGTGCCTGTCCTCCAGCACTTCAGTGCATTCACCACCTGGTTCTCTTACACTTATTTCAGAACTGCTAAGCAGCAGTGGAATTCCCTAGAAGGGATTTGAGCTGGAGAAACGCCAAGAGTCATAGCAATAAAATCAAAATAACAACAAAAACAACAGGGTATTATAGATGTTCAACACTATTCAGAATCAGATTCTTGGTGTATGAACTGTGGCAAGTTTAGGAGCTGCCTGCACAGTCTAAAGCAACCCTACAGAAACTGTGTGTAATGCAATAAAATGGTTATTCTTATTAGCTGATGTAACAGCGTAGGGATCTCTGCCAAGAGCTATGGACCTTACATGTGGTCCTTTGATAAATATCTTTGTATGCACTTGGTATTAACAAAAGCATTACCATCTGTTTACCTTGCACTAATACACATCACATTTTTGCACAAATCCTGGCTTGTATTGCCTAAGCCAAAGCTAGGCACCGTATCCATCAGAATGGGTGACAAAGGTTTAAATCAAGCAGGCCATGTTTCAGCACGTTATTCATAAAACTAGGTCATGGGATAAATGTACTGTTGGAACACAGCTTTATACTAATTTTCCCAGTAAGATGCATCATAAATATTAACTGTCCTGAACACATACACACAGGCTCATGGCCTTGGCTCCGGGCCCTTCACATGGAAGCTGGGGAATGAGCGCTGACTTAAGGTGGTGAGAATGTGAGGAACTCTGAATTATCATCAGAGCCTTTGCTGCCTCCAGCTTTTCCTGCCAAGCAGTAACACAGGAGCTGAGCAGCAGGGGCCTGGTCCTGCAGCACCTCTGTGGTGGGAGCAGCATCTATGGGAGGCTCAGGACCTGTCCTCGTGTGCTGCCCCTCCAGCAGCCCCGAGCCCAGAGCTGCTTTCACAAACTCACACAAACTTGGGCCTCCTTCCTATTTTCTGCCATTTCTGTGGGCTCAGGGCATCCCCTTCTCCCCCATTGTCCTGCTATCTCCCGTGACACCAGGAGCAGGTAGCCCTGCACAAAGTGAGGCTGCAGTGCTGCGGGAACTGCCAGAAACAATAGTGCAGCAATATCGAATTATTTACAGCGGCAGCGCAAAGGAGGAGATTAAGATTATTTGTGATCATGGGTACGCATCCTTCTTTCCATTCTCATGGTATTTCCTGCCCGAGTGAAAGGAGGAAGAACCAGAAATCCACTGAGAATGTCTGCCTCTAAATTTTTTTCAGCCTCAAGAAGTATAGCCAATAATAACAGTATTCAGAGCGCCTTTCCCTGATAATTTTCAATGTGCCTCACAAAGAGGGATAAGAATAATGATCCTTATTTTATAGACTATAACACGACGAACAAAAGAGCCAAGAAAGGAACCCAGATAGCTTGCCCTTTCCTCTGGGCTCTGCTATTGTCTAAGGATTAGGACCCACATTCAGGATAACACCTCAACCACATGCCTGACTTCAAGCATTTGCTTAAGTCGCATTGATTTAAGCACATGCTTAAAATTAGGCATATTCTTAAATGTTCCCTAACATATTAAATAGGGGTTTAAATAACCATCCAGTCTTCTGGGTGCATATTCAGATAAGACTAGATTTCATTTAAACTCAGGGAGAGGAGGAAGAACAGGCTGGGTGCAGCTGGTTTGCCCTGAAGTCATCCTGGTAGAGGTCCCCATATTGCAGCTAAAAACCATGTAGTGTTCTTACTTATTGCCAAGAAAGGAAGCAAAGTTAATGTCATCTTACCAGAAGGAAAAAACAATGATGCCAAACCCAAATTGACTGAACTTTCAAAATCACCAGCTTTTCCCAATGTTGCTTTCCCAGATTTCCCTGTGAGAATTATGAAACCTTGCTGCTGAAAGAGGAGAGGCAGCAAAAGAAATCTCAGCACAGGGTAAACTCCACCTGTGCCTCTGTGAAGCAGAAAAACCTCTTGCTTTGTCCAACAACAAGTGTATTGCTATTATCCCACTGTGACAATATTTATCTAAAGTAGTGCAACAAATTTTCATATTCTCCTCTTCTGTTGCCTAATTTTGCTCTATACATCACCTACCTTATTTTCTATTGATCTAGCAGCCAGATATTCCTACATCTACCTTGATGAAGTACTTACAGAGGACTTTTATTGAGGATGGGTGAAATGTCTGAATTTGAAACTTCCAAAACCGTTTCACAAAGGGAAATCTTTCTCCCCATTTACTGTCCTGGAGTTTTTAGTCAGGGACACTCTGGTTTAAAGAAGTGATGACCCCGACCAAGACACTGCTTTACACACTGCCCATAAGGAAAGGAAAGAATGTTTTGCAACAAACACCTTTTATATATGCACCCAAACCTTTGTGGAGATTGCAAATTCCCACTGAGGTTACAGATTGAAACTCGGGGGAAGGTAGTTTGCTGTCTCACTCACTTCCTTGTTGTCAGACACCTCACTGTGTTTATGTGTGTCCGTTCTGCCATGGAAAAAGAAGAGGATTTGGGCTCTTTTTTCTCAGTTTTACAGCCCAAATGTACTGCAGTTGTAATTTAATGCATCCAAAATAAGACAAGGTCGGGGCCAAATCAATGAAATATGGCTCTGAAAGTAAGATGATGATATGGCATAGAGCAAACATGCATATATGTTTATAAATTATATGATATATTACTCTTATTATCTAGTCAGGGATATTAATAATAAACAAATATAAGAAAACAAAGTCAGATAAAGATGCTGTCACCATAAAAGCAGAGACCCTCCATCCTCAGGAAGTTTCTCACTGTCCACCACCAATTCCATTAGATTTTCTGACTCTCATGGGAGGCTTTTCTGGTCTTCCAGATAGTGATTTCTCTGAGCTTTTTATAATCAATATATTGTCCTGTCTAAAGGTCACGACTGAGGTCCAAATTCTCTAGCAGTGTTTTACTGGTGAAGAAAAAGATTTTCAGCTCTGAGATCAAGCAAATTTATGGTGAAAAGTTTGCTTGGCTCTTAACTGACCACAGAAGTAATAAAAGGTTAAATCTTCTGTCTAATTTGGTAGACTTACAACTGGGGTAAAAGGAGGGACGTTTAATTTATCAGCTGCAGAATAAGCAGTATTTTGTAGTGCTCAATTGAAGACAGATCAAGGTTTTCAAAACTGGTTTTTTTGCTTGGTGATAACACCCCTTTTAGCTGATATGCATGTCTTGGGCATCATGACAGATTTTACAAATATTGCCAGAGTGGATACAGAAAATAATGGTCTCAAAACCATCTCTGTTGTAATAATGCAACAACGAGGTGGAGGTAACATGATCATTTTTTAGTGATGCTTGTGGTGTGCTGGCCCCATAACATGAGGAAGTTCATTTTTTTTCTCTCTTTTTTGCACATAGATAGTGTGAAGCAAGACATAATGGAAGACCATACATAGGACACCTAAATGACTGCTGAGACATTTCCTTTTGCTATTAAGTTAGAGAAATTCCATTTGTCAAAACCTTTTTTGTAAAGACTTTGGATCAGCTAGTACACATGGCTGTGCCTCCTTCAATAGTGCAGCTGAAACCATGGGAAATATTCACCATTTGAAAGTTAGATCCAGGTTTAAGTCTTCTGCTGCCTTTGTGAAGAAATGTTACAGGAAAATGTTTTGTCTGTAGTACACTCAGGTTAGGATGGTCCAACCAAATTAGTGGGCAGGAATATATTAGCCCATGGCGAGAAATGACAGAAAGTTTTTAGCCAGATCCACAGCTTGAGAAATTCCAATACCTGTAACAGAGCCATGCTGATTTCCACCAATTAAACAGCTGGCACTTTATTTTCTTTTTGATATGTTTTCCCTAACACATATACAATACTTTCCCAAAGGTAAAACCTGCTTCAAAGCATTTTTAGGGGAACATTAAAGACAAGGAAGTTGTAACACTGGCTGCCATTATTTTATCTAGGACTTTACTGCAATTAAAAAGAATATAAAATGTTGTTGCTGCCCTGGACAGTTACTTTTGGATTTTTAGCCTTGGAAAACACAGGCTTCGACTCCTTGTGTCAGAGCAAGGGCCTCCACACATTGTCCCTGCATTACGCTTTTTGATCCTGTTAAAAAATGTTACCCTGTGCAGCTCCACGCATCAAAGGAACGCTTGTACACACTGGGATCTGTTTCAGCCCTTAGGCAACGAGACCAAAAGACCCTTCTCATAAATTCTAATTCAAAAGTTTTTAGTTATCAAGAGGAAGTTTCCAATTGCTCTCTCACATGTGGGAAAATATGTAAGCTACTGAGAGGACCTTTTGTCTGCGAATTTAATGGGGGCAATTTGCAAGGGGGAGTGCAAAGGTTCTAATATGCAGTGTGCACAGACAGTAAGCAGGCACATACTTGGTATTTAATGAAGTTCCATGAATCATTAGCCATACAATAACCATTGGGTTCTATAAATCACCTGCGAAGATTTTTTTTTTTCTTAGGCCAATAAGTTGAGCAGCAGAGTGGAGCACCTCAAGGAGACCAGGAAGCAGGAGGAGGAGGAAGGAAAGGAAAAAGATAAAAGTGGAGCGCACGATGTGTTATCTCCTAGCTGGCCTGCCAACCCAAAATTAAATCCTGTTGGTTTAACTTGTTGACTTTACAGGAAAAAAAGGCAATAAAATGAAACTTCTCCTAATAAAACCCACTATGATTTGCAAGAGGAAAATGTAGCTGGAAGATCACATGTATTTTAGACATCTGAACTGGAAAACATGCATGAGGAATTGTTCAGTTGTTTGGGTTTTTTTGATTGTTTTGTTTTGGGTTTTTGTCTTTTTTATTTTTTTTTATTAATTCACTCTCCTGATGAAACACCCCTTCAGGAATTCCTTTCCTTTAAAAACATCAAAGCTGGTACAGCTAAATAAAAGTTTAATTCATTGCAATTAGCAAAAAAAGTAAATCTTATTTGCAAGGCAGACTATCCTAAGTGGAATGTTTTGTACTGCAGAACATTCTAGTAACATATAGCTCTGTACCTAACCTGAAAATACCAAATATTGGTTGTAATTATGCAGAACACAGACTTCACACAGTGTGATTAAAAAGCAGAATGGCCACGATCCTCTGCTTAAAAATGCAAAATTCATTTTAGCTGGTTAGGAGGCCAGACAGCAGATTCTCTCAGTTGCTCAAGCCCCTGCTAAATCTCTCCAAAGCAGAGCAGTGACATCTCACTCCTTCCGTACTCACATATATTCTGAGATGCCACTCAGTAAAAAGCCCCTAGGTTAATTTATTTTTATTTTAAGTTTCAGAAAGACACGGGAAGAGACCACACCAGCACTGGCAATGCCATGTGTTAGGACGAAGAACAAAACCAATAATATTCGGGACTGATGCTGTGTCTTGTTACCTCAGAAAAGTTTAAAACTAGGAGCCAATTCCCACCTAGTGTAAGGAGAGTGGAAATAACATTTTACCCTGTCACTTCCCTTTGCTCATCAGTGAAAGTCAGAGCCTAAGCCACTCAGCCTAACCACGGCCCTCCCCAGCTAATAGGGGAAATTAAAAACGAGGGACAATTCCGCAGCCACAGCTGAACTCCCACATTTTGGCTCGTTTTCCCTCTCTCTCGCGCTCGGGGATGGGCTATAAAATGCGAATGGAGCAGGGAGTCCCCGAGGTGGCATCCTGCCTGGCTGGCCCGGAGCGTGCTGCTGGCTGCGACGAGAGGAGGCGGCAGCAGCGCTGTTAATGCCTCGCCCTTTGAATACCGCCCTGCCCGCCAGGATAGCCGGGGCTTTGCAGCCAGCCCTAATGATCGCTTGTCCCCATGGCCATAAAAGCCCCACACAGCACACTGGCCTGGCCCTGCCCCGGAGAGGCCCCGGCACTAAAGCAGCGGGGAGGCTGCAGGTAAAGAATCCGAATAAATTAGCGGGGCAGTTTGTCCGGAGAGCCCGGCCAGCATCCAGGCTCTGCTTCAGCTTCCCGTCCAGTGCACCGTGTCAGGGACCGGAGCAGGGAAAGATGGGAACAAGACAGAGCTGAGAGTAGGGAGGCTGAAAGAGAGATGCTGCCATCACCATCTCAAGACACACCACAAGACATAAAAGAGCCTTTTACTGTGACTCTTCTCCATCCTGAAAGTGATACGGCCAGCAATAAAACAACAAACCCACCATGTGATTCCTGAGCTGAGAGCAATATAAAAAGCTTGGTTTGAAAGAACAATTACTCAGTTTTAATTTGCACGAGATATTTCAAGTTAAAATGTAAAAATAGCATAACAACGCCTGCAAACACGTTTTATGGTGCAGCTGCAAAGAACTGATTGCTGTGCAAACTCAATTTTTTTACAACTTTAAATAGCTATGATTCATCAACACAATTGCTATTTTTCCATCTTTAAGTTTATTCCCTGAAAATGATGCCCATTGAGAAAAGAAAGCTCTCTTCTTGGGCAGCTTTTAAAGTTGATATTCAAAGCTGAACTTTAACCTAAGGGAAATAACTATTTCATTGATTCTGGGGCAGTGGGGAGTGAAGGAAGGTCTGAAAGGAGGGGAAATATTTGAGTGCAACAACATCACACAAATTGAAAGTTCACAGTATTTTCACATGAATTTTGATGGAAAATGTTCAGCAGCTTTACCCAGTCCCAGTTCTGTCTACATTTCAGTCAGTCTTGTCCTGTGATAATCCTTTCTCCTTTCACTGAAAGAAGAGGCACTTAATCATTTAGTGCAGATAGATTGCCAGGAGGTTTAATTAAAACAACTTATTTTAAGTGATCTTAAACAAGAGGTAAATGTATTTATTGTTCTAACATTTGGAGAGGGATAGGGGAGAGAGGAGGAATAACAACCTCTTGGTACTTGGTATCAGGTTGCTCCTTTTATGAGCCATACGGTAGTGATTAGGAAGCTTAGTCCCTAAAAGTTTGCAGTCCCACTCTGAAGCACACTGTTGGGATTGTTTTCCCAAGTTTCCAAGGCTCTGCTCCCCAACATCAGTGCACAAGGCAGCAGTGGGTTGCATGAGAAAATGCTGATGGCCAAAGACATAGGCAGGGCAATGTCAGTTCTGTGCAGGGAGCTTCCTCATCCTGCTCTCCTGTGATGCCTTCTGGAGGCTGGCCTGGAGCAGAGCCCAGCCAGAGCAAAAGGATAAAGTGGGGATTTATTAAAAGATCTCAATGGGCACAAGAGCCCAGCTGGGCACACCCAAGGGGAACCCAAAATGGGCACAAAATGGATGACAGATCACGAGGGCTCACACTTTTATAAGTTCTGGTCCATTGGCACATTGGAGTTAATTGTCCAATTACAGCTTCAGGTTATGAAGCTCCATCCTCCTTGTTCTTTTCTTTTTACTTCACCATTGTTTTTGTTCTTGGGCCTGAAATTTGTATTGGCTGTCCTTGGTCCCAAGCTAGAGAAGGAATTGTTTTGTCTGCCTACCCTGTGAAGAGAGCTTACCAACACCTAAAGTGAGACCCAGAACTACCCACTAAAACAGCACAGAATCTGGAAAATATGCAAGCTAAAACTTAAGGCATCACCAGAGGAAGGTGCATGGCCTCTTCCATGTCTTTCTAGACTCATGACCTGAGGTAAGATCCTCACATCCAAACACTTCCAGCTGCCAAGGGAATTCTGATGCTTTCCCAGATATCTTCAGTCATTATTCACTACTTGCAAGCAAATATAGGATGATTTTTTCTGTTAAAACACAGAAAAGCAGGACTCACAAATCCAACTATCAGCTATGTCTTGAGATAAAAAGAAATAAGATGATCCTTATTACACACTATATATATATATATATATATGATTTATATTATATATGTAAAAGTGGATTTCCCCCCCCTATTTACAGGTTAAGAAGTCATGATCTCTTAACATACATCCATTTATTGAAAGTATTGTGCTGTGCCATGGACGTTTAAGGGGTGTATTCATGTTGGGAAATGAATAAAGGAATACACACAGTTTTCTCCTTGGGAGACCTTCAGCTGGGATGGCTAGGTGGAATATAGGCCTCAAGCCAGCCACTTGAAAGATTCCTACTGATTTCACTGGGTTTTGCCTTGTTAACTCATCTGGATGCTTCACTTATTGCCAGTTCTACTGTGATAATCCTTGCAGATGAATGGAGGAACTCCAGTTTGCAGCATTTAATAGCATGGCAACACAGTAGCTGGAGCTAGATTCAGTGTCTGAGTCAGTTAAACCTTAATTTAAACACTTAACCACTGTGTATTTTGAGTGTGGGCCAAGTCTTGTTCATGCTGAAATTATATGACACGAGCCGTGCTAAGATGTCAGCTCGAGCTACATGCTAGGATGCAGCGGGGCGTGAAGGGAGCCCGGGCTTGTGCTGGTCCTCAGCCCAAGCCCAGCTTCGTGCCTGCCTGGGGACATCAGCCCCTGTGGCCAGCACTGGGCAAACAAGGCAGCAGTGGGGCCAGGGGTCAGCAGGCACGTCCTGCCACGCCGACCCCGCTGCCGCGCCCCGAGCACGGCGCCTGCCGTGCTTCACCAGGACGTCTGTCCCAGGGGTCCCCGGCCTCACCACCCTCCCTCTACAGCTCCTGTGGGATCCACAGCAAAGGGCTGTGGAGGGAGAAACCACGGCTGGGGCCAAGGGCACACCCCACTGCCCAGGTGGCAACCTGGTGCCATCCTGACGAGACCCGAGCGGGGACACTGGCTTCAGGCAATCCCCCACTTATTGCTGTTTTTGTGTGAATCCAAGATAAAAGGGGCACTTCGGACCTGGGAGAAGTTAAAGGTTTGTATTAAAAATTGACTGTCTGGCTTGAAAATTATGGAGCTTGACAGATGGAGGATGAAAGGCTGCAACAGAAGAAAAACATAGGCCACCACCCTTGACACTGCTGACCACCCCGTTGCTGACAGCTTCTTCCCACAGCCCCGCTCTCTAAAGCACTTCCCACTTTAAGGAAATGTATCAGAACACAGGAGTTTATCTGCCCTGACCTCTACCCCCAAACTGAACCCTCTTTCATGTTAATTCTCTTCTCAAAACCCACCGCATGTAAGGTCCCTGCGGTGCTCTGGCTTATTTGGTTCTCATTATTTGGTGGTGGTGCTGGTGGTGGTTGCTGTTATCCTACAGTAGTTAAACTCTGATCAAGAAATTCTGGAAACACAATAAATATGATGTCAGGTTTGCTGTTTTCCATAGGTTTAAGGTGGGGGGCACAAGCTATTATTATTAGAGAAGCTTTTAAGAAATAAGAACAGAGGAGAATTTTATACTGAAATATTTTAAATCAAGACAAAAGAACAAACTTCCATGACAGGAAGACTGGCAAGATTCCTGTCCTGCATTTGAATGGCACCTTTCCACAGTTATAGCTTATTAGTTCAGAAACAAAGAATTTCAGGGCCTGATCCTCTGGCACGAATATCACAAATCACAATCTGTCTATTCAGCTTAGGTTCCCCGAAACAAGGCAGGCATTGGGAAAATGAGCTGCAATTAGGAAAATATTATATTCACACAGATAGTAATAGCTGGGACCATTTTTTCCAGCAGACCACAAGGACTGCGATGATAAAATATTTTAACCCCTTTCCAGTCTTTGGCTGAACAAAACCACATTCTGAACAAGACCCCAAAACTTTATAAGGCAACTTAAAAAGCTTCTGTAGTGTAATTTAAAGTTCACCTAGCTGTTCTCCTGACAGTGTGAGGTCACAGCACAGCTGAAGAAAATTCATTCTTAAATATGAATGAATGAATGAATGTTTATAAGAGCTTCTTTTTTTCTCTTTTTCCCCAGAGCTGAATTTCTGCAGATGATTTACCTCTGTTGCTGACACTTAGAAGACACTAATATGGGAGAGGAGGGGAGGGACCCTCACACTGAACAGGAAGACTGAAATAATAATTAAAATACCAGATTGTAACACAGGAAAGGAGAATGTCATTCCTGGCTTTGCCCTAGTTTTCTGTCTGACCTGGAGCTACTCCTCAAAGGGACTGGGAGCAGTAGCTGGCACCGTGGGAAGAAGCCACAAGCAGGGTGACCTGCACAGAGCTGGGCTGAATTAAACATCTCAGTGTTCTTGAAATAGCCTGGGGGCCACTGGCAATTGTGATGTGCTGGACAGGGAAGCATTTTAAACCCAAATTTTGGGGGGAGTTAGGGTCTAGAAATCCCTGTCCAAGCTGCACTGAACAGATGTCAGACCAGGATGTTTGCCCAAAACCCTCTCCCAAATATATACAGCTACATTTCTTCCTATCAAAACCCAAAACAAACAAAGAGTAAAGCAAGCAATAACAGAAAACAGAGCAGAATTTACTCTCACAGTCCAGACAGATGATATGGCTGAGCTAATCTAAAGCATCCCTACTCCCAGAAGGGGATAATTCTCTTTTTACTCCTCCCTCCTTATTTCCTCTTGCTTCAGTCCCTCCCACCAGCTCTAAAGCTCATTTGACCAGTGAGTGAGAGCCTCAAATCACAAACCCAATGAAAAACTGATCCATCAAAATATAGTTTTCCGCAAGATTAGTGGGTTAAATTGCCTCAGCATGTGGCAGAGGAAAGCAGGACCTGCATGAGACAGTGACTGGGATCAGAGCTGGAGAGGGAGGGAGCACTTGGCTGTTGGAGAAGCCTTCTCGATACAGGAGATGCAAGCCAGATTTTATTCCCTCCTTTAATTCCTGTTTTTCAGACCCAGGAATACGTGTAGGGGAACAAGGCTCCTATGCTTTTATTTTTACTGCATTTTCTTCCAGGCCCAGTGCCAACACACCCCTGTTAGTCTCCAACTTCCCTGTGCCAATCAAGGGAGAAGTTGTCACATGGCACATGGGACCATCGGTGATTTTAAGTGCAGGAGATAATAAAAAAGAGGCAGCAGTGCCAGGAGCAGCTGTCACTGACACTGAGCTGGGAGCCCAGTCCCTCCTTATGACACAATGTCATGGTTTATATTTCTCACAGGAACTGATGGAGAGGCTGAGGACCTCATGCTCCCCATCACTGGTGTGTCCAAGCTTATGATCAAAAACACATCTTGAATCTCTCTCAGTCTCTACTGGGATGGAGAGAGAACTTCTTGTTATCCAACAATTGTATCTTTTCCAGTCCTTGGTGTAGGGACTGGAACTGCAGTGTGTGCCCCCTTCTCTCCCCAATAAATGCCATCACTACAAGGTTTCATATAACCCTTATTTGAAATAAGGGTTTATAAGGGCAATAATTTGATTTGAAATACATCTTCTGCTTCCCAAATTAAAGATCAGCTCAGTGGGCTATGGGTTGAAGGGACTTAAACTCTCTGAGCAGTTTAAATCTCTCTGCAGATAAACAGAGATTTTGAGAACCTGAGTTTCCAGCTTGTGGAGGGGACAGACCCTTTAGGCACCTGGGCTGCCCACCCTTTCAATCTTCCACTTTGTTAGACAACAGAGGAGGAACCTGACTCTTTTGTTTCTCAAAGCAATTATTGTCACAGTGATTTTACGCCTCAGAAGGAACGATGATTACACATGCAAAAGGGTATTTTTTCCTTAAAGAAGCAGCATAAAAAAAAAGTACTGCTCTTCAGCACAACATGGCATTTGGACACAGGACCACCACGGTGATGGGGCTGTTTTTAACTCTCCATTCGTCCATTTTTAAATCCATAAGTTGCTATGAAATGAACAGATGCTATTATCACTTCAGTGGATTTGTGCAGAAACTGTGATTCATCCTTAGCAGCAGGTTAATACAAACACATGAGATTGCATTCAATCTGCATCCCAAGCCTGAGAGGGCTCACAGGGTCAAAAAAGAAATTTTTGCAGAAAATTCTTCTGGTTGCACACACAGAATATTTGTGTAATTTTACCGTGGATGCCAGTTGCTTTTAGCCGAATACCAAACGTGGCTTTTACTGTGGTGTTTGATGAGACAGAGATGTGAAATAACTACACCAGGTAGGAACGAAGGTGGAATCCTTTGATCACTGAAGCCTGGACAAGGAAGATGCTTTTATATCTAAATACAGAATAATAACTGAAGCATAATTTTTAGCCTGTGTCAGTGGCAGAGTAACATAAATGACCAGAACTCTCCTGAGGCCCAAACACAAAGTGACTTTGTCATCAGCATTTTCTAAACTTTAAAACCCAAAGGAAAAAAAAAAAAAGAGTAGAAGCTGTTATTCAGCTGGGCTCAGGAACAAGAGGATCTTTTCTCAACCATTTCAGCTTCTGTAATCATTCTAATGCCTAATTTATGCTCTGTGAAGGTGTACTTAGAGGACACCTTTATTTGTGGTCAAAGCCAACATCCCATCAATTCAGTTTAATCCTGGCACTGCAAAGTTTCCTGCATGGCCTTGGTGAAATGTCACATTATGGTTCAGCCCCCTAGCCCTAAAAATGAGCTTAATAACATCATTACTCTCTCCATTGCACCGTTCAAATTATTCACGAATTTTTCAGGGTAAGACAACATCTGCCATATGGCAGCAAGTACCAGAGAGCCCTGTCTTTAACTGCAGGCCCCGAGCTTTTCTATGGCACAGATAACTCTGACTTAGAATAGCTGTTTGGGGCAGGGATAATTGTTCTGCCACAGGGAATTGCCAGGAGTGGAGACAACTGCTCCAAAACCGCAGGTGAATGAAAAACCATTTTTTGGTGTATTTGGGAAGATGCTGTTTGAAAAAGTCATTTTCAGAGATCTGCTAGATGCTGGGGCTGAAACAAAAGAAAAAGTCTCTAAAATAGGTGACAGCCTGACTGCTGAGGCATTCCTCTGTAATGGTGGAAAGCAACAGAGGGAGACTTGAGTCTGGATCACCCATTCCCCAAATAATTGGTCCAGCAAGCACCAGATCATTTTTCAGCACCCCTTTGCCTTTTTCAGTGAAAAAATCCAAGCCATCTTGATTCTGTCCTGCTAAAAAAAGGAATACTTTCTGAAGCTTTAAAACTTTGGCAGGACAGAAAAAACACCTCGTCTCCTCTCTTAATTACAACTACAACTCCCTAACACAATCCAAGCCAAAAATCTCTTGTGTTTGTGCCTGGCCACTGGAAATATCACACATATGAAAAAATTTCATGCAATTATGTTATTCGGGGCACTTCCCAGACTTTTGCTCTTTTCTCTTAATTGTCAGGTTCTGTTCAAATACATGAAGTCTGTAGCTCTTTCCTTTGTGTGAATAGCTTTCTCAATCCCTATACAACTTAATATTCTGTTGCCCTATTAAGCTAGCCATGCAGAAAACGATTTCTAGCCAAATAATAGGAATAGCAAACGTATGAACTCTATACCTCAATGAGGTGTTAACTTCAAAGCCTTGTTATTTGGGAGTTGGGGCCATTTAAATGCTGACATTATTAGGCAAGGAAGTCTAAGAAACAAGCACTCAGTGGGAGTCAAAGATCTTTTTAAAAAGCATTTTCTTTATGCTCATCACACCCCAATTCATTTAGGATGGGCTCCTGTTCTATGCCTACACGTTTCCTAATTAAGACTTCTTTCCTTGCCACAATGTTTAGGTTGGAAGGAATCTGAGGCTCTCCGTGTACCCCCTTCATGATTGGCATATTTTTTTTCTTTCCCCTCTCCCATCTCCCTGGTTGTAATTACATTACAGTGGCTTATCTCTCTATCAAAGGATGGGTAAGTGGTCCCTTTATAAACCTGCTCAGAGCAGCTGTTGGCCAGTCAGGGAACTCTAAGGCCTGACCAGAGCTACACTTTCCCCAAAGGGCTTATCTATATTGTGCCGCATTGAATGCGGTGTGAATCGGTGTAGACAAGAACAAATAGCATTCAGCACATGTCAGCTAAGTGCAGTTTTAGCCTGGCCTCATCAGTGTTTAATCATGATTAGCTGACATGCTCAGTGATTGTGGTCTTCACCAGCCAACATATTGTGACCAGTATTACGTCAATTACTCAGTTACCCAAAATTCCATTCAGACATGATTAAATCCTTCCATTTGTATGGCTTTGTGAAGACTCGGATCCACAACTGTGGCTGTCTGGGACCTGGGCAGCCAAGGCTCACATCTTCTTGTCACAGAACGATGCAAAGCCTGGACTATCCTCTCGGTGACAGCAAGGCACGGCTGCAACACGCCAGGGATCTCAGATGGCTGCAGGCTCGGTCCAAGTGCTCAAAGCAATGAGATCAGAGCACCACAGGCTTCAGCTGACAAAGAGGCAAATTATTCTGCATTGGTGCCTTACCCAAAGCCCAAGGTGTTGCAGCTTTCCTGCTGCACAAGCCACGTTAGCTCTGCAGAGCATCCTGCAATACCACACCTGACTGCAGCTTGGGACAGCCCAGGGAGGATGGTGCTAATGGAGGCACTGTCAGAAACTCGGTTCTTCTGGGAGAAAAAGCGGCATTTATATTCTAAATATTATGAACTACTACTCCTTTATTCCTCAGGTTCTTGCATGGCTAGCATTGCAATCCATTCTGTGCTGATGCACTGAATGAGCCCCATATTTGCAGCAGCAGCAGCTCCACACAGGCTCCTCCTCAGGTCTCACTGGAGCTGCCCATTCATGTGCACGAGATCAGCTCCATGTTTGCCCCATTCAAGCCTAATTCCAGCTTCAGTTCCAAAAGCAATACACCCTTGGCAAAACACTCTGATGATACTAATGGACTCAGAATTTTCTGTATACTCAGCATCTTTCTATAACTCCACATCTACATACAACTCACTAACAATCACCTTTTTTTTGTTTGTTTTTTTTTAACTTCTTTGACTTCTTTCTAGAAATCATGCACCAGGTGAATGGCAGAAATTATAATATATGTTTTTCTGGCCCAAATCACATGCAGGGATTTCACAGAGGCATAGTAGGCAGTCGATATCTTTTCAGCTGGATCCCCATTCTACTTTTGCACCCAATAAAGACACAGCCAATGTATGTATTGTATTTTTTTTTTTTTTTTTTTTCAGAAAGGAAAATGTCTTATGGGCCCTCCTGCTTCTGCTGAGCTTGCACACTGTGGGGTCGATGGAAGATCACATCTTCTAATGGTGCCTGCTCCTCCTAGTGCACACACCAGCTTTGGGAACAAAAGGCATTATTCAGCCCCTGGGAGCAGAACACTGGCATCTATGTTTTGTGGACGATTTGAAGCCTGAGATTTTTAGGGGTCAGCAGCCTCCCCAACCCCTGTGCTCGTTTTGCTGGCACCCCTTGGGCAGGACAGCTACAACAAGAAGAGTCTTTCTGAAACCTGGGGATCCTCAGGCTCCCAGAACTGCCAGTCACTGTGTGCAGGGAAATTCTGAGTCGGGTACTGAGCTGAGGCCACATCTGCTGTGAAATGTATTTACCGTAAGCACCCCGACCACACTGAGACAATGTTTAAAAGCTACAACATTTTCAACTAAAACACCATGAATCAGTCATCTGCTCTCTACATTTTTTCCTTCCTAACAGAGCAGATTGCTGAAATATTCATGCATACATTTTCTTTCCTAATCTTCTTCTTCCTCCCAGCCTGAATCTGAGAAGTAAGAAAGTGTAACATGTAAACCCAAGAAATATTTGTTATATTTGGATGTCTAGCTGTAGCTCCCAGTTGTGGTATCACTGGATGATTCCAGGCAAGCTTTGCTCACCAAAGTTAAAATCTGGCACCAATTCTGCTTTTGCTTATTTTGGTATAAAGCAGGAATTTCTCCTCTTTAGTCAGTAGAGTTGTACCATGAGGGTAAATTAGAGGGGAGGCAACTCAGCATGTAATAAGCAGGAGTGAGAAAAGAGAACCCTGTGGGAGGTGAATATGAATTGGGTAATTTGAGAAAAATAAAATATCCTCAGGGGATAAACTGAAGCTGCTTTGCTAAAAAAAAACCAAAAAACCAAAAACCAAAACTGCCCTTACTCTGTCTAGGACTATGAGGTTTAAAGCTTGATGAATTCTATAAACTTTTGAATTACCAGGTAAGAAGCTTAATAAGATTTTCTTGACAATGTGGTGAGCAACTTCATCTACCTCTGTCATTGCCATTTCAGTGCCTGATGCAGGCAGAATCCCTAGAACCTGTGGATGGATAAAATGCCAGGTGTACCAACAGTTTTGGAGAGAAGACATTAGGAAAAGAGCCATGAGATGAACTAAAAAGTACCAAATCAGGAAAGTGCACTATCAACCTAACAAGGAGAAGGTGAGGGGAAAATAAATGTGGGAAACAGAAAAAGCAATAGAGAGATCATCAACATAACTGCCAGAGGGAGTCCTGGAACTGGAAGTGAAACAACACTAGACTAAAGAGACAAGCCTGCATTTCAATTATTAAACATTAGGTCCTGTCTCCTCACCTCAGTTTTGACAGCTGGGACATCACATTAATTACACTATATCGATTATATTATATTGTGTCACAGGCTGTCTCTTTCAGATCAGGGTTATGCTCATGTTATATACTTTAGATACTGTCAAATTGTCAACTGTTCTAGCAGAAATGCTAAAATCACTAAAAAATATTGCTCCTAAATATTTCTGGCAGGAGTTAATCCAAGGAAGCTCTGTAGGTTGCACTGCGAAGTGGGTAGCAAAGGTGAACATGAAGTGTCATCACATGAAGGATTTCTGGATTTATAAACAGCGGTTTGGTTATTTCCATTTTAGAGAGGAGTCACTGAGGCAAAGGGAGTGGGTTTGCCCTATGGCTGTGAATGGAGGCTCCAGGAAAGTCCTGGTTAAGCACATTGAAACTCTGCTAATGCTGTGTCCTTACCTCAGGCTGCCTCCCGAGAGCCGGAGGTGTTCAGCAGCCAGCTGGGGTCTGACTGTGCTCATTTGAGCTGTGTTTTGAGAGGTGCCTGCCCCGCAGCCGCAGCACACGGGCTCTCCGTGCCACCAGGAGCACACTGACACCGCTGGGTTATTCACTCCAGGACTGATCTGAATAAGCGGAACCTTTGCATAGTTACAATTGCTCCCGAACCATGAGGTGTGGCAGCCAAGCTCACTGGGAGAGTCAAATCAGTGTGAAAAAATAAAATAAAATAAAATAAAGTTAATGATATGCTTGGCCTTAATTTTAGGGGCTGTCTCATCCTGTTTTTAACTGATTTTCCCCTGCAGAGTCCCATCCCCAACAGTGCCTCCTGTCGTCAGCGGCTGCACTGAACTGCACTATCAGCAAACCCTCAACCCTTACAAAGGAAAAGGAGAACATGAATTAGCCGAAATAAAAGACCTTGGCCAGATTGCTTTGTTGGATAAAGCACCTTTGTTGTAAGAATGTGGGAAAGGAGAGTCCAACCACAGCTCATCCAGATTCCTTAGACACACACACCCAGTGATATGTATTTGTGAATATTTTCCACATTTATATTTGCTAACCAAACTAACCAGTTTTTACTTGTTTAATTACTGCCGAAGAAGGAGGAGCTGTCAGTGCTTTAAGGGTAATGCCAAAGCACAGGGTGGGTTCTCTCTGATTCATATGCTGCATGGCTACAGAAACCAAGACCCAGCATCAGGAATGCCAAGCAGTTGAAAAAGCAGCAGTCCAGCTCTATGGCGTATTTTTTAATCTAACTCCCTCATTAAATTAATGTTATTCCTAACTTTCCCAGCAATTTAGCAGCCTATCAGCCATTTTATCAAAACACAAGGAAACAGGAAGAGTTTTGGGGGGGTAGAAGTATGGGACCTAACAGACTGTGCTATGCTAATGAAGTTTTATTCCTCTTATTTGCCAAGTGACTGAAAGTCATTCCAGCTCTGACTCTCTCTTTAGCTGTATTGGTACACTACATTACCAAAGAAGATTATATAAACACATTTTTTTTTACCAAAGTGGAAAAAATATCTTGTGCTTTGAAGACATGGAGCTGACCTATACGAAGCCTTTCTGAAAATCACCACCACTGTTAAAAATCTAAAATCCTTATAGTCCAGAAAATTTTCAAGAAACTTGGCAGATTTTGGTTTTTCCATTCCCAGTGAAGATATATGTTGATGGAACTGTGAGGTGAGGATGCCAGCTACCTCCTCTATATATCCAAAAGCTGGTCCTAAATCTCACAGGAAGAGAGGGAGATGATGCACAACAAGAAAGAAAATTTTGGGGTAATATTCCATGGACATTTGAGTAGGTTAGAATCAGGGTGGAAAATGTGCTCTAAAAAATCCCCATAACATTATTACCATAATGACATTTGCACCTGGCATTGTGAGGATTTACACCAGGTTACAAGGACACACACAGGGAAGCAGATACTTCTGGATGTACAGGAATGCAGTGTTCAGCCTTGAGGTGAATTTGCAGTGTGATCCTGAACCCTCCCAGAGGCCTGACATATCTGCCCATCCACATTGTTCCCATACTTCTTTATCTCTGCCTGTTATTAAATCTCAGGATTTGACCTCCCTGCTCGGTCTTTTCATCTGCAAATTGCAAGGAGTAATATTCAGCTTCCTTGCAGAAAAGGATTTTACAATTAGAGAGACAAGAGTGCTGCCTCTCACCATAGAAAAACCTCAGACAGATGCACAAAAAATGGTCAAGGTTTGGATGCAGGATGGCCACTACTCCATGCACTGTGGAATGAAGGAATGGTGGGCAGGAAAAGATAGACACTTCTCCTGGGACCTACAAAAGTAGCTGTCTAAACCTGGAGACTTCACATCTAGAACCACACATATGATACCCCTTCATAAGCCCTCCTGCAATTTACTTGTCACAGTGTCCAAGACAGGAAAATTAGTTTAATTACAACCATCACAGACTTGAGAAAACTGGGACACAGCAAAGAAGCAGCTCATTGTCACCACTGGCCCTACAGCCCAGACCTTTCTGATGGGTAAATCACTTGTCAGAAAACAGCAATTCAAGCTTTAGTTTCCTAACACAGGACTCAACCCAACACCCTGAGACTAGCCAAGTGTCCCTGAGGTTATTCGGAGGTAAAACACGGTTTGTTTTATTTGTTTTGAGTGAAATTACACTGTTGAAATGGTGTTGAAGAGAGAAGGGTTTAGTTCTACAAATCTTGCACCTTGCAAGTTCAAGTAGCCTGTCTAGACAGAGTATTTTATGCTGTGCTGACATGTATATAGAGGAACAGTTGAAGCAGGAAGCCTCATATCCATGATTTGAGCAGGAACAAGAAGGATACTGTTCAGGTATGTTTGGTATAGCCTCAGATATGCTGGTGGTGCCAGTGTGAGTTTCCCAGGGGCAGGTTCTAAATGCAGTTGTGCCCAAATGAAAAGTGACTCCCCTGGACTCAATTATCCCAGATCTTCCCTATCAATGTCCAATTAGAGACCAAAAGATGTTGGCACCATTGTGTTCACAGTCAGTTAAGTGGCTGTGTCCAGCACAATGTGATTCATTGCTATGATGAATGCAGTTTTTGGGGGCTGTATTACTGTATTTTGGGAGCTGTTGAGGACACAAGTGATAAATTCATGGCTCGGGAGTATGCAGCAACAAGTGAAGGCACAGATAAACCAACATGAGAGAAGCAAAACAAGTTTTTAAAGTGATTTGTGCTTAATAAGAGCTCCCACCCAATAGAAAATCTGCACTGTCACTGGTGAGGAACAATTAGCGAAAACTTGCATCACCAGAAAGGTTGTCCCAGAGAAAATTGCTGTCTAGGGAACTGCAAATGAGGGCCCAGTCCTTTTTCTGCCCTGAGCATATCAGGTTTTGAGGATTTTGTGTGAGGCTTGAAACAATTTCCAATGCTAAATGTTAACAAGGCTTTCAGATAGTCCTGGGATGCTGGGATGTAAAGACCGAACGAGATCCGTTTACACAAGCAAAATGGATATTTAAATAGAAAGCAGCCACCATCAAAAATGTTTTTAAAAATGCTGTTTTGGTTAATGCAACATACTGTACTTCTGCCAACAAAGGCAGTTTCTGATCAGGACATGCCGTGCTTTCCTCTGGAGATTTTGCAGGCAGGGTGGTCTTCCATGAGGGAGGGGAAAGGGCTTAGTTAACATTACACATCCTTCATATATGCAGGCTGGTAAATGTAAGGCATTGCAGCTGTGCAGTTTGTCACCAAAAACCAAGCTGAAAGGACTCTGAACACAGGAGACCGACGGGAATATGACCTAGTCACTCTCAACACCTTTGATTTCCCTCCCTTCAAAATAAAGCAACTTCTGCATTTGTGCAGCCTTGGTCTTTAGGGAGAACGGTCAGATGGTAACGACAGGGGGAAAAAAGGGACAGTGCAAAAATACCCTAATAAGTGATTTATTATTTTCCCATAGACTACAAAAGAAGCCTGCAGTCTCTTTGTGCTACATTAAGTTTATTTTGATAGGAAAAAGCTTTGGCACAGGAAGACTGCACTTTGTACCACAGAGATCTAAATCCATTCTGGAGGCAGGAGCTGCTGTAAAGACCTCAGCTTCCCTTGTCTTTAGAGATGCCTGTAGAAATCACCTCTGTGCAAAGGAGGGATGTAGCTAGCAAATCAAGTGGATTTCAGTGGGATAACATATTGTTTCCATTTAAGAAAGCATCCTCGACCAGTGCATGTTTAAACCCAGTGAGACCTGAGCACAGGCTTAAAGCTAAACATATGCTGAAGTCTTTTCCTGAAACAGATCCGTGTGAGGAAACACTGATCAGTTGGAATATGGGATTCATTCTCTGGTTCATCCCCTCTCTTCCTCCTAGAATTTCTGGAGTTTGAAATGTAAAGAATCCATCTAAGTTAATAGGGAGAAGTTTATGTAATTATATGTGGATAGCAGGTACAAAGAACTCATTTTAATATCATAAACATGATGGTCACCTTCCAAGCTAAACAATTTACTAAGATCACTGGGTTTTATATTGGCTGGTCTTTAAAAAAATCTGCAAGTTGGAAATTTCATGTCTCTCTTTGAGAGGTGAAGCAAAGAAATCAAGCCATACTATCTAACGGGTACTAATTCCGAGAAAATAGATATTAGACCAATCATACCTACAATTAATGTTATTATTGTTATTATAATTATTAATATAAATATTAACTATATTGATATTGATATTATCAGTCTTTTCCATCCTGTGACAAGCAAGCATTTGAAACAGGGCATGGATATAAAAATATTATAACATTAGAACCATTCTCCTTTACTTCTGTGATTAAGATTAGAAAGACTTGGGAAACCTGTTTATCAGATTTCTTAAATTCCAAAGGTTTTAGCTATAAAAATTCAGCTCTTGCAAAAACGAATCATTTAGGAAAAGTTTCCATCATTTTTCCTAATCTCAGCCAAAGGTTATTCTGAAAGATTTTCCACTGAAATAAATGGGATTGTTCACAAAGTTGAATCTTTCAGCATACATATAAGCGAAAGAATTCCACACACAATTTTGAGCCATTTTCCTATTCCCCCATTCCCAAGTTACAATATAGTCAAGGTGGCCACTTGAGTTTTCAGGCTCACAGCGTGGAGTGCTGCTCCAAAGGCATATTTATCCCCAGCTGAGGTGGGATCAGCACATGGATGCACCATTGGATGCACAGCCCAGGCCGTGGCTGTTTTCAGTTAGGAGTTTGTGACCCATCACATTCCTGCAGAGATTGCACCACCTTCCCTCTTCCCTTCTACTTCCTCGGAATTGCCACATCTTTTGGCAGAACCTCCTTCCAGCTGGAGGTTTTAGGGTGTGAGTGAAGTGGTTGGGGTGGACAGGAAGGGTGACCAGGATCAGCAGCACATCTGCCCACACACAGAACCTGGGCAGCAGTGCTGGATATGCCCTGTGTGGGATCCAGCTGAGGGCACCTTCAAAGATGCTTTTCCCATATGTCAGCAGCTATCAGGAGGAGGAATACACAGCCCCCTTCCAAGCTGGGATGATCCCATTTAAGGCTAAGGCATCCCTGCAATGTATAGTCACAAACGTATGGAGAGAGTAAGGATTTATAGCTTTTACACAAGAGCAGGACCATCAACAGTGTTACAAACCAAATGCTCATCAGTAACACCATGATTTTGCTCATTTAATTCAACCTAATTCAGATCCTTCATGGCTGCCCTTGAGACACGATGAAATCTTTTTTTCTAGTTCCTGTTCACCCCAAGTCCATGAGAGACATCCCAGCTCATGTCTCAATGACCACCACAATCCTCCCTTGGCTCTTTGCACCTCGGGCTGCTCTTTCAAATCTGTCAGGTCATTACTCTGCCAGGTGTATATGCTGCACACAGGACTGAAAAGCCCAAAATCTTGTCACTGCACATGAGTAACCTGCTTTTAGACCTTTATCAGGCATGTATTTATGCCAGATGGCCTACTTAATGCCACAAACCACAAACATCTATCTTGAATTTCTTTATAAAACACCCACATTGCTGGGGCTTGTACCAAGCAATCTGACCCAAAATTCTGAAATTAAACAATTGCAAAATCTATGTTACAAAAATAACTTGGTAATGCCAGCTTTGGAAGATTAGAGAAATGAGGCACAGCTACAACCCGCTCACCTTGGACAGCCTTGATGAAGCAGTCATGTAAACAAAAGGACCCTTAAAAAGAACATGTTCATTACCATTTCCTGGAATAAAACTCTCAGAACTGCTACAGAAAACACCAAGATTTTGGGATACTCATCCAAAACATAAGATAGAGGATATGGACAGATGTTACAACGCAGAAAAGTTGTGCTTGGAAATCCTTGGTATTCTTCAAGCCCCAACCAGAGAGTCACAAAAACAGAGGAGGAACTTGAAGGAAGAAGAAAGTCATGTTTATCAACAGGTCCTGGTACTTAATAAGCCATTAGCTTTTGAGATCTATGTATCTCATGTACATATTTACATATTTCATGAGCCATAGATATTTACCATACAGGGCTCTCCTGGTTTTTTATTCCATAATTCTATTTCAGAAAACTAAGTTTAGTACATGGTTTACTCAATAAATTTTTCCTCTCTAAGTCATATATTGAAAAGAAAAAAGAACTAAGAGCTCTGACTCTCCAACTTTCCGAGACTACTGTCATTACTAAATGAATGAAGTAATTTTGTGATGAAAATAATTCTTAGAAGAAAAATATCCAAATATTAATATCTCCCTACTTTTTAGTAAGAATGGGTAATGTTAAATTTCTGCTGCACTAACTGGTCTGAAATACCAATAAAACCAACCCAAACTGATCTGATTTGGTTCCCCTTTTTTTTTTCTACAGGGTGGAAATTTTTTTTGCTTTTTCCCTGACTCATGAAAGATACCAGACAGTGATGTGGATGATGTGGTGAAAGCTCTAAAGAAAAAAAACCTACTTAAGTCAAGGAATAGGGGAAGTGGTCACTCTGCGAGGTCATTTTCCTGTGAGACTCTGTGACAGCTGGAGAAAATTAACCAAAATATCTGCATTCCAGAGAGGTATAAAAAGAAGAAAGAAAGGGAGGGGAGGGGAGGGTCAAATGTCTTGTGGAAACCTGTAGGAACAGCAATGGCATTTTCTATATGGGCTCGCTCAATCTGGTTTCCTGACAAAATTCTACAAAAATAGGAGGAGATTTTTTAAAGTCTCAGAGGGTAGTCAGGCAGCCAGCTCCCTTAAAAGTCAGCAGGACATTCATTAAACTTGAACAGATTAACTGCATTGGATCTTTTCTCTGATACTGGCACAGGGACCACACAGAAATCTTGTTCCTAACACTTTATTACCATTTAAAGCGTTACAGATCCGTCCCACTCCCAGAGTGGAAGAGCTTGGAAGACAGCAATAATACCAAAGTAATCAGGTGTGTTCTTTGGTTTCCATGTTTATATTTCAAGGAAATAGCCAGTGAATGCCAAATTTGTTTCTACACTATTTCTGAATCCCCAGCATTGTTTTTGTTTCATGATAAAGTAAACCCAACATTTTTTCAAACATTTTAAAAATTGATTTGTATTCTTTTAAAAAATCCCACAGGTTTTGATGTCATATTTCACCCTGGCCAGAACCAAAATTGAACTTTAAAGCCTGAATCCTGTCAAAATTAGTGAGTTTTTGTGAAACATTTTGACTCTGCCAAAGTTGAATATTAATTGAAACCATACCTTCTTACCTTCAGAGCTCTTCCATCCCTGTGGATCCTCTGGTCGTTTCAGACTACTCTGCAAAGAAAAAGAACAGAAAACAAAGTTTCTTTGAGGTGAAGCAGCTCGCTGTCATACTTTTAAGCAATGAAATCAATTCATGCATGAGGGATTCTGGGGTAACAAGCCCCACGTCCCTCTGCAGACCCAGGCTCAGGCACTCCCTCCGTGGGAGCAAGACAGACAGAAGGACACAGGCAGGACTCGAGATGACATCCACAAGTAGAAGCACATTAAAGGGACCCAAAAGCAGAATTAAGATATTTTTTCAGACTCCCAGGCAGTACACTTGAGGCGAGGATTTCAAAGAAACACAGCTTCATTTGAGAAACTAAACCACATTTGAGTAACTAAATTTTACAGACCAGTCTATATCTGTGACCTCCCACTGCAAGATACGGAGCCACATTTCCCTCTGAAAATTGATCAACCTCTTGAGGAGTGTATTTGGGAAGCTGAGCCTTTCGAAAAGCCCTGTGCTAAAATCAGAAGCCTTTCTAAAATTGCTGAAAAGAGGCAGAAAGACAAACAAATGCTCCAGAGAACTTTGAGACACCATAACCCTTACCAGATTATCTACTAGTGGAGAAGCAGCTACCCCACATCTGCAGCAGGACTGTGTGTTGTGGTGAGAACTGGACATTCCCTGTTCACTGTTGGTTTCACATTCATTATATCCAGGATAAAACAGCATGACTTTTAGTTAGCAAAAGCAGATTCTGCAGAGAAAGTTGCAGAAGGATTTCATGCGGTCTCCAAAACCTAATTCAGCAACAGGGTATTCTTTCCATTGCAAAACACCACCAAGTGTCTTTTCCTCAGAGCTTGAACACTTTTTTGAAGTCTCTGTCCACAGTTATCACAATGTCACTGATATTCATTTGACCTGATTTTCTCAGGCAGTTTATCTATTTTGTGGAGCAAAAAGAAAACAGTGTCTGATTAGGGAAGATTTGCTTGGGGTTTTTTGCTAAAAATTTATTTCAATTTGTCCATTCTCTCTTTTCCTTTATCCTTCAGATGATAAATAGCTGTGAAGGAAGTAAGAGAGCTCCAAAAATAAAATAAAATAAAAGTATGTGGAAATTTGCATTACTAACTCCACTTAATGCTAACCTCATGTTGTGTTTGGAATCTCATATTGATACTGTCCAGGTAGCTACAAAAATTTCCCTGACTATTTAGAGAACAGATAATGGTTTAAAATAAGCATTAAGTGGCCCAAAATCACACTTAAATCTAAACTTAACCAATTCAAAACTCAGTTAACTCTAAAACACATTGAATTAACTTCTTTTTTAAGGAAGTATTTAATTCTTGCACTTCTTGTTCAATTTTTAAACGGACCAGAAGCAGAAGTTTGAAATGTCACATTAAACCTTGCTTTCATGAGATTGTCACTTGAGCTTCACCTCAGTGAGATTCAGAAAACTCCAGATAAACTATTCAGCTTGTTATCTGAACCAAAATGCTGAACATCTGAGGATTACTCAACTCCCTGTCTTTCCCAGACACCTTCTTTTACCCATTAGTGCCTCTAAGCCATCATAAAACCTCTCCCCCCACTGGGGGTTTTCTTGACCTGGTCATGGCTGTGTTTATTCCTGCCATGGAAGTGGCAAGTTTGCCAGAGTAGCTTTCTTGGGTACTTTGGCTATTTATTGCTGTTCATAAGGAAGGAGAAGGGAAGCAGTTCCTGAGAACCTTACCGGTAATTGTCATATTTCTCCCTCAGTACTTTTCTGTGGTTAATTTGATTAGTTTTTAAAAGGTAAATATTGAAATACATTCATTGACATCCTATTATCTGTGGTTGTTTACATATAGAGGGCAAATCCTCTCCTCCACTCGAAGCCAAAATAAACAGATCTCGTACAGGCAAGTTCCAAAGTGTCCAGGGGTGTTGGATTTATCACCACAGGCTGCAGAGCTTTTCCTGCACCCCAGGTATGCTTTTTTGCAAAGATGTTGTGTTTCCTAGAGATCCTCCAGGCACAGTTAGTAGCTTTCAGCCTCGACCGAGGCAATGTCAACTTAGCAACCTTTTATTTTTGCATTCTTAATTAAAAAAAAAGAGAAGAAAAACATGACAATGTTAAAAGAAGATATTCAGCCTATTTACCTATGTTGACTGTGACATTGAAAAACACAGGGTAAAGGGCTGGGTGATCTGACTTCTCAACCTAATTCAAGGAGCCAGTTTCAAATTAGTTAATTTTAATGAGAGATGAAGTATGCAAAAGCCCTTCACACCTTTTTGCTAAGGTGTGCAGTATCTTCATACCAGACAATTGCAAGTACAAAAGGATACGAAATTATTTTTTAAAAAAGTCACGGAATAATTCACTAACCAGTCTCCTAATTCTTCACTGAATTCTGTGTTTGAAAATCTACCAAGTCTTCCTCAAACAAAAATAATTTGTAAAGAATTATCTATCTATCATCTATCTATCTATCTATCTATCTATCTATCTATCTATCTATCTATCTATCTATCTATCTATCTATCTATCTATCTATCTATACCAAATAATAGTGTCCAATTCAGGAAACCCAGCACTTTTATGCTTGAAATGGTTATATTTATAACCAAATATATCAATCTGAGAACACATATTTGATGGAAGCATGGAGAGTAATGTTGAACTCATATTAATCTGTGAATCTCTCTGCAGCAGAGATGAAAACCAAAATAAACATACAATTAAATGTTACCAGTGCTTATCATACCGGGTGATGTTCTGGTATTTGCTTTCAGATAAGAGCATTCCTCATCATAAATTTATTTCTCCTGGATTATCATTTAAAAAAGAGATAGGAAGCTTTTGGATTATTTTCTGCTACTGGGAAGGTGAGTGGATTATAACTATTTTTGGTTCCATGGATCATTCTCCATTGCCTTGCATACAGGGTAGACTTAAAATGTTACCATTAGCAATTTACACCCACTTGCTGGCCATAAATGACTTTCCAGGTCCAAGGCAGTGGATTGTAAAACTGCTGACTTCACTGCTGGAGCACTGCATACGAGGAGAAACTGGATGAGACAGAGCAAGTCCTAAATGCCTTCCATAATTAACAAACATGGCAAGACAAGTTATGAAAAACAAAGGCAGATTGGACAGATTTATGCTTGAAGTCTGATACTTTTGAAGGACTGTCCAACTACAAAAGCTTCTTTTGATCTACATGAATTGAAAGCAGTTAAAATTCAATCACACATTTACAGCCACAGGTTTAAAACTGACTCCTAATCTTGCATCGATCTGTAACTCACTGGTCAGGCTGGAATGCCTTCCTTCTGCCTCCAGCCTGCAGAGGATACAGGTCTAATGACACTGTCTGTAGCTCCACCTGCGAGCTGCACGGTTGCCAGAATTCCCTGAGCTCAGCCCGGAGTGGCATCCACAGTGAGGATCATCCCGGGTCTCTGGCAGCTCACAGCAGCCACCACTTGTGGAAGGGACGAGGCCTTTGCAGATGCAGCCACTTGCTCCTGGTTTTGTTCCTGGGGGCAGTAAGAGAAGAGGATCCAGCGGGGTGACACTGCCTCCCGAGCTGCTCTGAGATGGAGAGAGCAGCATCTCCCTGCTTGTGAGGGGAGGCAGGAGGTGGAGTGTGCAGTGGTCAGCAGAATGAAACCACCAGGAGCGTGCCCATAGGAGGATGCAGCCAGCCTCACCTTTGACCAGGTAAAGGAAGGAATAAGGGATCAACAAACCACATTTATTCCCAAGGCTGCTCTTAGATTAAAACCTGCAGGGCATACCTGAAATGCCACCAGACAACAGGACTCCATCTCGTGTGACAGGGACAAATCAGATCTGCACCAACACTGACTGCAGGAGCAACATTCAAGCCCAGCTCTGAATCTTCTCACAAGTCAAGCTTTGTATGTTATATTCAAGATTCATGAACCCCTACCCTTTTTAAGATGCCCCCAAAAACAGTGAGAGGTAAACAAATTCTGCTTGAATATTTAATTCTGTTATGTATGAGGAGAGCTCTGCTAGAGAGCTTGCACTATTGTACTGTCTTGACTAATAGTTTGTGTGACATGCATAAGGAAGACCAGATATTTGCAAATTTAAGGATATTTTTTGCCCAAGGACAGCTTGTAAAATCCATTAACATGAATTGTGTCTGAGCTGATGAGGAAAAAAGAAAACACTGAATCCAGACCTTCAATACTTTATTGGTGTTTCTGAACATTTACTAGCTGTACTTTCTTCCATAAAATCAATTTAATAAGGCGAGCAGTGTTTTGGTAATGCATCAAAAGCAGCTCTTCTCTTCAAAGGGCATCTTTTTCACTCAATCTCTCCTCTAAAGACAGTGACATTAGTTTTGTAAATTAATAAACAGGCCAGCATCTGAGGACTGCATGAAGCCTCCATCACCCCTTATTGTGCTTTCTCTTCTGACCCCACTTTCCAGTGCAGGGCCCTCATCTCGACAACAATGCCCTGAAAGCCTGTGTGGCACTCTGGGATCACACTTGAAAAGGCCTTTGGCTGAGGCTGGCTTTCAAGGAGGGGGGACAATTGGCAAGAAGCCTGTGGCTATTCATGCAGAACAGGCAGTGAAAAATGCCTGAAGTCAGATTCAGGGGTGGGCAATGCCCAAAAAAGAAAGCCCACATAACATGAATGGCTGCTGCTAGGAGACTAAAACCAAAGGCATGCCACTAGCAGGCCTCCATGTGCCGACATCAATGGGTTCATCCTATCCCTATTAGGGGCCTAAAATGATGGAGAAACATGAGAAGGGACCATAAGCAGGAAAGGAAAATAATACCAAAGTACACAACAGTCAATGCTTATATTGTTATACTAAACACTCATGAGAAGGAAATGATATTTTCCATGTTCGGCACCTTTTCTGCTGACAGGGGTTGCGTGGTTTGCAAAATCTGATAAGCAAAATAGCCATGGCACATTTTCTTGGAGGAAGAAAGCCATGCACTTGGGTAATTAGTTATTTCTCATGCCCATAATTAAGCATGATTATAAAAACATATTGGAAAAGCCAGGCCTGAGTTAGAATGGCACCAGACCTGGTGCCGGAGCAGCTCCAGTGCCCTGGCTGTGCTCGCACAAGTCCAGCTTGGTTCCCAACCCAGCAGTGCTGGGCAGAGGGAAACAGGAGGTCTACACATTTATTAAAGTGAACCATTATAATGCACCACAAGAGCATTTCAGTGGCATACAGATGACCCAAACCTCAACTGTGTCAGGGTTAGGAAGGCTGAGAGGTGTTGTCTGCAGTGCCAAAGGCCTCCAGTCCAAAAAAGCCCATCGGGAAGAATTTACATTGCTTTAATTCACCAGGTAGCTCTGGGTTTTCCTCTTATTAAATATAGCTAAGCCCCCATATTTACATCCTTACATTTCACACTGGAAAGCATGGACTGATGATCTCTTTTGAACGAAAGGAGGCTGTGCACACCTTCATTAATTTCAGCAGCATTCTGAAAATGACACAACAGTTTCTGTGGGAACAACCCATCCTCTCTAAAATCCCTTCCACTTCAGTACAGATGTTGGCTGTTGGCTAGCAAAAACCTTGAAAAAATGAATTACAATGTCTAGTCATGTTTGGACCAATTTCTAAGCATGATCTCAGCTCTTAAAAAATGATCATATTATTTAGTTTATGAGTAATAATGTCTGACTAAAAAAGGTAGAAAATACAATGTGATGCTATAATCAAGTGGTTCATTTCAAGGGGTGATGTTTACTATTTGGCGTGGAAGAAACCTTCCCATCTTATTCAGTCATCTAGTCCTGCAATCTGAATTTCCAGCCCTATCTGAGTTTGTTAACAACCTCTTTCCTTCCTGCACTCAGAGGTAAGGTGGTACAGCTGCTGAAAGGAAAGTGAGACCCTCATTATTGCTGGACTCTGCCCTGCACAAGGGGTAGGAAGAAAATAGCAGCTCCCAGCCAAAAGAGGGGAGAGCAGTGGGAGCCAGCCTCGGATTTCCCTCATCTGGTTACTGGTGTGGGTATTTAACTGGGTGGGCAAGGGGTGAATCTGATGCTCCTCTGGAGGCAATGAAGTGATCTGCTGTCCTCCAGTGGGAGTCAGGAAAGGGGCTGTGCAGGCTGCAGCAACAAAGCTGCCCTAATCTCCTGATACATCAGGGAAGGCTCTAAAGCAACAGCTCAGTGCTGTTTGCCTGCCCATTTGGATGAAAAATTTCTAAATCTACGATGGAATAAGTCTTAGCCCCATATGTAATCTCAGTACTTGCATGTGTTTCTCTTGTATCTAAAATTGCTCCTGTACATGACTACTTCCAGCAGAAAATCTGTGCCTGTTTTCTATCTCCTCGTGTATTGATGAGCAACAAAGTCTAACTGCGTGAAAAAATAGCCAAAGCTTTACATAGAGAGAGTTTACAGATTATTTATATATATATATTATATGTTTTATAGACTGAGCAAAAGGACATGAGTAAGGTTGAATGCAGCTGCACTGCTACTCTGCCAGAGGAACTCTGTGTCTTGGGTGGTTGTGATTCCTGTGGCCTCTCAAGGTTGAGTACTCAGGAGTTGGTATTTAATTCATTCAGGGAAACAAGTGGAAGTGTTCATGACATGTGGGCAAGCCCAATCTTCTAAATCAAGAAATTGAAAACTCTTTCATAATTTTCCAATATCTTGAAGCCACTGCTTCTCTTTCTCTCTTCTTCATGGATAGCAAATCATTTCTCCCCAGCAAAAAGATGAATCCTTACAGGAATTTGTAAAGCACAGAATTTAAAACTTTTGTAAAGCACAGATTTGTATTGAGAGATTTAAATACACTTTTGAATGTGAGGCATCACGTGAAATAAAAGAGTCAAGAGATGTTAGATCCAGTGTTGCCTTCCTAAATGAACAGTTTAGCTACATTTCCAAGGCTGGAAATTTCTAAACCCTGTTCATATCTCATGATGGGCACTTACAGAGGTGTTCTGTGAACTTAATGTAGACATATATATAAAAATATATATATAAATATATATATATACCCTCATCAATCCTATGGCAGGACAAACTAACTCAAGATAGTCTTCCTCTCTTCAGGAATTAAAGTTGTATTAGGTACCATAGGTATGTTCCTAACATTTTCTAGACAAAAATGTTAGACTCTATTCCACTCTAAGCAGCAGGAATTTTATTGTCTAGGATTTCAGTTCAGCTTGCATAGCCCTTTGAATATCCTTGCCAATTGCAAAGGGCATTTTCACAGTTTCCCTTATCTAGTTATATTGGTACACACAAAGTAATATATTCAGCACACACCAGATTTGACGAGAAAAAATACTTGAATGTTTCAGGTTTTCAGGATTCCTCAATGGATTTTGGCTATAATTTGTGTCAATGGAAGGAGGACCTTCTTAGCTTTGGGAGTTGTGAAAACAACCTTCCAAAGCCCGAAGAAATATATCTTTTTAAAATTTGTGAGATCTCAAAGGAGAAGGGTGGGTGGTCTGAGCCCTTCAGAAGGTCTCTGATCCTCTGACCCATTTGACCATTACTTCACCTAACCAACCAATAGTTATTCAAGTCTAAGGGTATAAAGAAAGGTGGCAATAAAAATAAATTACTAAACAAAAGGAATAAAAAATAAGCAGTTCAAGGGTTTTTTTTCTCCTGTGAAATCTGAAAAGTCTATAGGTTGTTCCATTCTGTCTATTCAGTCAAGATGCCTACTTCATCTGGCCAAGAAAAAGTAAGGTTAAACTACCATGGGTACCCAACTACAGAAACAGTGTTATGACATTTCAGGTCTGTGCTGTGTGTATGAACTTTACCCAGCTCATCTGTTGGATGTTTAGCCACTGTTTTCTGCTCAAACCAAGGGGGTTTGCAAACCAAAGCAGCAAATCCTAACTAATAATAATTTAACTGCAAACACCAAGGCTGTTGGGAGACAGCAGAAGTGATCCCTGGCTAGTCTACAGGATCTGTCCTTGTACACAGCTCCCAGCTCCAGATTCCCACAGAACAAATTGTGGCTCTCAAGAGTTTTAGCCAAGGGTCTCTAAAAAGTTGGGATCTCATGTAACTTGTCGATTCCTCGCCATTAAAAACCTTGAGGAAAAGCCATATATCGCACTGAGTCTTACTTATCATCAGGTTTAGCCCCCTCTGATGTTTTTTCTTCCTTTTTTTTTCTTCCAAACAGCACTGTCTAAGCATCTCAGCAACCAGAGCCAGAGAGCATGTGGAAAATGAGAATATTCTCCTAATACAAAACCTATTAAGCAGCACTTGCTCTCTGTTTGAAAAACAGAAATCAGATGATTTTTTAGTGAAATAGCAAATACCCACAATGAAACCTTTCCTGGGGTTTTGAGGCTGAGGAAAGACTCCCAAGACTGATTATAAATCAAGCATAGCTGCTGAGGAAAAAGTATCATGGCTGAGGCATTGGACTGGAGATTCTGCCCATGTATTCAGACCTTCTTCATGCTCTTGGGTAGCACTCTTAATCTCTCTGCTAATCCCTCATTTCCTCTGTGCAGAATGGATATCATAATTGTCTTTGTTTGGCCTTTAAGCACCCAGTGAGTGACCATGTCTTAATGTGTTTGTAAAGCACTTTGCACAAGAAACTACTAAAAACACACCCTGAGTATTGCACATTCTCACCAACGCTGGTTCCCCCCCACTCCCAATTCCTCACTTTCAGTCATTTGATGGCATTTTTCCAGTTGCTAGATAAGGGGCTTGTCTCTGAGATGGTTGGTGTGAGCAGCTGAATTAATGCCAGTGGTGCCCATGAACAGGGAGCCTGCTGCAGGGACTCCCAGAGATGGCACAACAGACAGAGCCCTGTGTGTGCCACTGGCTCAGCCACAGAAAAGATGCAGTAGAAAAACCCAAGGATGGTGCTGGCTCTGGTGAGGCCAGCAATTCACCTACCATGGCACTAAGAACATTTCCAAATCGCCTGCATCTTTAATTTATAGCCACAGCCACACAGTGGCTTTATTTAGAAGATGGAGACCTGAAATATGAACCTCCAGCTGTTCTCTGCTCCCCTTTGGATCCAGCATGGGTCCAAACGCTGTTGCATGTTTCCCTGAGTGTAGTCATAGGACTCACCACATTTCCTAGGTTGTCTGGCCATTTCTTGGAGAGTCTCGTTGCTATAATTCATTTTTACAGCTGGATACAGGCCTGGAAAAAAGCCTTGAGCTTCATGCCAAGATAAAATATTACAAAAATAAGCTAAGTGTTGTCTGCCCACTGAATCTATTCCAGTGGTCCTTTACTAACTAAAATCTTCTTAATTAGTGTCAGTGGGTGTTACCTCAGCAATGAAGGCAGGACTGGGCTTATGTAGTCAATAATTGCTTAAAACCTCATTCTTGATGAATAATATCAGTGCTATGAGGACTGAGAATCCAAATGTATAGAAAAATGTTATCACCTGAGTAGGAGATTGATATCAAAGTGTGAACAAAACTAGATTTTAGGACATACTTGGGGAAGATTTGATAAATGGATGTATAGAAACATTCTGGATACAGTGGAAGCACACTTTGATAGGGGTAAAATCAGACTTGAGATGCAGTATTGCTAACTATTGCTAAGCACCAGTACAACCAGATTCCCAAAGTAGACATTCTTAACAGCTCTCTTATCCAGCGATTCCTTTAGTGAAGTCTGAAGGTGACCAAGCACATTCAAGCATTTAACTGAAGCAACAAAGTAAAGTGCACTGTTCACAAGCTTGAAAAAAATATTCTGAAATACCATTCTGAACCCTGAGTCCTGGGCAGGAGAAGTAGCAGTTATAAGGCTGAAGATGGGGTCACTCCTTTCTCTTTTCCTCTCAACATACAGCAGGGGGTTCCCTGCCCATCCTTTCCCTGGATAAGTGGCAGCCCCTACACTGGCAAAAGAGGCACAAGCACCTGTGTGTGCCAGATCCACCCAATCTCTTCCCAGTTTGATTGCATGGCAAACTAGTGGAAAACTACGTAGGGGATTCCATAACAAGAGAAATACTGAAAAATAAAATCTCACAGCTTGCCTCCGTTGCAGCTCTTCATTTTTCCCTGCTCCCCTCATGTAATTTTGAGGGCTGATAAAACTCTGCTTTCGTACCTGCAGAAAGCAGCTGAGATACTGCAGCAATGGCAGGGGTTTATTAGCTGAGCTGACATCTGAAGTTAGCAGGAATTCACATTCCCTTTCTCTAAAGAGGAAGCTCTCATTCACCTACTTTCAAAAAACTTTTATTATGTCTTACAATAAATCCACTGCATACCTACCCTGGGATTATCTGCCTCTCATAACACGAAAATCTTACCTAATGTGTTCAAAATCTAAAATCAGACAATTTTTTATCCTCTGCATGGAATACAGTCCCCCATATTTTTCCAGACTCAAGCCATCTAAAACTGATCACAATACCTGCCTGGAAATCTTCAACCGCTCCTTTTAATTTTAGCATTTTAATATATTAAATATATTCCAAATAATAGATAACCTAAATATTATAGCCCTTTCATTTATGCTCTTTTTTATTTTTATCCCTGAAGATTAAAAACATCTGATGCCAAAATCGGCTAAATCCAAATGTTAAAGTCACAACACAATGGTTTGCCTTCCCAGCATTGCTATCTTCTTCAAATAAAACTGATCACACTTATCTTCCTGTGATTATAGACCAAAAAATAGTTGTGATGAGGCCGGCTTTGACTAATCCATCTCCTGGCCATTAGGAAGGACCAGTAATTGTTTCTACACATCTGCAAAGATGGCACATTCTCTGTGCCTGGAGGCTCCTTTGTCTTTAGTCTCAGTGATTAAAAAAGTGTTGCCCCAAAGGCTGGTTAACTCTGAAGCCTCTGTCAGTGACTCTGACTGCATCATAATTCACTTTATTCAACCTTAGTTTAAGTTTTTCTCTGGGGTATTTCTAGTTCTGCTGTTGCTGGGTAAATAGCTGCAGTGAGAGGGAATAATATGGGGTTTGCATATTTAATTTTATGCCTTTGCTTCGAATTTGTGTACATATTCCATTTATGATGGGGTAGGAGGAATAGCTCAAGTGTTGAGCACCAGTTCACAGTGACCACTGCAAGAGATTAAATGTGCAGGCAGAGCCTGGTGTTCTCCACATCACAGGAGGTGGAGAACATTCCTTTTCGACGTGGAATTTGGATTCAATATGGTATTTGAGATATTCTTTGCTCTGTCATGGAAGATCAAAACGAGGGATGTGGGAGGCTGAAGGGTGGTGCTTGTACTTTACCCCACAGGTGTCTGCAGCCAAATTAGTACCCAACCTTTCCTTTGTAAAATGGTGTGTTTAGTTTTTACAAAAAGCAGACAACACACTAGAAACGTTGCTTTATGTGAATTCATATATTGGGAAAATCATATAAGGTTATAACTAATAAACCAACAAAATGTTTGCAATTATTGTAGTGGAGTTCTGTGTGCTGCAAGGGATCAGTTCAGGCTGGATGAAAAGCAAACAGCAGCTCTTTGGGGGGTGGGGGGTAAGAAATTGTCTTTAACTACCCAAAGGTGCTGCAGACAGCACTCTCACAGGACACCTGTGTTTGTGTCAAACGCTCCTCTCCAGAGGATGTGGAAATGTGATCACTGGAGAACACACCAGCCAAGATGCAGAAAACCAGATTTATTAAAAAAAAACAACCAAACAAAAAAAACCACCTGGAAAATAAGAGAAGCATTTACATTTCTAGTTAACATCATTCTCAAAAAGTAGTCATTATAAGACGTGGATACTTTTCCCCCCTTTCTATTTTAATTAAAAATAGTACAAGCTGAGCATTTCTGTGTCTGGCTGGGAATTTGGTCGCCTTCTCTCTCTGGCCCCATGTAAATTTAATTGCCAGTAGCAGATCTGGGAGAAATTTTGCTCTGATGCAATCCTTCATGCCAGGCAACTGAGTTTATGTCAGATCCTTCCTCACTGCAAACTGGGAGACTCCAGATGAAGGCACTGGGCGAGGCAGGTGAGGGAGGACCAAGGGAGCCCAGGACAGCCCCGAGGCCAAGCAGGGGACAGACAAAGCCCCTCCAGGACAGGGCAGGCTGTGCACAGCCACATTCCCAGGCTCTGGAAAGCAAAACAAACACAGCCCAAATGCTGTGGAACAGACCTGGGCCCATAAGCCCAGGCTGAATGAAACAGAGCTCAGTGCAAACACAGTCCAAAGGCAGTGGAAAGCAAACTTAGGCAAATAAACTGCAGGCTCTGTGAAACAGAGCACAGATAGACACACTCCAAGCACAAGTAGGAAAGCAAACAGAGACAAATATAGTCTAAACTTAATGAAGCAGATACATGAAACAGTAGCTGTCTCACTCTCCAAGCAAAATCTAAGTAACTCACTCCAAAATCATCAAGCTGGAGCAATTGTGGTTCTCTTACAGGCAAGCTACAGTGCTAACCTTCCCTTCTCATGTCCTTGGTGCCTTCCACTCACATTCAGTGTGGGAGGCCTATTCTCCATTCCTCAATGGCCCACAGTAACTGCCATGGATCAAAAGCTTTCCAATTTTTGCATTCCTTCAGCAAAATGTGAAGACTTTCAGTGTTTCAAGGCAACATTCAAATGGAGCAAGCAGACATTACTCATATATATATATATATATATATATATATATATATATATATATATGTACAGTTTCTTTTGCACATTTATAATTCTGAGGGAATGAAATAGAGGAAACAGAGATTAGATAGGAACCAACATAAATATTTTAAAAAATGAAAACCAGAGAAAAAGGGAAGCTAAAAACATCAGAGACACTTCTATACCTGAGAGAAATGTGACTAACATGAAAAAAAAAATTCTGAAGTATTTCAGAAACTGAGAAAGCTTCCAATGGTTAAATTTTTTTGAAAAAGGTAACATGGTTGGTGATGGAGAGGAGGTAAACACTTAGTAAATACTGGAATAAAAAGGGTAACATAGTTTTTTCACTTGAGGATGACAAAGTACTTCCCAGTTTGACAGTAACTGTAAAGGAAGGTAAAGAACATCAATTACTGATAAGTACTTTAAACCTGGCAGGCCGTAGTTTTTGTCCCAAACAGTCCAAAAGACGTGCCTGAAGAAAATCTCTGGCACATTTTTGCTGTCTCTTGGAAGACCAGGAAGATTCCCATGAAATACAAGAGCACTATGTTTAAAAAGGGCAGGCAGGATGACACAGGCAGCACCAGGTCAGTGAGGCTGACCTCGGTCTTGGGTGAAAGAATGATTCACTTGCTGCAGGAGTCAGCTAGGAGGGAAATAAAGAAAGGAAAGAGAATTCTTGTCATTCAGTGTGTTTAACAGGAAAGAGGCTGTGTCAGACAAACCTGATTTCATTCTCGATGTCGATTGCTGTAGTCCTGCAGATGCAATGTACACTACAACACTGCGGTTAGAAATAGTGCCACATGATGACAATAAAGTACATGTTAAAAGCATTAAGAATGGGATGAGTGCTTTTCTTGAAATCCATCAGTGGGAAATCACAATTGGCCTGATGGCATTTTAGGGGATTCCCCCATGACCAAAGCTTTTCAGTGTTTTTATCAATGGTTTAAAATAATTTTTAACGTATGTTAAAATGAAAACCCGGCAAATGCAGCCACCTTGTACAGCCAGTAAAGGCTAACAGAATAAACTGAAGGTCACTTGCACTGAGAAACTCCAGGGCAAGGGTTAATTATGGTCCATTTGACCCATTAAAATATTACATCTGTGTGATTGCATAGCAGGCTGAGGTGCAAACCAGTGACCTTTAATATCGAAAGCAGGAAAGGGAAAGAGAATAAATGGGTGGGACATGAACCCTACTCATGTTCCTCTCTGAGCCATCCCTCCCAAGAATCAGACCCATTGGTAGAACTCCTAGAGAGGTCTAACATCCTACCTTAAGGGTCAGTAGCTCTTGCATGGTAGATACAAGTACTGTGCCGGTAAAAATATCCATTGTTTTATATGCAACTCAATTACCAGCTTCATCTACCAGCTTATGCTGTTTTCAGGAGCCTCCACCCCTGCTCATTTTGCCAGTTTCCACTGGATTCATTATGCTCTAGTTGCTCTGAAGTAGCAGAGCAAATACAATCTATCCTAAGGGATCTACTCTGCCTTTGACCTCCTAGAGCAAAAGAAATGCAAAGCCAAAGCAACTAAAAACCATCAGTGTTCCCCAAATAATGATGATAATATTAATAACAAATTTTTAGTGCTTTCTATTATTTTCTAAGTTAGTTGGATACTGTTTTCCTTATTCCAGGAGGTGTTTGAGCTGAAAATTTGAAGCAAATATATTTTCTACTTCAAGTTTTATTACCTGCAGTCTCTCTCTGAGTGCAGTTCCTGGCCACCCCTTTTATCTTTGCAAGTGGTCTGTTCATATTTTGGGTTCAAGTTATATGGCAAACTGAAATAAAAAAAATTCTCTGTTCATTTAAAGTTATAATTATTATGCAAGTCATATGTTATTTGATAATGTGTGACAAACCAGGTCCTCAACTGATAGAAATTAGGACAGCTTCTCTCTTGGTCTGTGTCATTTATATGCATTGAAGGATGGACCCATCAATGAAAATTAAAAGGCAGTGCTGCTTGTTTTATATTAATAATCAACTAGCTTTGGTTTTCTCTTAAAATAATTATTAGCTAACAAACTATTTTGTTTCCTCTAAATGAGAAAATGGAATAGAAAAGGAAAATCTGGTCGCCGGTAGCAGAGCTACTAATACAGATATAAAACTCAAGGTTTGTTGACTGAGTATCTTTACATTCACTGATTAATCGTCCCTTTTCATCTCCCTGTATAAATACAGGATGCTGAATGATCTAGATAATGGGAAATACATTTCATAATCTCTCATAAAAACTGTGAAAAACATATTTCATTCTGCATAATCCAAAAGCCTGGATTTTATTGAAAACAGAAAAAAAGAATTGCTAACTTCCTCCTTATGGCAAAAGGCATCTTAGACATTAATCTTCAAGTTACAGAAACACCCATGCAATGGATGCATCAGCGAATTTTCCAGGTGTGTTCCTGCCTATGCAGTCAATTGCCACAAACAAACAATAATCAACTGAGGCATATATTGCTCCCAGCCTTGTAGTCTCAAAAAAACAACAATGAAGGAAGAAACTTCACAGTTTCTCCATGGCCACTTGTCTCACACCTTTTGTATTTGATCTTCTCCTCATATTTATGAACTACAATGGTAAATAATTCTTTTGTGGAAATATTCCTCTAACTGGAAAGTTAGAGGAGAATAACTAGAAGAATTCCCTCTTACATGTGTTACAAGGGCTCACACTTACTAAGCACAAATCCAGAATTTCACAAAAGCAGGTAAAAGATGAGATCTTTCTTGCCATGGCAGCCACCTACCAAATTTTGTGGGTCCAAACTCTAGACTTTTCTATTGAGATTATTTCATGAGTGTCTCCAAACTATGGAGACAGTCTCCTGTCCAGGATTTGGACACTGTCTGAGAGAAAAGTGGCCTATAATTCAGAGAATTCCCATCCAAAAACTATTCATTATGAACTGTGGGAATAGTCACCAGTGCAGGAGCAGGAACTTGTGTCCTCTTGACAGCCAACAATACAGGACTCACTTTCATCACTAGTACAACTTCTCTTGGCTTATCTAGTCCAGAAAATTAACCAGGCTCTTCTGCCAAGCAGAATGGCTTCAACAGAAGGGATAAAAACTGCTCCCTGCTCCAAGTGTGGTTTAGTGGTTAGGGGATCCTCAGGGCACTTTGGCCATATAGGCCAGAAACCCAGCAAAGAGAACAGGGAACAGTCTATTCATAATCTGGGGTTGGGAACCAGGCATGAAGGGGTTTGGCAGTGCTTTCTTGGCTATACTTTAAAAGAAAGGAATGGTCTCTGCAGTAGTTTCCAAGAAAATGACATAAGTACCTTATTCCCGGAAAGGTTTCAGGGAAATACCTCGCTGCAGCTCCCAGTCAAGCACTTAAACACAGCAGAAGGAGCTGCAGAGTTGAAGTCATTTCCTACTGACCAGCAAAGGGGTCTCTCTGCTCAGGGATCTCAGCACCATGAGGCCCAGGCTGAGGCAATTCACGTTCCTTACTCATTTTACAAGGAGCAGGGATGTTTAATTCAAAGCTCTGGATAACAGGCTCAAAATTAGATGCATAAAATCTGCCTTAAAAATAGAATCAAATAAACCAGCAAGATCCAAAATCTGCAAGACCTGGCTCTGAGGAGGAAGACACCACAAAGGGGCCAAACAAGGGACTTTATTCAGGAAATGCACCAGCAAAAGTGTAACTGAGTGCACAATCTGAGAGGAGCAAAGGGTGCTGGATTTTTGGAGAGCTCAGAAATGCAATGAACACAGGCAGAAGTGTCAGAGCAAGCCTATGCTACATTCCCATGGGGCATATTATCACCATCTGGGAGATGATTGATATTTATTTGTCTAGCTTATGCACACACACAGGCACTGTATTTTAGATGGAGTCTCTTAAGTTAAATAGCAAAAGGAACAATAAGACAACCTGCTGACAACCCCAGCTCAGACTAAAAGAATCAGTCAGGAATCTCACAGCTTAGAAGTAACTCAAAACAGTTATTCCCCCATACATTTTCACTGCAGTGATAAAATGGTATGTTTCTCTGTTTATAAACTACTTAACTTGGTAGGGATGTGGTGCACTTTCATTCTGAAGACTCACAGTGAATCAGGCAAATAGAGGGGCTCCATAAATTATCCGGAAAAAAGAAGGGTCAGACTGAGCCCCTGTTTTGACCTTCATATTTTTTGTCCCACTTAAACCAAATGAGTTTGTCCCACAAAATTTTGCAGCAGCTGTGAGGTTCTGTAGTTAGTTTATATAAGCTTTGCTGAGTTTATGCTTGGAGATTGCTGAGTGGTTAGGGGGATACTGCACACTAAACCCTTGCCTCTTTAGGGAAAAAATGTATTAAATGTATTAAGCTGTCATTTTTGTGTGCATAAATAGGAAATGTTGAATCAACTTCTGACTTTCTGACTTTCTAGACATCTCATTTGTTTTTCAGCTGTCCATTCTTTTATTTATTTTTTTTTTTTTGTGAGGTTTTTTTTTTTTTTTTTGAGGTTCAAGAATTTGTTTGGGAACTTTGGACATTTGGAGGAAGCCACTGAAATGCCATTCTGCCCATTTACTTGGGAGCAAATACAGATGGCACCCACATGTAAAGAAACTGGGAGACACAAAGTTTTGTGGGAACTTACTCCTCCTCTGCTTGCCAAAAGCATGTAAAATGTTACTCATCAGAACTTGAACTGGAATTATTATATAAAATTATGTCTCTTGCCTATTAACTTCTGCTTCCAAAAGTCACAAAACAAGAAATGATAATATCATGCTTTCTAATGCCTTCTTCATGTTTATTTCCACAGCTGCCTTTAGGCCTGTCTCAATCCTGAATTCCAGATGTTGACCAGGAGAGGCATGTTGGAAAGTACCTGGACTTCCCTAAGAAATCCTAGTCCATCTCCATTGGTAAATACCACTTTTAGACAACAAATTACCCTGCAGCAGCTCCAGCATCCGACAGAGATGATGGGATGGGTTCTCTGCTGCCGACCACACTGATGAGTCTTTTAAAGTACCACAAACATCTCCCGAAATCCCACAATCAAAATCAGACACAGAGCTCTGTGCATCTCCCTGGTGTGCTGCAAATGACTGAGCAGGGCACCAGGCAACGTAGTGCTGTCTTGGTGGGCAAAATATTCCATTTTATGCTGCTGTAACTGCAGCTTTTTCCAGCTGAGCTGCCCTTGAATATAGCCAGGCTAATACAATGGCGAGGCAGATCTGATACTTCTACTGCACTTTGTATCTATGATTACAACCTTAAAGATCTGCTTCATGTAAAAAAATGTTTCAATTACATATGTCAGCACTAGAAACCACCATTTTTTTCACATGGGTGGCAATTATTTCATTCTTGGAGATTGCTGCTCTGCACCTATCCAAATGAATATATAACATTTAAATATCAGCAGTGACTCACGGACCACTAACAACTACAGAATCACAGATGAGAAAAAGTTGGAAATATGTATTTTTACAGATCCTTTTTGTGGTTGGTATCTTCAATAATGCCAAATGATTTACCAGTGTCTCTTAAGAATAAAACAGTAAAGACTCCCATCTGTTAGAGGGTTGATCTAGCTTGTTCTCAACTTTATTGAGTCAGTTTATTATCATCTGGGAGTAGTTCTCCACCTAGTTGTTCTTCTTTTCCTTTTTTCTCTTGTTTCAGGAGGATAGCACAAAAAAAAAAAATAAAATGTCATAACTGGAATGCAGCCTAAGTGCTTATTGATTTTTTTTTTTCTTTCAAGAATGGTTAGGTCCTGAGCAAAGCAAAGGCTACAGGCACTTTCTTCTTTTTCTAGCTTTTTTCCCCTAAAATTTTAACAGCTTGGAAAAACTGGGAAAAGAGGAAACCTGTACGTAGAAGATTTAACTAAATCAGAACCTAGCTTTTCTTGCCCAATCATTCACCTTCTACTTTTGTTTTCACAAGGCCAGACTATTTTGGTTATCCAAGTGTACCAAACAAGCAACTTTGTCAAATTCCACCAGGTAGCTCTTTTTGTGGCATGATTGATTCCCAAGAGGGCTTCACTTTAGCCTTAGAAAACAGGAAGCCACTTTCTCCACCACCACCAGCCTCTGCCAGGTAAGATTTTGGCCTGGACAAACTTCCCATCACCATCAGCAGGATATTTTTTCCTGAGACAAATTTCCCCAGCAGTTTAAGCCAACATCATCAACATCTTCTAATTTGGGATTATTTTCACAGGAGCAGATCTAGGATAGAAAGTAGGTAAAGGAGAATGAAGAAATGAAAGAGTTGGGTAGGGAAAGCAAATGGGAGGATGTGAAAGAATTTTATGTGGTTGATACAGGGCCCCCAGCAGTGAGAAGAAATGGGAGATGAGTCTGGTAAACAGATTTTTTGCACCAAAATAAAAGTAATTTACACAGACTAAGTTTATTGAATTCTTCAACAGTAGTTTGGAATAGCACATGTAAGGAATATGTGAATAAACAAGTAAGGGTTTCTTAAAAAACTTCAACCTGTTCATTCCTCTATTCCTTATCTCTGAATTCTCATCAGCCATATCCTTTCTTCCCATTTGTCATTTCAAAGTTATAATGGGTTTAAACTAATGTCCTGCCCTATTAGACTGCTGAATACCCAACTGCAGCCAGCAGAGATTCCTCAGCCGAGACTGAAACCCAAGGCAGGTACGTGGATGTCTCAGCCACAGCTCTGGTTCACAGCCAGCCAGCTGTTTCAACTGACAGAGAATCAAGCCATCATTTCCCAAACCACAAACATACTACATCTTATTCAGAGCGAAATAAGAGACGTGTTTCCTTTTGACAGTTTGGGTAACAGGTGGGGAAGATTACAGTGTCACACTAAGCATTTTCTTTTGGGCTGTTACACAGTGTCTGTGCTCTTGCAGCTTTTGTGAACACTATCAACATGTAATTTCTTTCATTAACCATGAGGAACACAAGTTTTATGTGCAAAATCAGAAGCCTTGACTCTCACCGTGCGGAGCAATTGCACATGGTATGTTAGTAACAATTCCACTTTCCATTTTCCAGTTCCTGGGGCACTTTGGAGATGAAAGACTGAAAACCACAGGGAAGTCTAGATGATGGAGAATATCACAGCCTGGTCTTGAAGCAGGTAGGCAGCAAACTGCACCCTGCTGACAGAAGAATATCCATGTGCAACTGGCATGAATGTCTGTCTTGTTTGAAAGTTTGCTTCCTTTCTGTAAAAAATAATAAATAAATAAACATTTATCTCAAAAATCTCAACTTTAAGAAAACACCAGAAACCACAAAACTTCCTTGATATGGGCCAAGCAATACAGGGTGAGAATCTAGCCAACAAAATTATTCACTTAATCAAGAATTTGCTCATTATTAAAATGATGCTGTCTCACTGCTACTGCTCTCCGTTCCTTCTGTTCTCATCAAAATCTCACAGCATATTTCCACAAGAACATGCAAAGCATGCAAGTAAAACATAGCTGCTGCACCCAAAACAACCCTTAACTTCAAGATTTGAATCTGTCTTCTTCCAGCATGGATTCTGCTCATCTTCCCAGCGCTGTGCCCTTTTTCCCTGTCTGCTCCAAGCCTCCATCCTCACCCATAGCTGCTTGGTGCCAAACAGCCCCCGCAGTGCCTTGCAGAAGGTGAGCTGGGGAGGCTGCCAGGCCAGCCCCTGGCGCTGCAGGGACCTTGGGGCTGGGGCCATATCCCCGTTTATGTTTGTGAATAACCCAACACATGTACAGCACTCAGGGGCTGCTCCCCTATATCATAACATCCCTGATGTGGGACCAGATGCTATATGAACAAATGGGAATCTGTTGCATTCATATAGTGCCTTTTTTTTTTTTTTTTTCCCCCGAGGAACTCAAAAAGCACTTTACAATCTTTAAGCCTCACCACATGCCTGTGGGGTACAGCAGGGTAAGTAGGCCCGTAGCATTCTTTACAGAGCCAAGTACATTTATTCAAATGTAGCTGAATAATAATAATGCAACCATGACCTCCCATGACACTTACGTTCCTGGGGAACAATGAAACTGTCAGGAACAAGGGTGAGACTCAGGAGTCTGGGTGACAAAACTTTTTCTGCAGCTGGCCCACGACTGCAGACCTCACTTCCGTAAGAGATTAGGATGACCACGAGCTCCGCCGCCTGCCATGCAAAACGCGAGCCTTTGCTTCTTCACATTCCTTTTCCCACCCCATCAACAAACACCAAAACAACCTGGGTGGAAAACAAGAACCCCTCTATAGGGGTTTTGTGAGTCATGCTACAGATTCTAATAGACAATTGCAGCTCTGCTAATAGGTCTGGGTGCTTCAGGAATGGCCCCGTCTCTATAATTTAATTCTTTAATGGCTTCTGGAGATCGCCAAATTTAAATGAAGGGAGTTTATATTCTTAAATTTGCTTTTACAGAGTTACTTTTGCAGGGGTGAAGTGGTGACGAAGAAAGAAATTAACCTTAATTTCATCAAAATAGAGTTTTCCACACTGTTATGAACCTGTGTATACCAAAAAGTATAGACCAAAAAATAGCGTTTTCTACACTGTTATGAACCTGTGTATACCAAAAAGTATTACACTTCTTTTCCAATTCAATAATTTGTTTGCAGTCCAATAATGAAAGTAGAATATACCTTTATCAAAGACCATTCTCTTCAGAAAAATGAAAACCCATCTGGGGGAAATATTTGGAAGTTAATACCACAGACTCCTCCTCTGGGAGCAGTATGAACTTTGGAAATCTGGAAGTCAGAGGCAAAATTATCTATGTAAAAAAAAAAAAATCTATGCACTGTTGATTAACCTTGGCACTTCAGACGACAGTGTCACTGCATGCATTGGAATGGCGAGCCACCACATGATAAACTTCAAACTGGCCATTTCTCAGAGATGGCTGCTAAAATAAAAATTGCATTTAGTGTACCAATGTCCATGTAATGTGCAGCACTGTGCTTTCCAACTGGTTTACTGTCTTCCAGGAACAACCCAGAGTGTTAAACTGAGCAGAAAATGTTACTTTTAATCACACAACCCCCTTTGTCACCCACTCTGGTTTTGCTGAGATGCCATTTTCCCCCCTTGTTTCTCAGCCTCCTTCCTCTTCAGCGGGCACTCCTCCATCCCCTTATGTTCCCCCTGTGCACAGAGTAAGGCTGGAGTTGCCACAGTCTCCTTAATGTCTAATCCTTTAACACTGGGAGAGCATTGTATTGCAGCCCTAATGCAAGGATGAATTCTGGAATGTGGAGCCTGGAGAGAGGCTTATAGAATAAGAAAGAAAGAAAAAGGGAAGAGGAAAAAGGAATTGAGAAGAGAAAGAAGTCAAAACCACACATGGGACAGAAGGAAAAAAAGGGGATTAGGTGACAATATCCGACTGCACTGAAGGGTCAGGAGAATTAAGCTTCAGAGCAGCTTGCTCAATGTGTGCTGGGATAAAAAGACTCTGATATGAATGGAGGTGGTTCAAGTGCAGGCACATTGTGGAATGCAATAGGAGTCTGCTAGGGAACATTTAAGAGAGTTGTGCACCACTTTCATGTAGCAAATAATATATATTGTCTGCTGGGCAAAGATCTGAGCCTCCCTGTCACTTTTACAAGGTTGTTACAGAGGAACGAGAAACACAAGAATGGAATGAAATGGAATAGCATTGCACTAAATGAAATTATAAATCAAATAATCTGAGCATGTGCTCCTAAGATTTATTATTGCATATGATGTTTATATTGAATATAAACTTAAAGCAATAGATCCCTGTCCAAAGAGAATCGGGGCATTTGACATCAATGGAGTTAGATCTGCTTTTAGCAAATACTTCAGAGCCTGATTTTTAAAACCTAGTTGTACTGCATGTGCAACTGAGTGCATAATCTTTTCATCAGACCAGCTTTGTGATCTTTCTAATCAATGTAGGTGCTGCATCTTGAAGGACACTGACTCATGATTTTCATATATGCTGGGAGTACTTCTACACAGCTCAACAGTTTAACTGAAAAAATTACAGATGCTTTAAATTCCCATGCAGCTTATTTTCAATTTCCTATTCATTTATTGCAGACAAAAAAACTTGCAGACAGCCTCAAAGTGACAGTATGGTTACTTTATGAAAACCATCTCTCTACATCTTCTTACAAGACAGGCACTGGGAGTTAAAATAGCTGGAATCTGAGAAAATGCCCTCTGTCCTTCTGACACGTTTTTTTGTCCCAACATGGCTTCCTAATATCAGATGAAATAACAGCCTCGTCTCAATCTGGCATGACTACCCGACTATGAAGCAGAGAGAAAACTGAGAAACATGAGAGATGGAAGAAACAAGTCATGAATAATAAAAGAAAGTGATTTTTAACTATGTAAAGAGAATTCATTCAAGTCAACCATCTGGCACAGGGCACATCCTGCAGAGAGAGCAGCCATGGAAAAATTACAAAGTCAGTTCAGTTAGTATTTCCCAAGAAGACACCACAGGAGACAAAGCTAGAGTAGAGTGCCACATCCAAGTGACTGACATTAAAATTATTTTGATATTGGTTATGAAACACACTAATCCCTAGAGTCCGGTTCAGGCAGATCCAAAGAACTCAGGTATTTATAAAAAAACCTGAAATACCATTTGCTCATTTATAATACTATTGCCCTTCCCCTGCTGCAGAGACCTTCAGCAAAGCTGAAGGTGGCTGTGTATGTGACTTACATGCACTTCGCTTTGTTTTTAAAATAGAACAGAAAACATAACTCATTGCAAAAGCCACCAACCCAACAAAACAAAACAAAAGAAAACAAAATGAAAGAAAACCCAACCCCAAAACACTACACTCCTACACAAAAACTTGCTTGGACTGGAGTGAGTAGGACATGTTTCCTTCCTCCTCCCCAGTGGTAACACCTATGACCTGACCCAGGACTTGACCTGGAAGCTGAAAAAAGAAGAAAAAAGACAGGGCTTTCAGGGTTCACGACAGCATCTTTAGAAAGATGTATGCCTGTACGTGGGCACTGTGGAAGTACAGTGTCATTTATTCCCTGGGGACAAAGATGTGAAAACACTGCTGATGTATGCTTTCAACTAATACTTTCCTCTGACAGAGGACAGAAGAATTGTTTCCAGTGAATTCAGCAGCAATATTTTTACTGACTTCAGTGAACTGGAGCTTTACTCCAAGGTTCTAAATATATCACAAGGGTTCACAGCCATATCAGTGATTCCTCCCCAATCATCCATATCCTTAAAAATACATATAAGTCCTTTATTCCCTGCATCCTCTGACTTATCTGGGTTTGTTGTTTGTCACTTTTCAGTCCAAGTCAGCTGAGAGCCAGGCCCCAGACCCTCAAAATCGAAACAACAGCAGCACATTAAGGAGTCTGCCGGGTACTGACTATTCTGGGAGTGATGTAGGGGCTGGAGAAGGCACCATCTCGTGCAAGCAGGCACCATGCCTGGCAAGGTCTCTGTGCTGCTACGTAATGTGCTCCCCTGATCTGTGTGCACGCAGACACAGACTATCCTGCCCAAACTGAGCCAAAGCATTCATCTCAAGTAATACAAAAATCCCCCAAAGAAACAAAGGCATTGTTTTGCATATGTTTGATTTTTTTTTTAATTTTCCTCACAAGGCCCTCCTAAAAAGATAGCTTTCTCAGAGTTGGATTTTTGCATCACACACTCTTCTACCCACATCCCTTCTCCTGCATCTTCTGTCTTAATAACAAGTGGGGGAAAGAGAGGAGAGGAATGAGGGAAAGAAAGACGAAAGAGGAAAAAGGCAAGGCAAGGCAAGGAAAGGCAAGGCAAGGACCCTCTTTAAAGAAAAAAACCCCAGAAAACCAATAAAAATCCAAGGCATTATTACTCATACTCGTTCAGAATCATGCTATAGGTAGAGGTTGGGAAGGAAGAACAGAAATCACTCTCCTTCCTACCTTTGGTGTTCCTAGACTGGCCTAGAACAAAACGTTAGGCTTTACAGCTCAGGTGGAAGAGGAATTGTTCCTCCAAACACCCCAGAAGCTTCTTCGTCAGAGAGGCTGAGCTGGTCAGCAGAGTTGGACCAAGACATGAGATCATGAAGGAGGTGTAAATCAGTCTCTCCAAGGGCAGGACCTCTAAAAGGAAATGTCTCTCCTCACCAGCCACCCGCTTGCAGGGTGCATCTCTTTTCCACCCCGTGTTTCTGGTCCGTGTCCGGAACAAACAATCAAGCCTTAAATAACATTCAGCTGGCTTGCCATTGAACTTCACCTAAATGAAACCTGTAGGAGTTCAAATAAAGTTCATCTAGAATTTTGTTCTCATTTTTGGTAAATTGCAATGCCAGCTGGAGCCAAAGGTTGTGGCTCCATGAGAAGACTGATCTTATATTGCTCTTATCAGGAGGAAGACCCTATTGGAATCTCAAGACACAGTTCATCATTAGCTACCTGAGCCCATTCTGCTGGTGAGAGGATGCCTGGGCAGTCAAAATCAGTTTTGACAATATCCAGACTGTTGTGTTCAAGTCTGAGCCAAAGAAAATCACATATAGCCCTTGTAAAATCATTTTCACCACAAAAGTTTTCCCCTAGCACAAAAGGCATAATGTAAATTGCAATAACTCCAAATTATTTTAAGATGTTACAAAACATAGCCTGGTTTTGCATGATCTTTCCCCACATGAATCACAACCCATCCCTCAGAAACAAGCTTGTTTATCCGAGAAACGAATACATTGGAAAACAGAAGATCTGGTCAAAAACTTGCCTGCTGTCAGGCAGAGTAGGGCAGGGATTATTTTTGGTGCAGAACCATTGGTTGCTCTTGCCTCCAGCGCCCCTGCCTTTTTATCTGCAATTCAGGCCTCTTAATCACAGCTGGTAAGGAAAGAAGGCAGCGTGGTGCTCGGGCGGTTTGTGGTGCAACTACCAGCAAGCTGATTACATGTATTTCCTTTGCAGTGGAACCTATCTCACCCTGTGACAATACTCAGGGTTTGGGGTTTTGTTTGAGTGCATGAAGGTGAGTGCAATGGCACTTCCAGTGCTTGAGATGAAATGAAGGCTACCATCTGAGAAGACAATGTGTCACCTTGACAGCTGAGTGTTATCCTTATCTTGAAAATGATTCAGAGGTAGAAAAATCTAGTTCCCTGAAAACTCGGAGGATGAAGTTTAGGGCAGAGCTCTAACTGCTTACCACTTTCCTACGGGTTCCCAAATGCCCCGCAGGAATTCCAGCCAAGGGTACCTGTGAGAATCGCAGGTCCGCGCTCCCTCCCCAGGCAGCCCCTGCCCAGGCAATGCCTGCACTCACACCAACCATTGTTTCCCTCACATTCAGCACCTCTGCTGAAGCATGAAGGAAACTCCCACCCTCGTCCTCCCTCCCCAGCCCCCTGCCCCTCCCCCTTGCCCCACACACGGAGATGTGAGAAAGGCAGCAGATCAATGAGAGCAGTGAGAAACGGGGGCTCTCCCTGCCGCGCTCACCGCCACCCGGCTCCCTGCGCAGCGCCGGCCAGGGCTGGGGGTCACTGCCACAGCCTCTCACCTCTGCGCGCTTTTCCACCTTTCAGAATCCGGGAGTTAGAGAAACGAAAGAGGAAATCTGTAGTTCATACGTAATCTTATGAATACCAAGGGCAGCACCTCCTTCGGAGTACTCACATTTTCCAAAGGCGTTACTGGATTTAACCTTTCAAGCCTCTGACCACAAATGAATCTGAAGATCAAGAGCCACTATCACCGGGCAAGAAAAAAAGAGTAATATTTGCAATCAACAACGTGAAATTCCCAAAGAGAGTTCCTGGTATCTTAAGGGTACCAAGAATCCTGAAAAAAAAATAGAGTTCCTGATATTTTAAGGATCTTGAAAACAATACTGGTTTTTGGAAAGCACTGGCCCAATCAGTGGTTTGTTAGAAAAACATTGTCTGTGAAGCATCTATCACTTAATTGTAGTGCATCACCACATGACAACTGCACTTACATTAGAACAATTCAAATAAAAGTGATTTAGAGGGAGAATCCTAATCTATGTGCTACAGAGTATCATGCAGACAGCTTTGAAAGGTGACATATATCAGTCATTTCCCAGAGCCTGGCTTTCCTACAGGCTTCATTATTCCTTCACCAAGTGCTTTGTGGTAGAGGTATAAAGAAGAGAAGGCAGAAAGTTGTGTTAGACGAGCAAAAACCGGAAAAGTCAATGTTTTTTAAACAAAAGAACCAATCAATGGGACATTCAGACAAGATAAAAGGAAAAGAACTTTGTACCAGAAGGGTGGTCAGACACTGTAGCAGGAGCTCAGAAAGGCTGGCAGCTCTCCACCCTTGGAGGAGTTAAAACCCAACAAGCCCCTGGGCATCCTGCTGTGACTGGACCTGCTCTGAGCAGGAGGTGGGATAAGACAACCAGAGGTGTTTTCCCACAGCATCCTCTATCCCTCTCAGACTCTGACACTGAAGGTTTTCGTTGGCCCTCGTGCACTGACTGCATGTAAAATGTTGTTCTAGTTGCAAATGGTGAAGTAATTAATTAGCTATAAATGAATTAATGAATAATAATATGGACAATTAATAACCAATCCAGTTTATCATACAAAATAAATAATAATTAATGTGTAATAAATTATTGGAGAATTTGAAAATTGTTTGCTTTTACCTCTTGCACATAATCATACTACTGATGTGCTTGTAACCCTGCTACTCAGGTTTTGCATGTTCCTAGAATCTACTGAACTACCTGTTCATAAAATTCAATGAGAATGCTTTAGTCATTTTTATCTTTGTAACAGAGCAAGGTTTGTTTGGGGCTTGCTGGTTCGGTTTTTTTTCCACAGCATAACCCAAAATGAACCTCAGATCAAAGCCATTCTGCTCCATTCTGAATACTGCACCCTTTGCTGCAGAACCTTCCAGTGATATATTACAGAATGTGATTAGCAACCGTCACGTGTTGTTTGTTTCTCATCATCTCCCCAGGGATAAACTCAGTCTAAGTGTTTCACTGGTAGGAGTTCATGCTCCGTTTTGTTTTGAAATACGTGAGAATGATCTGGCAAAGGAGTATTGCCAGGTCATTTTCATGAAGCACAAGATTGATCCTGAACGCTCTTCCACTTTGCTGTTTCTCAGCAGGAGATAAGGAGATAAGATACATGCTATTTAATATAAAATTTGAGGAAAAACTACCATGGTGAGGTTTCACTGGCAGCGCACAAAGGAATCAAGCCTATGATCCAATATGCCCTGAGGCATTGATACTGCAGTGTGTTGAGGATCTTTGACTGGTGTTACTTATCCTCACCTCTTGCTGGCCCAAGAGGAGTCAAGGCCACTGCAGAGCAAACCAGGAACTCCTAGGATTTGACTGACTGGGAGAACAGGTTGGAGTCAACAGGAGGACTTGGCTGAAAAATTTCCCCATGAATAAGAGACTCCTCCCCAAAAAGGTAACCCCCCCCCCGAAAACATCATGATCAAGCCCTGCTAGGTGCACTCACTTTACCCATCAGCACCATCCCAGCTCTTGCTCTCTCCGGACAAGAGATGTGGTGAAAATGTCGCCGTGGCTTCTGCTCACCAGCAATTCAAGTCAGCACGAGTTGTGTGTGCTCATTAAATCTGAGAAGAATCTTGGCAGAACAAACAAAAACATCAATTCAGGCATTTTCAGCACAACTTTAATGTATATTTTTCTCAGTCTTGGCATATACCCCCTGTCGCCTCCCCACCATCCTCTCTGTGTAGCCCCAAGGGCCATTAATCCAGCTTTGAAGACAGCAATTTCTTTCACAACCCAAACAACTGCCTCAACATGTCTAAATAAGTAGTGCTTTTATTTTTTTGTTTTAAAGAGAAATATTGTATTCCACACTAAGTTAAATCTTTCATTCACATTATTTACATGAAATTTATCACTTATAAACCCCCAAAACCCAGGACTACAAAAGGCTGGGAGCTGTCCTTGTTTCACAGTTGGGAAAAACAGGAGCTGATGCTAAAGGATAGTCCTTGGATGTTAATGTAACAAGTCCTGACAGAAAATAACCAGGGCCTGCATACCTGAATCTCAGGTGCTTCTGTACAGTGTGACTGAAAGCCAAATTCCCCATGCCCAGTTAATTCCCAGAGAAGGTAGGACAAAATGTAGTTTGTGCAGAGCAAGTGGGCTTTGAGACTCCAGCCTGGCACTGCAAGGCAAAAAGGATAATTCAGGGTGGGGTCAGTGTCAGGCCCAAGGTGTCCTGAACTATTTGAGTCATTGCCTAGTCCAAATCTGCAAAATAAAATAAACAGGCCCGGGTGAAGCTTTACATCTTTACATGACACCCAGTTTCAAATGTATAAATTCAGTTTTCAAGCTCATATTTAATCAAACTATGGACTCACCTTTCCTGCAGCTTTTACCGCAGATATCACTGCTGAGAAAATCTGGGTTAGGAGAGCAAATGTTCTTAATTTTTTTGCCTGATATTCTCATCTCAGATATATATCCTCCTCACTTCACCTCATCCAACTCCCAGACTGCTTGGAAATCATGGGAAAAGATCCTGATGTAGAAAAACTGATTCTCTGATGTACAGCTTGGGATGAGAATGAAATTATTCAAAGTACAAATAGTAGGATGAAAACCTACAGTCACAATACAAATATTAAAACCTTCATCCATCATACAAAGATAAATTTAGAAGTACATGAGGGATTCATTTGTCATGAGGTGGCAACAGTTTGAAAAACACTCAGATTTTTTTTTTCTGTTGTATCAGAATTATTTTTTACCAGATGAGTAAGAAACCAGCATAATAATTTCATTCAATATATTGTGCTCCAAACTACAAACTTAGCTTGAATTTGAGTAGATCTGGTTCCAAGCAATTTTTCTGACTTTTAAAACAAATTCTTTTTTATAAAATAATTTTTAACAATTTTTCTACAGTTCTCTGCATGGGTAACAAATTGTGTTTATACCCTAACTGGAATATTTGGTGCTCTGTCAAAGCAAATCAATCTTCCCTCTCTCTTTAGATACTAATGATGCCATCAATAAAAGCCCTCATCAGAAATGAATGTTCTGCACAAAATGCTATGCATAATGGTATGACCCCTCAGGATGCAGGGCATGTCATTTTGAATTTATTTAATCTCTGGGAGCCCAGTACAGAGCTAACTTTTGAGTGTTTGGAGTCTCCAGCAAAACAAGATCATAGTGCCCCACACAGAGCCAGAAACAGAAGAGTCTGCACCTGCAGGAGCCTCTTCTTCACACTGCTGTTGGATGGGGCTGCTTGTTTCAGTGCTTCCTCCCCACACCCTGCCCTGAGGTGGCAGATCTGGGTTCGGGAGGGGAGCTGGGGATCAGCTCTGTCCCTCCCTCCTTATACTGCCAAAATCTGCAGAGCTGTGTTCTTCGTGCTCCCAAAGCTGAGACAATGTGTTCCATACACACCACAGGGTATCAGGGTTTGTATTTCATAAATCACTTAAATCCCACTAGACTCCTTGCATGTTTCAATGCTGATCACCAGGGAACAGAAGAGTTTGGATTTCTATGGATGCTTTTACACTTGAGGAAACCTGAAGTGCTTTAGCATGGATTAATTCACATCCTGGCACATGTAGTGACTGAGAAGTTAAATAGAATAATCTGCAGAAATGCAGCAGTAGTCAGTGACTCTCTTTTGACCTGAGCTACATGTTGAAGCCTTAGCAAAAGATGTCCCACACAGGTAAAAGTCTAAGCAGAAATATAGACAGAAAAAAAAACATAGCCATGAAAGGAAAGAGCAGAAATGTCGGTTTGGAGAGGAAACAAACCCTCCAAGCCTCAAGGATTTGTTTGTTGGTGTGTTTAGGTTTTTTCTCCTGGCCCAGAAAAATTTCATTCTTTGGTTTCTTAGTTTTTCATGTAAAAGATGAAGCCATGCAGATTTCACAACATTTTCTACAAAAAAAAGTCAGTTAGTCAAAAATTTTGTTATCCACTGAAACCCCATTCTGCCCACCCT